>QTSX02006399.1:235195-833177 GCA_014839935.2 Entomophthora muscae
GGTAGTGGAATCACTTTGTTCTGGTACAGGACAAAGCCATCAGGTATCTCAGTACCAGGGGTGTACAGTGTCCAGTTCAGCAGAAGGCCAGACATGATTCTGGAAAGGGTTTGTTGGCCGAGGCAAGTACAGGCAATAGGAAGAATTTTACAAGATGAGGTAGGATGGAGAACCTACCTGTACTACCAATTTTGTAACTGGGCTTTTTTAGCAGAGTTACAAGGGGGAAAATATTTAGGAACTAGATAATAATCTTTATTGAGAGATAGTGATTATATAGTCATTGTGAATTAAGGATAACAGGAACATGATTGTGTTGATCACATGGTGGGATAGTGAAGGGGATGGCTTGATCTTGGTAATGAGTCAAGCGCCAAAACAAGGTATCCACCGTAGGGGATCATCATTTGTTCATGTTGTTAGTTTGGCAATTTGAGTTGACTTCCTAGTCTGGCTTTGAGTGGCCAGGTAATCAGATTGCGGGTCACAAACCCGCTTGGTTGAAACCTTGCTTGCAGGTCAAGCCTGCTGTTTTGACAGTTGGTATTTTCTTGGTATAGTCCTGATAAGATTCCAATTTCTGCCAAGCGTAGGCGTTGGAATACAATGTTGGGTATTTTGGTTGCTTCTGGAACTGAAGGTGGATTCAGGACTCCTTGTGTACTAAGAAAGTTGCACTATTTTGGTTGGTACAAGGATATTGTTGAAGATTGTGAATCCCATGAGGACATCCTTACTGACCTTCTTCACATTGTCTCCAGCTGGTGAGGAGTGTCATCTGCTGGGTTCTTTTCTTTGGAGGAATTTTTTCTTTAAGTTGTGTAGGTGTGGATAACCTATTTCTGCTACCACTGTCAAGTATATACTTCTTAGAAGTATAATAAACAAGATAAAGGGGAAAATTAAGAAGAGAATGATACTTTATTAGATATGAGCTTAAAGTATTATATAGTATCATGAGAAGCCACATGTTGTCCATGTAGTCATGGGGGTCATGGGGCTTGTCCAAGTAGTGTTCATCTTAGGACTCAAATGTTTGATTCCCATAATAGATGGGCAGATGATAAGAGTGCCACTGGCCTAATAATTAGTTGGTGAATCATTCAGGGAGTCACTCGGGGAATTGCTTTCCCGAGAGGGAGTAATCAAAGATGTTATGACATCTTAATATCTAAAAAATTGATTAGTAAATATATCTCTGAAATTACCTTCATTGAATTCAAAATTTAAAATTACACATATGATGTAACCTTTTTAAGAAGGGGTTTAATTAATAAATTTAAAAAAATGATTAAAAAAGCTTGAGTATAAACCCAAGCCTTTAACAAAACCACATTTAAATTAAAACTTTTTTCAAAGCCAATATTCCACTAAAATTTGCTTTTTAGGACCCCCTGTCAACCACCCAAAATTAGGTGGGTGAACAGGTGTGAGGTGATTGGTGTTTGGAATTTGATTGGCTATGAGTTGAATTACCAATGCACCAAACTTTTCAGTGCTGTTTTACCAAGTATTGGGAGCTACCTAGATATTATACCAAGCCTTTTTATAGGCTATGATTGATTAGCAGAAAAAGTGTAGTAGTTTTATAACCTGCTGAGATAAACAAAATCAACTCAATCTAAAAAAATTGGAAATCAAAGAATTTATATTAAATTACAATAGATTTAGATCCACTTTGATTTTCTTTTTCAGTCTGAGATGGTTTTGTTTCTCTCAACAGGTTATAAAACTGCTGTAAATAGGGTAGGCTTTGTAAAGATCCAATTAAATGTGAAGGGTACTGTACCAGAGCCAACCCCCAAAAGCCGCACTTGTTCAGGAGGTTGGGGGCTGATTTTTAGCAAAAAGGCAGTAAGAATTTGTTGGCTGCTTATTTGTCCTGCATCAGCCAAATTAAGCCGTATGGCTCAGAGAGCTGTTTGAAACACTGTGCGGAGTAATTATAAGAACGCCTAAAACAATCCCTTGGGAGTTGCCGCCCAGATCTAAAAAAGAGTGGTGTTGTGACGCCAAAATTGATGTGTCATTAAATAACCAATATTGACAAATAATCCCATCACAAGCTATATACGCTTAAATCATCCTAATAAACTTTACCTTGATTATTTCTTAATTATCACATATCTGTAATTCGGCATTACAGCGTGGTTCCCAAGTGTCGATTGCAGCAAGCAACCCTATACCCGAGCAAAAAAATCCTTGCCCCTGTTTGCCAAGCACCTAAGAGTTTACCCTTTTCTATAAATTCTAAACTAAAAACTGAATTTGGATTTACTATAAGTCAACCCAAGAGCATGTGTGAGATGTAGAGCACATATTTAGATTGAGTTTGAATAAGCAGGATTAGGAAAGAGGAAAAATTAGTTTAATTTGTTATTGCTTTTCTTGCGGAAGACGCAGAGCTGGAAAAGGAAGCCCAAGATGGCAATGAACAGGGTAGCACCAACCATGATTTTCACATCAGTGTTGGGAGGTTTGAGGTCCCCAAAGTCAAGCCGAAATAGAAAGTCATTGAAGCCCTTTCTGGCGAAGAAGTCGACCCCAACCATGAAGACAAAGGAACCAACGATGCTGGTAAAAGTAACAACGATGATGTCTGACAGGAAAAAAGCTAGCAGACAGAACCCAAGGACAAAGATTACGCCAACAACTTTGATGGAGGTGGTGGAAATAAATTTCATGTGGGCAACCAGCATCATTAAACTTACTCCCGCCAGACCGCCTAAAAGAACAGCTCCCACCTTCAACATGAAATATCCAAGCATCATCCCAACAATTGCCGCCACCACTACAACAGCAATCAGCAAGGCAGAGGGCGACTGGCTTTTTTCAATCCCTCGCCCAAAATAAAACACTAGCCCACCAAGCAGACATCCTCCGCTCAAGGCAAATACAACTCGAATCAGGAACTTGCCAACAATCAGGAACAGTAGACCAACAACAATCGAACCAACTCCCAAGGTGATCCGCATTCCATTGCTGAGTTCATTAATTGCAGTTACTAACTTATGTCCAACTTCCCCAATGCCTTTGGTCAGCTCGTCAGCATTCTCCTTGAGTGTGGAGCCCAAATTATTCTCACAAAGCACTGGAACCAGGCAGGCGAGGGTGAGGAGGAGCAGGATTTGATAAAGAAAAGGTTTCATTCCTTAGATATGTTGCCACTGCTTTTCTTTATACTCCTCGGCTTTGAAACACAATTCTTTTTTTATTTTTAGAATATCCACTTCCTTATGCGAGCGTGTTAGGTGGGCTTAAAAAATCAATCAGTATTCCAATATCTCATAATAGAATCTGTTTTAAATCTCTCCATCTAACTTACATCTATCAAGCCTCTACACTTAATATGATCAGACGAATAGTCATTCGGTTTGACGTACAAAGGATGAACGCCACATACTGAAAAGGCGAAAATCTAACCAATAAGCCCGCTCAGGCGTGCTGGATTCGCCAACTTTCAAATGAGAACAACTTTTTATTTCACCGACCAAGTACATCTATGCATCTGGAGCTGGGCTATTTTCAGCTTAGCCTGGGTTAGCTTCCAGCTCTAAGCCGCCAGAGCCAAAGCGGCAATCTTTATAAAATTTAATGATATCAAAACAGCTTTTTGATACATAGGTTCAGAGCTGGAAACTAGTCGGTTCTGGGCCAGAGCAGCCCTAATCTGAGCCTTTCTTACTTCAAAGTTTGGCATATGCGGCCAATTTCAACCTTATGGAACTATGGCCTAATCAATGAACGACAAGTTTAAAACTAACAACAACCCAAACAACTCTGTGATATAAACCCCGATCTTAGGTAGGAAACTACTTAATTAAGCATTTTATGAATAAATGCACTTTTTACCAATCCATTGGTCAAGCTGCCCAATCCCCCATTATTTTTTTTGCTAGGAGTAGGGCTGGGATGGACACAGCAATTGTGCGAACTCAAAGTCACAAAGTTGTTTTTTGGGATTTTCGGAGCATTTCAGAAAAAACCCACGTGGATTTGTGCTAAAACGTTTGAAATGCGCCTCAGTTTATGTCTTACTCTATTATATAGGTCACAAAAGATAAAAAGAAATGCAGTTTTCAAATATGAATCGCGTATGATGCCATTTTGTTTTGGGTGCATGATATAAAATTAGAAAGTTTAATTTGTTAAAATTTGTTTTTCAACTTATAATTTATATAAAAAAGCTTACTCATCGACATCTCTAAATTAATAAATATTGATACATAAGCGAGTCTGTCCGTCCAGAATGTCAGCTTGAGTGCGCTAAAGTTGTGAGAAATCGAATTGGATCAATTTTTCAATATTAATTAAATTTAAAGTCGATGGTTAAGCCAACAGCTTGAATTGGCTCGTCATTATATGAAATCCCTTACAGGCACCTTTGAAAGTATAGAGATTGAATCCAGTGGGACATGGCCTATATTCTATAGAAATGAGAATATGGGCTACTCGGACTTTAATAAAATTATATTTAATTATTTGATGTTTGAATAGTGGTCCAACCCTTGCAACATAGCAAAGAGGCTTAACTGTATAGATTATCCAACTCCAGAATGTGTGGATTAAAATCGAGGGCGGAGAAACAATTGCTTAAGAATATGATCAAGGTTTCGATTGATTTGCTACACTTTTATATGATTGGATATTTAAACTCTATGCTTGGATCGACTTGATTGGATTCAAGTTGGAGATATAATATAATTTTATAAGAGATGGTTAGCGTAGACATTTGAATTTTATTTATTTTTAAGTGGAATAATTGAAGACTCCTGTTGAGTATATACTTCTGGGAAGTATAATAAACGAGATAAGGGGAAGATTTAAGACGAGAATGATACTTTATTGGATATGAATATAGAATAATATATAGTATCATGACAAGCCACATACCATCCATGTATGTCATGGGAGTTATGGGGCTTATCTGAGTAATGTTCCTCTTGGGTCACGAGGCTTAATCAAGTTGTGTTCCATTTAGGATCTGGATTGGGTGATCCCTGTCATAGAGGGTTGACTGATAATGGTGCCACCAGTTTACTGGATGGTCAGTGAATCATTTAGTGAGCCATTTGGTGATCTGCTTGGGGCGTTAATTCCCCAAGAGGGAGTAATTGAAGATGTTGTGACATCTCCCCCTGGGGTGCTGGAAGGTGGATCCTTGGGAATTTTCTTAAGAGTGTTAGGGATGCACACTTGGTATCAAACCAGTTTGGCGTTGGGAACAGGGAGTCTGGAATTTTGTTGGGCTGTTCTTGCTTTTCACAAGCGGAGTTGGTCGTGGTGCATACGTTTCAGTTTGGTCCAAGCTCCAATTCCTTTGATGAGGTAGGTGTTATTGGGCTTGACTTTCATAACAATGCCTGGTCCACGTAACCCTGGAACCAATTTGTGTTGGTCGTGGTTGACAACCCAGATTTTGTCCCCAACTTGGAACCTTTCTTGTTTTAATGGGATTGCTTCCCTTTTAACCCTTTGATGTTCCATTTCCTCTTGGTCCTTTCTGGCTCGCAGTACATTGGGGTCACTATTGTCTGTCACCTTTTTGGGCAGAGGTAATTGTGGTCCTGCAGATATACTGACAAGGGCAAGCTTTCTGTCCATAGACAAGCTTGTAAGAGCTTTTGGCCGTATTGCGGTTAACTCGTGTTCTACAGACCATGAGCGCTGTTGGGAGCATGTTGACCCAGTCCTTTGGATTGTTAGCAGATAGCTTACTGAGGGCTTCCACAAGCGCGCCATTTAGTTGTTTTACTCATCCATTTTCTTGGGAGTGATATGGGCTGGCTGTGATGTGTTTTATCCCATTTTTGGCAAGGTAAATATTGGTGTTGATGGTTTTAAGTTTGGTGCCTCCATCTGTGATCAGGAGGTCAGGTTTCCCAAAATTGGCTATGATCTATTTTCCAATGAATTGTCTCACATTGTTGCCTTTGTGTTCTTGGGTGGCTTGTGCCATGGGCCATCTGGTTGCATAGTTGATAGCTGTGATGATGTACTTCTTGCCCTTGTTTTTTCCAGGCATTGGTCCCATGATATCCAGTGACCATACCTTGAAGGGTTGTGTGATTGATACTGGTACTACCAACTTGGGTGGTGCTTTGGTTTAGGTGTACTTCTCACAGACTTTGCATTGCTCCAGTACTTCTCTGATATCATCTAGCATGTTGGGCCACCAGTAGCGTGTCTTTAGATATTCATGCAAGTTCCTGCTGCAGGTGTGTCCCAGGTCTCTGTGATATCAGAGGATTGTGTCAATCTTTTGTGTTGACGGGACGCAGGGTACAGTATCACCATTTGGAAGTATTCAGTGTAGCGTACCATATACGTTTTTGAACAAGTGTTTGTTCTTAAGGACCTTCTCTTGGATGTCCATTGGGGTGCCAGGTGGGAACCCTTCCTGAAGATTCCCCATGATTAACATGGGCCAGTTGGGGTTGCCATCAGCGCAGAGGACATGTTTGCTGTATAGCCTTGACAGGGCATCTGCAGTCAGCATTTCCTTTCCTGGTTTATATTCAATTTGCATGGGGTATCTCTGTATGAGATTCATCCATTCTTCTTGTCTTCTTGACAAGTGTTGTTGTGTTTTGAAGAATATCTGCAACTTGTGGCCGGTGAGTACTTTAAATGTTTGGGCTCCTTCTAGATAATATCGCCATTTCATGAGGCAGTGTCTAATGACTACCAATTCCTTGATGTGTATGGGGAATCTTTGTTTGCCGTTCGAAAGCTTTATTGACTTGTATGCCACAGGGAGGAAGTCCTTTTCTGCTATTTGGATACAGAGTACTCCCCCTATGGCGCAGTCAGATTTATCAATTTCCAGTTTGTATATCCCCTCACGATTTGGGTATTGAAGGATGGGCTTGGTGACCATTTGCTCCTTCAGCTAGAAGGAAGTGTTGGTCTTGTAGAGGTGACCAGAAAAACTTGTTTGTCTTTCCGGTAATGGCTGACAGGGGGCTGTTAGGGCACCCCAGTCAGGGATGAACCTTCTTACATAGGCTACCATCCCAAGGAAGGTGCGGAGTTCACTCTTATTTCTTGGAGCTGGCATTTCAGTTATGGTGCATATCTTGTCTGGGTCTGGTTTGATTCCGTCCTTGCTGATGATGTGACTGAGGAATGGAAGTTCCACCAAGAAGAATTCACACTTTAATGGTTTTGCAACCAATTGGTTCTCTTCAAGGGTGAGGAGGACCAGGTGGAGTCTTCCCAGTGTTGTTCCAGGTTGGGACTGTAAATGATGATGTTGTCCAGGTAGATAATTGCTCGTTTTCCAATGTGTTCCTTAAAAACTTTGTTCATGAAGGTCAAAAAGGCACTGGGAACGTTTGTCATGCCAAAGTTGAGAACAACACATTCAAAGGATTCATATTTAGTTCTAAATGCGGTCTTTGGAATGTCTTCAGGTTTCACACAAATTTGGTAGTAACCTGCTGTCAAATCAATTTTTGTGAAGATTTGGGACGCCACCAGGGCGTCAAAAAGGTTGTCAATTAGGGGCAGGGGGTACATGTTCTTAATTTTGACCTTGTTGAGCATTCTGTAGGCAGTGACCAGGTGGAGTACTCCATCTTTCTTTGCCACAAAGAAGACAGCAGCACCAAAAGGTGACTTTGATGATTGTATGAGTCCTTTCTTGAGCGCTTTGTCAAGGTAAGCTTTTAGGGAGTTGTCTTCTTGTGGTGTGAGGCAGTAGATAGGTTGTGCTTTAGGTACACTCCCTTTGAGGTCAATTTCATGTTGTATGCTACAGTCAGGAGGTAATCCTGGAAGTTTTTCTTGAAAGACAGCAGGAAACTTGTTAACTAGCTGGTCTCAGATGTGGTCCTCTTCACGTTGAGTTTACATATTTTTAAAGTGGATAACCTTGTACGTGCAGGTGCTCCAATTGATTTTTCTAGGGCTGGTTTCCTATTCTGTTTCCATGATTTTCACAAATACATGGTCCCTCATAAGCGTATCAAGGCGAGTTGGGTAAACATGATGGTGCACTTCTCCTTGTTGTATGGTGGGGGTAGCAATATCCCAGTCAATGTGAGGTTTGGTCTTTCTTATCCAGTCCAGGCCAAGTATAATGTCATACTTGAGCATTGGTATGATTAGGCCACTGAGAGTGGTTTGCACATCTCTAATTTGGGTGCAAAAAGGTTTTGCCTCTTGAATGACTGGTGTGCTTCTATTATCCGCCATGATGACTCTCCTGATACTGCTTTGGGTGGTAGGTAGTTTCATGAGGCCTGCGAAGCTCTTGTTGACGAGATATTGATCTGCTCAAGTGTCAAATAGTGTGGTGCCCTGATATCTGTGAAAACAGAAAGGGTGAGTGAGGAGTTTATTTTCAGTTTGGGCGGCAAACAGTAGAGGGGTGCTGGAGGGTACTTGGATCATGGTGATTGAATCCACATCTTGGTCCCTGTACAAGTCTTGTGAGGTTGGGGAGGGCAGCTTGCCTAATTACTCCCCTGAGCTTTTTCCTCCTTGTTGATATCTTTGATGCTTTCCTGGTTGGCTTGTGCAATATGATTCCCAGTTTGAGGATGGGTGTTATTGGTTCAGTTGTTCTGCTTATTAGGTCAAGGGTCCTTCTTTGCTGTTGGACTCTCCTTTTGCTTGTTGGTTGCATGTAGGTTGTCAGATTTTTGCGCTGTATGTTTTCCTTCCAAGAATATGTCTTCAAGGTTCTTGCAGTGGGTCATGTCAAACTGACGTCTAATGTGGGTGGGAAGGCCATTGTAGAAGTCCAAATCTGGCCCAGGTTCATCAAAGTTGATGGTGTTGGGCGCGCGGTCATGTAGGTCTTTGTATGCAGCAATGTACTCCTCAATTTTTCCTGTCATCTTAAAGGTTCAAATCTCTATCATAATCACTACATTGGAATCCTTCATGGAGAACTTCTCAAGGAATGCCATTTTGAATAGTTCCCAGTTTTCCTTCTGGTTGGGGTGTTGGGCTAGCCATCTGCTTACAAAACGTGATGTGGTTCCCGTAACACAAAGGGCAATTTCACTGGCCCAGGCTCTTTGGGGGTAGTCCACTTGCCCAAATTTGCTTTGTGTACTGTTGGTCCAAATAGAGGCGTTTTCCCAATGTAGTCCCGCAAAAGCTCCAATTTTGGCTGTACACAGGCGTTGGAATACAATATTGGGTATCTAAGGCTGTTGTGGTCCTATTGTGGTTGGTGCTGTGGGTAACAATCTGCGGGCTTTGAGAGTGTTGTATTGTTTGTTGGGTACAAGGACATTGTTATAGATAACAAGGCCTGCAGGAACATCTTTTCCTTTTTTGTAGTCTCTCTAGCAGTTAGGGAGTACCATTGCTTGGGTCTTTTTCTTAGGTGGAATTTTTTCTTTTGAGTTGGGTAGGTATGGATAGCCTACCTGTGCTACCACTTTCAAGTATATACTTCTAGGAAGTATAATAAACTAGATAAGGGGAATATTTAAGAAGAGAATGATACTTTATTGGATATGGATATAGAATAATATATAGTATCATGACAAGCCACATACCATCCATGTACGTCATGGGGGTCATGGGGCTTATCTGAGTAATGTTCCTCTTGGGTCACAAGGTTTATTCAAGTTGTGTTCCATTTAGGATCTGGATTGGGTGATCCCTGTCACAGATATTTGACTGATAATGGTGCCACC
This sequence comes from Entomophthora muscae, assembly GCA_014839935.2. NCBI lineage: Eukaryota > Fungi > Entomophthoromycota > Entomophthoromycetes > Entomophthorales > Entomophthoraceae > Entomophthora > Entomophthora muscae. Next base: position 244,855 of record QTSX02006399.1, read on the forward strand.
AGTTTACTGGATGATTAGTGAACCATTTAGTGAGCCATTTGGTGATCTGCTTGGGGCGTTAATTCCCCAAGAGGGAGTAATAGAAGATGTTGCAACACTCCACTCAGATTCATCACCTGATCCAACTGGCTGCATTGTTTTAGAGTTAATAAAACATATTGTTTCAGAGCTAATTGATGAATCACCTGATCTGAGTGGATACATTTTGTTTCAGATTAACCTTACTTACTATTGCATCATTTTAATTATGATGTCAGTATTGCAATGCTTCAGTAAAGTGTGAAATATAAATAAGACAGGTCCAAATTTGTTAGTTTGATCAAATTCTCCTTTGTTGAGGTCATCAAGGGTTTTCTGGGATAAATGATGTAATACAAATTTGGGCAAAGCCAGTTTAAACCCAAAAGATTGTGAAAATAGGATAATACTTTATTGTGGAATAGGTGGCTTTATATAGCCTTCAAATTATAGGGAGTTAAGGGGAATATGGGGATTTACATGCTAGTTGCATGTGAGTTGCATGACTAATCTGTAACTGTAATAACCAGATATTGTGGGGTTAGACCCAATAATCATGCCAGGTATCAACAATCACACTACCCTTCTCCCTCTATCAATGGTTACGGTGAAAAAGTTTCATCCTGTTACAATTGATAACATTGTTGCAACATCTACAATTACTCTCTCTCTTCCTCTCAGGGAATTAGTTCCCCAAGTGACTTGCCAAACAATTCCCCAACTAATCATTAAGTCAGTGGCACTGTTATCTTTTGGCCATCTATTATAGGATCAAACATTTGAGGCCTAAGCAGAACACAACTTGGACAAGCCTTGTGACTTAAGAGGAAAAATTAATTGGATAAGCCCCATGACTACCATGACATACATGGACAGTATGTTACTTCCTTGTGATACTATATAATACCATATATTCATATCAAATAAATTATCATTATCTTCTTAATTTTCCTCTTTATTTGGTTTTATATATGTCATGGATCCATTCATTGGGAAGCTTTTCTCCAATTGAATGGAGAAGAGCTCCCAAGTTAAATTTAACCAGAGTGGATCCTACTGGGATTTAAATCATTAGCATATGTAAAAGGTGACCAAATAAGCAAAAATCTTCACAAAAAGGAAGTGAAGTGATTTAACAAGTAGTAGACACTGGTGTATCCCAAGACCAACCAGGGGCCCTTGGAATGAATAATAGGAGGAAATCAAGCAATTTCAACATAGGTGACATGACAGCAACATGGACCAAAATGATACCAAATAAGTCTTCAGTTTTATCTGTGGGAGTTTGTTCCAGAGTTTTGAAGTTCACCTTAGCCTGACCATAACCAATTAGCAAAAATAAAGCCCATACCATAAGAATGAGCTTCATTCTATTGTAGAGGAGACTAAATTTATCTGCTAGTAAAGATTTATAAGTTTTGAAAATATAGATTTATTGGAGTGTGGCCAGGAATAAAATTGTTGGAGCTATTTGCTCAGAAGGAATTGAACAGTTTAAATACTGAAGTCAAATGGAGAGAGGGGCATAGTGGTTACCAGGTGATACTGCAAGAGTAATTGTAGAAGTATTGCCTTGCAGGACTGCAGCAGACTTCAGCCTGCAATGCAAGAAGAAGGGACAAGTGCCTAAAGTTGAAGTGTGGAGATCAAAATCTCCAAATTGATGGATTTTTTTGATCTCCACACTTTTTTTCATTAAAAAAATTCCTGAAAAATTTAATATTTTTCTTAAATTTGACTTTTTTAAAATGTTTTTACTAGAAGCTAAAATCAAAAACCCAAGTTTAAAGTCCCCAAATCAATGCAATTTAAAACACACCTTAATTTACTTTGGCTTTTGAAATAGAATTTATTTACCCCTTTGAATAGAGGGGACAAATTTGAAAGTGCAAAAATTGAAGCGCAAAAAAATCATAATTTAATTATCAAAACAGCAGGCTTGACCCGCCAGCAAGGTTCCGAGTAAGCAGGTTTGCAACCTGCAATCCAAGTATCCAGCCACTTGAAGCCAAGTTAGGAAGTCAACTCAAATTAACAAATCCAAAAAAATGAACAGAAGCTGATCCCTTACGGTGGATACCTTGTTTGGCGCTTGACTGATTACCAGGATCAAGCCACCCCCTTCACTATCCCACTGTGTGATCAACACTATCATGTTCCTGTTATCTATGATCCACAATGACTATATAATACCTATCTCACAATGAGGAATATTATCTAGTTTCCAAATATTTTTCCCCTTGTAACTCTGCTAAAACAGCACAGTTACAACATTGGTAGCACAGGTAGGGTTTCCATCCTACCTTATCTTGCAAAATTCCGCCTGTTGCCCATACTTGCTGCGGTCAACAAATCCTCAATAGAATCAAGTCTGGCCTTCTGCTATACTGGACACCATACACACCTGGTGCCGAGATACCTGATGGGTTTGTCCTTTACCAGAACATGGTGATACCACTCCCTGTGTTCAATGCCCTGTCTGCCCAAGGGTTCTTCCAGGCTCCCTCCGCCATGCCTTGTGCAACTGATGAAAGTACCATGCCAGACTAAGTAGCACAGAGACTTTGAAGCGCTGCCTTGAAACCTTTTTCTGGATCCAATGACAATAACACAGCAGCATGGATTCAATTGGCTCAAAGCAAGATGGCCCAAATGGAATGCCAAAACAGTTCTGGATTGCAGAGATCTCCATCCAATTGACTTGCAACGCCAGTACCTGGTGTAACAAGTGGCATGAAGAACACACTGAGAAGGATTGGGACACTTCAAACAAGACTTCTTGGCAATATTTGTGCTGAAGGACACCACACTCATAATCATACACCAAGTAAAGAATCTAACCCAAGAAGGCACAGTGAAGGAGCTCACCTGAGCTTACAAGTAGATCCAACTACGTGCCCCCTCAGTTATGGCCTTTGATACCCCAGCTACCAACCTCATGTACTATGGCGCACTCAAGTCACATATAATGAGACACGTAAACCTGGAACAAGTGACCAATTTGCAAAGTCTGTATCACAAGCAGAGAAAGCAGAACAAACGTCCAACACTCTCCACAAGGTGAAAACTGGAAAGAGAGAGCAACCCAAAGATTCTCACCCAGCTGGGCATTCTAATTGACCACCCCCTGGGAACAACGGCAGCAGCACAAACCACAAACCTGCAGTTTCAAATAGACATGGAAATGGGAGCAACAGCCAGTCAAACTATACTTGTTTCTGTATCACTGCCACACAAGACAATAAAGACAAGGGAAAAGCCCTGGTAGAGCACTAACAAATCCAAGCTCTCCCTTCACAACTACCAACTTTCCCAATGATGAGTACCAACCCAAAGACGTGAATTGACGCCCAATGATCCAAGTGCCCTCAGAGGACCCAGTACTTTACATCATCACCAGAAATCCCAATAAAATGATGTCTTATCATTTCCGCTTTTGAAGTTACACAGGCTCAGCACTCCTGGACTTGGGCACATATTGAACCCTAGTCAACAGTAGCTTTGTAGACAAGTTCAAGCTAACCACTAATCCTTTGCAGATTAAGAATGTGGTTTTATATGATGATTATCACATCACTGTGACAAGGGAAACTGCTCCATTCTCTGTCATGCTAGAGAACCTGTATTCCACCATCCAGGGCCTTGTAATCAATTTTCCCAAGTTTGAAATTATGTTGGGGCTGGAATGGCTGCAAAGAGATAATTCCCATGTAGACTGGGCAATCTTGGTACTGATCATCAAACATGAAGACATCAATCACCAGATTTACCCTGACTCAGTAGACCAGTTCCTACGTGACCACGTCTTTGTACGCATCACAGAGACCCTGGATGAAAAGGAGAACCTCAAGGCAATTTACTGGGACTCCTGCCATTACAAGATCATACACTTCAAGGACCACCAAGATACCACTATGCCTCAGGACCGCAAAATTGTAGCCTGCCATCCAGAAATCTTCAAAGAGTTTCTACACAGGCTGCCACCAGAGAAACACATCCAACACACCATCCAATTCAAAGGAGCTGTACCTAAGTCATAACCCATCTATTTTCTGACCCCAAACAAAGAAGATACCCTATGTGCTTACCTCAAGGAAGCATTGGAGAAAGGACTTATCTGCCCCTCACAGTCTCTTTTTTGGGCTGCCGTATTCTTTGTGGCCAAGAATGACAGTACCTTACATCTGGTCACAGACTACTGAGCCCTAAACAAAGTTAACATCAAGAATTGTTATCCACTACCACTGATTTACAATCTCTTTGACGCATTAGGAGGAGCCACAGTTTTCTCCAAGATTGAACTGACTGCAGGCTACAACCAGATCTGTATCAAGGAGAAAGATATACCCAAAACATCCTTCTGCATTAAATATGGTTCATACAAGTATATGGTACTCAATTTTGGGATGACAAACGCCCGTCAACTTTTTTAACCTTCTTGAACAAGGTGTTTCCCCCCACATTGGCTTGCACGCCTTGGTATACCTGGACAACATTATTATATATAGCCCCTTGATAGAAAAATACCACAAGGACTTGGAGGCAGTCTTTGCCACCCTGATGCAACATAAGCTGCTAGCCAAGCCCTTCAAATTTCAGTTCTTCCACAAGCAGTTGCTCTTCTTGGGACACATAGTTTCAAAAAATATGGCATTAAACTTGACAGCCAGAAGATCCAGGCTATTTTCAAAATGCCACCTCCAAATGACAAGTCAGAGCTCTGCATATTCTTGGGGATGGTTGCCTATGTACAACAATTCATAACCAACTGTGGCATCCTGACTGCATCCCTGTCTGCCATAACTGGCGCCAAATCTAAGTTTTTGTAGACCCCCAATATGACCTTTGCTTCTTAAGTCTAAAGGAAAAAATCACAGCTGTGCCCATCCTACAGTATCCTAAGCAAGACAGAGAATATCAGATGGAAACAGACACCTCTGATGCATCCATTGGGGGAGTACTACAAATCAAAAACAATGGGGGTGATTTCCTGCCTGTAGCCTACAAATCACCCAACCTGAAAGGCAGCAAGTGCTGATATCCTATACATGACAAGGAGTTGTTAGCAATTGTGCACTGCATGGTCAAATGGCGTTGTTACCTAGAACGGCAGGAGGAATTCACGTTATTTACTGACCATAAGTTGCTTATATACTTCAAAACACAAACAAACTTTTCCTGCCGTCAAGCCTGCTGGATGGAACTCCTGGAGAGGTTCAATATGATCATACAATATAATCCTGGTCTAGAACTTGCCATAGTGGACGCACTCTTGCGCCTGTACGTCAAATCCACAAGGGGCAAGAATGGGCTTGACCCAGACTGGCCTCTCCTGGTGCTCTGGACAAAGGACAAGGACTTCCCCCTGGCATCACAGACATGACCAAAGAAACAGGCATTAATAACAAGCACTTATTTGCAGATGTGTATGGGACCTTGCATCAAAAAATGACTGACAGAACCACCATCCCTTACATCCCTACCAATCAGTGAGTTGACATCATCCTATGTTACCACAGAGATCTAGGACACACTAAAAGCCGCAACCTCTATGAATGGCAACCTCCAGAATTAACTCATACAGAATGGAACATCCTCCATGTCAACAAATCTCAAAAATATTTTTCTTATTTTCAATATTAAAGATTATTTTTTTCTTGATTAAATAATTTCACTGATAATAGAAGCAATGTTTGATTTTTATTTTGAGCTTTTAATTGAAATTATAAAAGATAAAGCAAAAATAATTTATGGAATTGTCAAAATGGAGGATGTTTCATTCTGTATGAGTTAATTCTAGAGGTTGCCCTATGAATTCCTCAAACACAAGGCATGGTGGCCAGCCCTCTACTGGGATGACCAGGAAGTCTTAGACCAATGCAAATTATGTGAGAAATTTTCAAAAAGCAATTCACCACCTAAATCAGTACTACCTATTTGCTTGCAACTCCCCTTCAAGATATGGGCCCTAGAAATTGTGGGCCCCATGCCAGGGAAACACAATAAAAAGAGATACATCATCACTGCAATAGATTTTGCCACTCAATGGCCATTAGCACAAGAAGTAAAAACACACACAGGCAATGATGTGTGGCAGTTCATAGGAAAAGAAATCATCAGCAAGTTCAGAAAGCCAGAACTCCTGATAACTGATGGAGGCAAAGAATCGACATCTAAAGATACCAATGTATACCTCGCCAAGAATGGGGTCCAGCACACAGTGACAACACCTTACCATCCTCAGGCCAATGGACACGTGAAGCGGCTGAATGACAGCCTTGTTCAGGCCTTGGCCAAGCTCACTGCTGGGAGACCTGAGGACTGGTGTAAGTAGCTACCAACTACATCTCTTGAATTCCAGACCTGTGTGAACAGATCCACCAGGAAAAGCCCCTTAAATTTAGTTTATGGCACACAACCCAATATCATCCAAGCACTATCAGGACCTAAGCTGGAAATGCCAAGCAAGGTTCCACTGCGCTCAGATCCCCAGGTCATACAGGCCAATAGCAATCAATAAGAAAGAGGAGAAAAACTTCTATAAATAACCTTTGTCCCTATCCAAGATAGACATGAGGTTGGCGACAAAGTCTGGGTCATGAATACCAACAAGAGTAAATTGTAGCCATAAAAAGTAGGCCCTGCCATCATCCTAAAGGTAAACAAAAATAACACTTACCTTGTGCAAGGACTTGGAAAATGCAAACAAGACAAAGTCCTCCACCATGATTTCCTGAGACCCTGCAAAGAAAGACAGAAACAACGCAAGACTGTCCTACCTGCCACCAAACAACAATTAGTATAGTGTGGTGTCTGGCTCCCAACAACCTCCCTGACAACCTTCCCCCAGAGGAGGCCAACCTTCAGCCAGGGGTATCAAAACAGCAGGCTCAACCCGCTGCAAGGCTCTGAGTAAGTGGGTTTGGGACCTGCAATCCAACTATCTGGTCACTTGAAGCCAAGTTAGGAAGTTGACTCAAATTTCCAAATCAAACAACACAAACAGAAGCTGACCCTCTACAGTGAATACCTTGTTTTGGCGCTTGACTAATTACCAGGATCAGGCCACCCCCTGAGCTATCCCACCATGTGATCAATACTATTATGTTCTGGCTATCCACAATTCACAATGACTATATAGTACATATCTATCAATAAAGAATATTATCTAGTTTACAAATATTTTTCCCCTTGTAACTCCTCCAAAACAGCCAGTTAAGACATAATATTGATTTTGTTTGAGTAAAAATTTTATGGAGGGCTCAACTCTTAAGAGTTGAATAGTGAAAATTTTCTCATATATATCAAAAATTGACTAAGAAATATCACCTGGATCCTTGGCTCCTATTTCTTCTGTGTTGTCAAGTGAGTACCTAGTCCAGTTTGCAAAGAACCCTTTAATGACCAACTTCTGACAAATGTGCCAATAAATAAGGTTGTATTGAGTGACACTCAGATTACATTGATTTATCAGCTTCAGCTTACAAGGGGGAATCAAATTCAAATGGTAAACCAGAGCGGCAGTAACCCACTTTTGATCAACTGTTTGATTTACAGTAACCTGCATAAGTAATGGGTCAACAGAATTTTTTAATATAAAGAAAGATTATACAAATTGAAAATGAGCAAAATTAGTATGAAAAGATGTGCCACAAAATTTTACACAAGGCTTTAACAAAAATATGCAAAAATAAATAAAAGTGAAACAAAAATAAAACAAAATCAAAAATATACATATTTATTATCATATTTAGATAACTTACAATATTGAATATCTCAAGTACTTAGTACTTTGTTGGTCCCCCTTTGGCTTTGATAACTGCAGAAAGTCTTCTAGGCACTGATTGGACAAGATTTTTGAGAGTTTCCATAGGAATTGCCTCCCATGCTTTAGCCACTCCAAATTTTAGATCCAATATGGATTTTTTGGAGTCTTCTGGCAAATTAGACTTAATAACATCCCAAAGATGTTCAATAGGATTTAAGTCTGGGCTTTAAGGAGGCCAATCCAAACAAATAATATGCTTAGAATTCAAATATTTCTTAATAATCTTGGCCTTGTGGACACCAGCGTTATATTGCATGAAGGTATAATTGGCTGGATCTTGTAGATTCCTCATAAAACGGCAGAGATTCCAATCAAAGATCCTTCTGTAGACAAAAGCATCCACCTTCCCAGTGAGTGGCTGTATCTCTCCTCTTGTATTGGCTGTAAAATAGTCCCAAAACATGGCACCCATATGTTTATTTTTAACAGTACCTTTTAAACAGCAGGGCTTGAGAGATTTCCCTGGTCTGCAATAGCAAGTTTTGCGCCTCTGAGATCCACTGATAAGCACTTTGGTCTCATCAGACCAAATAACCTTTTCCCAGAAAGATATAGGGTGATTAACATATTGAAAAGCAAAGGCCAATCTTTTAACCATATTTTCTGGAGTAATAAAGGGTTTTCTTCTTGCAACATGCCTGTATAACCCTTGATCATGTAATCTTCTACGGACAGTAGTCTCAGAAACTTCAACTTCTAAGGAGTTTTTGTACACTTCCTTAATTTGCTTGGCTGATAAAAAGCAATTTTTCAAAACCTTTCTAATTACCAGTCGATCATTTCTCTCACTAGTTTTTTTAGGGCAACCTGCTCTGGGACAATTCTTCACTGAGTTGGTTTTTTGATACCGTAGTTAAATTCCTTGGGAAGTTTCAGCACCAATCTTAGGTTTCTTGCTTATTTTTCTATAAGATGACCCCATATCTTTTGCTAAAACAACTTGACCACAAATATATTCAGGTATTTCTCTTGTTTTAGCCATATTTTCTGTTCAAAAGATTCTTTAACCTCAATTCTATTATCTAGGTAAGTTTGGAAAAGAGGCTCTGTTTCATAAGCATTTTATGGACATAACTCTTATATATACTAAAAAGCTGCAATATTGTTTATTTTCAATTTTGTTTTATATTTGTTTCACTTTTATTTATTTTTGCATATTTTTGTTTAAGCCTTGTGTAAAATTTTGCGGTAAATCTTTTCATGCTAATTTTACTCATTTTCAATTTTTAAAATCTTTCTTTGTATTAAAGCATACTGTTGACCCATTACTTATGCAGGTTACTGTAAATCTATTAAATCTATTAAATTCAGTTAATCTAGTCAATGGCTTTCTGGCTTTCCAAGCTTTCCAACTTGGCTGAATAATTCCTGGCATTATAGAATCTATCATGACAAGTATCTGGGTAGATTTGATGGTTGACACCTTATTTTTTGATGGTTAACACTGAGGTGAACCAGTCTATGTGTGGGTTATTTGTTCTCAGCCAGTCCAGTCTAAGTACCACGTTGAATTGGGGGAATCAATTATGGGTCCTTGGATGATTGAGTGAAGGTTTTCTAGCATGATAAAAAAGGGGGTAGTTTACTGTGTCACAGCAATGTGATGTTCATCAGCTAAAACCATGTTCTTAATCTTCAAAGAATTTGTGGCTAGCTTGAACTTGTTCACAAATTTGCTATTGATGGGGGTAGGGTCTGCGCCTGAGGCCAAGAGTGCCAAGCCTGTGTAACTGCAAAAACAGAAAGAGTAAAACATCAGTTTTCTTGGGATGTCTATAAACAGTGTAGAGTGCTGGATCTCCTGAGGGGATCTGGATCATTGGGAATTGGTCCACGTCTTTGGAGTGGTAATAATTGTTGGGTGAGGAAGAAGATTTGCAGGGAGAGCTTGGCTTGCTTATTGCTCTCCCCAGACTTTTTCCTTGTACTGATTATTTTGGGTGTTGGTGATCCTAAAGTGAGTATGGTTGGATTGGCCATTGTTTCCATTATTATAGCCATTAGAGACCAAAGGTTTGTTGTTTGCACTTTCATTGTTGTTAGGTGAAGGGCAGCTGGAGTATCCTTGGGGGTGAGAGTCCTTAGGTATTTCTCATTTTTCAGTTTGCACCTTGTGCAGGGCGTTGAACGTTTGTTCATCTTTTTCTGCTTCACAGTAGAGGCTTTGCAGATTGTTTACTTGATCCAGGTTAATGTGTCTCATTAAATGCAACTTGAGGGTGTCATAGTACTGAGGTGTGTGGCTGGGTTATCAAAAACCATATCTGAAGGAGCTCAATAGCAGAGTTCCTCATAGGCTTGAGTGAGCTCCTTTAACGTATCAGTCTGGGTCAAGTTCTTCACTTGGTGTATGAATCATGAGGGCTGTGTCCTTCATTAAAAATCTTGCCAGAAAGTGTTGTTTGAAAGTGTCCCAGTCCTTCTTTATATGGTCCTTGTGCCACTTGTTGCATCAGGTTCCTGTGTTGTGAGTAAGACAAGTGGATATCTCTACAATCCAAAAATGTGTGGGAAATTCCATTTGTTCAAGTTTGCTTTTAGTGGACTGGATTTATGCAGTGGCATTGTTGTCATTTTCTCCTGCAAATGATTCCAGGGCAGCACTGAAAAGACACTGGGCTACGTAAGTGGGCATGATGCTCTAATCAGCAACTTGGGGTGTGGTGGTAGGGGTCTGGAAGAACCCTTGCACAAATAGGGCATTGAAAGCAGGGACCAGCATCACCATGTGCTGGTACAGTTTATACCCTTCTGGTATTTTGGTTCCTGGCGTGTAGGGTGTCCATTCCACAGGGAGCCTGGACATAATCCTTTCATATATTTTTTGACTGTGGCAAGTACAGTCAACTAAACTGATTACAGCCCAGTATCAAGTTTGGGGAAGACAACAATCCAATAAAAAGCATCATAATTCTGCTGTTTTACCTAAGTTACAAGGGAAAAATGATTATAAGTTAGTTATATATCTTTATTGGGAGATATAACCTAAATATTTTGAGTGAATCATGGATAGCAGGAACGTGATTATGGTGATCACTGGCAACTGCCAGAATTAACTCATTCTGCAAGTCAACTTACTGAATGTCAAAAATTTGTCAACATTCAGTAAGTCAACATTATTTTAGTATTTATCCGCCAGAATCAGGTATTTCCAAAACTAAGCTAATTTTTCATAGTGAATTATTAAGTCAGAATTGCAAAATTAAAAAGGAACAGGAATAATGTCAACATCATTTAAACAAAGGCTTAATTTTAAGCCAGAAAACTAATATAATTTACTAAGAAAATGTAAGTTTCTTTGTACTTTTACATTAAGGTTGACTCCAGTAAGTAATATCTGGATGTTGACCCCAAATAAGAATCCATAAATTTCTTCATAAATTACAAAATAGTCTAAAAATAACTATTTTTATATTTCATACTACTGTTTTTATTAAATATATATTAAGATAAGCATTGAAAAAAGACATATGCCAACTTTCAGAGTTTTATTTATATTATTAAGATATTTACTGTTATTTTAGACTCACTGGATAAACCATAGCTTATTTCCAGAAGTCCACTTAAGCCAAAACACATAAGTTAAAACTAGAAATTATATATGTATTTATAATGTCAACTTTGTGTCAAATTGACATGTCACCTAAATTTCAACAAAGGGGTTTGGCTAAGCAAACAAAGTGACATAATTTAAGCAAGATTTAATAGGAGAGTTACTATAAAAGAACACTGACTGCCTGAATGTTAACACCATACTGGTTTATGAGTAAAACACTGCTGCTTAACAAAAAGCACACATACAATGGTATGATAATTCAGGCCAAAGTACCCAGGTCTGTACTTTGGACTTCCCTCTACACTCCCTATTATTTAGTTTTCATAAGTTACATATACAAATCTTTAAATTTTTTAAAGTTAAAAATAATTAATTTTGGCCTTAAAAAACTAACTCTGGAAAATATTAACCAAGCTTTATAAGTGATTTACACAGTGTTTTTCTAGTTTGATGCTGACTTTCAGTATGTTGACGTCAAAATTAAAGCGTTTTTTATGCTAACAAAATAAATTAAATATTTTTGACTATTGTGACTACCAGAATGTCAACTTTTTATTTAAACATTTTTTCTATTCTTTACTAATAAACTAGCTCTAAAATTACTTTTCATACTTCTATAAACTATTTAGTTTATAATAAAAAATAAAACAAGTGATTATTATTTAATTTTATTTATGTTTCACATGATTATTCTTACTTTATGAACTATACTCTAATTATTGTAGGACAAATCTTCAAGAAGCCACAAAAGAACCCCAAGTCAACCAAGAAAGTACCCAAAGCCTCTGAAAAGGCCCAAAGTCCCTACCCCAACAAAAAACCAGCCAAAAAGCCCTCAAAGGAAGAGAAGACAAAGGAGAAGACCCCAGACCCTGAAAGCAAAGAGCCCTCCCCTGCCCCCTCCTCTTCTCCAAGCTGGTATCAATCAGAAGGAGATGAGGTTCCACTAAACAAGCAAGGAAGAAAGAAGATACTCAAGAGCCCAGAACCCCAGTCAAGCCCAGATGAATCAAGCTTAAAGGAATCAAGCTCATTCCAGTCCAAGAAGCACAAGAATCCAACTTCAGATAATTCCCCTCCACCACCCAACAAATCTGCACCTCCATCATTCTCATCAAGTATCAATAAAGAAGATCCTGATGATTACCTGTCTGACTATCATCAAGCACCAGTTGGCCCATGGGATCCCCTAAAGGTTCACAATATATGGAATGTCAAAGGAGAGTTTAAGCTCCCAAAGAAGTTCCTCATTTTTTCCCTCTAATGTCTGTCAAAGGAGGTTCAAGTTTAGTCTGGGATGGTTATGTTTTTAATTGCAACAATCAAAAGAGAGCAGGAAGAAGCAAGCATTATTTGTGGGAAGATAGAAGCTGCGCTGCCAGGATCAACACAGAAGGATGGGATAAAGTCACTAATGAAAAAGGAGAGCACACATGCAATGCTCCAATCAATCTTATTTAAAAGATTCTAAAGTGGTACCTCTATCAAATGGTACCAGTCTCTAAAGACATCAAGGCTTCTGATCTGGCAGTTAAGGCCACCACTCACCTAAGTAATGAGAACCTGAAGCTCATCCCTGATCATGACTAGTTAGTGAAGTACATATGTGACAAACACTGTGATCTATTCCCCCATAAGAGATCTGCCATAGCCCAATGAGATTTAGTATTGAAAGAGGATTTAAAGATGTTCAATGGTGATGAGGTATTCCTTTTAAATGATGATGGGCCTACATCAGAGGCAAGAATTATATTCTATGCTACACAACAGAACCTGGAGCAGTTAAGATATTCAGAGACCTGGTTATGTGACAGTACCTTTGTAGTATGCCCCCGCCTTTTTTACTAACTATGGGTTGTACATTCCCTTATTGAAGGCAAGGTGCCCCCATTCACCTACTTTCTGCTTCCTGGGGCAACAGAAGAGATCTACACAAAGGCCTTTAAAATTCTTCAGGAGGGCATCAAAGCCCTACCTAATAATAAAAAGAGTCCCCCTGGCCATAACACTAGAGCCAATCCAGATTATGATTAAAAAGATGAAGCTACTCTTTCTGGAGAACAAGAAGCTCATGATAAAGCACTTGGCCCCTCAACTATAATCATGGACTATAAAACTTCCCAGTATAACGCTTTTGTAAACACCTTTGATGGAGAGGTCCAGGGGTGTTTTTTCCATTACCAACAGGCTGTCAACAGGCAACTAAAGGATCTACCTGAGCTCAGCAAGCTCCACTGTCTAGATACATCGGGAAAGTGCAGGTTCTTAATTCAGCAGTTTGTAGCACTAGCCTTTTTAAAGCCAGATCATACTGGACAAGCCTTTGAGCTCCTATGCCAGGATCCATATGCCAAGAAACATGAGGATGCCTTCTACCCTTTCATCAAATATTATGAACTACAGTGTATTGGATGTAAGGTCACTAAGCGCCAGAGCAAGCCCAGAGCAAAAGACAACTGGAACTGCTACCAGGCAGTTCTTAAGGATGAGATGAAAACTGTTTCATCTTTGGAAGGCTGGCATAAGCATATCAAGTCCTTCTTTGGAATCAAACCCAGATACAACACCTTCTACAAGCACCTCAAAGTCCAACAGGGGAAGACTGCTGCATCCATCAGAGATATTGAGAACCACCCATCCAAACAGAAGAGAACCACCAAAGAGAAATAATATCAAGAGAAGATCAAGGACGTTGTCAAGGCCAAATATAAGCTTTCAGAGATTGTGGAATACACCAAGAAGATTTCCACAGTTCTTAATGACAACCAGGTGATCACAGTCTAGCTTTAAATTAAATTTATTGAGTATTGCCTAATTTTTTATATATTTTCTTATATATTAAGTAAAATATTTTTTAAAAAAATAGTTATTCTAAATAACTCATTAATGATTTATGATACTGTTTTTATAAAATCATTGGTTTTCTATTGATAGTTTGATGCCTTAGACTGTATTATATGGCCTATATTAGTATTTTACTAGTAAATTATATGTTTTTTATAGTTTTCAATATAGAAAAGACTTTACATTACTGTTTCTGATTATTATATTTTCCTATAGTATGTGAAATTTTATTTAGTATCTTTTTGTGTATTAGATTTTTTGTTTTTATAAGTGAGAAAAAATTATTATAGTAAAGATAGCTAATTTCATAGTGAATTATTTTTTAAGTGTATTTTTATGAATTTTTTTAATTGTCATGTATAATTTGTTATGGGGTTTTTTAAAATCTATATTGTCACATTACCCTAAAAATTATCTTGAAGCTTAATCTTTATTAAGTAAAATGTTCAGGAAACAGGTTTCTGCTTATTAAAAAATTGTTGGCATTTAGTAGTCTGCATGAGTTAAAACTTAATTCTGACTTTTCAATGCTGTCAACATTAAAGTATTTTTAATTCTGATTGTCAACATATAGTAAGTTGAATTGCGGATTGATTTAATTCTGGTGTTGCCTGATCACTTAGTTGGATGGTTAGGGGGTGGCTTGATCCTGGTGATGAGCCAAGCACTAAATCAAGGCATCCACTGTATGGAATTGTCAATAAGCTGGATGTACTGGTATTCTAGCCACTGCCAACACACTTAACATACATTCATTGCCTGGTTTGGTGCAAATCCAATATTCAGTTTGTCATACTAGAAAGGATAACAAAACAATATCACATGACTTGTCCAGGTATCCAGCAACTTGAAACCAATCCACACATGAACTCCATTATCTTTGATCCAACTTTAGTCTCTGCCACAGTGCAAACTATATAAGTATAAATTATTATCCAATAAAATATACTTCTCTTCTTCTTAAATCTATATTTGAAGCTCCCCCAAAAATTGCTCCTCATCACTGGTAGCAACTACAGTTTTTTGACCACACCTATGAAAGAAATAATGACTGAACAGAACCCATCCACCTTTGCTCACGTACTAAACCAGGCCACATCTCAGGATACCTGGAAAACGTACTTCTGCACCCACAATATTAACAAAGATATACCTAGTGGATGCACAGTATTAGAAGGACTGGTCATGCCCAAAGCATGCACCAATATAATACAATACAGTCACTCTCTCCAACAACAAACAAACACATAACCACCTATCACAGGCAAAGTTGCCAACACTAATTACAATGGTATTGATAAGTTCTTTGGTAAAAAAAGAAAATATCATTAACTGGCTAGACCACTCAGCTGCTAAACTCTGCGCCTGCCGCATCCCCCACAAAAAATGGGTCCAGGCAGCCAGCAAGCGCCTGTACAAGGTTGCAGCTAACTGGTTTACCACTTGGGTTGGCTCACAAGCTGAAACCCAGCTTGACAACTAGGAAGAGTTCAAAGTGGACATCAAACACAATTTCTGCGTCACCAAATCCCTCCAAGACATTGCAATACAGCTCAGTGATCTTCCACAGAAGATCACTATCACAGCTTACACCAATGAATTTGAGGAAATACACTGCAAAATCCAAAACCCAGCACAAGCTGATAACGTACATACCAGAGCCTCATTCATCAACAGAATGAAACCCTCTGTTGCTGCTCTCATCCGCCCAGAGGCCAACACCTCCATGCCCTGCTCATTGCAGAAGCCAAGCACGCAGAAAAACATGCAAACATGGAATATGCTGCACGCAACAGCAATTGCTCCTCAAACAGCAATGGCAGAGAAAATTCCAATGGCAAAAAGCGCCAAAACACCTATCATAGCAATGGTAACTCCAATTGTAACAATGGCAATCATAGCCAAAGCAGAAACTGCTCCTGTCCCAAGAAAGAGGACACCGCCAAAGTAAACAATGTGGAAACAGCAACCTGCTATGAATCTGAACCCACATTATCTGACTTCAAAGGTCTTGAAACAGAGGAACAGGGAAAAGAGGAGGGGGAACAGGCTTAAGTGCCCCTGTCTCCCCCCAAACTGGCAAGAAATTGTACCAAGGCACAAACTTTGCTGCTTGCATCTCACATGTCTCACAATCTTCTATCTTTATGAATAAAAAAATTAAAGATTGCTCACAACTGCTTTTCTATCCATGAACTTATAAATCACATACACATAAATTTTTATTTGACTCTGGTGCACAGCACATCATGGTAAGCAAACCATTTGTAATCAAGTACAAAATACCAGTTGTCAAATCCAACTTCAAATATGCCAGAATGACAGAGAAATCAAAGGTTCTACTTGAAGGCAAAACAACTCCCTTCAGAATTGATCTCCAAGGCATAAAAACGTCCATTAAAGGACTTTTCATGCACAACATAAACTATGAAATTGTATCAGACATGGACCAGTTCACTTGAGTGAACCCCGGTGTATGTTGGAAAACAAAAACCATGACCATCAAACACAATGGAGTCAATTTCAACATCCTCAAAAACCTAATGATCTCATCCTGAGAGACACAGTATTTGTCCAAATCATAAATCAAGACAACTCATAACGTCTAATCAAAGACAATACACTCCACATAATGAGGTACACTGAATTCAGTAACATGCAAACAACCAAAATCCAATGCACAGAACTTGTAGCACTCCTAAAGGAATACACTCATTTATTTAAGGAAGAGCTAAAAGAGCTACCCCCAAATGGGAGGTCAAACATGACATTAACCTATGAAAGGCCATGCCCAAACCTGCACCCCTCTAAAGACTCTCCCCCATGGAGACACAAACCCTCAAAAACCACATTGAGGATAACCTAGCTAAAGGCTTCATTTGATCATCAGAATCCCTGTGGGGGCAGCAGCTTTCTTTGTAAAGAAAAAGGAAGGCTCACTCCATCTAGTAAAAGACTACAGAGCTCTCAATGCAAGCACAGTAAAAAATAAATATCCCCTTCCACTTATAGACAATCTTTTTTCAAGACTCTCTGGAGACAAATTTTTCTCCAAAATTGACCTCACCTCAGGCTACAACCAAAAAGAAGTAAAATAAAAGGGCATAAAAAACTGTGTTCTTAATGCAATTTAGACCTTCAAGTGTAGGGTAATGAAATTTGCCATGACCAACACGCCCGCAACATTTGTCACTATGATGAACCAGGCACCGAGCATTATTTCAAATAAATTATGCTACCTTGACAATATCATCATATTCTCAAAAACCAAAGAGGAACATCTCACACATGTCTGCAAGACACTCAATTGACTTGTGAAGCATAAACTCTATACAAAGCCTAGCAAGTGCCAATTTATGGAAAATGAACTCTTTTCCTTGGACCACATTGTCTCTGGCAGTGGCATCAAATCAGATTCAGATAAAATCAAATCCATAAATAACAAGCAACACCCCACCTCTGTTAAACAAGTTAGATGCTTTCTTGGAATGGTAGCTTACCTAAGGAAATACATCAAAGACTGCGGGAAACTCACTGCATCAATCAATGACTTAACCAAGGGTAATGCCAAAAAGAAATTCATCTGGACACCAGAATGTGACAATGATTACCAGCTATAAAGCAAGCTCTGATCAAAGTGCCAATATTACAATACCCAAACAACAACGGGTGCTACAAGCTTGAGTCAGATGCCAGAGACACCACCATTGGCGCAGTACTATACATCTTCCAGCTAAAGCAAGACTTCCTATCAGTTTGTTACAAAAGTAGAAAACTAACTAACATTGAGCAGAGGTACCCTATACTTGACAAGGAATTGCTAGCAATATACCACACATGAAAGAAATGGAAATGTTATCTGGAATGTAACAAATGACATTTCAATACTTGTATTGAAAACCCAAAAGTCAAACCCCAGCCCTCAGAAAACACCTTGCACCAACCAGGACAGAAGGGAGCCTTCTGGTCTTCCAGCGGCCAAGACTGGGAGTTCAATGTCTGCATTGAAAACCCTGGAATCAAACCCCTGCCCTAAGGAAATGCCTTGTCTCAACCAGGGTAGACAAGAGCCTGCCAGACTGCCAGTTGGACCAAACCCTGAGCTGTTTGAGATGCCTTGCCCCAACCAGGAGAAAAAGGAACCTGTCAACCTGTTGATTATCAAGACTGGAAGTTCCTTATCAACATTGAAAGCCCCATAATCAAACCCTGACCCTTCAAAGGCAACTTGAGTCACCCAGAATGGCCCAGGACCTGCCAACCTGTTGAGTCACGGACTCAAGTTGTTGAATTATCCCGCAACCTGCCAGCTTAATAATGAGGATTCCCTGAGTGGTTGCCAGATTGCCGCCAAACTGGTGCCACTGAAGACCCATACTTACTCAGAGGTTGTGGCCTGTCTAAAGGAGGTTGAGACAAGACTTACTACTAGCCCTGCCAATGAGCATCAACTGCTGCCAGTCTCCAGTCCATAAAAGGTAATGTAATTGGTCAGCTCAGGTGGCATAGTGAATAGCAGCAGCAGAACAAAGAATTCCCACTTCTTTTCACCAGAGCAAGCCCAACCAGGACCCACCGCCCTCAAACCCTAAGCCAAGATACATGTCCTGATGGCAAATTGCCCACAGGCCTGAAGTCTGCAAAAATTGAAGAAAAATCACATGATATAAGAACCCAGCGGTATGGTGATGACTGCATCATCATTTTCAATAATAAAGTTTTATGAACCTTTGGTTTGATCAAATTCTACCTCATCTAGTTTATTGATATTTCATCTCAACTTGGGTCAAGTGAACAAGCAGGCAATCACCCACTCCAGAGACCAACCTGCCAAACCTCCCCATGCATTATACTGTCCCCCTGGAGCCCCCGTTGGGCCTGTGCATTTCACCAAGTACCCTCCAAACCCTGCCTACGCTGAGTTCAGCTTTGAAAATATACTCCTTGCCAATCCTCTGGTGAGAACTAGAGAGACCAAAACTATATGTTGTAAAGGAAAGTGGTACATTAGGCTAACCAGATTTTTTAAAGCCAAGTACAACTACCTACCTGCCTACTTTTTACTCATGACACTGCCCTTAACCCCAAGACCAGACTTCCCAGTTAAGCCTACCACTGCCATTAAGACCACGTCCACTCAACTGTTTGGAGTACTCTACATTACTTTGACAGGATTGGTGGACTCTATGGTGCCTAACTCTGGACTCTGTTCTTTACTTGAGCAGTCATTATCTTACATTATCAAGTTAACACCCCTTATGGTGAGCATTACCCTCTGGCTTGGCTGCACCACACCCTGAGTCACCTAATGCCTCTACCTATGCCTGGCTTCCTGACATGGAAGGACATTTAAACGTCCAAGTACCAACTGACCATAAATCCTTAATATACTTCAAAACTCAGAACACACTCACACATTGACAAGCCAAATGGATGTCCCTTCTTGAACAGCTTAATCTGGACATCCATGTCAGGATTGACAATTCTTCCTCTCTGGAAACCCAGGCCTGGGAGCAGTAATTGAACCCTGAACCTAGACCCCCTTGGGCCGGCAGTCCTGTAGACCAAAGGGCCGCTCACCCCGTTTTTCTGGAATCAAGCCCCTGCAAGCTGATACCAAGAATGTTGGCCCACACGGTGAAGCAGGCCAAACCAAGGAAACCATTGCACCAAATGAAAGACTAATCACAACGTCTAATAGAGGTACTGAAGCGGCAACTATTAGCTTCATGAATTTGAAGCCTACACCAGTGGCCAATCAAGAGCTGCCCCCAAGAAGAGGCACAGGCCCATGGCCCAACCCCATGACCACAACTCTAAAGTGAGTTAATCAGGTAGCCATTTTGAGATCCTTGACCAATGAAAGAACTCCCGGGCCAAGTGCCATTTTGCTGCCTTTGGACCCAAGCACCCAGTCCCCCAGGCCTGCCTTTCCCAATGCTCTGATAAACCCCCCATGGAAAATATTAAGTTTGGAGTTGGGGTGCTATATAGACTAAAGGACCCCGCGCTCCAAACTTATTGCCATTTTTGAATAAAGGTTATGTTATTTTGGCTTATACAGCTACTGCTCTATTTTGTATTTGCCTTCTACCAAATCATTACAAGATCTCACAGCCCTACTGCCCCACCTCCTGCAGCTTTCTGTCCACCAGGTGTACCCTTTGGGCCTGTTCACTTCACTGATTACCCCTTAAAGCCCAAATATAAGAGCTACACCCTATAAAATATACTTGAACTCAATCCTTTGGCCTGCATACAATATGCTGTTAGATACAATTGTCAAGACCTGTGGATATTCTCAACACCAAAATTGTTTAGAGAGAAATTCAACTACCTTCCTGCTTACAACATCCATATGGAACCACCCGTGATACCCAAACCTATGTCTACTTCCTTGCCTGACCTCCCAACTGACCATACTGGCAAGCTCTTTGGAATTGTGTAATTCACCCTCACAGGGGAGATTGATACTATCATACCAGCCGCTGGCCCGTGGTCTTGGATAGGGAAGTCTGTTTCCTACCTTTTTAAGTTAGCTCCTCTCTTGTGGTGGGCCCTGCCTGCTAAAACACCAGCCCAATTTACCCCTGAAAACAACAGATCAGCCGCCCGAGACTAGATCCCTGACAATCCAGTACAAAAGGAGGTAGAGCTGGTCACATCTGATGCTCTCTCTAGGCTATTTCAGCCAAGAGAGTATCATCCTGACCACCTGGACCCAGATTGGCTAAATCTATATAACACTGAGTATAAAACCAAAGGGAAAGACCCCTCAACACATCAGCTAATTCATGACACATTAGTAAGAAATGAGAAGCACTTCCATGTGTCAAATGGTACAGTATACTGTATCATCAAATACAAACATATCCCCAACATTCACCAAAACAAAGGGTTTATACCATTCTCAGACATCACTGCCTACTGGGGCAATCAAAGGCCAATAACCTATACCTCACTCTAAAAGAAATAGTATGGTGGCCTAACCTAAAATAAGGCATCATTGACGTCCTAAATAAGTGCACAGTGTGTGAAAAATACTCAAGCACCAAAGCCTTACAACCTACAGTCAACCTAGTACCTGACCCAGAACCATTTAAGTTTTTTGGGCTGGATGTAGTAGGACCTTTCCCAGAAGCTAAAGCAAAACAACGCTTCTTAACTGTAGCCATTGACTTTGCAGCACACTGGCCTATCTGCTGGGCAACCAAGGACCACAAAGCAGAAACAATCAATTGCTTCATCAACAAGGCAATCATAGTTTACTATGAAACCCCAGTGTGATGATCCACATGGAAGCAGTTTTGCAGGAGGGGGTTGTTTTGGCTTCAAATAAAGATGCTATGCTGAATATTGACAGGGTGTTGCTGGTTTGTTGCAGGTAGAGGCCTATTAGGGAATAATGGCTACTAGGGAAGGTAAGGTCTGGCTAGAAGATGGAAAAGACTACTAGAGGCAAATACTGTCCCCACCTGGCAGGAGATATTGGCTACTGTGGGCTAGAGGTCCTCACCCAGTAGAGAACTGTGGCTACTAGGGGTGAAGAATGAGATAGCTCAGCAGGGAACTTTAGCTATTTGGTGTGGGGAGTGGTCCAGCCTGGTGGGTAGTGTGTGCTATACAGGCTAGATGTTGATTAGACCATGGCAGGCACCGTGGGCTGCTAGGGGAGGGGAGGAGCTTTAAGAGCTCTATGTACCCTCAAACGCTTACAGGAGGTCTTTGAGCAAGCAATCTACCTAACAGACTGGTATAGTGTCCTTGTCTATGTCCCTATGAGAGCTTTGGAGAGATCCCAGAGTAAGCATTGGAGGGCATAGATTTGAAGGGTGTGTCACCAAGGCAGTTGCTTGGGGAAGCAGCTGCAGAACTTGGTGTGATCAGGCCTCTAGGAAGTAAAGCTGATTACTTTGCAACTGAAAGCTCATACTTAATCACCTGGGTGATTAAAGACAATGGCATAGAATTTATTGATCTGTGTTTGGATAGCCTAAGTAGTTGCCACTTGTGAGGGCCCAGTTAAACACCATTAACAATGTAGACTCATGCCTGGGTCTGGAGGTTTTGGTAACAGGGACTGAGATAAAGGACTGAGGTGGTTTGTAGTGTGGAATCAGCAGTGAAGACTAATAATAAGGACTGTATGATCACAGTGAAGACTAGTTGAGGGATTGTTAGTTCATTTTGAAGTTTAGAACCAAGATGGTTCATTTTGAAGTTTAGAACCAAGATGGTTCATTTTGCAGTTGGAACTAAGGTGGTTCATAGTGAGGATAAGCTGTAGGTCTGATGGATGAAATGAGCTGTTTGGAGACAGAAATAAGCTGTTTGGAGACTGAAATGGACTGATTGCTGGCTAGGCTAAAGAACTAGAAGATGTGATTGAAGAAATGGCTGAAGGACCCAGAGATAATAGTGCAGGACTAGCTATGGAACCAAAAGATGGCTTAAAAGGACTAGCTAGACTGGATATAGAAGCTTGAATGCTGTTTTTGGTTTCTTAAGAGAGGAAATATTAGGAAAAGAAGCAGTTAAATAATGATTCAATGCTGCCTAGATATGATATAAAATAATTAAATATCATATGATTGAAAAGAAATAGGAAAAGAAATAAGTTACAGAAATTAAACTGTATTTTATTAAGAAGCTGATTGAGTAGGAAGGAGCCAGAAAGAGGCCAGAAACAGAACAGAGAAACTGTGAAAGCAAATAAGCAAATTTTGCCAAGAACAACTAGGGGAGGCAAAAGCCAAGCAACGGGCAAGTTTGAAGCAGTGAAATTTTAAATAAAATGGGAAGAAACTTGGAGAAACAATGAAAAACAAAGGGTTCAAAAATCCTCTATGTAAAATATAGGCAAAAGTGCTCAAGATTTGCCAGAGAAACGTGACAGGAATTACAGCAGAACCGTTCAAAACGCAGAGCAGTTGTTTATCCAGAGAAAGACAGCTTCAGGTTTGAAGCATAGTCAAGAGTGAGTCATTTGGGTGAACTGTTTGGAAAAATCATTTAATCAAGGCTTTTGATTGGCTGAAAGTTAAAATTTATTTGATCAGTGTTTTGAAGGCTTTAACTTGAGAGTTAAAGCCTAAAAAATGAGGTGCAAAATCAGAAAATCAGGGCTTTCATTGGCTGAAGTAAGTTAAAAAATTTAATATATTATAGAGAGAGAGAAACTGGATAGTTTAAGCTTTGGAAAACCAGAGTTCTAAGAAATAATTTGGTCTGAAACAAGGAGCTATAAAAGGGGAAGCTATCTGAGGCTTTTCAGGGACTCATATATTGGATTACACAGGCCACAAGGGCTACAGAATGAGCTGAAGACTAGTTTAAAGGTACAGAAGCCCAAGATAAAGAAGCTATAACTGAGGATAAGTAACCAGAGATGGATCATAGCGCAGGAGCCCAAGACAAAGGTTCAGAATCCCAAGACCAAGTACAAGGAGTCCAAGAGATTATTGGAGGACTCCAATTATTGGTAAACACATATTGTTTCCCATACCTATACATTGTATCAGATAGTTTCTAAGGGGATCTTCCTTCTGACAGTGAATAAAAGCCTATTACAACCCCTGTCCAAATTTTCTAGTAATCAGAATATAAGCCCTATGAGTGAGCTGCCCTATATCTTTTACCCCAGTCAAGGGGAGGAAGATACCTATTGCCAAAGTTGTAGAAGATTTGCTACCAGTAAGTCTTCCCAGGAGGAGTGGAAGAGATTAACCAGGCATCTAGATGGCAGATAGGGGAAAAGAATTTATAGGAAATTAGTTTACAAGATTGTTGAAAGACTGGTACAGGCCCACAGAGGAGTTAGCGCCTACCAAAGTACAGGTGCATGGTGAGGATGCCTGCCTAGTAATTAGAAAACTACTGGAAGAGTTTGCAGTAATACAGGCTAAGTATAAACTTCTAGCAAGCCACCTACCACTGCTAGGAAATGACAACTCCTCCAAGCCGGTCCCTGGCTATGACCCAGGACACATTTTGGGGACTGGTGACCAGGAACCCCACACCCAGACTACATCATAACTGATGGAGCCACAGAACAGTCAGGACACATGGTGAATGATAACTTAAAAGCAAATAATATCAAACATTCCACAACCTTTCCTTAAAGACCACAAGCTAACAGCAGATTTGAACGCCTAAACAGCAGTCTCATCAGAACTCTTGAGAAAATAATGGATGAAAAAGCCAGAGACACATGGTAACTATATGTGAATCATGCATTATTAGTATTTTGGGTACACACCAACCAAGGGACAAGCCACTTACTGTTTGAACTAATATACAGGTACAAGCCAGAGATAGTCATCTGCAATAAATAACCATATGTGAAATCCCCCGGGGAAACCCCCACAGTGGAACAGGCCCCAGCACTACAATGCATACACCTCAAAGCTAAGATAGCAGAAAACAAGAGACTCAAAGCACAAAAGGTGATCTCTTCAGAGGAACCACTCCCAGTCAACTCTCCTGTCTGGATCTTTAAAGAAACAGAAAGAAGCTGGATTCAGTACACAGAGGACTAGGAAGGGTTTCAAATACAGACCAGACAGAAATACCTACCTATTCAAGTTCCAAGGCACCAAATACCCCATCATCAAAAAGTACCACAGATCCTGTCTTCGTCTCAACAAAGGGGAACACTCAACTTGGCTAGTAGCCACTAGCAAACAACTCCAGGAACATCAGGCGGCAGCCATCAAGACAAAGCCCCCTCCTGATGTACCATAGTAACCCCTTAATAGAGGGGTGTGTCAAGGAGCTGGATATACTGGTATTCTAGCTGTTGCCAACACACTTAACATCTAGTCATTGCCTGGTTTAATGCAAATCCAATATTCAATTCAGCATACTGGAAATGGAAACAAATCAATATCACATGACTTGTCCAGGTATCCAGCAACTTGAAACCAATCCACACATGACCTCCCTTATCTTTGATCCAACTTTAGTCCCTGCCACAGTGCAAACTATATAAGTATAAATTATTATCCAATAAAATATACTTCTCTTCTTCTTGAATCTATATTTGAAGCTTCCCCAAAAGTTGCTCCTCATCAGGATCATCATCTGCTCATGTTGCTGTGTCTGGAAATTCAAGTTGACTTCTGCATTTGGCTACAGCTCACTGGGAATTTGTATTGCAGGTCACAACCCTGCTTATCCAGAACCTTTCTGGGGGGTTGACCCCGTTATTTCAACATCATGAAAGACAGAGACTACCAACTGGAAACTGACGCTTCAGAAACAGCAATTGGAAGAGTACTCATAATCAAATCAGAGGAGGGCAAGTATCTGCCCCTAACATAAAAATCCTGTAATCCTATTAAAAGATAATGCTGCTAACCCATAAACAACAAGGAGATGTTGGCTATGATACACTGTCTCATCAAATGACAATGCTATCTAAACTTCTAAAAATGTTTGCCTGCCTAACAGATTAAAAATCCCTTGTTTAACTTAATACACAGATTTAAATTTCAAGATATCAGACCAAATGGATAGAACTAATCCAAAGATACCCCATACTGATTGAATAGAAGCTGGGAGAGGAGTTAAAAGTGACTACTACCTCTTTCATCTGTACTTATAACAATCTCACAGAGCTTTAGGACTTAATCCTGATTAGCCTCTCCTAGCTATGTGTGGCAAGAATGATGGTTTCCCTGAAGGTGCCACTGAACTCACTCAAAGAATGGTATTAAAGAAAAACATATGTTTGCTGATTCTCATAGTGTTCTCTACTTTAAAATGACTTGTGACATCATGTTCCCTAGATATCAGTGTCACAGAGAGTAAACACTATATTAAGATATAGCCAAGGCCTAGGCCATATCAGAGCCCACAACTTATTTAAGTTCCTTAAGACCAAATAGTGGTGGCCAACCCTATACCAGAATGATTTTCAACTAGTTGGCCAATGTGAAATCTCCAGAATTTTTGCCAAATCCCAAACTCCTCCAAAGTCAGTGTTACCCATATCAGTGAGAACCCCCTTTATAGTATGGGCCCTAGACATTGTAGGATCCATGCCATAGAAACCCCAAAAAAGTGGCACACCATAACATAAGTAGAGTATGTCATCAGTGAATAGCAATGCAAGCAACCAAACAACACAAAATTAATGATATAAGATGTTTTATTGGTGTCAAGTATAAACTTCTGAGAAGTATATATAAAAAATAAAGGTGAAATTTGAGAAGAGAATGATACTTTATTAATATGAATTTAGAAGATTTTATGGTATCATGAGAAGCTACATACTATCCATGTATGTCATGGTAGTCATAGGACTTGTCCAGGTAAGGTTTTGTTTAGTACTTGAAAGGTTTGATCCCTGTATAAGATGGGTGGCTGATAAGAGTGCCACCAATTTAATTATTAGTTGGGGAATCATTCAGGGAATTATTTCCCAAGAGGGAGTAATTATATATGTTGCAACATTGGTAAAGAAATTGTGGCTATATCTGGAACCCTGAAACTCTTGATCACTGATAGAGGCAAAGAACTTACAGCAGAAAGGACAAACATGTACCTGGCCAAACAAGGCATAAAACACAAGGTTATCACACCATACCACCTTCAGGTCAACAGAAGAGCCAAAAGACTCAACAGGCCTCTACTCTAGGAGCTTGCCAAACTTTTAACCAACAACCCCAGCAGGTGGACTGACTACTTTCTCACAGCTCTTATGATGCATAGAGTGCAACAAAACACTGTAACTGGATACAGTCATTATGAAATAATATTTGTGACCAAACCTAAATCAAAACCACCAATAATATTCCCCAACTTGTTTTGCTGACAAAAGTCCCCAGAGATTACACAAAGGTGACCAAAATTCAAATAACACATTCAGAGAAAAAATCTAAGCATGGTAAAGCCATGAAACACCTCCTCTTACAGCAGGTTGAAGTTGTAGATGAATTATGGGTCCTGAACCTTGACTGCTCAAATCTTCAACCCAAGAAAGTGGCACCTGTCATTGTCTTGCAGGTATATCCTAATTACACCTATCTGGTACAGGGCCTTGGAAAAAGATGTAAAGACAAGGTTATTCATAATAGCCAATTAAGACTGTGCAGATCTAGAATCTGACAACATGAGGGCATAATACCAGCACCACACAACAGCTCAAATAAAATGAGGCTAGAGCCCCTGATGATCTACCTCCTGACATCCTAGAGAACAAAACCCACCAGAGAACCAAGGGTGAGGTTTTACAACAAGCCAAATCCTTAAAAGGTCAGATAGCACTCAACTTCCAAATTGACTTGACCTATCACCTAAATTGGGAACCTACTTATATATACCACCCAGCCATAAGCTTGTTAATCACCACAGCTAGCAACCCACATAAAATGCCCAAATAGAATCAGTCACATATTACCAAAGATCAATCTTAAGAAACCCCTTTCCATAAAGCCACTCCCTAGTGGCCTAACACAGGGTATAAAACCCCTTTCTTTGATTTTTTACCCCCTCAAAGGAAGTTATTAAGTGTGCTATAAAACTCCTTCTTTCTCAAAAAATCTTATCTTAAACAGATTTCTATTTCTTCCCTTTTGGTTAACTGTACTGTTGTCAGGAATATTCCTGACATAAACCAAATTATCACTGGAGGACAATTTTTGAAAAGAAAGGGAGTTTTTCTGGTCAAGGAGGCAAAATTTAATGAGGACTTTCCCCCTTTAATTAGGGGAAATAAAAATTAAACAAAGGAATTAACGGAATTTAATAGCTGCTGGAATGATTTATCATCCAGGCAGGCGCCTGCCAGCCCCCCACCTGCTTGCTCACTGGGTCCCAGTCGGCTGCCAGCCACCCACCTGAGTCCCAGGCCCTAACCCACAGCCAATCAGAATCTCTCATTACCTGCAGCCAATCAGAAAATTCCCTGTTTTCAAAGGGGAAAATATTGATTAATCCCTGCCCTTCAGAAAAAGGGCAAATCCAGGGTTCAGATTCTGTAAAATATTCTGATTCCCCAGAAGATGGGAAAATTCAGGTTTCAAACTTTGAGAACAATTTAACTCCAAACCAATGGGATCCAGAGGACCAAATCACATGCTTGAGTCCAACCCCAGCCAAACTAAGCCTTCCAAAACAAAAATAGGTTGTGAAAATTCCATGAGTCTTCAACATCACCTGACTCCACTCCCAGGGAAAATCATTGGCTCTAGTCAAGAGTGGCCAAACCCCCAACATATTGTCAAAGAACAAGAATTTGGCCACCTTCTCAAACTCCAATCCCCAATTACATTTTCCAAACTTTTGGGCTCTCCAATCCATTTTTTTCATTCCCACTTGCAAAACTTTGCACAGTGGGAAGCACTATAAATAAGGGACCCCTCCTCAGTAATAACTTGTGCTATTATTGAGTTTAATACCCTCAATAAATCTAAATTTTATTTAAAACTTAAGTCAACTTTAAACTAGTTAGTCTCTGCCAACTCCCTCCAATCCAAGGAAGATGAACCATCTCATCTTCATAGCTGTGCTTACAGCTTGCCTTGGGATTGGAGGCTATCAACAAGGACCAGAGTTCTTTGGCCCCTCACCAGAAAGGCTAGGTCATGATCCTCATCATGACCCTGGAAAACTCAACTTCTCCTACTCTGGTTCCTGGCCTCCCCTGGTGTCCCTGTATTCCACACTGTCCATTGCGGTGTACACCTCCATGTACAATGTGTTAACATACTTTGCCAGGAGCTTTGGAAGATACAGCCTTCATGCTAAGGTCTTCTGTTGGTTGATGACTATCTACCCAATCATCACCGCCCTAACTGTCTTTCAATTTGCCAACCTCCTGCCATACCTGCTGCAAGTAGTACCTACCGTAACTGGGTATTATAACTGTGAGCTGCTGTTAAAACATCACAGTGTCTTTAAATTTAATAAACTAAGTGATTCCCCATCCAAGGACAGATATAAAGTTGAATTTAATAAGCTAATTTGTCAGGACGGACAATTTTTCCTCTCTAGAAACCCAGGCCTGGGAGCAGGAATTAAACCCTGACCCTAGACCCCCTTGGGCCGCCAGGCCTGTGGACCAAAGGACCATGTGACAGTCCACATGTTTGGTGGTTTTGCAGGTGGGGCTAATGTTGGCAAAGCAAAAGTTTGGTTGTTTGTTGCAGGTAGAGGCCTAGTAGGTAACAAAGAACTACTAGGGTAAGTAAGGCCTGGCTGGTAGGTAACAAAGGACTACCAGAGGCAGATGTTACCTCCACCCAGCAGAAGGAATTGGCTGCTTTGGGCTATAGTGCTTCACCTCAAAGGGAACTGTGGCTGAGGAAGGTTGAAGACTGAGATAGCAAGCAGGCAACTTTTTCTGTCTGGGGGGAGTAGGTTTTGGACCCCTGGCGGGTAACACAGGCTTCCAGGGAGGGGAAGAGCTTTGAGGGCTCTATGTACCCTAATACGCTTACAGGAGGTCTGTGAGCAAGCATCCTACCTAACAGACTGGTAGGATGTCCTTGTTTATACCCCTATGGGAGCTTTGGGGGAACCAAAAGTGAGAATTAGAGGGCATATAATTGCTCAGAGGTGTCACCAAGGTGGTTTGCTCAGGGAAGCAAGCTGCAGAACTTGGTGTGATCAGGCCTCTGGGAAGTAGAGCTGATTACTCTGCAACTAAAAGCCCAGACTTAATCACCTGGGTGATTAAAGACAATACATAGACATTGATCTATGGTTGAATGGCCTAAGTGGATTGCCACTTGTGAGGGCCCAGTCAAACGCCAGTCCAATGTAGACTCATGCCTGGGTCTACAAGTTCTGGTAATGGGGACTGAGATAAAGAACCAAGGTGGTTCACAGAATTAACAGAGAAGACTAGCAAGAGGGACTGTTTGATCACAGTGAAGGCTAGTTGACGGACTGTTGATTCATATTGAATTGTGGGAACCAATATGGTTCAGTATGCAGAGGGAACTAAGGAGGTTCCTAGTGAGGATTTGTTAAGGAACTGGTTGAGAATAAGCTGAAGGACCAGAAGATATGATGCAGGACTAGCTTATCATAATGCAGGATGGCCAAAGGACCAGAAGTTTGTGTTGAAGTACTGAAGAGCTGAGAGGATGTGAGTGCAGGACAGGAGATAACCTGAAGGAACTAGTCAGACTGAATACAAAGGCTAGAAGAACTGTTTTAATGTCTTTTGAGAGAAAAATAGATATAAAGAAGCATTTAAAATAATAATACTGCCTGATTATGATTAAAAAAGGATGTGATATCATTTAATAAAAAAGAAAGAGGAAGAAAAATAACATATAGTTTGTTAGAACTGTGAATTTATTTAAATAAGAGAATAAAGTCAGAAAGAAGCTAGAAAGAGGCCAGAAATGAAACAGAGAAACTGTGAGGGCAAAAGAGCAAACTTCACCAAGAACAACTAGGAGAGGCAAGAGGGCAAGCAGTAAGCGGGTTCAAAGTTGCAAAATGTTGAGAAAAACACAGAGAAACATGGAGAAACGTTGTAAAATTGAGGGATCAAAATTTGCCTAAGTAAAACATATGTGGAAGCACTCAAGATTTGCCGGAGAAACGTGACGGGAATCACAGCAAAGCCGTTCAAAATGCAAAACAGTTGTTTACCCAGAGCAAGACAGCCTTGAGTTCAAACCAGGGTCAAGAGCAAGTCATCTGGGGAAACCTTTTTGGCAAAACCGTTGAATTAAGGCGTGTGATTGGCTGCAAGCCGGAGTCTATTTGATCAGTGTTTTAAGGGCTTTAACTTAAGAGTTAAAGCCTAAAAAATGAGGAGCAGAAGCAGAAAATTCAGTGCTTTCATTGGCTGAAGTAAGTTTAAAAGAAAAATTATTTTAGAAGGAGAAAAACTGGATAGTTTAAGCTTTGAAAGACCAGAGTTCTAAGAGAGGTTTTTGGTCTGAAACAAGGGGCTATAAAAGGGAGAGCTATCTGAGACTCTTCAGGGACTGGATAAAGTGGATTAAAAAGGCCACAAGAACTACAAAAGAGGCCAAAGACCAAGAGAAGGGAGCCTGAGCTGAAGCAGACTGCAGGAGTCCAAGACCAAAGTGCAGGAGCCCAAGACCAAGGTGCAGGAGCACAAGACTGAAGTACCAGAGCCCAAGACAAAGGAGCAGAAGCCAAAGACCAAGTACAAGGAGTCCAAGAGATTGTTAAAGAACTCCAAGTACTGGCACAAACCCTCATTATTCCCTATCCCAAGGCTATATATCAGAAGGTTTCTAAGGGGATCTTCCTTCTGACTGTGAATAAAACGCCTATTATGACACCTACTCAAATTTCTCACGATAAAAAAATATAAGCTCTATGAGTCAATTACCCCACATTTTCTACCTTAGCCCAGGGGACAAGGAATCCTATTGCCTAGGGTGCAGGAAGTTTGCCTCTAGTAAGTCTGCCCAGGAGGAGTGGGAAAAGGTGACTAGGCATCTTGAAATGACAGATAGAGGAAGGGAGTTTATTAGGGGAGAGTTTGCTAGACTATTACAGGATTGGTATTGGCCTACAGAAGGGCTGGCGCCTGCTGAAGTACAAGTGTATGGTGGAGACACTTGGCTGGTGATTGGGAAGGTACTGGAAGAGTTTGCTCTTATGCAGGCCAAGTATAAGCTCCTAACCAACCATTCACCACTGTTGGAGAATGACAACTCCTCCAAGCTGGTCCCTGGCTATGACCCAGGACACACTTTGGGGACTGGTGACCAGGAAACCCACAGACTACCTGCCCACGTTTTGCTGGAATCAAGCCCCTGCAAGCTGATACCAATAATGTTGGCCCATGCAGCAAAACAGGCCAAACCAAGGAAATTATTGCACCAAATGGAGGACTAATCACAGCGCCTAAAAGAGGTACTGAAGCGGCAACTATTAGCTTCATGAATTTGAAGTCTACACCAGTGGCCAATCAAGAGCCGTCCCCAGGAAGAGGCACGGGCCTGCGGCCCAACCCCATGACCACAACTCTAAAGCAAGTTAATCAGTTAGCCAATTTGAGATTATTGACCAATGAAAGAACTCCCAGGCCAAGTGCCATTTTGCTGCCTTTAGACCCGAGCACCCAGTTCCCCCAGGCCTGCCTTTCCCAATGCCCTGATGAACCCCCCATGGAAAATAATAAGTTTGGAGATGGGGTGCTATATAGACCAAAGGACCCCGCACTCCAAATTTATTGCCATTTTTGAATAAAGGTTATATTATTTTGGCTTATACAGCTACTGCCCTATTTTGCATTTGCCTTCTACCAAATCAGTACAAGATCTCACGGCCCTCCTGCCTCACCACCCACAGTCTTCTGTCCACCAGGTGTACCCTTCAGGCCCGTTCACTTCACTGATTACCCCTTGAAGCCCAAATATAAGGACTATACCCCAGAAAATATACTCGAACTTGATCCTTTGGCCCACATACAATCCACTGTTAGATACAATTGTCAAGGCCCGTGGATATTCTCAACACCAAAATTGTTTAGAAGGAAACTCAACTACCTTCCTGCTGACAACATCCATATGGAACCACCCGTGACACCTAAATCTATGCCTGCTTCCTTGCCTGACCTCCCAACTGACCATACTGGCAAGCTCTTTGGAATTGTGTACATCACCCTCACAGGGGTGATTGACACTATCATACCAGCTGCCGGCCCGTAGTCTTGGGTGGGAAAGTTTGTTTCCTACCTTTTTAAGTTAGCTCCTCTCTTGTGGTGGGCCCTGCCCGCTAAATCACCAGCCCAAGTTACTTCTGAAAGCAACGGGCTGGCTGCCCAAGACTGGATCCCTGACACAATTCAATATATTTCATTGTATTTTTAGGCTGGGATTACCTATCATAAAGCAACTAAATTTCTTATTCAAAAAGCCTCTCTTAAAAGCTAATTCAAATTTATTTATTTAAAAATGAAATGCTATATTGGAAGTATAAATAATAAATAAAATAGAAATCTAAGTAGGTTGAGCAATGCTATTAAGTTTAGCAAAGCTAAAATAATAATGGTTAAAATTTAATATTCCTTATATGAATTCTTTCAAACTGCAGTACTGATGTGTAGCTTTAAAACGAGTATTAAATATTAAGATTCGCTTAGTATTCAGAAATATGATTTTTTAGGTTTTTATGTGTATTAAGTGTGAGTTTGAACTGGTCATGTTAAGCCTAAACCTTTGGTTGTGACGCGAGCTTGATTTCAGCCTATCATTCTGTATATAACATCTAGAGCTATCATGTTCAGTACTATTTTCATCAGAATTTTCTGAAAAATATATCTAGGTGCTTTAAATTTTATGAAAATCATTTTATCGAGCCTTGATATTATTAGTGCTAGCTTACTCCACTTATATCACAATTAAAATGATGCAATAGTAAGTGAGGTTAATCTGAAACAAAATGTATCCACTTAGATTAGGTGATTCATCAATTAGCTCTGAAACAATATGTTCCATTAACTCTGAAACAATGCAGCCGTTTGGGTCAGGTGATGAATCTGAGTGGAGTCTTCAATTATTCCACTTAAACAAAAATAAAATTCAAATGTCTACGCTAACCATCTCTTATAAAATTATGTTATATCTCCAACTTGAATCCAATCAAGTCGATCCAAGCATAGAGTTTAAATATCCAATCATATAAAAGTGTAGCAAATCAATCGAAACCTTGATCATATTCTTAAGCAATTGTTTCTCCGCCCTCGATTTTAATCCACACATTCTGGAGTTGGATAATCTATACAGTTAAGCCTCTTTGCTATGTTGCAAGGGTTGGACCACTATTCAAACATCAAATAATTAAATATAATTTTATTAAAGTCCGAGTAGCCCATATTCTCATTTCTATAGAATATAGGCCATGTCCCACTGGATTCAATCTCTATACTTTCAAAGGTGCCTGTAAGGGATTTCATATAATGACGAGCCAATTCAAGCTGTTGGCTTAACCATCGACTTTAAATTTAATTAATATTGAAAAATTGATCCAATTCGATTTCTCACAACTTTAGCGCACTCAAGCTGACATTCTGGACTGACAGACTCGCTTATGTATCAATATTTATTAATTTAGAGATGTCGATGAGTAAGCTTTTTTATATAAATTATAAGTTGAAAAACAAATTTTAACAAAATAAACTTTCTAATTTTATATCATGTACCCAAAACAAAATGGCATCATACGATTCATATTTGAAAACTGCATTTCTTTTTATCTTTTGTGACCTATATAATAGAGTAAGACATAAACTGAGGCGCATTTCAAACGTTTTGCACAAATCCACGTGGGTTTTTTCTGACATGCTCCGAAAATCCCAAAAAAAATTGTGACTTTGATCGCACAATTGCTGTGTCCATCCCAGCCCTACTCCTAGCAAAAAAATTTTACTGGGGGATCGGACAGCTTAACCAATGGGTTGATAAAAAGTGCATTTATTTTTAAATATTGAATCAAGTGATTTCTTGGCGCCGAAATTGGGGTTTATATGACATGGGGAAGTGTAGGTACTTTTGCTTTGTCAGCATTAGCTTTCAGCCATCTATTCCATTTGCTTTTAATCTGCTCTCCAAGTCGATTCGTTAAACAACTATCGACTCAGGAATTTTGACGTCATTACAGCTCTTTAAATCCAGTTTTGATTTAAATTTTAAGCCATTTAAAAATAATATATAAATGTGACATGTTTAGGGCAAAAAAATTTAATTAAAATATCCACTAGGTGGTTAAACATAGCTTACAATATAAATTTTTTGGTGTGAGGGTTTGGCCGCTGTGGCAGGAGTTTCTCAATCCACAGCTTTTTCGAATAACAATGAGATCATCCGTTTTTTAAAGATTTTTTAATTTATTAATATTTGTTCGGTTACTGTTAATTTTAAACTTGTCGTTCATTGATTAGGTCATAGTTCCATAAGGTTGAAATTGGCCGCATATGCCAAACTTTGAAGTAAGAAAGGCTCAGATTAGGGCTGCTCCGGCCCAGAACCGACTAGTTTCCAGCTCTGAACCTATGTATCAAAAAGCTGTTTTGATATCATTAAATCTATAAAGATTGCCGCTTTGGCTCTGGCGGCTTAGAGCCGGAAGCTAACCCAGGCTAAGCTGAAAATAGCCCAGCTCCAGATGCATAGATGTACTTGGTCGGTGAAATAAAAAGTTGTTCTCATTTGAAAGTTGGCGAAT
Organism: Entomophthora muscae; assembly: GCA_014839935.2. NCBI lineage: Eukaryota > Fungi > Entomophthoromycota > Entomophthoromycetes > Entomophthorales > Entomophthoraceae > Entomophthora > Entomophthora muscae. The sequence continues at coordinate 280,269 of QTSX02006399.1, forward strand.
CCAGCACGCCTGAGCGGGCTTATTGGTTAGATTTTCGCCTTTTCAGTATGTGGCGTTCATCCTTTGTACGTCAAACCGAATGACTATTCGTCTGATCATATTAAGTGCAATTGCTTGATAGATGTAAGTTAGATGGAGAGATTTAAAACAGATTCTATTATAAGATATTGGAATACTGATTGATTTTATAAGCCCACCTAACACACTCGCATAAGGAAGTGAATATTCTAAGAATAAAAAAGAATTGTGTTTCTAAGCCGAGGAGTATAAAGAAAGGCAGTGGCAACATATCTAAGGAATGAAACCTTTTCTTTATCAAATCCTGCTCCTCCTCACCCTCGCCTGCCTGGTTCCAGTACTTTGTGAGAATAATTTGGGCTCCACACTCAAGGAGAATGCTGACGAGCTGACCAAAGGCATTGGGGAAGTTGGACATAAGTTAGTAACTGCAATTAATGAACTCAGCAATGGAATGCGGATCACCTTGGGAGTTGGTTCGATTGTTGTTGGTCTACTGTTCCTGATTGTTGGCAAGTTCCTGATTCGAGTTGTATTTGCCTTGAGCGGAGGATGTCTGCTTGGTGGGCTAGTGTTTTATTTTGGGCGAGCGATTGAAAAAAGCCAGTCGCCCTCTGCCTTGCTGATTGCTGTTATAGTGGTGGCGGCAGTTATTGGGATGATGCTTGGATATTTCATGTTGAAGGTGGGAGCTGTTCTTTTAGGCGGTCTGGCGGGAGTAAGTTTAACCTTGTTGTTTGCCCACATGAATTATGTTACTGAGACGGTCAACAAAATTATTGGTGTAATCCTTGTCCTTGCTTTCTGTCTGTTGGCCTTTTTCCTGTCAGACATCATCGTTGTTGCTTTTACCGGCATCGTTGGTTCCTTTGTCTTCATGGTTGGGGTCGACTTCTTCGCCAGAAAGGGCTTCAATGACTTTCTATTTCGGCTTGACTTCGGGGACCTCAAACCTCCCAACACTGATGTGAAAATCATGGTTGGTGCTACCCTGTTCATTGCCATCTTGGGCTTCCTTTTCCAGCTCTGCGTCTTCCGCAAGAAAAGCAATAACAAATTAAACTAAGTTTTCCACTTTCCTAATCCTGCTTATTCAAACTCAGGTTAAATCTGTGCTCTACATCTCACACATGCTCTTGGGTTGACTTATTGCCAATCTAAATTTAGATTTTAGCTTAGAATTTATAGGAAAATAGTAACATCTTAGGTGCTTGGCAAACAGGGGCAAGGATTTTGTTTTTCAGGAAGCAATCACCTGCATCTTGATCACCTTTTTCTAGCATGATCCATCCCCAACTCTGCTGGTGTCGTATTTGGCTCTTGGGGTTGACATCCAAGGGGACACATTTGAAAACCTTTAAAGCAAAAGGTTTGAGCTATCCAAAGGTTAGCCTCCAGTGCAAAATTCAGACTCATACCTTGATTTCCTGAAAACAATATAAGTAGGTATTTTCCTTTAGAATAAAAGAAAATAAACACTAAAGTTAACAATAATTATGAAATCTAGTTTATTTGGTACATACTTGTAAAGAATGATCAGCACCCTAACCTACTATATAATCATTGAACCATTTCCAAATAAAATTTAAGTTTATCCACATTTGTGTTGGTTTTTGTTATCTATCTTGGGTGTATCAACTTTGGTAGTATTTCTTGATAGCTTGGGCACCCTGGGGTTGATACTCCACTTCCTTCCAATAGTGAGTCCTGGACTAGTTGTTGTGTTTATACAAATTTGACTTTATCTGCCTCGGCCTGTATCAGAGTCCAGCTATCTTGGTAATAAAAGGCCAGGTCTAGAAGGTCATGTACACTATTGGGGTAATTTTCACAAGATAGTTGGCTGCAGTGGCCAAGGTTGCTATGTACCTTTATGGGGGTAACTTGATCAGCTAACACCAACACAGAAATATAGACAAAGCCAATCTTGCTGTAGTCTTGTGTGAAATTGCCCATGAATGGGGGGGGGGCTTTTGGAATTTCCTTTATGCTAGATGGATACCTAATACCAGGGGAAGCTTGGAAGGCGCCTGGCAATGTGAGATCCAAGTGATGGGGATGAAAGAAGACTTGGTCAGGGATGTGAGAGGAGGCAACCAGCAGAGGGGACAGGTGTTCTGGCAGTTATTGTTGGTATAGAAATACCAGTTGGTTATATTCTCTTAACAATACAAACAATATGTAAATTTTGGTGAAAAAGTAGTAAATTCCTGCCATAGCAAGACACCAAAAGTGCATAGATTGAATTTTATTTAATCACGTCAAAAATGAGGAAGGCTATCCTTCCTCATTCTTATACTTGCTCTGGAAACTTGCTGGGGCTTGATGAGGTGGTATGATATCATTATGGTTCAGTGACACTGCCTGTTTGATGCCATCATCTTCAGTAGCAGCACAGGCTCCTTGATGGCACATTTGAGATGTGTTAGTTCCTCCTTCACACTTTGGAGCTTCCAAACTCTCTTCTAGCTCAGTAGTGGCTTTTGTTTCATAATCCCTGTGGCTTGGGCTATTACCAAAGTTTGGGTGGTTGTCATGAATAAGATTTTGCTCCTGATAATAAGCAGAAGTTGAAAGCAAGAATCAAACCCTGGTCCCCAGAAAATAAAGTCAGCCAGCCCAGAGGGCCAAAAGCCTGGCCACCTGCATTTTTTTGGGTTCAAATCCAAAGGTTATCTGATAGCCTGACCACCAAGTCAAGAAGATTTCCTGAATAAAGAATGGTCTACTGTTAAGGGCGTGTCATCAAAGGCCCAGACCTATGCAAAAGCAGATGCCTGCCTAAAGAAGGTTATAGAAAGCCCTTAAAACAGATCCCCAATAAGAGTCAGTCTACACTAATGTCAGCCAACCCAGGATTAGCCGCCCTTACACCCCCTCAAAATGCTCATTTCCCAATGGAAGAATACCTGTGGACCTAAAGCCTACAAATTTTGGAGACACAAAATCTAATAGTATAAAGACTCCAACTATGCTGAGAATGGCAGTATTGTCATTCTGATAATAAAAGTTTAATGAACCTTTGGTTCAAGTGAATCCACCTTATCTAGTTCTAGTAATCTACCACTTTCACCCCAGTCCAGCAGGTTCAAAAGCCCCACCAATCCTATCAACAAACCCATAGAACCCTTGCCTGTGTTATTCTATCCAGTTGGGTTGCCCTTTGGGCCCATATATTTTATCTAGTATCCCCAAGCCCTGCCTACTCTGAGTTCAACTTATATAATATACTTATTGCCAACCCCTTGGAAAGAACCAGAACCTCATAAACATTTAACCACAAATAAAATTAGTACACAATGAAGCTTATATTATTCTGTGCTAAATACAAATATCTTCTGGCTTACCTTATACCAATGACCCCTCCTCTGATCCTGCAGCCCATCTTCCTGCAAGAAACCATTGCCACCACTGATGCCACCTCCATCCAACTGTTTGGAGTATTCTATATTACTCTTAAAGGCTTGGTGGACTCCATGGTACCCAGCTCTGACCCTTGGTCCTTGCTTGATTGATCATTATCCTACATTATCAAGTTGGCTCTCATCCTATGGTGGGCCCTACCCTCTGGCCCAGAAGTCCCTTCACCTGTGAGAGAGGGGGATAAACAGACTAAGTTTGGCTCCCATCCTGGCAAAAAGGCCCACCAGGACACCATCCAGTGCAGAACTGATATGGCTGCTCAAACAGGTATCCAGAGAGAGGACACTGGGGAAAGTTGGGGGGGAGTAGAAGTTAAATCCCATCAGCATCATGTCACCTAGTAACCAGGGGATGCACTGAGGAGCATGCTCTGGAAGCATAGGTACATCCTGGGAAGTGGGTGGGGTCTCCTCCACAGGGGAGTGAAAACAAGGAGTGTCCTCTCCATGTGGGTTGTATAATCTGGCTCAGGAAAAATAGGTCAATATTTTTGCAAGTGAGGCTTTTAACCAAATTCTCCCCAGTGATAAGGAGATCTTGGGCTCTAGCAGGAAAGTCCTCAAGCAAGTGTACGATCTAAATGGGGGTATCTCCCACATGGTAGGCATAATATGATATCTGTCCCCAGAGGTCTGGGGAAGTGGACCAGATCATAAGCAAAACTGGGAACAAGATAAACACTGCAAATTTAAGCACCAGGAGTAACATTTTTGGGAGCAGCAGTAAAATTGGGAGCCTTGAGAGTGATTGGGGATAACTGAACAAGAGAACACCAGAAATACAGGGGTATCTTTAGTGGCTTTTAAATAAATTGGGGTCCCAGAAACCTTAAAACCCCAGCAGAATGCAATGGGAAGGCTTTGTCATTGATATCTTGGAGTTTGGGTTGGGGGTCAAGCAAAAGCCTTAAAATTTCCAACTTAAAGTAAGAAAACAGTGTTTTTAATACTAATTTTCAGGTTCAAAATTGAATTTAAAAGGCAAAACAGGTAATGTAAGGGCCAGTGTGCCCAGAAAATTAACTAACAGCTTTGAACCCACGTCCTCTCTTGTAAAACAAAAACACAGGCAACCGCGCAAACCCTCTGGGGGAATCAACTCCCTTTTGAACCACCAGGGAAGGTGGGAACCAACTCTCAAAAGAGAGATCAGCTTAAATCATCTAAATGTAACAGAAAGTGTTAGTACAATCAGTGCCAGTTTGTTAACTGGCCCAGGGGGCTGGCGGCCCCAGCAGTAGCAGAGCCATCAGCTCTAATGCAATAAATAAGCCGGGTGGCTCCCATCTTGAAGTTAACAATATTTGCTGAATAACTTGGCAAGTAACCCAGTTCCCAGCCAACATGCCAGTTCTTCTGAACTGAATACTTCTGTCCACAAATTTCACCCACCTTCCAGTCCTAATCAAACTGCCACTACCCAGCCAAATCTCAATGAGCTTGACAGTACACCCACTGATGTAATGAAACATCACTTGCATAAGGTTGATCCAGAATCCACTCCCAATCAATTAAAGCCTGCTGAAGAGAAATTCCAAGCCAATGCAACCCCCACATCACCTGGTGTTTCCAATTATTTCATTGGTTCAAGAGGTAATGAGAAGCCACTAAGCCAGGGATATTCACCTGAAGATGATAATCCCTCTGCCCATATGCAAGTCCAAACTGTCACACAATCCCAGCCCCAAATGATTGAACTTGGTATAAATAGCCACCAATAAGCTTCCAGCAATCCAGATGATCTCAAGGTAAAACCAGATGAGCCAAACCAAGTTCCCAGTACAGCCCTCAGCCATGAGTTAATCAACCAATTCAATGGCCCAGACCCAGTAACTTCCCTTCCCCAACCCAGTCCAAGATTCTTAGGACCCTATCCCCTGTTCTCAAGAGTTCCTCCTTCTCACCCAAAGAAACTGTGACATAAGGATGGACTACTAGAGTTCAACAAGAAGCTGCCAGTGGTCACTTACAAGGAAGACCAGATGAGTGATATAAAACCCACTTTCCTACAATCAAGTCAGAGACAGACAACATTTAATAAAGTGTATGGTCCATAGAGTAGTCATTGTCTTTCTTCCCCATATTCTTTTATCACCTTGGACTATCCCAAATCAACCATCTCAGTCACCAGCACTTCACCTAGTAGAACCTGTAGCAATGGACTACCAGCCAGGGCCCAGCCCTGGACAGGCCAGTAGCTTCATACCTCCCTCTCCACCCCTCTAATCCTGCAACCCTCTGCTGAGGTTATTTCCTATGACCTCAGCAGATACAGGATAGTCATCCTGATCATCCTTAGTCTTGCTGAGGTTGTAATACCTCACCTTGGTGCCTACCGTCCACTTACAGCTGGTATGCTGTACTGGTCTTGCTCCTTGCCCTTTCTGTATTGGGCATTGGTGTTACAATACCCTGAAGGGTGTAATCCTCCCATTTTGCCTTGGTATGGTACTACACCTGGCCATGACAGGTAAGCCTTGGATTTAATGCTAACGTTAACACTAGAAGCTCCAAAAGAGAGGCAGTGGGCCAAGGAAGGAAGAAATAGATAAGAAAGTATAAGAATCTTACTAATAAATTTTTAGAATAAATGACTCAAAGAGTAGTACTACAAGAAAATTTAATTTTTCAAGTTTCATTAAACTTTTATTTAATAGAGAATGAGCAAGCAGAGGACCAAAATCCCTCTTGCTTGGTTTAAGGGACAGTATTTTGGATTGAATGGTCACCTGACAAACCTGATGAATCCAACTGGCTGGAAGAGAAATTTTGCAAAGATAGTTCAGGGGGGTTAAAAGATTTCTCAGTTATTTATGGCTTGAATTCTGATTGACTATCATATTTGTGAGACTCCAAGGATCCATTTGAATATGAGGGCATCAATTTGGATAGTTTTGATTGGTTTTCCCATATGGTCTTTAACAACAGTTGACACCAAGCCAGTAAATAGTCCAAACTGATAAGAATTTTGTCCCAAAATGGGGTAATGGAGGCAGGGGAATACATAGGGTAAGCTAATATGAATCTTTTATCCACTTTATGTCCATAGTCTTCCAAATAATTGTGCAGTTTACCTAGTTTTTGGGAGGTTTTCTTTGTACAATGAGGAAAGATTATCCTATCCAGGGTCAAAGGGGGAGTAAATTTACACCATCCACGTCAAAAAGTGATCACACCAACACTTGATATCATTAACATGGTGAGCGCTTCAGTTTGGCATGCTTAGTCTTTGTGTAAAGTGGAGCTAAACCCGTTAATTTTGATAAATTGATTGATCTATTGATTGATAAAATATGTTGTTGAATAGTACTTTTCTGAAATGCTAGTAACTCAAATTTACTCAGTGAGTTGGGCTTTGGATGCTGAATTGTGTTGACATAGAAAATTAGTAGACATTTGGGGTCTTTGGCCTTTGAAATTGTGTGTTGCTATAGAGAATTGGTAGAAATTGTCCAGGCATTTTTTTACTATGTGTCATTGATAAAGATATCTTAGCTGGCATCATTTTCCCTAAGAAAACTAAGCAGAAAGGAGCCACCAATAAGAAAAAGCCTATAAAATACTGCATTGACCTAAATCAATCAATTGATAGGAGGTGGGTGGTGGCTAAGCAGGTGCACCTTCAAACAGAATAAAAAAACTGCAGTTTAAGGCCCATAAACCCAAAAATCAGGTAGTATTACAACTGAATCAAATATAGTTCAGTATTTAGATTGGGGAAAACAACAGTCCAAATAGAAAGGACAAGAATAGGAATAAGATAGTCTTTATTTAGAGAATAGTATGACTATATACTATATCAAGAGGTCACAAGTCCACCAGGGGTGGCATAGTGGCAGGTTCAACTTAAGGTTTGAGTCAAGAATAACTTGAGCAAGGGATCAGCATGTTGAATTGGCAACACTCCTAATTAGGAGATAGTTCCTGAAATTTGACATTACCTCCAAATTGATCCATATTGTTTGTCATGTTATGGGGTGACTCCTCAAGCACCCCCTTTGTATTATGAGATACATTAGCTGGCAGGGGAGTAACCTCAGTTGCAATAGTAGTTTGGTGTTTTTGGCCCAAAAATCAAATTATGATGTCAGTAGCTTTTTGGTCACTTCTGGAGGTTTGGCTGTCAGAATACAGGATGCTGATGTCAGCATTCAGACTTGACTTATATGAGCTGGGTTGTAGCTCACAACTACTTCAGTAGTTGAATAAACCCACATTATACCTGACAACAGCGCCCATGTCAACACTAAAAATGTCAACAGTGACCATGTTGACACTTTTAATGTTGACACTATAGTAAAGTGACAACCCGGTCTCACATAATGTTGTCTCCTGGATGTTGACACTTTTTTAATTAACAAAATACTTTACTATGAACATTTTTAATATAAGAAACAGTTTTAAACAAATTATTATAATAAGATGACCCCAGAGAGTCTAAAAATGCAATAAAAAATACCACAAGTGTCAAAACTGCAGGCTCCACCTGCCAGCAAGGTTCCAAATAAGCAGGTTTGTGACCAGCAATCTGATTACTTGGTTACTTGAAGCCAGACTAGGAAGTCAACTCAAATTACCAAATCCAACAACATAAACAAATGATGATTCCTTATGGTGGATACCTTGTTTTGGCGCTTGACTCATTACCAGGGTCAAGACTCCCCCTTCTTCCATCCAACTGTGTGATCAACAATCATATTCCTGTTACCCATTTGATTCACCATGACTATATAATCACTATCTCACAATAAAGATTATTATCTAGCTTCTAAATATTTTTCCCCTTGTAACTCTGCTAAAACAGCACAGTTACAACACAAGTTGCCTGAACACAAATTTATAGAGCTGTACTTGCCTCCATTGTTAGGGTGTAATGAACCCTATCTCTGTGTCAGGAATTACCTCCCTGACAACAGTTATCCAATAGTTGAAGACCTATTCCAACTTCCAAATTTGGATGATCTAGGTTACTGCAACTCAATTAATTGTCAATTAATTGTTCCTATGCCCCACAGTGATGCCAATGCAAGTAAAACCTGCAAGGAACTCAGTACCATCATGCATCTAAAATTAGCCTGCATCATGATTCCTGCCACCGCATGTGAGGCATTAATCTGGGCTTCAAACTCATCAAGTCTGTACTCCAAATTTCACCCCCTAGTATAAAAACTCCCATCCCAATCCCAAGTTAATTGTTCAATTAACATTTATTTCTACAATAAAGCAATCTTGCCCTATTATTCTTTTGAGCGTTTAATAGTACCTCCTAGTCCAGATGATTAGAATCCCTTATTTGTGGTCTGTAGTCAACATCTGGCTCTCCTTGTTCCTGCCTTATATCCTGTCTCAGGGGCCAGCTACCTTGTGCTTCCCTGGCCCTTTCCCAACCCCTACCCTACAGCTTGAAGAGCTACCTCCTGTTGTAGAGAGTAATGGACCCTTGTTTGATTCCCCAACTGTATTCTCCTCTATAAAGAGGGTCCCTTAAGCTCTGCCCTGGGATCCTAGATGTCTTTCACAAAGATCCTGTCCAGCTGTTGGTAGCCAATTTAACAGCCCTCACCATATAATGTCAAGAGGCCAGGTTGTTGGATATAGCAAGCTACTGAATGTTCATTATGTTCTTTCTTTACAATCTTTTGACACTTTCCAAGACTTCAACTTACCTGAAGATGAGCCGTATGTCCTATCCCTGTTTACCACCAAAGTCTTCCTGTAGCTATCCCCAGTTCAGCAGAAAGAAGTGCTTAACTTTTTGAATATTTTTGCAGACATTTTTGCTAAAGATAGCTCTGATTATGGCTTAGCTAAAGGAGTCATTTTTCAGATTAATACTGATGATGCACCTCCCTTCCAAGCTAAACTTTATTGTTGTATTTGAGTGGAAGACACAAAAAGTATCTAAGGAACTCAAACATCTACTAGATGCTTGGCTGCTTGCTTCTTTACAGAGTCCTTGGGTCTCCTCCTTGCTTGTCCAGAAGAAGAAGGATGGAGGTCACCCCATTGTGATGGATTATTGACAGTTGAATTCTTCAACCAAAAAAGATTCCTACCCCTTGCTATGCATAGATGATGCCCTTTGTGTCTTAGAGGTTCTAAGTTCTTTTCTGCTATGGATTTGGAATCTGGTTACTGTAAACTGACCTCTTCCCTGAGGACAGACAAAAAAATGCACTCATAAACTCTGAGAGATTGTTTGAGGCTACATAAATGCTGCAAGAGCTGTGCAACACCCCTGCTACCTTCCAACAAACCATAGACTCCATTCTTTGTGATCTGAAGCTTTCATGTATCCTGGTGTACTTGGATGATATAACAGTCTTCAGCACAACCTTTAATAATCACCTGGCCCACCCAAAGAAAGTGTTCATAAAGATTTGTGAGGCTGGCCTTAAGTTAAAATCATCTAAGTTTGCTTTCTTCAAGGAGCACTTGAATTCTTGGGCCATAAGGTAACCCAGACAGGGGTTTTCCTAATGACCAAGAAAGTTGAGGCTATCAACAAAATGCTTGCACCTAACAATCTGCAAGAATTACAAATCTTTCTGGGCATGATGTGTTACTACAGAAAGTTTATCCCTGACTTTTCCAACACTAGCATACCTCTAGTTCAACTGTTACACAATGACCCCTTTAAATGGACCACTATTCAGCAATAGGCCTTTGAGACTCTTAATCAAAAACTAAAAGAGGCTCCCATCCTGGTGTATCCCAACTATGATAAGGAGTTTATCATCTACTCAGATTCTAGTAATCTAGCTATTGGGGCCATCCTTGCCCAGCTAGACAATGAAGGAGTAGACCACCCAGTGGTGTATACTTCTCATGCCCTCAAAAAACATGAGAAGAACTATAGTGTCACAGAGAAAGAGTGCCTCTCTGTACAACATGATGTTAAGCAATTCTGCCATTACAGTTACAGCAATTATTTAACTGTGGTTACTGATCATGCCTTGCTTAAGTGGTTACAACAGCTCAAGAAACCTGAAGGGCGTTTAGCTAGATGGGCCCTTTGTCTTCAAGGTTATGATTTTGCGGTATTACATTGCCCCAGAATCCAGCGTCAGAACACAGATGGGTTATCACAAGTGTCTATCCTTGCTCTGTACCCTGCAGAGGCAGAACAATTGTATGAACTGATTGGATATTATTCCTCTTAGGAAAAAAGACTGAGGAGATTCAATCAGCCCTGACTAAGCTATCCAAAAATACCCTCATCTGTGACAATCATCTCTTTAAGAAAGTGCATGACCAGTATCTACCCTATTTACGCCCTAGCCTTTGCCTTTTGTTGGTACTCCAGTCTCATAAAGGGAATGGGATTGGAGACATAGCCAAGACCTATGACTTGCTCCAGAAGAACTATTACTGGTAGAACCTCTGCCTGCTGATTCCAGACAAAATTGCTAGTTGTCATGAGTATCAGCTACAACATCCTTGAGCTGCCTCTCATGAGTTCAAGCTAGTCCCTCCACAGCACGCCTTTCACACGTCATTATTGACACTATAGGGCCTCTTCCTTGTTCACACTTAGGCTGTTGCTTAATCTTGATTGCTATTGACCATTTAAGCAAATGGGTAGAAGCTTGCCCTACCAAGGACATCACCACTAAAGCTACTGCCTCCTTCTTACTTAATGATGTGTTTTATTGTCATGGCTGCCCTCAAGTGCCACTGTCAGATAATGGATCTAACTTCAGTGCAAAGCTAGTGACTTATGTTGTAGAGGCTTTGGGGTCTCATCAGTCTTTCTCTGCCCCCTATAATCCTTCCACTAATGGGGCTGTAGAACATACTAACTCCGTCTCAGTTTCCATCATGTAGATACTAACCTACTCTGATGCTACTAATTGGGATATATACCTGCCCACTGCCCTCTTTGTCTATTTCCTCAGTAAGCATTGTATCACTGGGTACTCTCCCTTTGCTATGTTGTATGGGCGTGAGATCATCACTCCTTTGCTTAATGGGGCCCCCTACTCTCTTCTGATGAAGCCCTGGATTCTGAAACCCGCATCAAGAACTTGGTCAACTGCATAATTGACATCCAAGTCACTGCCTATACCTCAGTGTACAAAAATAAGATATTAGAAATATCTCCTGATAATGCCAGACATTCTTCCTTGCCAGAGTTCAAAGTTGGGGACCACATCCTGTACTACCAACACAGAGTGGGAGGACATGCTTGTAAATTTGGATACATTATGAGTTGGACCATTAGAAGTTTACTTTCAAACGTGGCTCAGAATACACTAAGAAACTCCTCTCAAGTGATCACCTGTTTGCCTGAGTGAATGCTAAGTTCCTCTGCTTGTACTATCCCCTAAGGCCAATCTAGAAGGGGGCAATGTCATGAATTCCAATATTCACACTATTGTGATTTTGTCTTTGTTGGGTTATTTCAAGGACAAATCCCTTGCTTTTGCCTTTGCTCCTTGAAATGATTCTGTTTATAAACTGAGGGATTCAATTGTTTGGTTCCCTGGTTCTTTAAAACTCACTTGCCCCACTAATGACTGTGGCAAGTGACCATACTGTCCTAGTATTGCTTTGTGGTATTGCTAAACAATATATATTCCAAATCCTTATTCCCAATAAAATTTAAGTTCTATTCACATTTCTGTCCTTGTGTTTCCAAGTACTTTGGCGCCTCTCTCTAGGCACAACTAGCAGAGATTTATTGTTCAAGGCCACAAGGTAATTGCATCACCTTCCCTGACAACTAACTGAGACTTAGTATGAATCTGATCCTAAGGTTAAGATTTCCTGTTGTGTGTCTGTGTCGCGCCTCATTACACAACAGTCACCAGGCAGAGACAAGGACAAAGCTGATGAACATCCCCTACACAGAAGGGAGATACTATCCTGTACTACCATCACACTCTAGGGCACATCCAGGGATTTAGGCTGGTTGAAACCATGGTATGCAAGGTCTGGTGACCGGGGTGAATTTGATATCCTGGATCTCCCCAAGACATTCATGGTGTGTGGGAAGAGTAGGTCTAGACAGCCTCCCCAAAGTCAGGGTTGCCCATCAAGGCCATGCAAACCTTTAGCAATGGGCCCTTGACTTTGTAGGGCCCCTGCCTGAGGATAAATTAGGGGAGAAGTTCAAAGTTATGGCTGTTGAATAATCCACATGCTGGCCTATAGCTTGGCAACAACTAACTGCACCACCATCAACTGGTCTGTTGGAAAGAGAAATTTTGGCATGGTTTGGCTGCCTTAAGCGACTCATTGCAGATAAACGGTTGTAGTCTTTGGGTAGTATTGTGAAAGCATGTTGATTAAAGAATGTCCTAGAAGGTGTTGAGGAGCTGGATGTACCAATATTCCGGTTGTTGCCAACACAGTTAACATCCAGTATTGCCTGGTTTGGTGCCAATCTAATATACAGTTCAACATACTGGAAATGGAAACAAACCAATATCACATGAATTGATCAGGTATCCAGCAACTTGAACCCATTCTGCACATGAAAACTCTTATCTTTGATCTAACTTATATTCCTGCCACAGCACAAGCTATATAAGTCTAAAGTATTATCCAATAAAATATACTTCTCTTCTTCTTAATTCCATATTTGAAGCTTCCCCAAAAGTCTTTCCTAATCACTGGTAGCAGCTACAGTTTTTTGGCCACATCCATGAAAGAGAAAATGACTGAACAGAACCCACCCATATTTTCTCATGTACTAAACCAGGCCACATCTCAGGATACTGGTAGACATACTTCTGCGCCACAACATTGACAAAGATATACCTAGTGGATGCACCATATTTGAAGGACTGGTCATGCCCAAAGCATGCACCAAGATAATGTAATACAGTCACTCTCTCCAACCACAAACAAACACACAACTCCCTATCACAGTCAAAGCTATCAACACCAAGTACAATGGTATTGGCAAGTTCTTTGGTAAAAACAAAGAAAACATCATCAACTGGCTAGACCACTCAGCTGCTAAACTCTGCGCCAGCTGCATCCCCCACAAAAAATGGGTCCAGGAATCCAGCAAGCGCCTGTAAAAGGACACAGCTAACTGGTTTGCCACTTGGGTTGACTCACAAACTAAAAACCAGCTTGACAACTGGGAAGAGTTAAAAGCTGACATCACCCACAATTTCTGCGTCACTGAATGACTCCAAGACATTGAAATACAGCTCAGCAATCTTCCTCAGAAGACCACTGTCACAGCTTACGCCAATAAATTCAAAGAGATATATTGCAAGATTCAGAGCCCAGTACAAGCTGACAACGTGCACACAAGAGCTTCATTCATCAACAGAATGAAACCCTCAGTTGCTGTCCTCATCTGTCCAGAGGCCAACACCTCCATGCCTGCGCTCATTGAAGAAGCCAAGCACACAGAAAAACAAGCAAGCATGGAAAATGCTGCACACAACAGCAACTGATCCTCCAACAGCAATGGCAGATTTAATTTCAATGTCAACAAACGCCAAAACACACACCATAGCAACAGTAACTCCAATCAAAACAATGACAATTGCAGCCAGAGCACAAACCCTCTTGTCCCAAGAAAGAGGACAACACCAAAGTGAATAATGCTGAAACAGCAACCTGCTATAAATCTTTCACCACATTCTCTGACCTTGAAGGTATTAAAACAGAGGAACAGGGAAAAGAGGAGGGAGAAAAGGCTTAAGTGCCCCTGTTTCCCCTCAAACCAACAAGAAATTGTACCAAGGCACAAACTTTGCTGCTCGCATTCCATGTGTCCCGCAATCTTCTATCTTTATGAATGTAAAAATTAAAGATTGCTCACAACTTCTTGTCTACCCATGTACTTATAAATCACATAAACATAAAATTTATTTTACTCTGGTGCATAACACACCATTGTAAGCAAACCATTTGTAATCAAGTACAAAATACCAGGTGTCAAATCCAACTTCAAATATGCCAGAATGGAAGACAAATCAAAGGTTCTACTTGAAGGCAAAATAACTCCCATCAGAATTGACCTCCAAGGCATACAAACGTCCTTCAAAGGACTTTTCATGAAAAAAATAAACTATGAAATTGTAGCAGACATGAACAGGTTTGCCCAAGTGAACCCCAGCATATATTAAAAAACAGAGATATGACCATCAAACACAATGGAGTCAATTTCAACATCCTCAAAGAACCTAACAGTCTCACCCTGAGAGATCCAGTATTTGTCCAAATCATAAATCAAGACAACTAAGAATGTATAACCAAAGACAGTACACTCCAAATAATGAGGTACATTAAATTCAATAACATGAAAACAACCAAAATTCAATCCCCAGAGCTTGTAGCACTCTTAAATGAATACACCCATGTATTTAAGGAAGAGCTCACAGAGCTACCCCCAAAAAAGGAGGTCAAACATGGCATTGACCTATGAAAGGCCATGCCCAAACCTGCAGCCCTATACAGACCTTCCCCCATGGGGACGCAAACCCTCAAAAATCACATTGAGGATAACCTAGATAAAGACTTCATCCGCCTACCAGAATCCCCGTTGGGGTAGCAGTGTTTTTTGTAGAGAAAAGGCAAGGTTCAATACATCTAGTTATAGACTACAGAGCTCTTAATGTAAGCACATTAAAGAATAAATATATCCTCCCACTTATAGAGGATCTGTTTGTAAGATTATCCAGAGCAATTTTTCTCCAAAATTGACCTCACCCCAGGTTACAACCAAGTTGAAGTAAAAGAAAAATACAAACCAAAAACTGTTTCCATACACAATTTGGGTTTTTTTAATGTAGGGTAATGAACTTTGGGATGACCAATGCTCCCACAACGTTTTAAACTATGATTTACAAGCACTAAACAGTCTCTCAAATACATTATGATACCTTGATATTATCATCATATTCTCAAAAACCAAAGAGGAACACCTCACATATGTCTGAAAGACACTCACCTGACTTGCAAAGCACAAACTCTATGCAAAGCCTAGAAAGTGCCAATTTATGGAAAAGTAACTCTTGTTCTTGGGTCACATTTCTATGAAGGTGGCATCAAAGCAGATCCAGATAAAATAACAGCCATAAATAACATGCAACACCCCACCTCAGTTAAACAAGTTAGATGCTTTCTCAGAATGGTAGCTTACCTAAGGAAATACATCAAAGACTGCAGGAAACTAGCCACACCAATCAAAGACATAGCCAAAGGTAATGCCAAAAATAAATTCATCTGGACACCAAAATGCAACAAAAAATTTCAGCTAATAAAACATTATCTGATAAAAGAGCCAATCTTGCAATACCCCAATAACAACGAGTGCTACAAACTTGATTTAGATGCCAGTGACACCGCCATTGGTGCAGTACTACACATCTGCCAGCCAGAGCAGCAAGACTTTCTTCCAGTATGCTAAAAAAGTAGAAAGCTAACTAACACTGAGCAGAGGTACCCTATACACGGCAAGGAATTGCTAGCAATATACCACACATGCAAGAAATAAAGATGCTATCTAGAAGAACATTTAAACGTTCAAGTACTAACTGACCATAGATCCTTAATTTATTTCAAAACTCAGAACACACTTGCAAGGCAGCAAGCCAAATGTATGTCCCTTCTGGAGCAGCTCAATCTGGACATCCAGTATAAAAGGGGGCAGAGCTGGTCACAGCTGATGCCCTCTCTAGGCTATGTCAGCCAAGAGAGGGTTATCTTGTCTACCTGGACCCTGACTGGCCCAGCTTATATAACACTGAGTACAAGAAAAAAGGGAAATACCCCTCCACACATCAAGTAACCCATGATAAATTAGTAAGATATGAAAAAATTTCACGTATCAAATGGCAAAGTATACCTCATTGTTAAAGACAAACATGTTCCCTACATTCCACTTTCACAAAGAGTTGACATTATCCTAAGACATCACCACCTACTAGGACACACAAAGGCTGACAATATATACCTCACATTAAAAGAGATAGTATGGTGGCCCAATCTTAAACAAGACATAATCAACGTTCTGAAAGAGTGCACAGTGTATGAGAAACACGCCAGCACCAAGGCTCCCCAGCCGACAGTTAATCCAGTACCAGACCCTGAACTGTTTAAGGTTTGGGGGCTGGAAATAGTAGAATCCTTCCTGGAAACTAAAACAAAACAACGTTTCTTAACTGTAGCCATCAACTTTGCTACATGCTGGCCTATCTGCTGGGCAACAAAGAATCACAATGTTGGAAATTGCGCCATTAATGCTATTTTGATATGGCCTTTCAATAATGATATGTGCAAAGATTTGGTTGGTTTTGCTTTCAAATTTGGATATTCCTCACCTTCTGTAAATGAGTCAACATCAATGTCCACCCATTCTGTATTGCCATAACAGCCCTTGACTGATCCTGGTATGATGTCAACCCAACTTAACCCCCTCTGCCACTCTGTCTACCTAATGAGTGATCATCAACTCTTGTCTACTATTAAGTAGAATCATTTTTCCTAATAAAGACAAGTTTATCCACATTTTCATTGGCTTTAATATTCTTCAAGCTTTTTTCTTTCCTTTTTGCTAAAAGGAATTCCTCATCTTATATTCCAGGAAATTAAGGTATGTGCTCTTAATTTTGCCCTGAAGGCTAACCCAAGGTTAGTTTCAAACCTCAAATCTTTTGTTATAAAGATTTTCCCACTGTGTCCTCCTGGATGTTGTCCCCAGGAGCCAAACACAACAAAATGGTGCTCACTACAGGGGCTGCATAACCTTGGTTACTATGTTCCATCACAACTTCTCTGGTTCTTCTCCTTTTGTTTCTGAAGTACCCAAGCAAACCAAAGTATCTAGTCCTCCGCTTGAAGAAGATATCACCAATACCCCCTCCTCTTCAATGGTAACAGTGTTATCTCCTGGGTCTGTGTGGGCCCCCTTACAGCTTTCTCTCTCAACTACAAGCAAGCTTGTGCTGCCGCCCACTCCCTACTTCACTCAGGCACTGTGGCAATGCATACCATTCCTGGCCTCTGACCTGGCTATGCCTCCAAAGATTTGTACTCCTTCCTGCTGGACTTTGGTCTCCCCCTGCTCTAATGGAGTCCATGGAAACTATTGTATGCTGTTCAATCAATTTATCCAGCCCACCTTAGTCTACCACCAGTTGGCTTTAGGGTCTCAGAACAAACTCCTGACTGCTGTAGCTAATGTTGTCTCTTATAATTATGTGTAGAACATGGCCTATCAGGAGTGGACTCATAACATCTTTGCTTATATATTTGACAACCAACATGACTCATTGGAATCCTAAAAATACTTAACCTTGTTATTGAACTCACTTTGCTCCTTGCTCCCGGGATACATTAAAGACTGACTATGCAAGCTGGATGAACACCTGTCATGGACCCATTTTGAAGGGAGCAAAGCCCCAATTTGGTGAGCCAAGGCCCCTAAATTAAGCCCTGCAATGGCTGAACCAATGGGCACAGTGACTATGGCAAGATGGCCTAAGTGACCCAAATATGCAAACCTTCCCACCAGGGAGCTGAAACAACCCAGAAGATATTATCCTACCATGTACATCAAAAGATAGAATGAAGCATGGGGCTGT
This sequence comes from Entomophthora muscae, assembly GCA_014839935.2. Classification (NCBI taxonomy): domain Eukaryota; kingdom Fungi; phylum Entomophthoromycota; class Entomophthoromycetes; order Entomophthorales; family Entomophthoraceae; genus Entomophthora; species Entomophthora muscae. Next base: position 298,264 of record QTSX02006399.1, read on the forward strand.
ACCAACAAAGGTTTGGCAGATGGAGGAGTAGAATGGCGGCCATAGTGGAACTTTATTCCCCAATGATCAGAAGGATACTTGAACCATCCATTGGCCAAAGACTCCTTCTGATGGGCATCATCAGGAGAGGAGTTTTGCCAGTCAATGGTGGGAGTAGGATTCTCAAGACCTTTTACCGTTGTAAAAGGGAGACTAGAAACCATAGAAGGAAATAAATTCCCTTCATGGTTTCAAATGAAGTTACTAAGAAATATATGTGGCAAGATAGGATAAGAAATATTCTTTATTATTGGAAAAATTGGAAATGAATAAGAAATGGGAACTTATATAGCCTTATAATCAAGGCTGAAATATTTGAGTGGATTTTTGGGAAAGGAAAGAGGATTTTCATGTGTATATCACATAAGGATTACCTGTTTCAAATGGTGGATGCATTGCTTCTTAATAATTGACATACAATTTTGGTGTAATAATTGAAGCCACAAAGATCTTATGATAATAAGGCTAATTAAGCGGTGTAAACCCAGAAGATCAATTATCTTGGTATACAGAGCCTGGTTCAAAAGCATAGGGAGCGGGTCCAAAATTGTGGATCTGGCTCAAACCAGCCAATCAAAGCAAGAGCGGTAAGTGACATTAACCTTCTTAATATTAACTTTTTTGCTTTTTAAATGGTTTTTAAAATTGAAATCCAATTAAATTGGCGTATTATAAATAGGTAATTTAAATGAATTGACTGGTTTTGTACTAACATTATCTTCCTGATTAGAGTCCTGGGTTTGATTCTTGATCTGAAAAGGCCTGAAAGGCCCAAGAGTGTTAACAATATTTTTTTTGTTTCTTGGTGTTGACCTCTATTGACAAAGTATTCATAAATAATAATGAGTTGGGAAAGGGTTTCCTGACAACACCAAGCTACATGGCAAGGGCAAATAGAAATGACTCTCTCAAAATATTGTCAGGATTTTGAGACCTTAGTTAACAAGCTCAATCAATTCCAAGAACATGTCAATTCTCAACTTGAGTTGGTTGGAGACCATGTTGAAAAGTGGGGTCAACATCTGCACCAACAATATGGTTTAGATAAGGCCGCACTAGGCAACACTCTAAGTCAGGTTCAAAACTATATGGATGACATGGTGGCCTCCATTGAAGTGACTCCCCCTGATTGTGCTGTTGAGGTCTCATCTGCCTTTGAGACCAAGGTATGGGAAGCCATATCCAAAATCAAGGCCACTACTCAATGCCAATTGTGACAGTCCACATGTTTGGTTGTTTGCAGGTGGAGCTAATGTTGGCCAAGCAAAAGTTTGGTTGTTGCAGGTAGAGGCCTAGTAGGGAATGGTGGCTACTAGGGACAGTAAGGCCTAGCTAGTAGGTGTAAAGACTACTAGAGGCAGATGTTGCCTCCATCCAGCAGAAGATATTGGCTGCTGTGGGCTAGAGTTCTTCACCTAGCAGGGAACTGTGGCTGCAAAAGGGTCGAGAATGAGATAGCTAGCAGGGAACTTTGTCTGTTTGAAGTGGAGAAGGTTTTGGACCCCTGGCAGGTAACGTGGGCTGCCAGGGAGGGGAAGAGCTCTGAGCGCTCTACATACCCTGATACGCTTACAAGAGGTCTGTGAGCAAGCATCCTACCTAACAGACTGATAGGGTGTCCTTGTTTATGTCCCCATGGGGGCTTTGGGGAGAACCCAAAGTGAGCATTGAAGGGCATGAATTTTCTCAGAGGTTTCTGTTGAAAATGGGTGCACACCAGCAGATTCAATAGGAGAATTAGTAGACAGGGGCACACGTTCACTATATGCCTTAGAATGTGAAGATTTGGAAGACATTGATCAACTTAATTGTAATGATTGTTTTTATTGGGTCCTATACAAGTAGGGAAAAACTATCCCCTGGGCGTCTACTGCCAACACCTTATATAGGGGTATTCTCATATTACTAATCACCAGTTGCTGGCAATGTCTTCTAGGACATTCCAGCGCACTGTAGAGTCTTGGCTGGGTTGGCAGAAGAGGGAATGACCTTCTATTTTAGGGCACAATCCCGCAATGCCTAGCACAAAGGCACCCTTTGCTAGCGCATTAATCAGTGATCCTTTTTAAGATAAGCAATCACTTCCATATCTGGTTCTAAACACAAGTTGAATAGGTCAATCAAATCAACCCTGGCACCTTGGCGTTATTTCCTTTTGAAGCTGGCGTCTTGCGCTTGCTGTAAACTAGAGCAGCGCTCTGGCGCTTGAAAATAACCATGTTGGCGCCTTGGCGCTTGATGTAATTTATTGCGGCACTCTGGTGCTTGCAATAAATTGTGCTGGCGCCCTGGCGCTTGAAGTAAACTAGAGCGGCACTCTGGCGTCAAGAATAACTAATGCCGGTGCTGTGGTGCTTGTTATTTAGAGTGGCGGCAGCGTGGCGCAATTAATCCTTAGAAACAACATCATGGCCCACTAATCATGCATTTAATTATATGGTAAGTTGGCACTCATTTCCAAAAGGTTAATTGATTGAACCTGGTTAATTGTCAATGGCCACCTAATGAATTAAGCTTTTCATAAACCCTGGTCAACAATTCTTCACATATCCCCCCACTTGACCAGGGCTACTCTTCATTCTTTTTCTCATGAGCGCCCACAATAGCAATCAAACTTCCTTGCGTCAAGTCTACCAGAGCCTTATGGCTGGTATGACCAAAGAAGATTGTAACACGTTCATGCAAATGCCGCGCCCTTCACGGGTCCATTTCTTAAACCAGCTACTTCCCGCCAACAATTGCTAATTGTGGCCCCAGGACTGTGACACCACGGTGGCAGGGTCAGAGCATGGCACAGTCACGCCTGCCAAGGGGGAAGGGGAAGCCAACTCCATTTTTGTAGAGGCTGACACGCCTCTAATCTGACTTCTGTGCCTTGGCTTCAAGGATCTCCTAGACTGGTACAACAACATTGTCCTTGAAACTGCTTTGTCCCTGCTTGTGACGCCCTCTGCGCTACTTTGCGCCTGTTGTAGCTCCAAAGAGCTGCCCTCTGTCTATCCTGCCATCATTAATCAATTTGGGATAAGCCACCATGAAGAGACGCTCTACATGTATGTACAGGCGTTGTTTGCCAATGATGACACAGTGACGCCAATTTTCTTGGGTGCTTGTTACCACGGTAGTTACAACATGGAGCGGCTAATTGGGGAGGTCAACCTCTGTCTGCATGTCACGGCCAAAGACACTAGCAGCTTTTCTTTGCAGCATGTCTACACCATCACCCAGCACAACCAGTACATACATGAGATTGCTTGCATCTGGGCATTAGAGCAGTCTGCTGATTCTGAGCTTCCCTGCACTCTTGGGCTGGATCTTCAGGCTAACGCGCCCCGTCATTTCTCCTTGGCCTTGTGTTTGTTTGTACAAGCAATGAAGGAGAACAATCCGCAGTTGTACCTTCCCTTGGCTGCATCCGTTGTCCATTTCATATGATACCCTCCTGAGGCGTGTTCCTCTGGCGCTGTGGGTTTTGCAGGGTGTTGCCTTGAACACTTTTGCGGGCTAGCCTACCAGTCAAAGATATCCTTGCCAGCGTGCTACTCTTATATGGAGGATGTACTGCTCAATTGCCTTACCATAGGCTCTGCCTTCTCTGCTTGTAGTGGGTGGGGACGTTTGGTTCACAAGGAGAATCTTTGCTTGCCTCTGTGCAGTTGGACTGGTATGTCTTGCAACTCTCAGCTGGCTTGATGCCAAATGTTGGTGGTTCTTGCCTTTGTCCTTAACCAAATGGATAATGATGAGTATGAACTGGTAGCTCCTCTAGTCCCCCATTCAACATCAAAACGCCTTTGTTCCAATCCCAGTTGTCATTCCATCCCCCATCTTCCTGCAGACAGTGCTCCTTCCACAGGTACCTCCAGCAAGATTCCAGCCAATCATTCCCGTCCTTCTGGCTCCAGACGTTGCCCTCCTGAATGATCAGCTAATAAAGCCTTGCTTCCTTATTTTGTCCTTTTAGTTATGCTTTGTTCTTTTTTGTTCTGTTTTAATCAGTTCTTCTTTTTAATTTTCCATATACTTAATTCCTTGTAGTTGTATCACTTTTATTCTTTGGGAGGGGGATTCTTTATGAACTTCCTCAGGAACTTTGGTGTACATGGTTGACCATCTGTCTGTCCTTAATCTCTTTGATAGTGTAGGCGTCTGTGGACGTCTGAGAAAATGACTTCAAATGGGCCTATCCATAGGGTTGCCAGCTTATGCGCTCTGCCAAATCCATGTGTGTTATGGAAGAGTACCCAGTCACCTACCTGGAACTCTTGGAGGGGAGCCTGCCGGACATTATCTTTTTCCTGATTCTGTATCTTCTTGGCCAATGCGTTGGAGTAGGCTTCTGACTGCAATTGAATCAGAGTGCGGGCCAGCCTTTTCTGGTACACATGAGGCAATCAAGTGTCTTCTTCCCCAACACAGGAGTATAGAATGGGGGTAGCGCGGGGTAGCATGGGGTGTCTGCCATACAAGAGTTGAAATGGTGATTTCCCTGTAGAGGAGTGAATGTTGATGTTGTAAGCAAAGATAGCTGGCGGCAGGAACGTGTTCCACTCAGCAGGGCAACTAGCAGCCAGTTTCCTCAAGATGCCTACTAAGGTCCCATTAACTCTCTCCACCATTTCATTTGGCTCAGGGTGATAAGGTGTTGAAAATACTCCTCGGATTTCCATAAGTTCATTGAGCTTGGTCACAATGTGGGAAGTAAAATTGGTGCCATTGTCAGTGAGGATGACTTGAGGGCAACCATGACGTAATATGATCTGTTCAAGTAGGAATCTTGCGGTAGTGTTAGCACCTAAGTAACGCACTACTTTTGCCTCCACCCATTTGGTCAAGTGGTCTATTGCGACAATGATGTACTTGGTGCAATAGTTGCTGACTGACAAGGGCCCTACAACATTGATTGAGACAGTGTGCCAAGCAAAGTTAGGCCAAGCCAAGTGATAGGTTGTTGACTTCTTGAACGGATTTTTCCCTTGACATTCTTTATAGCAGCTCAGTGTTTCTTGTACGTCAAAGGACATGGCCTTCCAAAAGTATGTGGTTTTTAGTTGTGCAAGTGTCTTCCAGAAAGTGCCATGGCCATTGCCTTATGGGTGCAAACTATTAGGTCCGCCTGTTCTGATGGTCTGGGCATTATTCTTATTCCTTCTAGGGTGTGTTTCAATATACGCCCATTCTTGATTTCAGTGTCTTCCAGAAGCCTATCTAGGGTGCGCTGGACTTCTGCAGGCTCGTCCTGGTAGTTGCCTGTCAAGATTTTATCATAAAGCAAGTCAGAGACATCAGCCAGGTGGGCGACCGTCAGTAACCAAGACAGTCCATCCGCATTCTGATGTTTGACCCCTGCTCTGTGTGATATTTCAAAGTTGTAGGCCTGGAGCTTTAGCGCCCATTGTGCTAGATGTCCTTCAGGTTCTTTCAAGTTCTGAAGCCAGCATAGTGATGCATGATCTGTGATTACCTTGAAGTGGACACCATGTAGGTATATGCGGAACTGTTTGTATGTGTATATCACTGCCAGGCACTCTCGTTCAGTCACAGTATAGTTACGTTCATGAACATTCAGGGTTCTGCTGCAGTAGGCTATAGGGCGTTCTTCACCATTGGAATTCACCTGGGAAAGCACACCACCCACAGCAGTTAGTGAGGCATCTGTTTGAACAATGAATTCACAGCTGAAGTCTGGGTATCACAGGATTGGTTTGTTCATGAGACTCAAGCGTAGGATGTCAAAGGCTTATTGAAAGGCTGGGGTCCAGTAAAATTGCATATCACTCTTCAGCAAATGGAAGAGGGCCTCCCCCTTTCTTGAGAAGACTTTGACAAAGCGCCAATAATAGCCAATCATGCCCAGGAACACTTGGACATCTTGTTTATTGGACAGCACCTTCATCTTCTCTATGGCCTCAACTTTAGCTGGCTGAGGCCGTAGCCCTTTGGCGTCAACCACAAAGCCAAGGTATTTGAGTTGATCCTTAAAGAAGTCACACTTCTTGGGTTTGACCTTAAGGTTAGCGGCCGCTAGGCGTCAGAAGACCTCCTCAAGGTGTTGAAGGTGATCTGAAAATTTTTGTGAAAATACATTGATGTTGTCCAGATAGACTAAAAAACAGCCCAGCTTGAGGTCATGGAGCATGTTGTCCATGGCACGTTGGAATGTGGCAGGGGCATTGCACAGTCCTTGTGGCATTCAGGTGGGTTAGAAGAGCCCTTGACTGGTGATGATGGCGCATTTCTCTTGCTCCTCAGGAGGCAATTCAATCTGCTAATATCCAGATATAAAATCCATTGCAGAGAAAAACTTAGCGCCTCCCAGGTGGTCAAGTGCGTTGTAAATACACAGAAGGGGGTATGAGTCCTTTTTAGTGATGTTATTAAGCTTGCAGTAGTCAATGACAACACAGTTGCTCCCATCTTCCTTCTTGACTATGAGTACTGGGGACAACCACAAGCTCTTGGATGGAACAAGTAGGCCTAGTTGGACCAGCTTCCCAATTTCCTCATCTACCGCGGCGTCAGAAGCACGAGAACGTTGTATGGGACAAAGGCGTATAGACCGTTCCTCACCTGTGTCAATGTAATGGAGTGTGTTTTATGCACACCCCAGGTCAAAGTCATCCTTGGAAAATATCTCCTTGTATTTCTCAAACAGGGCAAGGGCTGCATTCTGTTGAGCTACAGTGAGTCCTTGTAGTTGTTCTTGTGGGATGATTGTGCATACGGCAGGCGGCATTACTTCTTCTGAAGGGAGGCCAAACTCATCCAAGGTGCCAAAATTATGTATCTATGTCAACTCTTCAATTGGTAATAGATGCAGATACGCCACTACTTGATGGCGTTTTACCTCAACAGGAGAGTGATTGAGATTGGCAAGCAATACCTTTATAGGCCCATGATTAGGGAGTACAATTCCAGGCGTGACCAGGGGTTCTAGCCTAGTGCAATTCCTAGGGGTTTCTATCTCCCCGTAAAGCCCTTGGGGGATCTGTAATTCTAATCCAATATCCATTAACACCTGATGGCTGGCCAGGATAGTGTAAGAAGAGTTGGCACATAACAGCAGACCCTTATATTCCTCAACTTGGGTGGGAAGATGTTTAACTTGGCATCCCATTTTATGGTACTTGACTGGGATAACACCATTGCAATATGCAAGGTTAACATAGGGGGCAGTTTGGCTGCCCACCTCTGGGTTTGAGCGGTTGTAATACAGAGGGATTGCCTGCTCCAAGATTTCAAGAACATCATTCTCAAAGTCAGTCTTTACTCCATACAGTTGCATGAATGAGGTTCCAATCAGGATGTCATAGTTTTCATTGGGGAGCACAATAGCTGGGGCAGAGACCGCTAGCAAGCCAAAGCGTAAAGGGAGCGCGGTGTACGCTCCTTGGGCAGTGGTACAGTCTAGTCCAGCTGTACCATACTGTTTCTTGTGATCAATATCTGGTGCAAGCCCCATTTGCTGCACTAACTTGGAGGACACTATATTTATAGGGGCCCCTGTGTCAATGATAGCTTGCACCTTGAGTTTGTTCACAAAAATATCAGCATAAGTGCACTCAGAATAAGAAGAACCAATGTTATTTACTAAATGAATGTCTAAATTGTTGGCAGTGGAAAAGAATTTGACAATACTGTCACACAGTTTGGGATGGTGATCCTTCATTGTCTCCATGGGGATGGCCACATTGATGCCTCTAAGGGGGGTGGCATCTCCCGAGCGTTGGGGTTCTGTGTCAGGGCGTTGTCTAATAATTGGTGAGCATAAGGCTTGGACACCTCCTTAGTGGCCTCTTGAGAGGCCTGAACCTTAGAGAAGATTTGCACCATATGCACATCATCAATAAGAACCTGATGAAGATCATTCCCCAAGAATCCAGTATCAGGCGTAAAGAGTAGGTTGGGTGGAACGTTTGTGGATTGCGTGGACGTAGAGAGCTCCTCCTCTACTCCACTCTGACTTTTCCCTGTACTTCGGATTCTAAGGGAGGTAGTACGTGGATCCCCATCTTTGAGTTGCAACTAGAGGCGTAATGGCCCTTCTGGTTGCAGCGGTGGCAGATCACCTTGGTGATATCAGATTTTGGCATGGACTTGTTGTTATTAGCGGGAGCCTCTAAGCGCCCTGGATAATTAGAGACTGGGCAGGACTTTGGTCCAGTGTTGGGGGGTCTAAAGGTGTCACCGCACTGGCGCAAGTAGCGTACCATACCATCCAAAGTGCAGTTGTCCTGGAAGGCCAGCATGAGGATTTGGTACAAAGCCTCATAGGGCTTTACTGCTGCGCGCAAAGCTATATGGGCATCATGCACAGTCAAAGACCCTGAACCAGTGAGGATCTGTGCCTCAAGGTAGAAGCAGTTGGCAAAGTCAGCAATAGTCTTGTCCTTTCTGAAGCTGATCATTAAGAACTCATTCTTTCTCTTGGTGACCCGGGTAATACTACCAAATTTGTATAGCAATGCGCTTTTTGCCGCTGTGTACAACCAATTGTACTCAGGCATGTGCGGTATAATGAGGTCAGTACTAGCAGCGTCTAATTGGTTGAGTAGTGTGGTGGCCTTATCTTGGTTATTGGCCCCATACATAGACATCTCAAAAAGGCAGACAAAAGTGTGTAAATTGCCCTTAGGATCAAACTTAGGCAAGTTCATTGGTTTGAATTGTGTAGGAGTTTTGACCTGAGGACAACAGCAAGGGAGGGACTCTTCACGGCAACTCCAGTCAAAGAAGTTGGTGCAAGAGCTCCCAGCTGGACCAGTCTCCCTGGGTGCTCATGGGGTATCCACAGGCGTAGGGGGGACAGCAAAAACCTGTGGGAGGCTTTGGTGGCCTGAAGAGGACAAGGTAGCCTCATTGTTGTATACTGAGCTGGAGATGGGCTGTAGCGTGGCGCTCTCTCCAGAAGGTATGCCAGAAAGACCCAATACGCCCAAGTCTTGGCCAGTGCAGCGGCATCTGGAGTCCACCAACTCGGCCTGAGCGTCTTCTATTTCTATCTCTGCATTATGGAGAGAAGAACGTAGTTGCTCAATCAACCTGGCGGACTGGACCATTCCTTTTCAAAAGTCTTCTATGGCAGCACGCTGAGAGACGGAACACTTGTCATGTCCCTTCAGCTCAGCTCACAATTTGTTGAGATCAGCCTTGAGGGAGGCAATACTCTGCTCTCCTTTGTCATGTACCCTTTTCATTTCCTGAACATCTCATTGTTTGTAGCCGCAATATCCTCTACTTGTTGCTGTACTTGATTGAGTTCCAAGCAGTCATAACCCTCAGTGGTGGAGTTATTGGTGAATTGAGATGAGAGTTCCTGGCATAGCTAAGAGACCTATTCTTGAATGGCTTCCTTGATATGGTTGTCATATTGGATGAAGTCATCACAAAGCGCCAGAACCTTGGCCTTGGCGGCATTAGCAATGTTGCTGGACTCCTTTCTCTCTTGCCATGCAAGGAGTTGTACCTCATCAATATTATCTTTATTGTTGGTGACATTCTCATCCAGGTTGCATAGACAACTGTCCTGTTGCTCCAAGGAGGCGCCATGCTTGGTGAGAAGATTGTTTGCACTGTTACTGATTGCATTGGCACCCGCCACATATTGTTCAATGGCTATTGCATGGCGAGTGACGTCCCGGGCCCAGGCGGGTCCCATTCCTAGATTTTTCAGGGTTGACTCTATCACATGGACCAAGCAATTGTTCAGCTGATGAGTGAGGTCCTCAAGCTGACAAGCCAGAGTGGTTTGGTTGTCCTTGTTGGCTTGAGTGTAAGATCAAATTTCCTCAAACCCAGAGTCCAAATGTTGTACTAACCAATCCTGGTACTGGTGCTGGCACTCTGTGTACGTGACCAAGTCTCAAAGCTCCAGGTGGTGTTGGGCTTGGACTCCCAGTAACTGATGTACCGCGGGGTGGAAAAATCCTTGCAGGTAGTCAGTTGCTTTCTTGATGGTGGGAAAGTGTTCAAGATCTCCTTCATTGGTTGCCAGGTAACTGCAAAATATAGCCATGAGACATTGGGCTTCAGGGTGTTGATGAAAGAGAGACAGCTGGATATTTGTAGTTTTCTGGCTGAGTTGGTATCCAAGAAAAAGCCCAGAAGCCACTGAAGCTAGGTCTTGGCAGTTGACCTGTGTGAGGCAAGCAAGCAGCACCACAGGAACCTCTGTGTAGTGGCGGGAAGGAAGTACAGGTAAGTCCTCCACATTGATTACATCCTCTTGTTGTCAGAAAAGCTGGTCCCTCTCCACGTCGCTGGTTTCCATTACCAAGTAACATTTCCCAAATCCAGTTAGGTCTTTGGGAATAGAGGGAGGCGCATCAGATCTAAAAGACAAGAGTTGATCAGAGCGTGTGGTGCCCCTGTAGTGAGCACCACTTGTTGAAAACGGGCGCACGCCAGCAGATTCAACAGGAGAATTAGTAGACAGGGGCACATGTTCACTATATGCCTTGGAATGTGAAGATTTGGAAGACATTGGCCAACTTAATTGTAATGATTGTTTTTATTGGGTTCTATAAAAGTAGGGAAAAACTATCCCCTGGGCGTCTACTGCCAACGCCTTATATAGGGGTATTCTCATATTACTAATCACCAGTTGCTGGAAATGTCTTCTAGGACATTCCAGCGCACTGTAGAGTCTTGGCTGGGTTGGCAGAAGAGGGAATGACCTTCTATTTTAGGGCACAATCCCGCAATGCCTAGCACAAAGGCACCCTTTGCTAGCGCATTAATCAGTGATCCTTTTTAAGATAAGCAATCACTTCCATATCTGGTTCTAAACACAAGTCAAATAGGTCAATCAAATCAACCCATGCGCCTTGGCGTTATTTCCTTTCAAAGCTGGCGTCTTGGCACTTGCAAACAACCATGTTGGCGCCTCAGCACTTGATGTAATTTATTGCGGCGCTCTGGCACTCGCGATAAATTGTGCTGGCGCCCTGGCGCTTGATGTAAACTAGAGCGGCGCTCTGGCGCCAAGAATAACTAATGCCGGCACTGTGGTGCTTGCTATTTAGAGTGGCAGCGGCGTGGCACAATTAATCCTTAGCAACAACGTCATGGCCCATCAATCATGCATTTAATCTTATGGTAAGTTGGAACTCACTTCCAAAAGGGTAATTGGTTGGCCCTGGTTAATTGTCAATGGCCACCTGATGAATTAAGCTTTCCACAATACCTGGTCAACAATTCTTTACAGTGTCATCAAGGTGGTTTGCTCAGGGAAGCAAGCTACAGAACTTGGTGTGATCAGGCCTCTGGGAAGTAGAGCTGATTACTCTGCAACTGAAAGCCCAGAATTAATCACCTGGGTGAGTAAAAACAATGCATATAAATTGATCTATGGTTGGATGACCTAAGTGGATTGCACTTGTGAGGGCCCAGTCAAACGCCAGTTCAATGTAGACTCATGCCTGGGTCTACAGGTTTTGGTAACAGGGACTGAGATAAAGAACCAAGGTGGTTCACAGAATCAGCAGAGAAGACTAGTGAGAGGAACTGTTTGATCACAGAGAAGACTAGTTGAAGAACTGTTGGTTCATTGTGCAGGTGGAACCAAGATGATTCCTAGTGAGGATAAGTTGAAGGGCTCAGAGATCATGATGCAGGAGTAGCTGCTCATTATAAAGGAGTAGCCAGAGGACTGATAAGCTGTTGAAAGACTGGAATGATCTGTTTGTTGTCTAAGGTGGACTGATTGCTGGTTAAGCTGAAGAGCTGGAATATGAGCTGGCTGAAGGATCAGAATATGATGGTGAAAAACTGGTGGTCCAGAGAAATAAGCCAAGTTTTGCCAAATTGGTTTGCCAAAGTGGTAAAATGTGGAATTTTTTGCCTTGATTTATTATTAAAATCAAGAAGGAATTTGGATAGAAGTGTGGGTAAGATATTTATTTATTAAGTTCCTAGGATAGATGAAGGTATGTTGCTATGAGAGCTGGATACAAAGTTGTTTTAGTGGGATGTTTTCCTTGAATTTTACAAGATTTGTAAATATATGGGAAAAACGTTGAAGAGGTCCAGAAAGAAAAATTTAAATAGTATTCTACTATTTAAATGGGTTTAGGTTGAATGCAGGGAGAAATGGTGCCGGAATAATGGACCGGTTAATGCTTTGGTGCGCAAAGAGTTGTCAATTTAAGAAGTTTGAGCTGTGGAAATTATTTTCATGGTTGGATCCCAGTGGAACTTCAGAAATGGTCTATTTCTGCGCTCTGCATTCATTGGTTGAGTTCTGGAAGGTTTCCTGATGAAAATGATTGGTTGGAAGCCAAAAGCTTATAGTATAAGCAAGGAAATAGTGAATTAATACTTTAAGCTTTTGAGAAAGTAAGTATGTAAGCTTAAGTTATTATAGGAAAAAGTGAGCGGCAATGGTTTAAGCTTCTGAAGAAAGCCATTTTGAAGGCGGAACCGTTGGGAAAAGGAAACTATAAGAAGGTGGCTGGCTGGAAAGTTACAGAGTCTTTTTGGAGGTCTTTCCCAGGCCTTTTGAGTTTCTACCAAGAGGTTTTGGGAGTCCTTTTGATCACCAGAAGGAGCTTGATTGGACTGATACAAGTGGAATAACAAGGCCACTGGAGCTATAAAGAGAGCTGAAGCCCATAATAATGGAGCAGGAGCCCAAGAATAAGAAGCTGGATCCTAAGCGCAGCGCTGGAGTCCAAGTTTAAGGAGCAGGAGTCCAAGACCAAGTACAAGGAGTCCAAGATATTGTTGGAGGACTCCAAGTATTGGCAAATCCATATTGTTTCCTTGACCCCCCCAGGCCATATACCAGAAGGTTTGTAAGGGGATCTTCCTTCTGAGAGTGAATAAAACCCCATTTTGACCCCTATACATATTTCTGAGATATATTTTCCCTTACTAGAGAATGACAATCCCTTCCAGCCAGTCCCTGGCTACAATCCAGGACACACTTTGGGGACTGGTGGACAGGAACCCCACACCAATCCTCTGTTCAGAACCCTCCTCCAGCTGAGCCTATTCCCAACCTTTGTATTGCCTCACTGACAGACCAAGTAGCTACAATGCAGGGCAAGATTGAGTACCTACGTCAACGCCTTTTTGACCCAGATAATTCCTCCTCAAAATCAGGTGGTGAAAGAGAGGCAGAGAGCTCCTGACGCTCCCGCTCATACCAACCATGGGTGCTGTCCTGGTTTGGAAGTTCAACCTTGTTTCAACTGTGCCCTTGCTTTTAATCACTTGGCAGCGGTAAAAAATGACATTTAAGATAGGCAGGACACTCTGAAACAAGAAGTTCAGAATCTTACTTGGTTGACAGAAGCAATGAATGAGCAGGTGGCCCCTTTGACAGCACAAGCTACCACCTTAGACACTCGTGTCAATGGAATTGAGGGCACTTTGGCAATACAAAGATACAGGTTGATGAACTTGGAACTTTTGCCACTACTGCCAGGGATATCAGTGGATAAAACATCTCTAATCTAGAAACCCTGGAGGAAAGCCTTTGACTCCTCTGGGCTAGACAATCAGCTGCAGAATCTGAGTTTGAGGGCAATCCCCTCATTAATGTTCTCAATCAGGGTGATAACAGCCAATATACCTTGTTGCTCATTGGTCCCAATTATAAGCCCTCATTCAAACAGATATTTGATCCTAAGACCTCTATTATTGCCGCCTTTCTGACAATCTACAAGACTGCAATGCGTACAGCTACTAATGAGCTTAAGAAAGAGCATATTCTTACCTGCCTGCATCCTACTTTTCAAGAAGTTGTGGTCCCCAAGCTCCCTTCCATTGTCACTTGGGAGGACATGAAACGCCTCTTGATTGAGGAATTAAGAGGAGATCTCAGCTTGGAGGTCAAGAAAGATGCATTTATGCACATTGCCTTTAAGCCCAAGGAAACCCTGGCTGAGTTTGTGGACCGCTTCTATAATGAAGGGCAACAGTTAATCATCAGTTGTCAGTTAAATCCCTGTAAAGCTTACACAGCATGTTCAAACGCTTTGAAATTGAACCAGCTCCTATGCCTGCACTTTAAGCGCACAAAGCTTTTCTTACTTCCATGAAGAGTATTAAGACCCTCTTGCAAGATATTCATTTGACCCACAGGGGTACTGTGGTTTGTGAAAATAAAGCCAGTAACGCTGGAACCACCTCCTGTACTCCATGTATTATGACTCTTGGCTCAAGCAGACAGCTTAAGAGACAAGGATTTCATAACTGTGGTCTAATAGGGCATCACTCACATACCTGCACTAATCCTTGGGTAGAAGGTTGAGGCCCAAAGGAGCAGGCAAGAAAAGAAAGGTCAGCTTAGAGGCAGAGACGCTCTCTACTGACCCATCTCCCCTGTCTCCTCCTGATCCTCTCTCTGACAAGAAATCTCCCTCTTCAGCTAGCCCAATTATCCTTCACCTGTTCCACAATCTTTCTAGTAATTCTGAACCTGAAGATTCTGACTACAATGAATCAGATAGTTATGACTACTCCATGTTGGCTGTCCTGGAAACTGTGTCAGTCCCTTACAAGCTTTGCTCAGGGAGCACCACAACTACAGCTCACCTACCTTCAAATGAATCCAAGGCTATAGTAGCTTGTCCTTATCTAGCCCAGGCTCATTGATCTCCTGTCCTGATAGACTCTTCTGAAGAAGCTTCCAAACTAGCAGAAGCTCTCTTCCAGAATGTGTCTGTATCTCTCCGGTTGCAGACTGTCTATAAGGAAATTACTGCCTTAAAATGCATGTTAAGAAAAATGGGAAAAGAGCTAGAAGCAGCACAGGATGTTTTGGCTGTCTTGCCCCCCTTTGGAAAATATATTACCTGTGTAGAAGTATTGATCTAAAAGGTTAAAATCAAGGTAATTCTAGACACAGGCTCCCCAATCAATGTTGTATCCTTCAAGTTAACAAAGAAGCTTAAGCTGGCTCCCAACCTCAACTACACTCAATCATATGGTACAGCAGGCATGGCTCAGACTCAAGCTATTGGTGCCTACTCTGCTCTACTCATGAGGTTCAGAAAACTTCTCATTGCTTCCCCTGCTGTTGTTCTAGAGAACAAGAGCTATGACCTCCTAGTTGGTATGCATACTCTGAGATTACAATGGAATTGTAAACCTTTGAGGTGGGTATCTATTGCTCTTGGGATAAAAGGTCCCTTTAATCTTAGAAGAACCTCCACGTCTCTCTGTAAAACACATCAAGACTTGTGTACTTGAGTACCCTACAGGTATCTTCTTGCTCAAGTACAGAAATCACTCTTCTAATATGTGTTCCCCTCCTCCTTCTTGCCCAGCGGAGGAAGTTATCCCTTTGCTTGCTCCTCTAGCCATTACAATCCCTCTTGGCTCTCAGGTGATCATCAAATCCCATATATCTTATGAGTTGCCTGAGAATTTGTTCTTATATTTATACTCTCCTGAATCCCTGAGTCACAAAGAGCCTTGACTGTGTCCTGGAATACTGGATCAAACTCATAAGGAACCTGTACAACTGCTGCTAGATAACCTGACCCCTTTGCCCATGCAGGTTTCTAGAGGCCAAGTTGTGGGACATGGACTCATATTGGGAGCCAATCAAGTGGCTTCTCTCTACCCATTTGGAACATTCAACAACTTTAATGTACCAAAAGAAGAACCTCAAGTTCTCTCCCTGTTCACCGCTGCTGACTTTCCGCAACTATCACCCATCCAACAGAAAGATGTCTTAGATCTACTGTATCATTTCAACAACATATTTGCTTCTGGACCCAACAACTATGGTCTAGCTAAAGGAGTGATTCACCAAATTGATACTGGGGATTTTCCTCCTTTCTGAGCTAATCCATACCGCCTCAGTAGGGTAGAAGATGCACAGGTTTCAAAAGAACTGAAACAACTTTTGGATGCTGGGCTCTTTGCTCCCTCTCAGAGCCCTTGGGCCTTCTCCTTGTTGATCCTTAAAAAGCAAGAATGAGGCCACCATATTGTGGTAGACTACTGCCGCCTAAAATCTCTCACAAAGAAGGACTCATACCCTTTTCCCAGGATCAATGATACCCTTAGACAATTGGAAGGCTCAAAATTCTTCTCTGCTATGGAACTAGCATCAGGATACTGGCAAGTTGACTTGTCTCTAGAAGACCAAGAAAAGGCTGCTCTCATCACTTCAGAAGGTCTCTACAAACCTACCCAAATGCCACAGGGACTCTGTAATGCCCCAGCTACATTTCAACAATCCATGGACTCTATTCTAAGAGACCTGAAGCTCTCTTTTGTCCTCATATACCTCAATGATATCACTGTGTTCAGTTCCACCTTCACTGACCATTTGGAGCATCTCAATTCTGTTTTCCTCAAGATTTAAGAGGCTGTTTTAAAGCTCAAACCCTCTAAGTATTCTTTCTTTAAAGAACAACTCAAATTCTTGGGCCACAAAGTCACTCAGACTGGAATAAACTCCATGGACAATAAGGTGGAAGCCATTGATAAGATGCTGCCCCCCACAAATCTATGTGAGGTCCAAGTATTTCTTGGCATGGTGGGATATTACTGGCAATTTATCCCTGACTATGCTGAACTGAGTGAGCCCCTTGTCCAACTCCTTTATAATGTACCCTTTGAGTGGACTGACAGCCAACAGCAGTCCTTTGAGGCCTTGAAGACCAAGATCAAAGAGGCTCCCATCCTGGTCTACCCTGATTATGATAAGGAGTTTATCCTGTACACTGACGCCAGTGGAGTAGCTGTAGGTGCAATCTTAGCCCAGCTTGAAATGAGGGTGTAGATCAATATGTGGCCTATTCTTCCTTAGTCCTCAACAAGCATGAGAAGAACAATAGAGTCAATGAAAAGAAATGCTTGGCTGTGCTACATGCTGTGAAGCAGTTTTAACAATACATCTACAGGACCCACTTTACTGTAGTCACTAACCACTTGTCCCTTAAGTGGTTGCAACAGTTGAAGGTATCTGAAGGTTGATTGGCATGTTGGGCCCTGCGTTTGCAAGGATATGATTTCACAGTGGTATACTGTCCTGGTGCGCAACATCAAAACGCTGATGGATTGTCTCAAATGCCTATATTGACCATCCATCCTGCTGATGCTGATCAAATAAACGAGTTAATAGGGTACCCTGACTCTTGGATAACTGAGCCAGAAGAGATCTGCCTGGCTCTACAGGCCTTATCAAAAGATACTGTGATTTGGGATAGACAACTCTTCAAGAAGGTCAACAATGCCTATCTGCCCTATGTTTGCCCTAGTATGAGAATAGTCATTATCCTCCAAGCCCACATTAATACTGAACATGGAGGTATAGCAAAAACTCATGACTGGTTGTGCAAGAACTTCTACTGGGAAAACATGCGCCTCTTAATCCCTGATGTCCTTGCATTCTGTCTTTCATGTCAACTCCAGAGACCCTGGCCTTCCCAGCATCAATTCAAGCTCATCCCACCTAAACATGCCTTCCACACTGTAAGTATTGATGCTTGTTGTAAATTGCGGAATTAATGCTATTTTAATATGGCCTTCAAATATTGATAGTTGCAAAGATTGGCTGGGTTTGCCTTCAAGTTCAGAAATTCCTTGCCTTCCGCAAATGGGTCTGGTTTAATATCCACCCATTCCGGATGATTGTACCTGTCTGTGATTGATCCTGGTATGACCTCATCCCAACGTGACCCCCTCAGCCACTCTATCTTCCTAATGAGTGATCACTGTCCCTTTTCTACTATTTAAAGTAGAATCATTACTCCTAATAAAGACAAGTTTATCCACATTTGTGTTGGCTTTAATAATCTTCAAGGTTTTTCCTGTCCTTTCTGCCAAAAGGACTTTTACATCTCGTTTTCCAGGAAATTAAGGTATGTACCCTTAATTTTGCCCTGAAGGCTAACCCAAGGCTAGCGTTGAACCTCAAATCTTTTGTTATAAATATTTCCTGCCGTGTCCTCCAGGATGTTGTCCCGTGGATCCAAACATGACAATGCTGTTGGAACTCTCCCTTGTTCTAGGTCTGGATTTTATTTCATCTTGATGGCTGTAGACCACTTTAGCAAATTGGTTGAAGCCAGCACTACCAGAGATATAACAGTCAAGACTACTGCAAATTTCTTGCTGCAGGATATCTTCTATTGAAATGGGTGCCCTAAAGCCCTGCTGTCTGATAATGGTACCAACTCAATGTTTGCCTCATCACATCTATTGTAGAAGCTATAGGTACTCATCAATATTTCTCTGCGCCATATACCCCCTCTACTAATGGGAATATTGAACAAGCAAATTCCTCCCTTGTGTCTATTATGAAGAAACTCACCCTCTCTGATGCCGCCAATTGGGATATGTTCCTCCCTGCTGCCCTCTTTGCTTACTAACTCAGTAGGCATCACATGACAGGCCAGTCACCTTTTGCCATGCTGTATGGGCATGAAGCCGCCACCCCCTCAATCTTGGGACCCCCCTTGATAAAAGTTGATGCATCTGCAAATCCTGAGGCCCATGTTAAAGACTTAACCAATTGTATCATTGACATCCAACCAACAGCTTATTCCACTGCTTACAAGGTCAAGGCTCTGGAGCTCTCCCCGTCCAATGCTGCTAGAGCCCCCCTCCCTGAGTATTAAATAGGCAATTTGGTTCTCTGCTACCAGAATTTTACAGGTGGTAGAGCTCATAAGCTAGATTTCCTCTGAGTTGGTCCTTGTGAAGTCATCTTTAAGAAGGGTGTTGAGTATACCGTGAAGTTGCTATCATCTGGCCACCCTTTTTCCTGAGTTCACTCCAAATTCCTCCGCAAATATCAACTCCCTGTGTCCGATCTTGAGGGGGGAGATGTTGGAAATTGTGCCATTAATGCTATTTTGATATGACATTTGAATAATTATATGTGCAAAGATTCTGTTGGTTTTGCTTTCAAATTTGGATATTCCTCACCTTCTGTAAATGGGTCAACATCAATGTCCACCCATTCTGGATTGCCATAACAGCCCTTGAATGATCTTGATATGATGTCAACCCAATGTAACCCCCTCTGCCACTTTGTCTACCTAATGAGTGATCATTGACCTTTGTCTTCTATTTAAGTAGAATCATTTCTCCTAATAAAGACAAGTTTATCCATATTTTCATTGGCTTTAATATTCTTCAAGCCTTTTCATTTCCTTTTTGCCAAAAGAAATTCCTCATCTAGTATTCCAGGAAATTAAGGTACATGCTCTTAATTTTGCCCTGAAAGCTAACCCAAGGCTAGCTTCAAACCCCAAATCTTTTATTATAAATGTTTCCTGCTGTGTCCTCCTGGATGTTGTCCTCAGGAGCCAAACACAGCACACAAGGCAGAAACAATAAATTGCTTCATCAACAAGGCAATAATAGCTGACTACAGAACTCCAGACTACGTCATAACTGATGGAGCCTCAGAACTATCAGGACACATAGTAAATAACAATTTAAAATCAAAAAATATCAAGCATTTCACAACCTTGCCCTACAGACCACAGGTGTGAGAGAGGGGGGGCTAAACTAACTAAGTTTGGCTCCCATCCCGGTGAAACAAACCACCAGGATGCCGCCCAGTGAAGGGCTGGAACAGCTGCTCAAAGGGGAACCACAGGGAGGACACAGGGAACACCTGAGGGAAGTATACATTCAATCCCATCAGCACCAAGCCAGTGAGCAATCAGGTTGTACGGGTGGGAGTGGGACAAAGCTCCACAGGAGCGCACAAGGGCATCAAGTTGCTCTTCTCCAGGTCAGGGAGGGAGAGCATTGATGTATCCTTGTCCACAGGAGAAGGAGAGGCATAGTCAACAACATCCAGATCCAGGTTGTCACAAGCCAAGCTCTTAACCATGGCCTCTCCAGAAAAAAGGAGACCACTGGGGAGGTTCAGGAGGCTAGATGGATCTTCACCTACAAGCCGCGCAGAAGAGGAGATTTTTGTCCACAGATCTGGCGAGGTTGAGCACAAGAGCAGCAAAAAAGAAGCCAAGGAAAATACAACAAATTTAATGACTGGGAGTATCATAGTTGCAATCTCCTCAAAATTTTGGAAAGATTGATGAAGTTTTTAAAATTCCAAGCAATAAAAATAAGTTCAGCAGGGGCAACCACAAGCAGGAGGGCAAAAGGAGCAACAGACTGGGTTTGGAGGGCTTGATTGTAGTCTCAGGTGTCTTGGATATCACAAAAAACAAAAGCGGGTTCAAAAATAAGAAATTTAAAGAAAATTAAAAATAATAATAGATATTATAATGAAAATTGACTGAAATTTTAAGGTCAAGAGCTATTTTTGAGAGCAAAAGCGTAAACACAAGGTAAATATACACCCGAGCTTCTGCTGAGGGTTCCAGAAGAGATGCCAGGTTTGAACTGGGCAGGTACTGTGACAGATCCAGGTCCAACCAGTCCATCCTGCCATTATCCTGCCCTTGACTCTTATTGCTATTACCTTCCTTTGACAAAGCTTTGAGCAGCTTTGTCTCCAGGGAGGCAATTTTATGGGACAACACTTTGTTATCATCCCGCCAACGGGCCATGATCTCAGCACTCTTTTCCTCTCTTGCCCTTAAAGCCTCAATTTCACAATTTGCCTTTGCTTTCACTTGCTTTAAGATTTTGTCCCATCCTACTAACAGGTTCCAGGAATCCCACACATAGATTTGGTTTCCTTGGGCAGGAGTCCCTTCTTTTTCAAAGTAATTGGAGTATAACTCTTCAAACTCAGCCTTTACTTCCACCAAGGACTCCTCAGGCACAGTCTTGGTGACCTCCAAGCTTGCCCAAGCTTCCTTCAAAGAGCTTGTAGGAACCTCTTTCCTGGCAGCAGCGGTTTCCACGCAAAGTACTCCAAATTTAGCCCTTTCAAAATTTAACAAAGAAGACAATAATTGAAAAGGTAGTTGAGGGGAAAGGTCAAAATTGACAATATATTTATTAAAGTTTAGCTGTTCTCGCTTATATATCATTTGGGGCATATTTGGCTGAAAACCCCTCCAGTTCCTTAATCAACCTATGATTCATCTCACGTGGCCTATGACATTTGAGTCATCCAAACCTAGATCTTTACCTGAAAGATCACCAATATTTCTCAACCATGAGAATCAACCTACAATGGGAAGAAGTCACCTGACTCCATTCATCTCATTGTACCAACTCAGCATGGAGCTTCCTCAGCTCCCGGCACCAAAACCCTGTGGATTAAAAATCCCAAAACCCAGCTATTGATGTTCCAACTGGGAACCAGCTGATCAATCCTGAATTCATAGGCATCCTTGCCCTTATTTAGTTATCTTTGCATTTAATGGTTTTTTGCTTTAAAACCCATTAAAATGCTTTGAAACTTGAACCTGGTGCCACTGCAGCACCCAGGAACTTTCCCAGGCGGCGCCACAGCGCTTCTCAAATCCATTAGGCGGCGCGGCAGCGCTTTTAACACAATGAATTTGCTGACACAGTGCTTTTAACCCAAAATTCAGGGGTTTACTCATGATTGACCTTAACCAAACTTCTTGACACAGTCAAGGAAATTAACCAATATAATTAAATCTCCATTAATTATATTGCCATGTATTTATTAATTAATCTTCCCAATTAATTAAACCGTTTTTAAATCATCCTGTCTCCCAGATTGACTCGGCAAATCTTGCCTTCTCTTCTTTTATTGAACCTAGATATCCAGTTTTCAGGAATCTTGACCTTAAGACTTCCAATCCAACCTATCTACATGCAATAATCAGAAAAACAGAGATAACTTTATATTTTGGAGCATATATTTGGCTAAATACTCAATAGTGACTGTTGTACGGTCACAGGTACAAGGTAAGCTTCATGAGCACAACTAACACTTTAATCTTTAAACTAGAGAAACTCTAAACTGGGTTTTCAGCAAAGTAAAATTAAAATTATTTGCAAACATTTCCAAACTTTAATCTAATTGAAAAATAGACAAGCAAGGAACTGAAAGTCCCCTTGCTGTGTAAAAAGGGAGTGTGTTGTAGGGGAAGGAATCATATGACTACAGGGCTTGAATCTAATTGGCTGGGGGAGAAATTTTGCAGGTCAGGGCCAGGGAGACTGGAGAGTTTTATCTTAATTTCCGCAGTACTACCTGATTGGCTGGAGGAACTTTCAGGCACTTGAAATTCACTTGAGTTTTTTGTGTATCAATGTGGCAACACTTGATTGGTTGGATCTGATAGTTTTTAAAAGTGGGCAACACCAGGCCAACAAGTAGTCCAAATCAATTAACGTTTCTTCCCAGGAGGGAACAAACAGAGCCAGTAGGCCTGCAGGGTAGGCCAGAACAAATCTCTCATCAACAGTATGAGCAAAATCTCCTAGAGAATTAAGGGGCTTGGCTGTAATTGTTGGGCCTTTTTGGTGCAGCGGGGAAAAATGGTTCAATCCAAGGCCAAAGGTGGCAGTGGATTCACAACAGGCCAACAGCAGAGTTGAACACCTAAACAGCACTCTCATCAGAACCCTTGATAAAATAATGGATGGCAAAGCCAGGGACACATGGCCACTATGCATGAAACATGCATTATTAGTATCTCAGATACACACCAACCAAGGGACAGGCTACTCAAGTTTGAACTAAAATACAGATACAAACCAGAGATAGTCACCTGCAATAACCAACCATATGTGAAAATTCCCCCAGGGAACTCCCCTGCAGTAGAACAAGCGCCAGCACTACAATACATATGCCTCAAAGCTAAAATAGCAGAAACCAAGACTCAAAGCACAAAAGGTAACCTCTGCAGAGGAACCACTCCCAATCAACTCCCCCTCTTGGTACTGGCCAGAAACAGAAAGAAGCTGGATTTAGTACACGGGGACTGGGAAGAGTCATCAAATACAGACCAGAAAGAAACACCTACCTGGTTAAGTTCCAAGGCACCAAAGACCCCGTAAACAAAAAGTACCACAGATCCTGTCTTTGCCTCAGCAAAGGGGAACACTTGACTTGGCTAGTACCAACTAGCAAACAACTCCAGGAACATCAGCAGCAGCCGTCAAGAAAAGCGGCCTCCTGCTATACCAGAGTAATCCCTTAAGGGGGGTGTCAAGGAGCTAGATGTACAGGTATTCTGGTTGCCACCAACACACTTAACATCTAGTCATTGCCCGGTTTGGTGCCAATCTAATACAAAGTTCAATATATCAGGAAAGGTAACAAAGCAATATCACATGACTTGTCTAAGTATCCAGCAACTCAAACCCATCCTGCACATGACCATCCTTATCTTTGATCTAACTTAAATCCCTGCCACAGCACAAGCTATATAAGTCTAAAGTATTATCTAATAAAATATCCTTCTCTTCTTCTTAATTCCATATTCAAAGCTTTCCCAAAAGTTGCTCCTCATCAAAAGCAGAGAATATCCCCAAGACTGCCTTTCAATCTAAGTACGGCTCATACAAGTGCACCATACTAAATTTTGGAATGAAAACACTCCATCAACATTTGTAACCTTCATAAATTAGATTTTTGTGCCATATATTGATAAAAACGCATTGGTGTACTTGGATGATATCATTTTTTATAGTCCCTCTGTGAAACAACACCACAAGGACTTGGAAGCAGTCTTTGCAACCCTAGCTCAACACAAACTCCTTGCAAAACTGTTCAAATGCCAACCTTATTGCAAACAGTTTCCTTTTATTGGACATGTGGTGTCAAAGTAGGGCATCAAACCAGATGCCCAGAAGATCCAAGCTATATGCAAGATGCCACCACCTAAAGACAAGAGCAAACTCTGAACCTTCTTAGGAGTGATAGTCTATGTTTGATGTTTCATTCCAGACTGTGGCATCCTTATTGCACCACTGTCCACCATTACGGGCGCCAAGTCAAAGTTTGTATGAGCTTCTCAACGTGACCTCTGTTTCTGCCGCTTAAAGAAGAAACTAACATCTGCCCTGTACTGCAATACCCAAAAAGAGAAGGTGATTACCAGATGGAGAACAACACCTCAGACGCCTGCATTGGAGGTGTATTGTGCATAAAGACAGAAACATGTAATTACCCACCAATGGCTTACAAGTCACACAAACTCATAGACAGCAAGTGCCGCTACCCCATCCATGATAAGGAGTTACTGACAATTGTACTTTGTCTAGTCAAATGCTATTGTTACCTAGAACGTCATGAAGAGTTCACCGTCCTAACTGATAAATCCCTTATATATTTCAAGGCACAAGCTAACTTTTCCAGGCACCAAGCCCACTGGATGATGTTCCTTGAACAATTCAATATGATCATGTAATACAAACCTGGACCAGAACTGGTCATGGCTGACACCCTTTTGCAGCTATATATAAGGGCTTCCAAAAAAATAACCTGTATCCAGACTGGTCCCTCCTGGTGCTTTGAACCATAGACAAAGGGTTTCCTCCAGGCACCACAGACATTAGCAGACATACTGTTGTAAAAAACAGGCACTTGTTTACAGACGTTTATGGAACACTGCACCATAAAATAATTGATGGAGTAACCATCCCGTACATCCCCACACGTCACAGGGCCAACACCATCTTGCACTATCATCTAGACTTGGGCCATACAGAGAGCCAAAACCTCTACCAGTTCCTGAAGCACAAGGCCTGGTGACCAACTCTGAATAGGGAGGTACAAGAGGCTCTTCAGCAATGCAAAGTGTGTGAGAAGTCTGCAAAACGCAGCACCCCTCTAAAATCTGTGTTGCCCATCCAGACCCAGCTACTCTTTAAAGCCTTGGCCCTTGATACTGTAGGCCTAATGTCAGGGGAACACAAGGACAAGAAATATATCATTGTCAACATTGGCTTTGTCACTGGCTGGCCAGTGGCACCAGCTGATAAGGCATGTACTGGCAATGACATGCAAGGGTTCATTGGCAGAGAAATAAAATCAGTGAGTTCCGAAAGCCATCACTGCTGATCACCAATACAGGCAAGGTGTTGACCTCAGAAGGCACAGACCTCTACCTCACCAGGAACAGAGTTGAAGACATGGTGACTACCCCATACCACCCTCAGGCCAATGGCAGAGTAGAGAGGCTAGACAGAAGCCTTGTGCAAGCCCTTGTCAAACTCACTATGGTGAGACCTGAGAAGTGACCCAGATATTTGTTAATTGCTCTCCTTGTGTGTTGCACGCGGGTGAACAGATCCCCCAGAAAGAGCCCCTTTGAGCTTGTCTATGGGGTACAATCAAGCATTGTTCAAGCCCTGACTGGGCCCAAGTGGGAAATTACTGACAAGATCCTGTTCTGTCCCAATCCCCAAAAGTTTCATGCCAGTAGTGATTGAAAGGAAAGGGAAGAGAAATGACATTGAAATACATTTGTCCTCATCCAAGCAAGGCACAAAGTTGGCAACAAAGTATGGGTAACAAACACGGACAAGAGTAAACTCCAGCCTGAGAAAATGAGTCCTGCCATTGTGTTGAAGGTAAACAACAACAACACTTATCTAAACAGATATTGGGCAAGCGTAATCAAGACAAGATTCTACACCATGACCGGCTGCGGCCCTGTAAAGCCTGCCAGAAACAGTGTGAGACAGTCATTTCTGCCACCGAGCAACAGTTGATGTAGTACGGCGCCTGAGTTCCTGACAACCTTCCAGCATATCTTGCAATAGAGGAGTCTGACTCTCAGATGGGGGGGTGTTGAAGCAACCAAGTTGACCCCCTGGAAAGGTTCCAAAAAAGCAGGGTTGTGACCGGCAATCTGACTTCCCAGTGACCTGCAGCCAAATGTGGAAGTTAACTCAAATTTCCAGAAACAGCAACATGAGCAGATGATAATCCCATACAGTGGATACCTTGATTTAGCGCTTGACTCATTACCAGGATCAAGCCACCCCCTAACAATCTGACTGAGTGATTGCCATAATCAAGTTCTTGTTATCCATGACTCACATTAACTATATAATCATTATCTCTCAATTAAGAATATCATCTAGTTTCTAAATATTTTCCCCTTGTAACTCTGCTAAAACAGCACAGTTATGGTGCTTTCTATTGGACTGTTGTCTTCCCCAAACTTGATACTGATCTGTAATCAGTTCAGTTGCAGCGCTATTGGAAGTGTTGATGAGGTATGATTCTCTACTGGATAAACAAGCTGGGATTGATGAAGAGGGATTGGGAGCTCGTTCCGAGAAGTTAAAGGCTGCCCTGTTGGACCTCATTCCTGGCTGATCTTAGATCAAAGCTTCCTGAGCCAAGGTTCGGATACCTAGCCATCAATAAGCTGATCTATGGGATCTAGCTTAGGGTCCAGGGCCAAAATAGGGCTTATGTAGCGGTAGGACAAGTGCGACATGCTTAAGTTATGATTAACATCTCTGACCTCATACCGCTTGGGTTGAATATGCTGAGAGTTGTTTTTTGTCCACTGGATTCAAAGTTTTATTGTGGATTGGTACAAATACCTATCTGTGTTTGAAGCTTGGATACTCCACTTATAGGTTGGGATTTTATTACTGTTCACGCTTCAGCAAGCGGCAGCTTCAAGTATAAATGTGCTACAGTAAGGATCTAATTTCATCGCGTTATCTTTATGATGAGGCGTGGTTAAACTCCACCATTTTAATCGCAGCCATCCGATTTGGTTTACCATTTATATTGGGTTTGGTGAAGATGTGGAGTTTGGGCGGAGCTGAGATGGCTGAATTGCTGGCAGTGCTCGTTACGTACTGATTTTCAAATGATCTCATCCATTTTCGGATGTTGTACTTTAATTCATGTTATGCTTGTACGCACAAATAAACAGTAAGAGATATCCAATAAAATATCATATAAAATATCAAATCAAAAGTGGGTTATTGTAGATTGACAGTAGCTTGCATTGCGCCTTGAGAATGAATAAAGCCAAGACCTGGCGCCCGGTAAATGGATGTGGATCCTTAATATTCAATTGCACGGCCATCAAAAGGATGCTGCCAAGTGTTATTCTGGGCTCACGGGTATTTAAAGCCAGATTGCTTCGGTAAGTAGTAACAAATGGAACAAATCAAACTCCCCGGCATCTACTCTCTCTTCCCTGAGCTTCGTCGTGGGTCAACTGCCCCAATCCAACCACCGCCCATGGAGTGGACCAGCTCCGTTAACCTGAGCCAGCCAGGCCAGGTGACCTACTTCCCCATCATCGGCAGGCGCACCCGCATCTCCCCCCAGCAACTCAAGATCCTCAACTGCATCTTTGAAGAGAAAAAGTTCCCCGACGCCCACGAGCGCGAGATCCTAGCCCAGCAGCTGAACATCAGCCCCAGAACCATACAGATCTGGTTCCAGAACCGTCGCCAGAAGTCCCGCTCCGGCCGCCACTGCCGCTCAAGCTCCAATTAACCCATAAACGAATTTGATATTCTTTACACACTCCCCCATCCCATGGATCCCATTCTAGCCAATGGAATCGATCCACGATTAAATTACATCCAACTTTCAACCTTTATTCCACAAGAATCAAGCTACATCCCTTTAAAAAACAAATATCACGAGAGACCAGATTTAACCTCTTTGCCGTAAGTTCAAACGACCTAAACCATGTTGTTCTTGGAACAGCTAGTAAAATTATCCTAGCGTGTATCGTGTACTAGTTAGACAGCTTCTAACTAGAACCATAGCCTTGGTTAGTTTTCATGAATCACCATTGCTAATGAAAGTAAAGCTCTAAACTAGGAAGAACACACAAGTACAAAAATACTAAACAGCACGGCATAAGAATAAAGCCTAATTTCAATAAAACAATTTAATTAACTTACAATCCCATAAAACATATAAAATAAAATAAGTAACTCCCAATAGAGTGGGCATAAGATGGTATCGATCACGGTAAATCCCAAGGGGATCAGAGGTTTGATCGATTTCAAATAGTTGGACCCTGGTGGAGGTGGTTAAGAACTGTCGCCTTCTTGGGGCTCTCTACCGGGAACATTTGGCCAATACCTCACTAGCACAAAGTGCAGTGAAAAAAGTGGTATTTACTGCCAGACTTGCTAGGAATAAAATTCATAGATTGATTCCGGGTGTCACTGAAAGACAGGGATTAGATTTTCCTGGGGTCGATCTCTTCAGGCCTTCCTTTTGCCTGTAGGCTAGATAAGGCTTAGTCCTGTTGTACTACATTGATTAAAAAGTTGAAAGACAATGAAGCTGTCTGAGGCAAGCACATTTCATACACAATGGAGCCCTTCAGGGTAGTGTACTAAGGCCTCAACACTTGCTCAAAGGGGGAACCCTAACATGTGGTGCTGTAACTCAGGGCAGCAGGTCCAATCCCCGCTGTTCTAGTCCACCAGTGGTCCAGCACCCTGAGGGTCTACCCTTTGTGGTAGCAAAACAAAAACTCAAAGAGTTAAATCCTTGTGGGTGGGTCAAACCGCCTCACACAGCAACTAAGTGTGTCAAGGTGCAAGCCCTTGGGTCTCATCCCATCAAGGGGCACACATATAATAACTTTCTTGGGGGATAAAGCACAAAATCAAATAGCTGGATCCTTGAAATATATCCAGATAAAGCCCAGGGCCACCTTCTACTTGCTGGGCCAAGCTAGTTGCCCCGGAACTGATCTCTATTTTGGATTGACTAAAGATATCACAGCAACCAAAGCACCATTCAATTTTAAAGCTGGATCCTAGGCTCAACACTGCTTCCCCTTTAAATAGATCCATTATTTGTCCCCACCTCTTCCTGCTGTACAGCCCTCCAATAATAACACGACTGCAATACAATCCTGTATAGCATCCTTTGCAGCTAGGGGGCTAAGCAAAATCAATATGGATGCAAGCAGGACCCACTCATCTGGAAGCAGAAGGAACTCTGTAGCAATCCAGATATTGACAAACCCAAATACATTGCCAACCAACATAAATGTGCTAGCTGCCAGTTCTGGTTGCATCTGGGTTGATTCCGTTCACATCCTGGCTGTCCTTTACCAGAATCTTGGTTGATTCAGCCCCATATCTCTGAAAGCTACTGCAGGTGATCCCCTATTCAACTTTCATGCTTGAAGTTCCTGTCTACCCTAAAAGGAGCTGGGAAAGAAATCCATTGTAGGGTCATGCTAGATATCCTTACTGGGTAGATCATCTATACTTAAAGGTAGGGCATCTCAGACAGTGGATTGGTGCACCCAAACACCAGCAGCAGCCTTACCCAGATTTAACTGGCCCAGGATCCAGGGATCCTTAAGAGTATATGAACCATGCCCAGATGGATCAGAATTGCATTTTCCACCAGAAAGGTCTCCTTAGCAGCTGTGTACCCCCACCATGGAAAGCTGCAGGTGCCCAGGAATTGAAGTAACCCTCCCAATATAGCTGATATGGGGAAGATTGCCTAGATAGAATGCCCTTAGATCTTTGCTGCTGCTGTTCTTCATCCAATTGACCTAGAATAGAGGGCTTGGTGGGACTGGTGAGATATGAAGGCCTCTGACCAGGGAAGCTATATTTTTTGGGCTGACTTTTGGCTACTGTGATGAAGCCAACTCCCGGGTAGTTGATGGTTAAGAGGAGTGGGGATCTGGCTTAAAATAAGGCCAGTACCAGCAGTGAGAATTGGGGGTAGGTTAGTAGGGAATATTACCTGGCTTTCAACCACAATAAAATTGCGGTTCCAGCAATAACCAAAAGGTTGCCACCAACAATCCCTGGGAGGCCAGGGGGATGAATTAGTTGAACACCAAACAAAATAGGCAAAACCAGATGGCCAAGTTAAACCAAAAAATCTCAAGCTTAATTAAAGTAGAGAATGGTGAAGTGTTGCAACCAAGTTTCCAGACTTGCCTACCAACATATCTTACAATACACAGGGGCGCCCAATGAGTTGCCCCTTTGACGTATCTAATAACATAAGCCAGCCTGATGGTAATTTAAAACTGTGGCCACTTTCTCCTAATTAGGAGCGCTATCAATTTGACCTGCCAATCCTGCACAAGTTATTCCTTGGCTTCAAACCTTACATAGAACATGCCACCCCCTTGTGGCCCAGTGGCTTTCCCTATATATTATATTAAGCACAGTACTCTATAATAAACAACACCTTATTCTTATCATTCCTGTCCTTTCTATTGGACTTTTGTCTTCCCCAATTCAAATAATGAATCCTCATTGGTTCAGTTGCAACAGTGGTAGCAGTGGTAGGTTCACAACCTACCTCAAGAGAAAATTCCCCCAAGAAAGGACAGAGTACGGGCTGTATGGCTACTCCTCACCAAGAAACCTTCCTGCCAATCCCAAGGGAGACATCTCTAACGTATACGTCATCTATCAAGATCAACTGGTACTTACAGCTGTGTATAATCAGCTCTGCCTCAGGCAGCGCAACACAAGCGTCACCCTGCCCCAATTGGATCTCTCCCAGCGCATGCTCGACTTCCAACTTGAGTCCTTTGCGGGAGGTGTCAAAGGAGCTGACATTGTCAGTTGGCTCCACTCCACTGAAGCCCCCCTTTGTATATGTCAAGTACCTGAGCCCATGTGGGTTGCCACTGCTTCAGGCCGCCTTACGGGGCCTGCTGCAGTCTGGCTCACCAACTGGGCCAGCCAAGAAAAATGAAGTCACCTAGGCAGCATTCAGGGACACTGCAAAGTCCCGCTATAGTGAAACCTTCTCTTCTATTGTGGTGGGCACTCCCCTCCTGGCTATTAAACAGACTGGGTCTGTTCCTGAATATCTTGCTGCCTGGCAACAAGCTCTTGCTGACGCCTCAGAAGCTGTGACTGATGGGAACACCATGCTCCTTACCTTGATAGTTTATGAGCTTAAACCCCATATCTTCCAGTGGGTTTCTGTAAGTTGCTGCACTTCCATTGATGACTGCTACAAGGCCATTGTGGAGGCCAATAACCAGGCTTCAATGGGCTTCTGCCACTCTAATGACGCACCACCTCAACCTTGTTCTACACCTGGAAGTGCCCACAATCAAGTAGGCTGCTGCCAGCCCCACCAACAGGAAAATAGGGTTAAGCGTCCCTGCAAGGGGGAACTCCAACTAGCCCAGAATTAAGACCAGGGAAAAGTCTGGGGGTTGTAGTTACAAGAGGTCCTACAACCCCACTTGACCCTCACTATCAATCCCTCCTTGCAAAGAACCCCTGTGACTACAATGTTCATGAAGTTGAGGACCTTGGCATCTTCCAAGTTCATAGCAACAACCCCATACTCCAAGCAAGCCACTCTTCAAATAAAGTACCTTACTTGGCCTATCTCTTCTGTTTCTGTGGGAACACCCACAAACTACTGGTAGACACTGGGGCCAATCACACTATGGTTGACCAGGCATTTACCAATGCTCAACAACTGGACTAAGTACCAAGCAGGTTCAAGGCAGTACAAGTGGCTGGTTTCCATAGAATTGCAATTACCCATGAGACAGTACCCTTCTCTGTAAGAATAGGGAACATCCAGATTAAGCTTGCAGGACCAATCATGGCAGGGCTCAGCCATGATGTCATTGCTAGCCTTGACTGGCTTTGTCACAACTGTCCGTACATCAACTGGAATACGTCTTTAATTACTCTCAATAGAAATGGGGTTGGTGTTCAGATATATCCTGTGAAATGAGCAAGCTACTTCACAATAATGTGTTTGCCAGAATATCATAAACAGGCTCATATAATTTCAAGGGGTAAACTAGACTTCACACAATGCTCAGTCAAAGTTATCTGTGCAGAACCACCTGCAGCCCTCCCCTTGAATACTCCACCTCCACCAGCACTTGCCGCTCTTCTTGAGGAGTATAAGGACGTTTTCAGTGAAACACTGGACCAACTACCCCCTCCCTAAGAGATCCAGCATGCTTTACAACTACAAGGGTTGCTTTCCAAGGCACACTCCCTCTATTTCTTGACACCAAAAGAAGATGAAAACCTCCATCAGCACCTTGTAGACGCACTTGATAAGGGCTTTTTACTCTCCTTGCTTTTGCCATACGGGGCTGCTGTCTTCTTTGTAGCCAAGAAGGATGGGTCCCTTTGCTTAGTCACAGATTAATGTGCCCTAAATGAGGTGACTGTTAAGAATAAATATCCCCTGTCGTTGATTGACAGCCTGTTTGACACACTTGCGGGTGCAAAGGTCTTTAGCAAGATCAATCTCACCACAGGGTACAACCAGGTCTGCACTGCACCAGGGGACAAGGCAAAAACTGCCTTCTGCACACACTATGGGTTGTTTGAGTGCCAGGTCATGAACTTTGGAATGACCAACACTCCTTACACCTTTTCCATGTTAATGAACAAAGCATTTGCAGAATTGATTGGGATGTGTGTTGTTGTGTACTTTGACAACATTATTGTTTTCAGTCAAGATAAAACCATGCACCTCCAACACCTCTGTGCTGTCCTTGACACCCTTTGGAAAAACCAGTTGAAGGCAGAACCCTCCAAATGTGAATTCCTCAAGTCAGAGCTCTTGTTCCTTGGGCACATCATCTCTGCCCAAGGGGTAAAGCCTGGCCCCACCAAAATCAAGGCAATCACAAACATGCCACCCCCCACCAATGTGGGCCAGGTGCGTACATTCTTGGGCATGGTTGCCTACGTGCATAAATTTATCCCCAATTGTGGAGAACTTATTGCACCTCTCACTGAGCTCCTGAACACTAAACAACGCCTCCATTGTACCCCTGCCAGAGATCAAGCCTTTGAGTTGTTGAAGCAGAGACTTACAACTGTACCCGTATTACAGGTTCCTAATTGAAACCGCCAATAAAAACTCAAGACTGATGCCTCTGACAGGGCCATAGGGGGCATGTTACAGGTAGAAACTGACAAGGGTCTTTTCCTCCCCATGGCATAAAAATCCAGGAAGCTCACTGACTCAGAACAATGTTACCCCATACATGACAAGGAGTTAGTGGCAATTGTGCACTGTGTTGAGAAGTGGCGAAGTTACCTGGAAGGGGCCACCTTTCCACCCTGTGTCCTGACAGACCACAAGTCACTCCAATACTTCAACACACAGTCCCACTTGAAACACTGCCAGGCAGGCTGGGTTGAGAACCTATCTCCTTACCAGTTGCGTATTGAATACAATCCTGGGAAAGAGCCCATCACAGCAGATTCCCTCTCAAGGCTCTACGTGGTGTTCATCACCGGGAATAATGGTTTAGACCCAGAATGGCCAATACTTTATCTCCGCCCTGAGGCGACTCAATATGAAGGCCTGAATTTGGTAACCATCTCCAAGCTGAAGGACAATGAAAGCCAGTTTACCACCAATGCTGACAACGTCTGCTGCCGGGCAGAGACAAGTGAAAAGACGCCTTACATTCACACCACACAACAAGGAAACACAATACTACATTACCACTGCACCTTGGGTCATGTCAGAGGATGTAACCTCTTAAAAATCATGAAACATAAGGTTTGGTGGCCACATATGCGCTAAGACATCTTGGATCTCCTTGAGACATGTGTGTTGTGTGAAAAGAACACATCTAAGCCTTCACCCCCAAGTCCGTCCTACCCATTAAGGCCATGGAACCTTTTGAGAAGTGGGCCCTCAACATTGTTGTACCTCTCCCCAAAGACAAACTTGGGAAGAAGTACATAACCACGGTCATTGACTTCTTCAACCACTGGCCAGTAGCCTGGGTAACCATCAACCACACCACCATCACCATCACTTGCTTCATTGGCAAGGAAATTGTGGCCTGTTTTGGACAACCCAAACACCTCATTACAGACGGGGGTGCTGAGCTTGTTGGACATGTCATGAAAGAGTACTGCGCCAAAAATGCCCTACAACAAATAGTCATGACTCCCTATCATCTGCAAGCCAATGGGTACATAGAGCAATTGAATGGCTCCCCGGTACAGTTGATTGCCAAACTCTCACAAGAACATCCTAATACTGCATGGAATGAACATCTGCCCACTGCACTGCTCATTTTATAAGCAAGAATCAACAGGGGCACCAAGTTCAGCCCCAGCACCCTGGCCTTTGGGACGCCCTATGGATTGGCAGGAGTAGAACAAGGGAAACTACAATCCACAGTATCTGCAAAAAAACCCTTGTTGCCTACCCCTTATCTGCGCCAGTGATGCACCAAAGCCTGGGAAATCAAACATAAACAAATTAAGGGAGGGAAAAAAGCACCTCAAGGCCAGATACACTGTAGGTGACCCCGTCTACGCCCTCAACCCCAACTCAGCTAAGTTAGAACCCAACCACTTGTGGCCCTTCAAGATAGTTGCAATCTATGATAATTACACCTACCAGCTTGAAGACGCCCAAGGGAACACTAAGAAGCTTTACCACAATTGCTTGCGCCCCTGCTGCACCATCCCCACACAAAGGTTGTTTGTGCAGACCTTCCCAGATCTCCCGCAAACTCCAATCCTGGTGTCTGACAACAAGCAGGGGGAAAGGGGGGTGTTGCAACCAAGTTCCCAGACTTGTCTGCTAACGTATATTACAATACACAGGGGGCACCCAATGTGTTTCCCCTTTGACGTATCTAACAACATAAGCCAGTCTGATGGCAATATCAAACTGCAGGCACTTTCTCCTAATTAGGAGCCCTATTAATTTGACCTGCTGATCCTGCACAAGTTATTCCTTGGCTTTAAACCTTACATGGAACATGCCACACCCTTGTGGCCCAGTGGCTTTCTCCATATATTATATTAAGCACAGTATTCCATAATAAACAACACTGTATTAATATCATTCCTGTCCTTTCTATTGGATTGTTGTCTTCCCCAATTCAAATACTGAATCCTCATTGGTTCATTTTCAAAAGAAGCAAGGTATTTTACAGCACTTGCATTCATTTAAGGGGGGATTGGGGTGGGAGATCAAATGTCACCAAAATAATTGGCCAATGATATGGGCAAATATGAGTGCATTTCCGGAGGGGGGAAATCTTGGCAAGTTTTGAATGGACATAGTCAAGAGGAAAACTGAATCAACTAAAATCAGGAATATGCTTTAGATGCAATTACCACTGCTCCTGGCTGCTCTTGCATATGATATTTAACCAGGGGTGTTTCTTGGGTGGGTTAGGTGGGGCATCTTTGGAATAATTCCAAAAGTATTCATTCAAGGGCTTTTCTTGGGCTTTTTCAGTAACTTTTGGATAATTGTTCAATAAAAATTTGGTGGAGGTGCCCAAGCATTTGGCAGGAATTGAAGTGGAGACCTAAGGGGGAGACATAACTCTACACCAGAAAGTTGAACTCTTCCAACCAACAGTGCTTGTCAGGGCTTTGGTGGATCAGAAGTGCGCCTTGTGTTTGCAGCTTTTGGATCCCCTGAACACAGGGAATCCAAAAAATTTATCCCAGATAAGGGTAAGGGAGGAGTTTTCCTGAAGGAAGAAAGAAAAAGGGTGTACAGATTTAAGTAAAGATTTGGTTACTAATCACCAATCTGCTTCTATGCTATCTGTTTCTGCTTCAAACCTAAAAACCTCAAAATATTCTTTCATTCAAAACAATCCAAAGACAGACACACCACTTGTGGAATAGAAAGGGGAAGGCTTCATGAAAGTTGTCCCCAGCACACCTTCCTGGAATGGCTTCCTGCTCCCAAACAGATGTTAGCTTTTTATAAAGTAGCTGCTGCTTCTGCTCCCCATAGCCCTAGTGCTTGCTGGGATGAAACCTTTCTACATATATAGTCCTATAATGCTAAAGTGTACTGGAAAGAACTACCAAAGCTCAAAAATCCAATAAACCTTGTTGTAACTGTGCTGTTTTAGCAGAGTTACAAGGGGAAAAGTATTTAGAAACTAGATAATAATCTTTATTGAGAGATAGTGATTATATAGTCATTGTGAATCAAGGATAACAGGAACTTGATTATGGCAATCACTCAGTCAGATGGTTAGGGGGTGGCTTGATCCTGGTAATGAGTCAAGTGCCAAAACAAGGTATCCACCGTAAGGGATCATCATCTGTTCATGTTATTGGATTTGGCAATTTGAGTTGACTTTGTAGTCTGGCTTCAAGTGGCCAGGTAATCAGATTGTGGGTCACAAACCCAATTGCTCAGAACCTTGCTGGCAGGTTGAGTCTGCTGTTTTGACACCCCCCAACTGAAGGTTGGCCTCCTCTGAGGATAGATTGTCAGGGAGGTTGTCAGGAGCCCGGGCGCCATACTGGACTAACTGTTGTGCTGTGGCAGGCAGGGCAGTTTTGTGTTGTTTTTGTCTTGCTTTGCAGGGTCTCAGGTAATCATGATGTAGAGTTTTGTCTTGTTTGCGCTTTCTGAGTCCTTGCACAAGGTAAGTGTTATTTTTGTTTACCTTTAGAATGATTGCTTGGCCTACTTTCTCAGGCTTTAGTTTTCTTTTATCAATGTTAATGACCCAAACTTTGTCCCCAACCTCATGTCTATCTTGGATGGGGACAAAGGTTTTTTGCAGACGTTCATTTTCCTTTTCTGTTTGCTTGCTGTTGGCCTCTATAACTTGAGGGTCTGAACGCAGGGGGACTTTACTTGGAATTTCCAGTTTGGGTCCTGTTAATGCTTGAATGATATTTGGCTGTGTGCTGTATATCAACTCAAAATGGCTTTTTCTGATGGATCTGTTCACTCAGATTTGGCACACAAGTAGTGCAGTCAATAGCTGCTTATAACAGTCTTCAGGTCTCCCAGCAGTGAGTTTGGCTAAGGCTTGTACAAGGCTGCCATTAAGCCGCTCTACATGTCCATTGGCCTGTGGGTGGTATGGTGTTGTCACAGTATGTTTGAACCTATTTTTAGCGAGGTATACATTGGTGTTTTTGGAGGTCAATTCTTTCCCTACATTGGTTATCAGGAGTTCTGGACTTTCCAAACTTGCTGATTATCTCTTTGTCAATAAAAGGTTGTACGTCATTGCCAGTGTGCACCCTTACTGCTTGGGCTACTGACCATCTTGTATCAAAGTCAATGGTGGTGATGATGTATTTATTATCATTGTGTTTCCCTGGCATGGGGCCAACAATGTCATGAGCCCATACTTTGAAGGGTAGTTATGTTTGGACGGGTAGTACTGACTTTGAAGGGGCTTTTCTTTTGGCAAATTTCTTGCATACCTCACATTGGTCTAGGACTTCCTGAATGTCACAATACAGGGTTGGCCACCAGGCCTTGTGTTTAAGGAATTTGTATAGGTTTTGACTCTTGGTGTGTCCGAGGTCTCTGTAATATTGCAGGATGGTGTCTACTTGCTGGTGCGTGGGGATATAAGGGATGGTAGTACTGTTGGACATTTTTCTGTGCAAGGTCCTGTACACATCAGCAAATAGGTGTTTGTTTTTGATGACTGTTTCCTTTGTTATGTCAATTGTACCAGGAGGGAAGCCCTTGTCTTCTGTTTGTAGAACCAAGAGAATCCAGTCTGGGTCAAGCCCATTTTCCCCTCTTGTGGCATAGACATATAGGCGTGAGAGGGTGTCTGCCATGGCAAGCTCGGGATCAGATTTATACTGTATGAGCATATTGAATCTCTCCAAGAGCTCCATCCAGAGAGCTTGGCAACAAGATAGATTTGCTTGGGGTTTGAAATAGATGAGCAACTTGTGATTGGTTAATGCTGTGAATTCTTCCTGTTGTTCTAGGTAACAGTGCCATTTGACTAGGCAGTGCACAATAGCTAACAGTTCTTTGTTGTGGATGGGGTATTGACACTCACCATCTGTCAATTTTTGCAATTCATAAGCTATGGGCAGGAAGTCACCGTCATTATTTTTGATTCATAGTACTCCCCCAATGGATGCATCTGAGGCGTTGGTTTCCATTTGGTATTCCCTGTCACATTTGGGGTATTAAAGGATAAGAGCTGTTGTGAGCTTCTCCTTGAGGCATCTAAAACAGAGGTCCTGTTGGGGGGTCCACACAAACTTGGATTTGGCACCTGTTATGGCAGATAAGGGGGCATTCAAAACGCCACGGTCAGGTATGAAGCGGAGTACATATGCCACTATCCCTAAGAAGATGTGGAGTTCTGACTTATCCTTGGGTGGCAGTATCTTGCAGATGGCCTTTATCTTTTGACTGTTGGATTTGATGCCATCTTTTGAGACTATGTGTCCCAGGAAGGGTAATTGCTTGCAGAAGAACCAGCACTTAGAGGGTTTGGCCAACAGTTTGTGTTGTGCCAAGGTAGCAAAGACTGCCTCTAGTTCTTTGTGGTGCTGTTCCACCAATGGGCTGTAGACAATGATGTTTTCTAGGTAGACTAGGGCATGCTTGCCTATGTGTGGAGCAAACACTTTGTTCATGAAGGTCACAAAGGTGGAGGGGGCTTTTTCATGCCAAAGTTGAGCACCACACACTTGTAGAAGCCATATTTAGTGTGGAAGACTGTTTTGGGGATGACTTCTTCCTTAATATGAATCTGGTTGTAGCCTGCAGTCAGATCAATCTTGGAGAAGACTGTGGCTCCTCCCAAGGCGCCAAAGAGATTGTCAATCAGTGGTAGTGGATAACAATTATTGATGGTAACTTTGTTTAGGGCTTGGTAGTCTGTCACCAGATGTAAGGTCTGTCCTTCTTGGACACAAAGAATACAGCGTCCCCAAAGGGAGACTGTGAGGGGCAGATAAGTCCTTTCTCCAATGCCTCCTTGAGGTAGGCGCATAAGGTGTTGTCTTCATTTGAGATCAGCCTGTAGATAGGACGTGCTTTGGGTACAGCTCCTTTGAGTTGGATGGAGTGTTGAATGTGTTTCTCTGGGGGCAACCCAGGTAGAGCTTCTTTGAAGATTTCTGGATGGTGGGCCACAATTTTGCAATCCTGAGATATGGAGGTATCCTGGTGGTCCTTGAAGTGTATGATCTTGTACTGGCAGGAGTCCCAGTCAATTATTGTCAGGGTTTCCTTTTTGTCCAGGGTCTCTGTGATGCGCACAAATATGTGGTTGTGTAGGAGTTGGTCCACTGATTCAGGGTAGATCTGGTGATTGACACCTTCACGCTTAATGGTCAACACTGAGGTTGCCCAGTCTACGTGAGGATTGTTCTTTTGTAACCAGTCTAGTCCCAGCACTATGTCAAACTTTGGGAAGTAAATGATGGGACCTTGGATGGTGGAGTGTAAGTTCTCAAGCATGACAGAGAAGGGGGTGGTTTCCCTTGTCACGGCAATGTGATGTTCATCAGCTAAAACCACATTTTTAATCCCCAAAGGATTAGTGGCTAGCTTGAATTTGTCTACAAAGCTGCTGTTGACTAGGGTTTGATCCACGCCCAAGTCCAGGAGTGCCAAGCCTGTGTAACTGCAAAAACAGAAAGGATAGGACATCAGTTTATTGGGATGTCTGGAAATGGTGTACATTACTGGGTCCTCTGAGGGCACCTAGATCATTGAACATTGATCCACGTCCTTGTGTTTGTACTTATCATTGGGCAAGTCAGGAGCTGTGTGGGGAGAGCTTGGCTTGTTTAATGCTTTCCCCGGGCTTTTCCCTTGTCTTGATTGCCTTTTGTGGCGGTGATATGGAAACAGGTACAATTTGACTGGCCATTGTTTCCATTCCCATGTCCGTTTGAGCTTGTGGGTTTATGGTTGGTGTTATTCCTGTTGCTTCCAGGGGGTGGTTGAGTGGAGTGTCTGCCTGTGTGAGAATCATTGTGTCTCTCTTGTTTTCTAGTTTGTGCCTTATGGAGGGCGTTAGATGTTTTCTCTGCTTTCTCTGCCTTGCGGTACAGGCTTTGTAGGTTGGTCACTTGGTCCAGGTTCATCTGTCTCATTACATGCGACTTAAGGGCATCATAGTACATGAGGTGTGTAGCTGGGGTGTCAAAGGCCATGTCAGAGGGTGCACAAAGTTGGAGTTCCTTGTAGGCGTGGGTGAGCTCCTTCACAGTGCCTGTCTGGGTTAGGTTCTTTACTTGACGTATGATCATGAGCGCCGTGCCTTTAAGCACAAACCTTGATAAGAAGTCTTGCTTGAAGATATCCCAGTTCTTGTTGGCGTGTTCTTTGTGCCACTTTTCACACCAGGTGCCAGCGTCTTGGGTTAGTTGGATAGAAATTTTTGCAATCCAAAATTGCTGCAGGCATTCCATCTGGGCCAGCTTGCTCTGGGCGGACTGGATCCATGTGGCAGCATTGTTGTTGTTGGCCCCAGCAAAAGGTTACAAGGCAGCACTTCACAGTCTTTGGGCTACGTAGGCGGGCATGGTGTTTTTTTCAGTTGGTTGCAGAATAGAGGAGGGATCCTGAAAGAACCCTTGTGCTGACAGGGCATTGAACGCAGGGAGTGGTATCACCATGTTCTGGTACAGGACAAAGCCATCAGGTATCTTGGCACCAGGGGTGTACGAGGTCCAGTCCAGCGGGAGGCCAGACATAATTCTGTCAAGGATTTGTTAACCACAGCAAATAAAGGCAACAGGCATAATTTTACAAGATAAGGTAGGATGGAGAACCTACCTGTGCTACCAATGTTGTAACATTGCTGTTTTAGCAGAGTTACAGGGGGAAAATATTTAGAGACTAGATAATAATCTTTATTGAGAGATAGTGATTATATAGTCATTGTGAATCAAGGATAACAGGAACATGATTGTGTTGATCACACAGTTGTATGATGAAGGGGGTGTCTTGATCCTGGTAATGAGTCAAGCGCCAAACAAGGTATCCACCGTGAGGGATCATCATTTGTTCAGGTTGTTGGATTTGGTAATTTGAGTTGACTTCCTAGTCTGGCTTTGAATGTCAGGTAATCAGATTGCGGATCACAAGCCCACTTGCTTGGAACCTTGCTGGCGGTTTGAGTCTGCTGTTTTAACAACCTCATCATAGCTGTGAAGCTGGTATACAATGACTATCAAGGATAGCCAGCCAAATCAAGTGTAGATCAGCGGCACTCAAGGGGGATTATTTATAGGGAGCCACTATGCCATGGTAAATTTGATATGTTGCTGTGTTGGGTTCATGATGGTATATCCCAAGATGGACATTTTCTGCTGGTAAAAACCTGCTGATCTTCCCACCAGGTACAATTGATAACCCCAGCTTAAGTGAAGATACTCAGGGCTGCACCTGGCATTTTTCAGTAGCTAGAAGGATTACCACTGGTAACTCCTCAATCAATAGTGAAGCAACTGATAATCAATCTGAAGAGATTATCTTCCAGTAAATCTGACCTGATTGCCGCCAACAGATCCCAAACATGCCCTTATGGAAAAAACAGGAAGAGTACTATTTAATGAGTTCAGGTGGCCATGATCAACATACATTCAGCGCTAAATAAAGCCTACAGCAGCAACAGCGCCCATGTCAACAGTGGCCATTTTGACACTATAGTAAAGTGAGAACCTGGTTTTCAATAATATTGTCTTCTGGATGATAACATTTTTTTAATTAATGGTACACTTTACCTTGAGCATTTTTAATATAAAAAATAAAGCTACTATATTATTAAAAATAACCCCAGAGAGTTCAAAATGCAATAAAAACATACCATAATTAAACATTAAAGAAGATATACTGTAAATTCAGAACCAAAACATAAAAATGCGGGATTGTCAAATCCTTGGTCCAAATTTTGAATCACTTTTGTGGGATGGCCTTTTTTAATTAAATTAAATTCTTTTTATTTTTATTTGGATTTTTAAAAATGGGAAACTCATAGACACTTTGCAAAGTTCAAGTTGAACAGCATATTTCAGATGGGCAAAATGAATTAACTGGAATCAGATTTCAAGTGTTCAAATCCATCAACTATTTTCATTAAGTACACTATGTTTTTTGGATTTGTGGGATTTTCAAATCCAAGAACCAAAATTCAAATCATAATTGAATGTCACTAGTAAACTCAAATAATAATTGCAGGATTTGGAATCTAAATTGAATGTACAGTAAGAAACTAGAAAACACCAACCCAAATCAAGAAGCTCCACTCTGGATAAAATCAAATGAAAAATCAATCTTGATAGCCATGTTTAGACATGAAAATTTAGTGAGATGCAAAATTGTCTAGACATGAAAATTATACAACATTCTACACTCTAAATCACTAATAAAGCAACCACAAACCTCTATACATATATATGAGCCACCCTCCTGATGACACAGATTTTTTTTTAAAAAAATTGGCCCCCAGCGTAGCCAATGGCCATAAAATTTATTTTTGAGGAGGGAAGAGAGGCAAGAAAGATAAACTATCAGTTTACTACACTATGTATTCATGTATTGTTATTAAGATTATTTAATTACAGTAGATTTTAAAAAACTCTAATAATAAAATAGAATTATATATTACAATCTATTTTATCACATTGTCTTTTACTTGATGTGTTGATATTTCACTTGCTGTTGATAGTGTGCTTGCGTTTAATTGGATAGTTTCACCTCCAGTTGCCTTGGCAATAGGAAATCAAGTTGCCTCCCTGAGGCCAGCTGTGATTGCAGGGACAATTTGATTTCCTATTGCCAAAGCAACTGGAGGTGAAACTAGCTAATTAAATGAAAGTAAATTATAAACAGCAAATGAACTATCAACACATTAAGGAAAAGGCAACTTGATAAAAACATATTGTAATATATAATTTTATTATTAGAGTTTTTTAAAATCTACTGTAATCAAGCATCTAAATTTTAGCTGCTCTAAAATGGAATAGGGTGATTTTTGAGAATGCCTATGATTCCTAAAAGAATTAGCACAAATACACTCTAGATTCTTTGACATCCTTTTTGAGACATCCATAAATTAAATTTATTTCAAATTCACCTCATTTTTGATTTGAAATTTGGTTCTTGGATTTGACAATCCCGCAATTTCTGATGCGTTAATTTTTACATGATGTTTATGATTTGTTTGACATACAGGAAATCTCAAATTTTACATTAGAATCTCACATTTCTGATTCATGTATCCTGCATTTGTTTGCTGTGTTTTGTCTTTTGCTAGTTGAGTTATCTGCTCAAGGGATTCAAAATTTGCCAATTTAAATAAATCAAAAAAGTCAAATTAAATGGTTGATTTTATTAAATATTTTAATTTTCACTCAGCTGAGTTGCCTGCAAAAGTGATTTAAAATTTGGACCAAGGATTTGAAAATCCCATTTTCACATCCAGGTTCTGAATTTACAGTAGCAAGAGTTGTTTGAAGGTTACTTCACCTGGGAAGGGGTCCCTGTACAAGGGAACTGTGAGTTTTCATAGGACATTTTCAACCTTCTGGTAGGATT
Source organism: Entomophthora muscae (assembly GCA_014839935.2). Classification (NCBI taxonomy): domain Eukaryota; kingdom Fungi; phylum Entomophthoromycota; class Entomophthoromycetes; order Entomophthorales; family Entomophthoraceae; genus Entomophthora; species Entomophthora muscae. The sequence continues at coordinate 341,396 of QTSX02006399.1, forward strand.
AGATGAGTTTTTTCTTTGAAGAAAACAAGCAACAAGAGATTAATAACAAGATATGTGCTCAACAAAGAAAAGAGTAGGGAGGCAGTGGCTAGGTATCAGGATGATAATAATAAGTGGCTTGTCAAGGTTGCTTGGCTGAAACAAAAAATTGGCAAATTTTTTTTAAAAAAGCTTCCTACTTTAAGAACAGTAGGTAGAAATAGGAATAAAAAGTCAAGTATAAATTTACTGGGCCCTCTACGCTAGCAGCTGCTGCAATTGTGCAAGCCTGTTTAGGATCACAGCTGCAGCAACGCGCCTTTAAAATAACAGGTGATAAGGCTGATAATAAGGTTATTTTAAACCTCTATATTCTGTGCTAATATAGTGTCTGATAAAAATTACTGTCATTTAAGGTTGGCACATTGTTACAATCTTCCTAAGGAGATATTTTTAAAGCAAGGTCTGAGTTTGGCTAGATAAAGATTGGTTGCCTGTGTTGCTCTTTTTGCTTTACAGCGCCACAATTAGTTGAGATTGTAGGGCACAGCACATTTGAAAGAATACAGTTGTATGTAAGGATATGAGTAGTACTGTATCAGAAGAGCCAGGATTGAACGGAACCATGATTATTGCCAAGCAATGGCTTCTGATTGTGCAGAAGCACTTAATGATTAGGATAAAGGTCAACCAGATTAAAGATAAAATAAAGATGGTGCAAAGACAATTTTATTTTAAATGATTAATTCTTCTTATACCTTCTTCAAGGGTAATCTCTGGGCTGCTAACAATGCCTTCTAGGACATTCTAACACGCCCCAAATTTGGGTAATTATTAATCTAGGTTTGGCGCTTATTGCATATCAACCAATAGAATATTTTTATCTTCACCCAGCACAGGTGATCCTTGCTGGCATGGAAAAATTTAGTACTTCAGAATCAATTCCTATTTCTCTGGCATACTGCAAGCTTAATGCTTATTAATGTGATAAATATGGGAATTTGAGATTATGGGGAATTGAACCCAGCGCCTTGGCACCTGCAATATTTGCCAGGTGGTGCTTGCAATAATTTTCAGTTGGCACAGCGGCGCTTGACGTAAAAGTAGTTTGGCGCTTTGGCGCCTAATCCAATTGCTAGGTGGTGCTTGTGTATTTTTAAAGTGCCGTGGCGGCGCTTATCATTGGCTAGTTTAAGGCTCAGGTCAGCAGACTACTGCTGATCCAATATGCATATAGTTTATACTACCAATTTATGTAGTTTGGTAGCTGCAGTTCATAGCTGCAATTCATATCTGCGAGCTCCGTCATAATTAGTATCATTGTATTTTGTACTACTAATTTATGGATTTGGTTGTAACAGTCCCAATCTGTGGGCTCTTTCATAATTGGCATCATTACTTGGTCAAAATTCCCAAAAGCATGAGAAAATTAAATATTAGTTGGTTTATTGATGTATATAGCCTTGTGATTATTAGTTATTTACTATGCCTTGAGGGATTAGCAAGATGGCCCATTATCAGAACTTTGGGAAGATATAGCAGTGCCCTGGGATGGTTATACTAAGGGGTATAGGCATCCTTAGACTAGCTGGGGTGGTAATACAGCTTGTGGTTGTCCCTGGTGTTGCGCTTTTTGCATTACAGCGCCAAAATTATTTGAGATTATTGGGCACAGGGCATTTTCTTGAATAAATTCATATGTGAGGATATGAGTAGTTTTTATTAGAAGATCCAGGATTGAACAGAATCATGATTATTGTCCAGCAATGGCTTCTGATTGCGCAGAAGCACTTAAGGATTAGGATAAAGGTCAACCAGAGTAAGGATAAAATAAAGATGGTTCAAAGATGATTTTATTGTAAATGATTAATTCTTCTTATACCTTCTTCAAGGGTAATCTCTGGGCTGCTAACAATGTCTTCTAGGATATACTAATACACCCCTTATTAGGGTATTTATTAATCTAGGTTTGGCGCTTATTGCACATCAACCAATAGAATATCTTTATCTTCACCCAGAACAGGTGATCCTTGCTGGCATGGAATAATTTAGTTACTTCAGGGTCACTTCCTACCTTCCTGGAATTCCCTAAGCTTAATGATTATTAATGTAATTGATATGGGAATTCAAGATTATGGGGGAATTGAACCCAGCGCCTTGGCGCTTGATGTAAAAGAAAAGTGGCGCCTTGAAGCCTGTAATATTTTCCAGGTGACACCTGCAATTATTTTCAGTTGGCGCAGCAGTGCTTGACTATAAAGTAATTTGGAACTTTGGCGCCAAACTCAATTATTAGGCAGTACATGACATAACAGTAATTTGGGTATTAGTGCCTAAATCAATTTCTAGGCAGAGCTTAACAGTAAAGTAGTTTGGCACTTTGTTGCCTAATATAATTACTAGGTGGTGCCTGTATTTTTTCTAAAGTGGTGTAGCAGCAAATTGTGCATTTTTAAGTGCCGTAGCAGCGCTTACCATTAGCTGATTTATGGTTCAGGTCAGAAGAATACTGCTGATCTAATATGCATATGTTTTATACTATCAATTTATGTTGTTTTGCAGCTGTAACTCAGATCCATGAGCTCTGTCATAATTGGCATCATTGCTTGGTCAAAATCATAACACCTGGTATGGATGTGCTGAGATAGAAATATAAACAATACCTCTCTCCAAGGTAAAGTAACCCAACTGTATTATAACCCCAGTTGGTATCAGGATTTTAATGTTATGACTTTGGGGTAGCATTAAAGAGGTTTTAAAGTTGCTGGGAAACACATGGATAGCTCAGAACAACCATTGGGGTGACTTTCCAGAGAAATAGAAGCATAACTTAATAATTGGAGGTTTCTGGGAAGTGAAGTTGGTTACTTTGTGCTTGAAATCTCAAACTAACCACTTAGGTGAGTAAAAAACAGTATTATTTCATGAGTTATATTAGCAACTATACTGAAATTGACTCCCTGGTAGTCAGCTATTAAGAAAAGTTAGAATGTGGTTCTTTTGTCTAATTGACTCCAGGAAGTCAACATTTTTAATTAAAAGTATGTGACGTACTAAATACTTTTATTGTAAAAAATTTATACAGCTATATTTATATTAAAGTGACCCCATAGAGCTCAAAAAATACAATAAAAACATATCTTAACTAATAATAATAAGGATAAATAAGTATTATTTTCTCAATTTACCATATAACATATACTCTTCACTAATAAAATATTTTTTGTTTAATAAAACTAAAATTCCAATGCAACAAAAATAAAGATAAACACAACAATATAAGGCTTACAAAACTTAAAGAAATAAGGATATTTATTTGATATACTTGTTATAAGTACAACTGTGAATATATTATGTTTTATTAGGAAATTAACAAAAAACAAGACATTTCATTCACTTTCAACTATAAGCATTAATCTCAAACTAACCATCTATACATAAAAAAACATTACTAATTGATTAAATTAAAAAATAGAAAATTCAAAACCAAAAAGTAAACAATCAAAACTAAAAAGTAAAAATTAAAGCTAAAAGTTAAAAGTTGAACTAAAAAACATAGAAGCAAGCAGAAAAGTTTACTCCTCCCACTTTTTACCCTTCTTCATCTTGGAACCTTACAGGAGTACAGTGGCAATAAGCTCAAGCTGTTGCTTGATCTCAGAGGCCTTATACTTGTGCTTGGCCATATCCTGGATGGCCTTGGTGAAGAAGGTCAACTTGGTGGTTGAATTTGGTCGGGGGATGCAGTTGACAAGATCTCTGAGTTTTGAGATAGTCTTCTACTGCTCATGCTGAAGGAGGGAAAAGAACTTTTTGATTTTTGGATGAATCCCAAAGTTGGCCTTGAGGTGCTTGTGATATACCTCTATTGCTGAAGTGGTCTTCAGCTTACCATTAATGGAAGCCCAGTACATGTTCCAGTTGATCTTTGCTCTGGCCTTGGCTTGCCTCTGAGTGACAGCCTTCCCAATTCACTGGGGCTCAAAGTACTCCATTAAAGGCTTTAACTCTTTCTGCTTCACTATGAAAGAATTCTTGAAGAGAATATTCAACCCCTTCTTAGTGTGCTCTGGCTTTAAAAAAACAAAGGTGCTAAATTGTGCCAGCACATATTTTCAGGTGTCCAAGTTATCCCTGTGTGTCACAAATGACAAACTCTTGCTAACTATGCTTGTGAAAAAACCTCAGCTATGGGATTTAACCCCTGGAATCCTGCAGGCCGCCAGCCTGCGCTTTATTAGGCTCAAACTAGAGCAGGATTTGACTTTGGGGAAACTCCTGAGGCCTGATGACCTAGAGCTACCTGGGACAACGCCTCACCTGCAAAAGGATCCTGTTAACCCCACCAATTAGAGCGCAGGTTGGGTCAGAAACCTCAAGATAACTTGGGCCACTGTGGCCAGGGTATTGAAGAAACTTCCTGTAGAATGCAGGCCACCCAAGGACAAAAATCCTGCAACTCAAAAAGGGAATTCAAGTCTTCTTGTTTCAACCCATTCAATGAAATATCTCCAGTGCAAGATGCATCCAAGGGTTGCCAAACCCGGGTAGATATGCCATCCAGCCTGAGGGGAACTACAAAAGTTTTCCTATAGCAGATGGGCATACATATACCCTGGGCTGCCAGGAAGTTGCCCATTGCCTGTCACAGTAAATTCCATAATGCCAGGAATTATTTGACCAATTAAGAAGGCTCAAAAAGCCATAAAACCTTTAACAAAATTGACCAATTTAAAAGATCTAAATCAAAAATTTGATTGAAAATGGGTTACAGCTACTCCAGTTTGCCAGTTGAGTCCAAATTCCCCTTGTAAGCTGATGTTAATAAATTGACGTAATTTGAGGGTCACCCAATATGATATTATTTATCAGCAGGGTCATCAGAAGTTGATCACTCAAGGATTCTTTGCAAACTGGACCAGTTACTCACTTGAAAATTTGGAAGAAATAGGAGCCCAGGATCCAGGTGGTATTGCTTAGTCAAATTTTGATATATACTGAATAATTTTCACTGTTTTAATTCTTAAAATTTGAGTTTCCCAAATTTTACTCAATAAAATTAAAATATCCCTTGGTCTAATTTTTATTCAAATTCATCCTGTAGTTGGCCTTTATTGCTAAATTCCCTAAAATTTAATCCTTAGCTGGATTATTACAAGAAGATGGGGGCCTGCTGTTGGTACTTTTCTGTTGTCTCTGCCAAATGTTAATTTAATGCCTGCAATTTTGGAGTTGTTCCTCTTACTGTCAAAACTGAAACTCTGGTGCTATCTTAATGTCCTGAATTTTATGCTGAAGACACTCTGATTCTCTTGCAGGCCATTTATCTTGGGCTCTTTTGGTTAGGGTTAATTATTTTACTTAGCCCTAGTATCTCATTTGGAAATTTCCAAAACGGTATCTGAAGATGCCTTGGTGGTTAATCATTAACTCCATGTAGATTTGGGTGGTGATTCCCCACCACTTGGAGACAGCTTCTTACTATCTGTCAATTTCTGTTTATTGCTATTCTTGAAACAAAGTGATATGAACCTTTGGTTCAACCAAGTCATCCCATATTTGATTTTAGCTCTTTTTTATTTGCAGACTAACCTCCACAGCCTTGTCTCTCACACCCATCAACCCCAAGAAACCGTGAACTGTATGCCTGAGCTATATTGAACACCTGGAGCACCCTTTGGCCTGGTACATTTCACAGAATATCCTCTCAACCTGGCATATTCAGAGTTTACCCTAGAGGAAATCCTGATCTATGACCCTGAAGCCATAACTTGAGAGACAGAGATCATTGGCTGAGAAGGGTCCTGGATAACTGTTCCCCCTCTGCTATTACAAGATAAATATAACTACCTGCCAGCCTACCTAGTTCCAATGACCCCGCCTCTAACCCTGTAGCCCAACAGCCAGCAAGAATTTGTGGCAGCCAATGAGTCTACTTCAACACAACTATTTGGAGTAATGCACATCACTCTAACTGGACTTTTGGATTCTATAGTTCACTCCAACAGACCCTAGGCCATCATAGGCAAATCTTTGTCATATATTGTAATTTTAGCTCATATCCTCTGTTGAGCCCTTCCCTCTGGGTTTGTGGGCTGTCTGCCCGCAAGTCATCAAGAACCCCCTGCAGGATGGATCCCTGAAACTGCAGCTCAACCTACTAAGTTCAGCATTGGCTTGCACATTGCAAGCAACTTATTGATGGGAATGAAAGTAGCATCCTTGCACTTCACTGTCAAACAGCTGCTTGTGTGCATTGAACTGAGCAAGCTCAAAGTACATAATACATATTTGTGAGCCTAGAGCTCAAAGCCTTACCTTTTTCTATGCTTCCAGGGTGGTCTGGTCCTTGTCAGCATCAGGGGGATTAGTGCAGGTGTGGGGAGGGGTCTTCTGGGCATTGTTAGAGGGAAGGAGGGCAAGCTCACAGCAGAGAATGGCAAAGGCGTGTGTATAAATGGCCTTGGTGACCCCAGGCAAGGAGAAAGAACCCAAGTAGAATAACCTGGATGTCTATCTGGGCATGTACTATCCAGAGCTGTAGAACATCAAGGGGCAGGTGGCAAAGGTATAGTCAACTAGCCAGGTCAACACCCTAATCAACTACATCAGGTTCTGCTAAGTTGAGAAGTAGATTATGTGGTCCTTGACAGTTGGCCTGTTGTTGTACAGTTGGAAGAATTATCCACTTGGGGGCTGCTTAAGCTTATGCATGAGCATGATCTCCAAGAGGTCATCTGAAGCCTTGGGGGGAGGGGGATTTGCAGTGATACACTTGCTGCTTATAAACTTGACAAGCTGTTCTTGGGTTGGCACCAACTTTAGGTTGTTAGGCTTAAGGTGCTCAAGGTCCTTGATGGCCAGATCAGAGGCACAGGTGTGAGAAAAGGTGGGGATCATTGAACAAGGTAAAATTTAAGCATCCTTGTAATTAGGGGATTAGGGGACTCACAGGAGTGCTCCTCCTTCTCAATGATTACTTTTTCTTAGCCTTCAGTGTTGAGGCAGGCACCACAAGACTTATCCTCACAGACAAAGTGTGTGCTTTTGATCTGGCGCTTTTAAGTATTACAATAAAAATTTTAATTATCTGTCACATAACCAGGGCTGCCTTTAACCAAAATGATAGGGAAGTAGCAGTGGAAGTTCTTGGGGACTTTGAGCCCCTCATCTATATTAGAAATGTTGTGGATGACCAGAGGATCCCAAGCCACTTTTTTAGTGACTTTAAGCTTATTTTAGTAGCCCTCAGGCTCCTTCTGATAATTAGGAGAAGAGGAGGGAGAAAAGCCATCAGGGGGGAAGGTTTCTTTGAGGCCTGCTTTGAGGCCTCCTTCTTCTTGCCAGAAAAGAGGTAGGCTCCTTGGCAGCCTTTTTTCTTGGAGCAGAGCTCCTTCTATCAGTCAGAGTCAGCCTATGACTGATAGAAGAAGTGGCCAGTTAGATTGTCATCACTTTTATTAGGCAAGGACTTGCAGGGAGAATATTAGAGTGGAGGGGTGAGAGGAGATGGAGTTGGAAGAGTGGGAGTCTTTGCAGGCTTTTTGGCACGCTTGGGGTGATGCCAGGGTCCTTTGAGCCCTTTGAGGCTTGGGCTGCTTGCTGTTCTTGTTGAATAATCTTGGCTAAAAAAGTTTAGTATTGTAAATAAAATAATTGAAAAGATATATCAAACACAAAGAGGTAAATAAAAGCAAAATTTAAGTAAAAGTATGCAAATAAAGTTTTATTTATCAGGAAGAAACATAACAAAGTGAATAGAAACTCAAAGTATAGATCTAAAGGTTAAAACATAGAAAATGAGTTATATTTAATAAAGCATCAAAGATTTTAGGTTCAGAATAACATCTTGGGACTAAATAATTGAAAAATATATTTAAAAATAAAATAAAATAGATAAAAATTATATGGGGTGTATAAAGGAGAGTATCAGATTTTAATTGCAAAAAAATAAGTTATATGGAATTTCTTATTGAGGGTTAAACATTCAAAACTTAGTAAAGTGTCAAGTTTGGCACTGTTAATCAGCTGAGAACCCTCTAATTATCATTGTCTAGTGAAAAAAACTGAATTCTCACTTTTAACTTTCTTGGAGTCAAGTAAAAAAATCAAAATTACTGTGTTTTTATCATATAAAATTGTTAATTTAAAAACATGTTTAAAAGTTAACCCAAAAGCAAGGCAGTTTTGAATATGCAAAAAATAAAAAATAAAAAAGTTAAATAAGTGAAAAGGTGCTTATTAGTGATATTAGTATGAAGGGAGGAGCTGGGAGTGGGTGATTTACCATAGTTTATGTTAAAACATTAAGGATATTTCTTCACTGGTCACTCTGATAAGGTGTCAACTTGGTGGGTGTTGGGTGACGCTCATAGTGTATCACTTATTAATTTAGCCTTAATTCTGAGCCTTTGATTAGTTAAATCCAAAACCAATTATCTGGCGGGTGGATAGTGTCAAACAGGGGGAGTCAAGTTTTTGTTTTCTATAAATTACATATGAATTCTATTAATAATTCAGGATTTAATTATGTGGCGTCAATTGTTCTGGCAATCAAGAATAGGCATAATGTCAAACAAGGGATTAGTTGATCAATGCATATACCACTAATCTAGTACAGTGGCGCTTGTGAGTCTAATTTACAACTTTGGATACTAATAATAAATATAATAGTAAGTAATAAAATATGTTTAAGCCTAGATGTGCTTTTATCAATAAAATTAGTTTTGGATTAAAAAGCCTTGACCTGGCCACTTTTACTTTTAGAGAGTCAATCATCAGTGGCTTTAGGTTTTAATAATCAAGTTACATATAAATTACCTCTTAAATTGGTCTTTGAACTAACATAATTATTGAACAAAGTCACTATCCAGTGTTTTATTTTTGAATATGGGGTTCACACCCCTGAACTACTAGTAAAAATTAGCTTAAGTTGTTTAATCAAAGAACACTAATAGATTCACATATCTGGTAGTCAATTTCACCACAGTTGCTGGTACGCTTGCTTCTGATATCCTAAGTGGAGGCCACTGATGGGTGTCTAGTCTAGGTAAAACCCACTTGTGGATAATTATTTCCTGATTCTGAATTGTTTTACTGATGGGGACCCACAAAGGTAAGCCAGGGTGGAAGTCACCTTTAAGGGCTTGATAAGTTGTTTGATAGCTATGTGAGATGCTAGGCTACAAGATTAAGCTTAAACAGCTAGGGAAATAGTTCAGCATTTCTCAGAGAAGAAGCTGCAAAGGAGGAACAAGGCAAAGCAGTTCAGGGAAATGTTGACATGGGTGTTTCAACATTTTTCTGAATCAAGTTGTTTATGGCAAAAGGTGAAGAGCAGCAAGATAAACCAGTAGGTGAAGGCGCTTTAAGGTTCCTCTGAGAACAGGTTGTTAGAGGAACAAAAAGATGATTGGTTCAGGGGAAATGATGGCTAGGGCTCAAATCCTATGGAAAAAAATGCAAACCATCAAAGAAAACACAGGAAAGAAAAGCAACTAGAAGTTTTTAAGGAAAACAGGTGAGTTTGAATGTGGTGAAATGTTGAAGCAAAACAGAAAAATTGTTTGGGATGCCAGAGGTAAAACATTGCTGGGGCGCTTGGTAAAAGGTTTCTGAAAAACAGCATGCCAGATTTCAGGGCAAGCTCTTGTGGTGACCCACATTCCCTTTTGTTACCCTTTAATAAAATATTGATTAATTAAAAAAATTGGTGAAACATTTGCTGCCTATTGAGTTTTGGTAAACCCATGAAGAGTAGCAAAGCACTGCAGATGTTGAAGAATGAAGAATGTTGATGGGACTGGTTGACTCTGAAGATTATTTTACTGATGACTTTTTATTGCTATAACAGCTGAAAGCTTAATAAATATCCTCAGAAAGAGCATGAAAATGCCATGAGATTAGTTACAGTAAGTTTAGAGGCTTATTTTATTATATGAAAGTGAGAGAATACATAGTTTAAGCTTTTAAAAGAGCCTGCCTAAAGGGGATTTGGCCCAAAAAAGGGGAACTATATAAGACCAGTTGGCTAAACAGGTGTAGTAGGAAGAATATCATTGAAGAATTTTAAGTTTGAGCACTTTCTTGGGGTTTGAATTTAAGTATCTATCTCTACTAAGCAGTGAAGCTGGTTCTGGTGGCCCCCAAGTAGTATATGGCCCCCAAAAGTCTGCAAACGGTTGTATTTCCCAAAGGTTTCTAAGGGGATTTTACTTCTGTTAATGAAGAGTTGTACAGGTTCTAATGCTGTAACTGCGCTGTATTAGCAAGTTACACAGGGAAATATTTGGAAACTAGATAATTATCTTAATTGAGATATATGACTTATATCACTTGAGGGAATCATTTTAAGAGGAACATGATTGTGGCAATCAATCAATTGGATGATTAGGAAGGTGGCTTTATCCTTGTAATGAGTCAAGATCCAAATTTAGCTGTCCACTAAGTAGGGATTGTCACTGGGTCCTGTTGCCTTGTTTGGAAATTTGAATTGAATTTCACATTTGGCTTTGGGTCATGGGGTTGTCAGTTCAATTAGCACAGGGTATCTTGTGGGGAACTTTTCCAGGGGTTGACCCTGCTGCTTTGACACCCCCCCAGCTGAAGGTTGGATTTCTCTGTTGGAAGGCCTGCAGGAAGGTTGTCAGGGGTGCAGGCTCTGTGTTCCATCAGCTGGTGTTTGGTTGCTGGGATGATGCTCCAGTGCTGCTTCTGATGAGCCTTGCATGAGAAAATCATATTGTGGTGTAAGACCTTGCGTCAGGAATGACAATTATTTCCCCCTTGAAACTTGGGCCTTATAGAAGGATTCAAACCCCAACCCTGTAACCCTGCAGGCTGCCCGCCTGCATTTTTTTGGGACTGAGCCCCTGCAAGCTGAGGCCCCTGCTAAGTCCTGAAGTCAGAATACCAGCATAGGCTTGAAGGTGGTGGTTCCCAAGGAAGAGCTTCTCAACTTGCCTAATGGAGGCAGAGAAAGTCCCTCTTTGAACTTAATAAACTTAAAGTCCTCACAGGTAGCCAATCAAGTTCAGTCACCAGAGGAAAACGTGGGCTTCAGGCCCAGCCCCATGATCATGACTCAGGAACAAGAGAATCATGTAATTAATTTGGGGATTCTGACCAATGAGAGAGCGTCCAGCTAAGATATTGTTTTGCTGCTTTTGTACCCGGGCTTCCTGGCCACCTGCCCCCACATTTCCTGATATTTTGATGAAGCCCTCTTGGAAAATACTAAGTTTGGGGGCAGGATGCTAAATAGACCTATAGATTCTGTTCTCCAACCTTATTGTCATTTTTAAATAAAGGTTATGTTGATTTGGCTTACACAGCTACTGCCTTATTTTGTATTTGCCATCTACCAAATTAGTACACAATCCTCCAGCCCTCCTGCCGCTCTGCCCACAGATTTCTGTCCTCCTGGTGCTCCTGTTGGTCTGGTTCATTTCACTGAGTACCCTCTAAAGCCCAAGTATAAGGACTACACCCAAGAAAAGATCATTGAACCAGATCCTTTGGCCTGCATTCAATCTGCAATTAGATACAACTGCCTGGGGCCCTGGATTCTATCAACACCCAAGTTTTTCAGAGGAAAATTCAACTACCTGCCTCCTTAAAAACTCCATATGGAGCTGCCTGTGACCCACAAGCCAATGCTGCCTCCTCACCTGGCCTCCCAACCAATCACACTGGCAAGCTGTTTGGGATCATATATTTCCCCCTTGCCAGGGTGATTGACACTATAATCCCAGCCGCCAGCCTGTGGTCTTGGGTGGGGAAGTCCTTCTCCTACCTCTTCACGTCAGCTCCTCTATTGTGGTTGGCTTTACTGTTGGGGATCCATCCCAGGGGGTTCCAGAGAACTTGGGGGCAGACAGCCCACAGGCCTGGAGGGTAGGGCCCACCATGGGATAGGAGCCAGCTTTACAATATAGGATAAGGGTTTACTCAGGATGGCCCAGAGTCTGCTGGTGGCCACCATGGAATCAATAAGGCCAGTAAGGGTGATGTACATCCCCTAAATATTTGGGTCAAGGCAGATCCTTTGGCTGCAGCTGATTCCTGTGGGTGGTCAGGCTGCGGGGAAGGGGTGGGGTCATTGGCACTAGGTAGGCGGGAAGGTAATTGCATTTGTCTCAGAACAGCAGGGGGCACAGTGATCCAGGCTCCTTCTATGCCAATGACTTCAGTCTCTCTGGTCCTGGCCTCAGGGTCATGGAGTAGGATTTTGTCAGGCACCCACTCACTAGGAAGTAATCTTCCTAGGTGATGAATGATGGCAGAGGGATTTAGTCCAGTTACCAAGGATCCTATAGGCAAGGACATCATTCCTAGATGGAATAATTCTCCAAACACTCAATATCTGCCCAACAGCGGGTTGAAATGTCCCAAGAAGAAGTATGCCCCCAAGTAACACAGGAGGAAGGCAGAAGCCAAAGGACAGAAGACTTGGGGCTTGGGGATTTGGGATGTGGATTGATAGTCCTTGGTCTTTTCTCTGAGAGGGGGGTTATGTGATAAAGGCGCAGCAGTATACTATACTCCAGGTATAACCCGGCACCAAGAACTGTTGAGGAATTGTGCTTCTGGAGAGGTGCCTGAATCTGTGCGTGAACCCATTGAAATGCTGGCCAACGCAGCCGGCAGCAAGATTATCCAATACAACCATTTATACCCAAGAGACTCCATAGGAGGAGCCTTGGGTAATCTCATGGTTCTGGAAGTTTAAGATTTAAGTCAAGTTTAAAGGAATAAGCAAATAATTCACAGTGGGTGAATGTAGACTTTATTGATTGAACAAGTGGAAGATCAAAAGTTACCAGCATTATATAGCATGGAAGGTAAATAATAATCTGGAGATAAAATAAAGGAGATCAAATCTCTTGGGGATTGAAATGGAGAAATTTGGAGGGAACCTGGGGATCATGGGCAGTTTGAAATTTAAACCAAGATTATTTGTGTTACTGAAGCAAACTACTAGCCTCAGCAATACCAATAATCATTAATGTTTTAAATAATAATTACTTCCCTAGGATAAACAGGAGGAGCCCAGCTATTCCCCAGACAAAGCTTGGGAAGGAGAACAAGAGCCAGCAACAGAAACAAAGGCTAACAGGTCATCTGAAGCAAAAACAAGATCAAAACTGAACTGGACGTCATCCCGGTGTTTAAATACACCTAACAGGTTGATTGTGGTAATTTCTGATTGGTTGAAACCCAGCTTGGAAGGTAATGATTTGCTCTCCACAAAACTACTAATTGTTCTCTTAGTGAAAATAGAGTCCAGAGCAAAAGAAGACCCAGGTTCAAACCCCATTGACTTAAGAGAGGGATCAGAAGCACATTCTGAAGTCAAATTGTCAGGTAATAAATGACAGATACTTCCAACTAACCCAATAATTTTAGGAGATCCAATATAACCCAAAGGTAGAAAACTTTCTTTTTCTAACCCCAGGAATAAATTGTTGTCAGGATTTACCAAAGGAACATTCCTGGCAGATTTCCTCTAGGGTGGATTCTGAATATGCTGGGTTGGGTGGGTATTCAGTAAAATGCACTGTGCCAAAGGGTGCTCCTGGTGGACAATATAGTTCAGGCAGTTGGTCTGTTGTTTCTTGGGGTTGATGGGTATGAGATACAGAGCTGTGGGGGGTTAGACTGCAAATGAAAGAGAACTAAAATCAAATACATAATGGCCTGGTTAAACCAAAGGTTCATATCACTTTATTGCAAAAATGGCAACAGACTCTTTCTGGCGGCCCAGGGTATAAGTATGCCCATCTGTCATGGGAAATTTTTTGCAATCCTCCAGGCCGGGTGGCACCATCTACCAGGGTTTGGGAGCCCTTGGTGGTGTTACATATGTAGGGTTTCTCATTGGCTGGATTGGGATGGGGAAACTTGAATTCCCTTTTCAAGCTACAGGATTTATCATCCATAGGCAGCCTGCATTCTAAGGGAAGTGTATTCATTTTCCCAATAATGGTGGCCCCAGTTATCTTGAGGTCATTGATCAGGCCTGAGCTATCATTAATGGGACTAATAGGATCCTTTTGAAGGCAAGGTATTGGTGCAGGTGGCTCCAAGTTGGTTGTCTCAGGAATTTTACCCAAATCAAATTTGGTTCTGGTTTGAGTCCAAAAAAATGCGGCTGGGCCTGTGGGCTGGTGGCCCGCAGGGTTTCAGGGTTTGAATCCTGTAATTGGGATTCCACCACCTGCATTGTTAACAGGAGTTTGTCACCTGTGACACACACTCTCAGTTGTAGTGTCCTTCATTGTTCTGGTGGTGGTGATCTTGGTGGCCTTCTTGGACATATTGGAAACTCTGGGGTTATTACTAACTGTTCTGGCAGTCTGGGTGTATTGAGTTTGTTGTGGTGTCTGTGTAGCTTGGGGTTCACTCCCTGACTTTGAACTACTCCCCCATTATGGCACCTGGACTACACCCACTCTGTTATTTGACCCACAAGAGTGTCCATGTCTGCATTGTATTCTTTGGCTCATTGACTCTGTTGTTGTGATACGTCCAGGTTGGTATAAAATAAAAATGGAATAAATAAGTTGACTATATAGTTTATTTATTGTAACTTTTATTTGTACATATATAGTAGCGTTAAAGCTTGTAGTTCTACCAGTTATAGCACATTGGGGGTTGAGTTTTCTATACCAAGTGTTTCTGGACGTGAATCTGCCCTTTCAGCCGGATGTATTGGTAAACTTTGATTTTTTATTGAGCTTGATCCAAAAACAGGCACTCGGAACATTTATTCATGTTCGCTGTTCTAGATCGTATACCTTAATTGGGATGGGCTGGTAACAGCATTGTAGATCGGTTGATTTGGTTTGATAATTTTTGTTGTCTGTTTCAGTTGTTGTTGGATCAAGCTTTTCATTTTGGTGGCCGAGTTAGTTTTTTAAAAAAACACATATCAAACCTAGTAGCTTTGTTTGTGGCTGGGATCGGTCTTCTCTAGTGATTGGGATGTTCGTCGTTGAACCGTGATTGATCCGTTCTCAGTTTGCATAGGTCGTTAGGTGCCTGGACACTTTTGCCAACTGGTGCACGTTCTCCGTGAGATTAGCTCCTATTTCTATCAAGAATGTTGAACCGACTTGGTCAGATCGTTTATCTCGGCGGGCTGTAAACCTTCTGCACTGAAGTTTTCCCTCAGAGTCGACTTTGATGTATCCTTCGATATTTTCAGTTTTTATAGCCTCGTTGTAATGATTCAGTTTTCCATCAAAGCTGATCGGGTTCTCCCACAGTGACATCTTTATGATATGGTAAGTCTCCAGGGTTATCCAGCACCGGGTAAACCGTACTTTAACCCCATATTTTCTCTCCCAAGGGTGTTGATTTTGCAAAAAAACGGTCCGATTCAGCAAATAAGATTTGGAAAATGGTAGTAAGGTTGCGGCAGACAGTCCGGGACTGGATTCTGGTTCTGGCCTTAAACTATATAATCAAACCAGATCTTTTCCATAAACATGGTTTCCCCAACTTGGAAAATCAGATTCTTCCCGAAAGGATCTGGGCTGAGAAGGTTTATTTCCTCCATAAATCAGTGCCTCCGCTTGGCATCCAGTGGGAAACATCAGATAGTAAGAATGCTGATGGATCATGGAGTAGCTATATGTTTAACAAGTAAAAGATATCGTTTACTATATCTTTCCCGTTTAATTTGGGTGATTCAAAAGGTTTAATAAGTTGGATAATGTAGGGTTCAATTATACCCATCCACAGAAAGCTAGAATCTGAAGTGAATTCTCCGCCAGTGGCAAAAGTAAGATATGGTTCCAATAGAATCAGACCCAGATTTGATCTATGTGGCTGCTTTCTTGTAAAATGATGGCTTGTATTAAGGGACCATCTTGATTAATAGTTGTATGACTGTGTGGAATATATCTACCGACGTTGATTGGTTAAATCTCGGAGAATATAACCAATCAAGTTTCGAACTTTTCTAGTTTTGTTCTTGCTTATAAGGGTCAGGGCTATTTTACGGTTTCGTTCGAGTTTCTTTCGAAATCCTGGTGCGAACTTGCTCCAAAATACGATTAACCTTTAACCCTGTTACCAGCTGAATAAGCAGCACTGGGGAATACAATTATTTTACCCACTGAACTTACGGCAAGCTCTCCAAAATATAATTTACATGTCCGTTCGTTTAACAAACTAGCCAATAAAGACATTTGAGTATGAGTAATACTGATATGCTTGAGAATAATAATAACAAGTGAACCAAGCAAAACTCGAGCATCTCCTCACAGGTGAACCTCTGCAGTCCAAATTACCATTTGTTGGGTATGCATACTTATTAGCTAAACAACCAATCGACTTTTCTCTTGGCGTTTAGAAGCTTTTATATCCGGTTAACAAATAAATTACACTGTTATTTTTATGGAGAAGTGGCTTGTGGCCCTAAACCCAACTTGTACTAAAAGTTCCAAGGCCAATAAATCATATCCTTTTCTATGGAAATCTATTGGCTGAAGCCCCAACAAGTTGCGCCATTGCTAGGTTGGTGAATAAGTAAGCGACCGAACATCAAACAGCAGTACTTTGATTGACAGTCATTAACTTCAACCTGCTCGATGCCAAGACATGTAGATCGCTGAAGGATTTCTTCTTTTTATTGAGAATATCGTGTCATCAATTAATTAGATATTTCTATTTCTGACTAAATGGGATTGGACTAATTAAAGAAGAACCGGCCTGTGCAGATCTTGTCCATAAACTAACCTCGGTAGCCTAGCCTGAGAGAAATTCTTATCGTTGATTTGCTGCAAAACTTAAAGACCAAACCAAAACCAAGTATCTAGCCGCAAGGGCTGGGCGAAAACCCTTGCCAGAAAATATGGATTAACTACTTATTGTTCAAATTTCGCAACTTCATTTCCCCACAAGAGCGTGTTATGCACGGTTATCCAAAAAATAATTATCTGAACCAGACTTTTTAACTGTTGGAATTCGACTCAAATTACAATACGATCCATCGACCAGCCCCTTTGAATCGTCGATTTCCCCAAGCAGTAACTCACCGGAAAACATCTATCGCTAATTCTGGAGGTTGCCGTTCCATTCATTGAACTAAACTAGAATTTTTATTAGCGATACAAGGATTTCTCCCATGATACATCAAAAGCATGGAGCAGCCGGCTCGCCCCTATATAGTAAATTAACCGCTGAATTTACAACTGCCAGCTAAAACTTCTCTTCGCTTTAAAGCATTCCAAGCCCGCTGAGCTAGCTTAATCCCATACCGATCCTTATTCTCAAATACCGCGCCAAACACAAAAGTATCCCCATACCCTAAGATGAGGAACCAGGATCAAAATTGTAAAGCTAAGCCTAAACCTCTCGCAAATCCCATCAACCCTGTTGCGAATTTAGGCCTTCACAGCCATAGATCGGTTGATCAGCCCTTGCCGGATAGACAACCCAGCCATTTCGGTGGGCATGGCATCTCACCGACTGGACCTTGAAATTTTCCATCTCGATCAACGCTACCTTTCAAATCAACAATGTTTCCACCACCTCGATTCACATCATCGGGGGTAAGAAACACTATCTCAGCAGGTAGTTACGTTTGATACCAATACATGTATGAAAGCATGCCAGATCAAAAGCCCCCAGGATTCCAACCCTGCAACAAGGATGGGGCTGATCAGTAGCAACAGGGTTAAACAGAACTCCAAAGCCAAGATATTCAAAGGAACCCCTCTTCAGCTATACTATCTATAAACTATACATCAAACCATACTCCTAAAATAGCTGCCACGTCTAGCTCTTGGGAAGGCATCCCAGAGGACACAGCAGGAACCTTTATTGCCAAAGGGTTGAGGTTTAAAGCTAGCCTTGGGCTAGCCTTCCAGGTGAATTTACAGAGTATACCCTGATTCCCTGGATAAAAAGAGAGGTTCCTTTCAGAGAAACAGAAAGGAGCACTTGAAGAATATAAAAGCCAACACAGATATAGATAATCTTGTCTTTAAACAGATAGATAGTTCTACTTATATAGTAGAACAGGAGCAGGGGCCCCTCACTAGATAGACCAGGAGGCTGGTTGGGGTTGACATTGTACCAGGGTCAGAATAACCAAGGCAGTTCAACCCAGAACCCATGGATACTGCCCCCAACCCATTTAAGGCAGGGGCTGCTGTCAAAATCAGAGGCAACCCCAACCAGGCCCTTGCCAGCATCACAATTTGCAGACCATATCAAAATAGCCTGGATAGCGTGATCCACCACATCTCCTTCAAGATTTGCCAGAGAGAGCTGATGCTTTTAGAGGAGCTGTTACTGTACTGCAGTTGAGTTGGGCTGGGGTTACACAAGAGGTTGAATTGTGATGAGTCCCATAGGTTGAGATTCAAGGCAGCAGGGTTGGCCTTGGGAAGGTTAATGAATCCCAGGAATATCCTTAATGAGGATTCAATTGTAGGGAGGGGTTGGAATTTTCTATGCCAAGTAAGGCCTTGTGGGTTGTGAATTGGTTGATTGATCCAGAAGGTTGATTGATCCCCTGGGATATGATTGATGAGGATTCAATCATAGGGGGTTGAGCTGTCTTGGCGGTGCCAGGGAGATTGGTCAGGGTTAACCTAGAGTGACCCCTGAACTGTGGTTCAAAGGGGCCGTTCTGGTAAGCTTGTTAGGTCTAAAAGCACCTCCCTGCTGCCCAACCAATTTGTGAAGCGCCTCCCAGTGAACTTACAGGCCCCAAGGCAGCGCCAGGTTTGAGTTCCACCCCGTTTAGATGGGGTTTAACCGGCAAAGATTGATTAGCCCAGAAGCTGGTCATTAAAGACAACAGTGTTGTGTTCTGAGGTGCAGCACAGACACATAGCGGGGAATCCTAACCTTAGGATTGGATTGTTACTAAGTCTCAGTTAGATGACAGAGAAGGCTATGCAATTACCTTGCGGCCCTGGAAGAATAATCTCTACTAGTTGTGGCTAGAGAGAGGCGCAGAAGTACTGGACAACACAAAGACAAAAATGTGAATAGAACTTAATTTTATTGGTGAATTAGGAAAAGGAATATATAGTAGTTGTTGATACCACAAAACACTACCAGGACAGTAGGATCACTCACCACCAGCATGAGTGGGGCAAGTGAGATGCACAGAGTCAAGAAACCAAACAATTATATTTCCTGATTCAGCCATCAACTCATTTTCAAGAGGCAAAAGCAAAAGTAAGAGATTTTTCTTTGAAATGGCCCACCAAAGGCAAAATTGACACATGGTGAATAGCAGTATTCACAACATTGCCCTCCCCTAAATTGACCTTAGGGGGCGGTACTTGCAGAGGAACTTGGCATGTACTCAAGCAAAGGGATAACCACTGGAGAGGAGCTTTACAGTGTATTCAGACCCTCATTTAAAGGTCACTTCCAAAGGGCCAATCCACAGAGTGTCCAATTTATGCGCGTGCCCACCCACTAAGTGATGATAGTAAAGAACACGGTCACCAGCATCAAATTCAGGCAAGGGGGAGTGTCCATCATTATCAGAAGAAAGCTCAAGCATCTTAGTTTTGTATACATAAGTGTAGGCAGTGGCCTGTATATCAATTATGTGATTGACTAGATCCTTGATATGGTTGTCAGGATTCATGGCCTTATCAGAGGAAAGCAGGGGGGCCCAAGAGCAATGGGGTAGTAGCCTCTTGCTCATAAAGCATAGCAAAAGGGGAGTACCCAGTGACACAATGTTTGCTAAAACAATATGTGAAGAGAGAAGCAGGTAAGTATAGGTCCCAGTTGGCAGTGTCAGAGTAGGTGAGCTTCTTCATGATGGAGACCAGTGTTGAATTTGCACGCTTGCCTGCCCCATTGGTAGAAGGGTTGTAGGGGGCAGAGAAAGACTGGTGAGACCCCAAAGCTTCAACAACAGAGGTTATCAGCTTAGCATTGAAGTTAGTCCCATTATCTGAGAGCAACACTTGAGGACAGCCATGGCGGTAGAAAACATCTTGTAACAGGAAGGCAGCAGTTGTCTTAGCCGTGATGTCCTTTGTAGGGCAAGCCTCTACCCACTTGCTGAAGTGATCAACAGTAATCAGGATAAAGCAACACCCATAATGTGAGCAGGGGAGAGGACATACCGTGTCAATGCTGACAGTATGAAAAGCATGTTGAGGGAGAACTAATTTGAATTTGTGGGCAGCAGCTTGAGGCCTCTGCAGCTGGCAGTTGTGGCAACTAGCTATGACGTCTGGGATCAGAAGGCAAAGGTTTTCCCCAGAAGTAATTCTTCTGAAGCCAGTCAAAAGTCTTGGCAATGCCTCCATGCCCAGTCTCTTTATGAACTTGCAACACCAACAAGAGGCAAAGACTGGGTTGTACATAAGGCAGATATTGATCTTGTACTTTCTTGAATAGCTGATTGTTGCGTATGAGGGTACCTTTGGATAGCTTGGACAAGGCCAGTTGGACCTCTTCTGTCTTGCTTTCCCAAGAAGAAGGGTATCTAATTAGTTTGTACAACTGGTCAGCCTCCGCAGGATATAAAGCAAGAATGGGCATTCTGGATAGCCCATCAGTGTTCTGATGTTGAATCCCAGGGCAATGGAGCACAGTGAAGTTGTAACCTTGCAGACGTAGGGCCCATCTAGCTAGGCGCCCTTCTGGCTCCTTAAGTTGTTGTAACCATTTAAGCAAAGCGTGGTCAGTGACAACTGTGAAATGGGTACCATACACATAGTGGTGGAACTGTTTGACTGCATGCAATATGGCAAGGCACTCCTTCTCTGTGACACTATAATTCCTCTCATGCTTGTTTAGCATGCAGGAAGTGTAAGCCACAGGATTGTCTACACCCTCGTTGTCTAGTTGGTCCAGAATAGCCCCAATAGCAAGATGTCAGAGATTCTTTTCCTGAATACTTGAATTTTATTGATAACTTTGGCAAAAACATATTCTCAAACCAACACAACAACAAATAAATGGGGTCCAGTTTTTATTTGAACAATGAGTTCAACGGGTTTTGAACTCTGAACCCTAAAGAAGGACCTAGTGTTAGTACAGAATTAACTGTTCAACTTAGTTTACCTTTATGTATGGATTCTATTCATTTGACTTTTGCTCTGGCTTTTGAATTGAATTTCAAAAAGGTTATTAACACAATTAGCAACGTCACTTACCTCTTGCAATCTTATTAGCTGCCGCTGTCTACCTTGCTGCTCTGTAATCAAAAGAGCCTATATTTGAACAAGGCTCTGTACTTAGTTTTAAACAACTATCTTGCTTGTCTCTGCTTAATTGTATACAGCACAATGGCTTATCCTTGGATCCACTGCTTTAACCTCCTTACTATTTAAATTATTAAGCTTTACATTCATCATTGTTTGGAAAAAGGTATTAATTTGATCACCAGCCCATGAAAAATCCCTCTTATATTATAAAATACCACTTAAATGTCCCAGCCTTCATTTGGAGGGTATTTAAGTGAGCTATTCCCATTATTTCTCTTTGTTACAACAATAAAGATTTATCCTACACCTGCTACTCCTTCATTTTCTGATAAACACATTTTGAAGCCATGAGAGAAATTCTATTCCTATCCTGGTTTCTAGCTTACTTCTTTCCAGTGGTATCAACCTTGGAAAACCCAACACCTACCACTGACTGGTACAACACTTCTCCAGATGACACCCATCAAAAGGAATCCCTTGCTCACAGATGGTTCAAATACCCTTCCAGCCACTGGGGACGTAAATTCCAATATGGTTGTTTTTTCTACTCCTCCTCCTCCTACTGAACCTGCTCTGGTTAGACCTTACGCCTCCTTTTACCTCTTGATGTATTTGGTGGGTTACTATCTAATTGGTTGTTTCAGTTCTATGTTCAGAAGATTTGCTTACCTAGGGCACCTAGGACACCTTGCAATGGTCACAGTTCCTATTGGCTCGGTAATAGCAGGATTGGATTTAGGGGCTTTGGCCCACCAGCTAGGGAACTTGTTCCCTGCCAAGTGGGTCCCTGACACAAGATTGCTAGCGTCAGTGTATAGGATGAACTCCTTATCATAGTCAGGATACACTAGTATTGGCACCTCTTCAAGTTTTTGCTTAAGAGTTTCAAAGGCTTTTTGCTGACTGGCAGTCCATTCAAAAGGGACATTACGTAACAGCTGGACTAGAGGTTCACTAGTAATGGCAAAGTCAGGGATAAACTGTATGTAGTAGCCCATCATCCCTAGAAAGACTTGTACCTCTCGCAGGTTGGTGAGCAGAAGCATTTTTAAAATGGCTTCAACCTTCTTAGTCATTAGAAAAATAACTGTCTGGGTCACTCCATGGCCCAAGAATTCAAGACACTCTTTGAAGAAAGCGCGCTTGGGAGGTTTTAGTTTGAGGCCAGCTTCTCAAATCTTTATGAACACCTCTTTGAGGTGAGCTAGGTGATTGGTGAAGGTAGCGCTGAAAACTGTTATATTATCTAAGTATACTAGGACACATTACAGCTTCAAGTTGCAGAGGATGGAGTCCATGACCCTTTGGAAGGTAGCCAGGGCATTGCAGAGTCCCTGCAGCATGTGAGTAGGCTCAAACAGCCCTTCAGATGTAATAAGCACGGCATTTTGGCAATCCTTGGGTAATAGGTCAACTTTCCAGTATCCAGATGCCAGATCCATTTCAGAGAAAAACTTAGAGCCTCCAAGACGTTGGAAAGCATCATCAATATGCGGCAAGGGGTACAAGTCCTTCTTAGTCAAAGAGTTCAATTAGCAGTAGTCCATCACAATACAATGTCCTCCATCTTTCTTCTTTAAGATGAGTAGCAGGGATGCCCATGGACTTTGGGAAGGAGCCAGCAGCACAGCATCCAACAGTTGTTTGAGCTCTTTAGATACCTGGGTGTCCTCCACGCAACTGCAGCAATATAGTTTAGCACAGAAGGGGGCGTCGCCAGTGTCAATATGATGGATAACACCTTTGTCTAACCCATAGTTGGTACTGTCCTTAGCAAAGAAGTCCAAAAATTGATCTAGCAAGTCTAGCACCTCTTTTTGTTGAACCAGGGTCAGCTGTGGGAAGTCTTGCGCAGTGAACAAGGATAGGACTTGGGGTTCATCCTCAGGTAGGTTAAAATCTTGGAACGTGCCAAAGGGATGAAGAGACAGGACATCAGGAGCGCTCAACAACTTGCCATATCCGACAACCTGCCCCCTAGACACGGTCATGGGGAGAGAAGTCAGGTTGGCTACCAACAATTGAACAGGGTCCTTATGGGAGACATCTAGGATCCCAGGACAGAGATAAGGTTTGTTGCGCTCTAATGAGGGGGAAGATTACAACTCCAAGAAGGTTTGTTCAGGTAGTTCATATGATATCTGGGAATCTAGGATGACCTGGGAGCCAGTGGGAATGGTGATAGAGGGCGTGGCTAAGAGAGGGATCCCCTCAGACGCAGTACAAGCCATGGGTGGACATTTCATGTTTGAAGAGTGGGTACAATATTTGAGGGTGAAACCCCCAGTGGGGTATTTCAAAGTGCACATCTTCAGGTGCTTCCCAGGATTTTTAACCGGCTCTTCAAAGATCAGAGGGACTTTTTATCCCAGAATAGAGAGGTAACCATCTTTCAAGTTGATTATCCCATTATATTCCCTAAGGAACTGAGTTCTAACTAAGATATTATAACTCTCATTTTCCAAGATAACTGCTGGCGCAGCTAGGAGAAGCTTGCCAAACCACATGGATAGAGCAGAGTATGCCCCTATGGTGCAGGTCATAGACAGTCCAGTTGTGCCATATAACTAGTGATAATTAAGGTCAGGGGCAAGTTTGAGTTTCTTCACAAGTTTGGAGGAGACAATGTTGACTGGCAAGCCAGTGTCTAAAACAGCCTTGATCTTCACTTTTTGAATGGATATCTCTACTCAAGCGGTAGTGCAATTAAAGGGTGGAAGGACAGCCAAGATATCTTGAGCCTCTGCTAGTTCCTTATCCCACTTCTCAATCATGCATCTTAATCCTGGGAACTCCTTATATACAGTTTGGAGAGGGAGAAAAACAGATACATTCTTGAAGACAGCATCAGCAACCTTGGCAGCTTCTTCTGACAAATCCACTAGCACAAGGGACCTCTAGCTTGGGTGAGGTAAGGGCAAAAGACAACTTTTTTGGCTTCAGGAAAAGGCTTAGCGGTAGTTGTAGTCTTTCCTGATTGAAATTTATAGGGGACTGTAATAGTTTTGGGAACAGCCAGAACAGAGTACCCATATGCATTGGCGTTGTCTGTATCAGAGTCATCCAGGTCAGAGTCTTCAGAGATATTGTGGAACAATAGGAGGATAGGAGGAGCCTCATTATCATCAGGCTTGGAGCCAGATCTAGAGGGAGGTATTGAAAGAGACTGGGAATAATTGTCGACCAAGAGCGTCTCTGCCTCTAGGTTGACTGCTCTTTTCCCGCCTGCTCTTTCAGATCAGCTCCTTCAAACCGTAGGTTGATGCAGACTCAAGAATGATGACATATCTGACCACAGTTGTGGCAACCTTGGCGTCAAGGAGCATTTTGCAAGTTCATGGTAAGAATGCAAGGACCATGGGAAGACAAACCAGAGTTAGAAGCAGCTCAACTTTCCCTAACAACTGCTCCAGAATGGGTAAGGTGCATGTCCTGCAACAGCGTCTTTATGCTCTTCATAGAGGAAAGCATAGCTTTATGGGCTTTGAAGTGAAGACACAGAGGCTGATTAACTTTGAGGGCTTGAGCGCAAGCCATGTAAGCTTCATGGACTGTCAATTGTCTGCTTGTTATCAGTTGCTGTCCTTTTATGTAGAAAGAGTCTGCAAACTCAGCTAGCGTCTCTTTAGGCTTAAAAGCAATGTGAATGAAGACATCCTTCTTTAATTCTAGGCTAAGATCACCACCAAACTTGTCAATCAGAAGCTGCTTCATATCTTCCCACGTCTCAATGGTGGGTAGTTCAGGCACCACCACCTCCTGGCAAGTTGGGTGTAGACAGGTCAAAATATGTTCCTTCTTAACCTCATCTGATGCTTGTCTCATGGCAGTTTCATAGATAGTTAGGAAAGCTGCAATGGTTGAGGTTTTGGGATCAAAGACTTGCTTGAAGGTAGGCTTGAAGTGTGCTTTGGGAGTTAGACCACCATTGTTGCTATTGGTTATGTTTATACGCAGGAAAATTGTGCTTCAGATTCAGAGGGGGGCTGTCTAGCCCACAGCTGACAAACACTTTCTTCAAGGGTAGTCAGGGTCTCAACAGCGCAAGTACCTGTATTGATAGCTTGAGTGGTCTGTTGTTCAGTTTTATCTAGGTGTTGACCTTGGGAGGTCACTACTGTGGAGAGCTCAGCCAGTTGAGATGTAAGGGATGGCCCCACTGAGAGGCAAGGGGTGAACCTGTTGTTCACAGAGTCAATCAATTCAATCATCTCTTGTACATCTGTGATGCTCCACATGTCTGGTGGTTTTGCAGGCGGGGCTAATGTTGGCCAAGAAAAAGTTTGGTTGTTTGTTGAAGGTGAGCCTAGTAGGTAACATAGGACTACTAGGGGGTAAGTAAGTTGAGCCTAGTAGGTAACATGGTCTACTAGGGTAAGTAAGGCATGCCTGGTAGGTAACATAGGACTACCAGGGGCAGATGTTGCCTCCACCCAGCAGAAGAAATTAGCTGCTTGGGGCTATAGTGCTTCACTCTGCAGGAAACTGTGGCTGTGGAATGGTAAAGACTGAAATAGCAAGCAGGGAAATTTTTCTGTCTGGGGGGAGTAGGTTTTGGACCCCTGGCAGGTAACACGGGCTGCCAGGAAGGGGAAGAGCTTTGAGAGCTCTATGTACCCTAATATGCTTGCAGGAGTTCTGTGAGCAAGCACCCTACCTAGCAGACTGGTAGGGTATCCTTGTTTATACCCCTATGGGAGCTTTGGGGGAACCCAAAGTGAGCATTAGAGGGTATAGATTTTCTCAGAGGTGTCACCAAGGCAGCTTGCTTGGGGAAGCAAGATGCAGAACTTAGTGTGATCAGGCCTCTGGGAAGTGGTGTTGATTACTCTGCAACTGAAAGCTCAGAATTAATCACCTGGGTGAGTAAAGATAACACATAGACATTGATTGATGGTTGAATGGCCTAAGTGGACTGCCACTTGCGAGGGCCCAGTCAAACGCCAGTTCAATGTAGACTCATGCCTGGGTCTACAAGTTCTGGTAATGGGAGCTGAGATAAAGAACCAAGGTGGTTCACGGAATTAATAGAGAAAACTAGCAGGAGGGACTGTTTGGTCACAGTGAAGGCTAGTTTATGGACTTTTAATTCATATTGAATTAAAGGAACCAATATGGTTCAGTGTGTAGAAGGAATAAAGGAGGTTCCTAGTGAGGATTTGTTGAAGAACTGGTTAAGAAGAAGTTGAAGGACAAGAAGATAATGATGCAGGGCTAGCTGATCATAAAGCAGGATGGTCAAAGGACCAGAATTTTGTGTTGAAGAAATGAAGAGCTGAGAGTAGGAACTATCCAGACTGGATGCAGAGGCTGGAAGAGCTGATTTTGGTGTCTTTTGAGGGGAAAATAGATGAAAAGAAGCAGTTAAATAATAATTAAATGCTGCCTGATTATGATTAAAAAAGGATTAAATTCATATAAAAAAAGAAAGAGAAGGAAAAAATATATGGTTTGTTAGAACTATATATTATTTTAGAAAGAAGAATTAAAGAGGAAATGAGCTGGAAAGAAGCTGGAAATGAAACAGAGAAACTATGAGGGCAAAAGAGCAAATTTTGCCAAGAACAACTAGGAAAGGCAAAAGGACAAGCAGCAAGCAGGTTTGAAGTTGCAAAACGTTGAGAGAACCACTGAGAAACATGGAGAAACATTGAAAAATTAAAGGGTCAAAATTTGCCTAAGTAAAACATATGTGGAAGCATTTGAAATTTTCCAAGGAAACATGACAGGAATTATGGCAAAGCTGTTCAAAACACGGAGCAGTTGTTTACCTGGAGCAAGACAGCCTCAGTTTTGAACCAGGGTCAAGGACAGGTCATCTGGGGAAACCTTTTTGCAAAGCTGTTGAATTGAGGTGTATGATTGGCTGTGAGACAAAGTCTATTTGATCAGTGTTTTGAGGGCTTTAACTTAAGAGTTAAAGCCTAAAAAATGAGGAGCAGAAGCAGAAAATTCAGGGCTTTCATTGGCTGAAGTAAGTTTAAAGATTTAATATATTATAGAAGAAGCAGAAACAGGATAGTTTAAGCTTTGAAGAACCAGAGTTCTAAGAGAGGTTTTTGGTCTGAAACAAGGGGGTATAAAAGGGAGAGCTATCTGAGACTCTTCAGAGACTGGATGAAGTGGATTACAATTCCCCAGAAGCTACAGAAGGATCCAAAGACCAAGAATAGGAAGCCAGAGCTAGAACAGACCGCAGGAGCCCAAGATCCAAACACAGGAGCCCAAGACCAAGAAGCAGGAGCCAAAGACCAAGTACAGGGAGTCCAAGAGATTGATAAAGGACTCCAAGTTTTGGCACAAACTCCTCATTATTCCCTATCCCAAGGCCATATATCAGAAGGTTTTTAAGGGGATCTTCCTTCTGAGAGTGAATAAAAGCCCATTTTGACCCCTATACATATTTCTGAAATACATTTCCCCTTACTAGAGAATGACAATTCTTTCCAGCCAGTCCCTGGCTACAATCCAGGACACACTTGGGGACTGGTGGACAAGAACCTCACAACATCTCTATCCAGATCAGTATAATCCCGCTTCAAATGATCCACCTTGTTAGCTAGGACAATTATTTCCCTAGCGCATTGGATTCAAGGGGCTCCTGGTAAGCCAGGGTAGCAACCATCTTTATCTACAACCCCAACTGGACTAGCAACAGTTGCCGTCATCTTGCATAAAGCAGCAAGTTCTTGCTGTAGCTCAGCAACTTGAGCAGTCAACTCAAGCACCTGGGGGTCAAGTTGAGGAGCCTCAGTAGGACGTCCTTGACTGCAAGTATCCGTACATAGCTCTAGAATAGCATCCCATATTTTCTGCTCTCTATCCACCAAGTCATCAGAAGGGGGAGAGGGCGGAACATCTGGCTTGGGCGTATATAATTCATTCACTTGACTCTGGAGTTTGGCTATAGCAGCAGCAGTGGCAGCTCTCTCTTGACCAAACGGTGTACTGAGTTCATTAAGGCCATTAGCAGCAAGGTCTGCTACTTGTTTTAGTTGATCAAAGGAGTAAGCACTGAATGCATTGAGCTACTGCACCAGTTGCTTGAAATTGATGAGATAGGCGTTTAGGGTGGAATCTACTTGGGTTTTCCAGGTTTGTTCTAACTGGTGAAACTTATGTAGACGCTCCCTGACGTTTTTGGGAATGGGCTGGCGCATTTGCTTAATGGAATTAACCAAGCAAGCTTGGGAAGTGAAAGAGTTGCGCTGATTATCAGATACAAAGGAAAACAGGGAATTAATCCACTGTTGGTAGGCAGCAAACTGGTCCCAGTGATGAGTAACCGCTGCTTGTAGAGACAGGATTTCTTGGACATGGAGCCCCAACACCATCTGATGGTGGGCCAAGGTAGGCTGCACAAAGGACAATAGTAAGTGCTCAGCAGAGCCAGTTGCTGAGAGAAGATGCTGTGGAAATTGAGGAGCCACAATCAATTTGTAGTATTCAGCCCAATTGAACTGCAGCTGAAGGCAAGGGATGGCTCCTTCACAGGCTATCCTAAGGGCTACTGACATGACTTGTTCTAAGTCAGGGGTACCCATGGGGTAAGCAACTAGGCAGGGGTCATTCCTGAGGTTCATTACAGTAGAGATAATAGGCAGGTTGGCAATATCTTCCTCAATAGGAGGGCTAGTGATTTCAGGTGAAGTCAGCTTTTGTATAGGAGGAGGCAAAGGATCTGAAAACATGGATGTAAAAGGAATAACCAAGGGGCTTACATCCCCTGTAGTGAGCACCATTTTTGTTGTGTTGTGAGGCGCGGCACAGACACACAACAGGGAATCCTAACCTTAGGATTGGATTGTACTAAGTCTTGGTTAGATGACAGGGAAGACTATGCAATTACCTTGCAGCCCTGGAAGAATAATCTCTACTAGTTGTGGCTAGAGAGAGGCGCAGAAGTACTGGACAACACAAAGACAAAAATGTGAATAGAACTTGATTTTATTGGTGAATTAGGAAAAGGAATATATAGTGGTTGTTGATACCACATAACACTACCAGGACGGTAGGATCACTTGCCACAAGCATGAGTGGGGGAAAGTGAGATGCACAGAGTCAAGAAACCAAAAAATTGTGTTTCCTGATTCAGTCATCAACTCATTTTGAGAGGTGAAAGCAAAAGCAAGATATTTGTCTTCAAAATGGCCCACTGAAGGCAAAATCAACACATGGTGAATAGCAGTATTCACAACAGCTTGCCTGGAATCTGAGCTGATTGAAGCTCATGTAAAAGATCCCTGGGTAAACTGTAGAAGTGTAAACCTACCCTCCCTCTTAGGCCTCCCCCTTCAATTCCTGTCAAATTATTGGGGATCTCCACTAAATTACGTTTGAACAGATATCCAAAAGTTACTGGAAACAGCCAAGAAAAGCCCTTGAATTGATACTTGTGGAATCATTCCAAAGATGCCCCACCTAACCCACCCAAGAGACACCCTTGGTTAAATGTCATGAGCAAGAGCAGCTGGAAGTTGTGGTGATTGCGTCTGAAGCAGGTTCCTGGACTTTCAGCTGAGCCGGGTCCCCTTCCTGACTCTGCCTGTTCAAGATTTGCCAAGATTTCCTGCCTTGAGAAATGCACCCATGTTTGCCTGTATTGTGTCAGGGAACTCTTCCCTGGCTACATTAATTATGTGGACACTTTTCTGCAAGACACCAAAACAAAGAAAACCAGCAACAAAGTTTTTGATACCAGTTTTAACTCTGGACGTGAGCCAGACGGGAATCAAACCCTGCCCCCTAATGGAAAGCCTAGTTTTAGTTACACATCAACTTTTCAACATACATTGCCTATTTATATTGACTTAATTCATTTGACTTTTGCTCCTGCTTTTGCTTCTGGCTCTGCAAACCTTAGCACTTTACTAGGCAACATCACTTACCACTCAAACGCTGATTGGCTTCCTGGACAACCACTGCCGCTGTCTAAACTGCTGGTTCTATATTCTAATCAGGTGCTGTATATGCCTTACAACAATGATATCCAGAAACACTACTTAATTGTGCCTGATCTTGTGCCATGTCTCTTGAACCTCTCTTTTCATCATTTCATATATAATATTATTAAGTTTTACCTGCAACAGCTAGTAGTAAAGAGCTTACTTTCAGCCATAATTCCAATGAAACTTGGGTTTAAATTCCCTCCTACTCATTGTTCCTCTTAGATGTTTTTAGATAACCACTATGGTGTTTAAGTAAGATCCATATATTATATCTACTTGTTCCAACAATGAAGATGATTTCTTCCATTTTGATACTTCCTAGGACCATGAAGGGAAATTATTTCCTGTTCTGGCTCCTGCTCCTTCTTCTTCCTGTTGTCCTTTCCCTTGAAGGGCCAACCTGTACTGCTGACTGGCGCAAATCTTCTCCAGAGGATTCCCACCAAGAGGAGTCTCTGGCTCATGGTTGGTTTAAATACCCTTCTGGACACTGGGGTAAAAATTCAACTATGGCTGTTCCAATCCTAAGCCTCCCAAAGCAGAGATTTCCCTGGTTCAACCCAGCATGTCCTTTTACCTGCTTATATACCTAGTAGGGTATTATCTCCTAGGGAGTTTTAGCTCCCTGATGGTTAGAGCCTATCTAGGCCATTTTGGTCATATTGTGATGGTTACAGTTCCTATTGATTTAGTTAATTCAGGGTTAAATTTGGTGGCCTTGGCTCACAAGATTGGGGACTTATTCCCTTTTGAGTGGGTCCCTGACCTATTGTTGGCCAATGAGTTGGGTGGTGTTTGATCTTTTGCCCCTGATTCCCTCCCCTTGAGAGTATGCAAGGGCCGTGAAAGGCCTTGCTCCATCCTTCTCTACCCAGATAAAGTTTGAACCCTGTTGGTCTAATTTGGCCACCTGGTTTTTTCTGTTGCTTTTGGTGCTCAGGTGATTCCTTCCCCCCTTGGCTTCCTGGGAATTGTTAGCAGCAATCTTTTGGCCATTGTTGAAGCCGTGATTTTATTGTTGCTGAGATCATGGGTTCATTTCTATTTAGCCTGCCCCCTATTCCTAAAAAAGACTGACTGGGATGATTAAAAGGCAATCATGAGTTTCTGGGATCTTCTACATATCTACTCACCCAAAATTCTACTCAAGGATCAGATCTGGGAGCAGCAGCCAATGTATCAGCTTGTGAAGTTTGACAGCAAGCTGCTGCTTTAAGTTCAGTGATGGCCTCTTGGATCCTGGTTCCTGTTAAGGTCTGCTCTTGGAAGGGGGTGCTGGGGTGTTGTGAATTTGGATCCACCAGGGGTTTCAATTGCCCTAGTGAATGATGGTTTGCAGATCAATACCTGAAAAAGCCTTTGCTTTCACTTTTGACCTGTAGAGTTCTCTTTACCCAAATATGGGTTGACATCAATATATGAACCTTCTGGATTCTTACCAGCCTTTTGCCACTTGGATAATCTTCACTAAGCGTAATAGGGTCAACCCTTTGGTTATAAAATTTAATGTCCTTTTCTTCAATAAAATAAGTTCATTTTTGCTGATTATTTTGACATTAAATCTCCAGCGCACATCTTTCATTTGCTAGAAAAGTATCTATTACTCCTACTCAAATCAAACAGGGTTAAAGCCAGAACCTCATGTCTTACCTATCAAGACTTTTGACTGAGTTCTTTATCATGTCAAATAACAAAGCGCAACTTGACATGGGGGCACTACAGGAACAGATTCAGCTTTGCCATCAACCTACTTGACAAGCAGAGGTAAAGCTTTGGTGAAAGAAGCTTTGTATTGGTCCCAGTAGTGTTCAGATTACCACCTCAGCTATTTATATGAGACCCCATTACAAGAAATTGAGAACATGTGTGCCCTCTGAACCTTTTATTCTCTTCTACCAGAGTCTCAAGGTTGTGGCAATAGCACAGGAGAGTGTCTCTCACTTGCCCACACCACAAAGCATGATGTCCATCCAATTTATATATGCAATCTTGTATGTAGCTATGGAGGGACAAGCAGAGGTTGATGAGGGAAGATACTAAATAGGCCTAGGAGGCAAGTGAATCTCTTTGATTATCCAAGATGAGCGCAAACACACCCTGATTCCACTCTTGGAAGGCCAAATTCTGAGCATGTTGGTTGGATACAGCAGCAATGGCCAGGTGATGGGACTGAAACCCCAGAAATAGTTGATGTGAACCCAGGAAGGTTAAATGAAGCAATTGAAAAACACATAATTGTTTGCATGGATTCCATCAAACTAGGGGAGCCCAAAGCCCAAAAGAAAGAAATAGAGGCCCTTAGAGGTGTACTTCAAACAGATCCCAGGAATATATTGCATGGTAATTGTACCAGAGTGCAGGAGGGATCAAGAAGCCTCCTTAGATTGATCATAACTAAGCAAGAAGGTTATAAGGGGCCCTTGATGGCCCAGGCAACAGCATCATAAGTGTGGGTGGTGTATCAGCAATATCCTCTTTAAGAGGGGGCTGAAAACTTTGGATGAACTGTGCCCTTTTGTAATCATAGTAATAGGACCAGAAGCGCTCAGGGAACTGGAGTGATCAAGGGTCTAGCAGCCCCTTTATTTAGCACCGTTTTATCATTTTGGCTATTTGGTTCAATATCCACAAGGACACAGCAGGAACCTTTATATCAAAAGGTTTGAGGTTTGAACTAGCCAAGGGTTAGCCTTCCTGGCAAAATAAAGAGAGCATACATCAATTTCCTTGGAAGCAAAAGAAGAAGTTTTTTCTTTTGATAAAAGCAAAAAGGGGCAGAATTAAATAAAACTAATACAAATATGGATAAACTTATTTTTTCTGGAAAGAATATCAATGCTTATATAGTTAGCTAGAGAGTTGATTCCTATTTAGAAAGACAGAGGGGGTGGGAGTTACTACTGCTGTACTGGATTGGAATAAATCTTTTCATGCAACCCAGAATGTGTGGGAATTGGCAAGGCTATATTTAATAAAATGTGACTTTTATTAAGTTCAAACGTGAAACCATGCACATCTTCATAGGTATCAAAATTTGAAGGTAATAATAAAATAGTGTTGATGGCGCAATTCAAAACAAGTCATATAGATAGAGTTTGGTCATCTTTGGCAGTAATCAACACTAAGATTTTCTCCACACCTGAAAACATTGACAGCTGTCCTGGTTACTTTGGTCCAGAGTAGCATACTTTCAAAGCAGCAGGGTCAACCTCCCCCAGAAAAGTTCTGTATTAGAGATCCTGTGTCACTCAAACTGACTTCCCCATAACCCAAAGCCAAATGTGGAAGCCAACTTTAATTACCAAACAAGACAATAAGAACCAGTGATAATCTCAACCTGGTGGGCAGCTAAATTTGACACTTGACTCATTATCAGTATCAAGTCACCTCCTGCCTGATCCAATTGATTGATTTTCCTGATCTTGTTCCTCCTAAAATGGTTCCCTAAACTATATAAGTTGTATATCTCAATAAAGACAGTAATCTAGCTTCTGAACATTCCCCCTTGTAACTTTGCTAATACAGCACAGCTACAACAATTAATAAATATAAAAATGATTCTGTCTGTATAGATGCAATGTCACCTCAAGTGGGCTCAAGCTGTAAGGGATTTGACTGGATTGATTTTCTGTAAATTCAATTTTAAAAGTTAATGATCAAGCCAAAAGCTCAATTTGGCTCATGCTTAAATGGAATCCCTTGCATACATCTTAGAAAGTAGAAATGTTAAATTTAGTTGAGTGTGGTCCAAACATGTCAAACTGAGAATATAAGCCACTTGAAATAATATAGATTTGTATTTAATTACTTGATTTTTAAAATGTATGGCTAACCCCATTCAACTATATCAAAATGTCTTAACTAAAAAAATTACCCACCTTCAGAATGTGTGGATTAAAGTTGTAACAGAATCTACATATTTCTTAGTATACTTTAATATGATTGGATGGTTAAACCCTTTGCTGGCAATTGAATTGATGACAAAAAGAGAGCTTGGTCAATTTAAGCAATATGATTCAAACTTCAAATATTAAAGTAATATTTCTAATAAGATCTTTTAAAAAGATATAGTTGGCCTTCACATTTCAAACTATTAATCTTTAGATGAAATAGTATAATATTACATGTGGATGCATCACCTGATCCAAGTGTCTGCATATTGCTTCAGTGTAAACCTTACTTGTTACAGCCTCATCCCAAAATAATATCAGTGGAGTAAACTGACACTGATAAAATTATGACTTGGTATAATGCTTTTCATGAAACTCAGAGTATCTAGATAAATTATTTAGATAAGTATGGTTAAAAAGATACTAAATATTATACCTCTAGCTACTCTAGATGCTGAGATATATAGTCAAGTGCTGTAATTGGGCTCATGTCATAATAAAAGGTATATACTCAATTTGATTCATTTAAATTCACTCTAAAACACATATAAAACTAAAAACAATATATCTCTGTGAATACTAAGACAATCTTAATGTTCAATAGCTTAATTTAAAGCTACAGATCATGTCAGGGCCCAGAATGCCCTAGACAATCAGCTAGCCTGACTATATATAAAACAATCAACAGCGTGAAAGCCATTGCCAACTGCCTTACTAGAAAGAAAACCCCCTTTCTGACCTCAAATAGTCAGGGGTTTGCAAGGCCCACGTGCTGCAAAACCCTGGAACTAAAATTAAACACAAAATTGGGTCCATTTGCTATCAGGAAATGATAAATTGTGAAAGCAATTGTTTGATTTTTTGATCAGGTGCTCAAAGGCTTGCGGGCTCTAATAATAGCTGTGACACCTTGGCATGCTGCAGCCAAAACCATGACTATGAAGAAACAGCCAATGCCCTTCCCTCCCTAGGTCACAGTGTGCAATTTCCAAGCCATTTTGCAAGTATCACTTAAAATGATGCCATCAGGCCTCTGGTGTCACAAAAGACTAAGTATTCCTCAGTAAGTATAAGTTATGAGAAGGAGAAGCCTTCCTCACTATAGAAATTTTAAATAAATGACTTTATGCCCAGGACCAATTATTTTCTTGCAGGAATTATCTATTTTTTCACCAATATAATCATTATATCTGCATCTATTTGCAAATCCACTACACAATACAACTGCACCTATCTGTTCCCTCCTGGCTCTGCTTGGCAACCGCCAGAATTAACTCATTCCGCAAGTCAACTTACTATATGTTGACAATTGGAATTAAAAATACTTTAATGTTGACAGCATTAAAAAGTCAGAATTAAGTTTTAACTCATGCAGACTACTAAATGCCGACACTTTTTTAATAAGCAGAAACCTGTTTCCTGAACATTTTACTTAATAAAAATTAAGCCTCAAAATACTTTTTAGGGTAATGTGACAACATAGATTTAAAAAATTCCATAAAAAATTATACATGACAATTAAAAAAATTCATAAAAATACACTTCAAAAATAATTCACTATGAAATTAGCTATCTTTATTATAAAAAAATTCCCAATTATAAAAACAAATAAAATCCAATGCACAAAAAAGATACTACATAAATATTTACGTATTATAGGAAAATATAATAATTATAAACAGTAATATAAAGTTTTTTCTATGTTGAAAACTACAAAAACCATATAATTTACTAGTAAAATACCAATATAGGCCATGTAATACAGTCTAAAGCATCAAACTATCAATAGGAAAATCAATTATTTTATAAAATCAGCATCATAAAATATTAATGAGCTATTTAGAATAACTATTTAATTAAAAACATTATACTTAAAATATAAAAATTATATACAAAATTAGGCAATACTCAATAAATTTAATTAAAAGCTAGACTGTGATCACCTGGCTGCCATTAAGAAAAGTGGCAATCTTCTTGATGTATTCCCCAATCTCTGAAAGCTTATATTTGGCCTTGACAACGTCCTTGATCTTCTCTTGATATTGTTTCTCTTTGATGGCTCTCTTCTTCTTGGATGAGTGGTTCTCAATATCTCTGATGGATGCAGCAGTCTTCCCCTGTTGGACTTTGAGGTGCTTGTAGAAGGTTTTGTATCTGGGCTTGATTCCAAAGGAGGACTTTATATGCTTATGCCAGCCCTCCAAAGATGAAGTAGTTTTCATCTCATCCTTAAGAACTGCCTGGTAGTAGTTCCAGTTGGCTTTGGCTCTGGGTTTGCTCTAGCGCTTAGTGATCTTATGTCCAATCCACTGTGGTTTGTAATATTCAATGAAAGGGTAGAAGGCATCCTCATGTTTCTTGACATATGAATCCTGGCATAGGAGGTCAAAGGCTTGTCCAGTATGCTCTGGCTTTACAAAGGCTAGTGCTACAAACTGCTGAATTAATAACTTGCACTTTCCTGGTGTATCTAGATGGTGGAGCTTGCTGAGCTCAGGTAGACCCTTTAGTTGCCTGTTGACAGCCTGTCAATAATGAAAAAACACCCCTGGACCTCTACATCAAAGGTATTTACAAAAGCGTTATACTGGGCAGTTTCATAGTTCATGATTATAGTTGAGGGGCCAAGTGTTTTATCAAGAACTTCTTGTTCTGCAGCAAGGGTGGCATCATCCTTTTCATCATCATCTGGATTGGCTCTAGTGTTATGGCCAGAGAGACTCTTTTTATTACTGGGTAGAGCTTTGATGC
Organism: Entomophthora muscae; assembly: GCA_014839935.2. Taxonomy (NCBI): domain Eukaryota; kingdom Fungi; phylum Entomophthoromycota; class Entomophthoromycetes; order Entomophthorales; family Entomophthoraceae; genus Entomophthora; species Entomophthora muscae. Next base: position 378,167 of record QTSX02006399.1, read on the forward strand.
CCTCCTGAAGGATTTTAAAGGCCTTTGTTTATATCTCTTCTGTTGCCCCAGGAAGCAGAAAGTAGGCAAATGGAGCACCTTGCCTTCAATAAGGGAATGTACAACTCATAGTTGGTAAAAAAAGGCGGGGGCATACTACAAAGGTACTATCACATAACCAGGTCTCTGAATCTCTTAACTGCTCCATGTTCTGTTGTGTAGCATAGCATATAAGTCTTGCCTCTGCTGTAGGCTCATCATCATGTGAAAGGAATGCCTCATCACCATTGAAAATCTTTAACTCCTCTGTCAATACTAACTCTCCTTGGACCATGGCAGATTTCTTATGGAGGAATAGATCATGACGTTTGTCACATATGTACTTCACTAACTGGTTGTGGTCAGGGATGAGCTTCAGGTTCTCATTAATTAGGTGAGTGGTGGCCTTAACTGCCAGATCAGAAGCCTTGGCGTCTTTGGAGACTGGGACCATTTGGTAGAGGTACCACTTTAGAAGCTTTTTAATAAGATTGATTGGAGCATTGCATGTGTGCTCTCCTTTTTCACTAGTGACTTTATCCCATCCTTCTGTGTTGATCCTGGCAGTGCAGCTTCTATCTTCACACACATAATGCTTGCTTCTTCCTGCTCTCTTTTGATTGTTGCAATTAAAAACATAGCCATCACAGACTAAACTTACACCTCCTTTGACAGACATTAGAGGGAAAACCCAAGGGAACTTCTTTGGGAGCTTAAACTCTCCTTTGATGTTGCATATATTATGAACCTTTAGGGGATCCCATGGGCCAATTGGTGCTTGATGATAGTCAGACAGGTAATTATCAGGATCTTCTTTATTGATAATTGATGATGAGGATGGAAGCTCATATTTTCTGGGCAGTGGAGGGGAATTACCTGGAGTTGGATTCTTGCGCTTCTTGGAATGGGATGAGCTTGATTCCTTGGGGCTTGATTCCTTTGAGCTTGATTCATCTGGGCTTGACTGGGGTTCTTGACTCGTGGGTAACTTCTTTCTTCCTTGCTTGTTTAGTGGAACCTCATCTCCTTCTGATTGGTACCAGCTTGGAGAAGAGGAGGGGGCAGGGGAGGGCTCTTTGCTTTCAGGGTATGGCGTCTTTTCCTTTGTCTTCTGTTTTTTTGAGGGCTCTTTGGCTGGTTTTTTGTCGGGGTAGGGACTTTGGGCCTTTTCAGAGGCTTTGAGTACTTTCTTGGTTGACTTGGGGCTCTTTTGTGGCTTCCTGGAAGATTTGTCCTACAATAATTAGAGTAGAGTTCATAAAGTAAGAATAATCATGTGAAACATGAATAAAATTAAATAATAATCACTTGTTTTATTTTTTATTATGAATTAAATAGTTTGTAGAAGTATGGAAAGTAATTTTAGAGCTAGTTTATTGGTAAAGAATAGAAAAAAACCATGTTTAAATAAAAAGTTGACATTCTGGTAGTCACAATAGTCAAAAATATTTAATTTAGTTTTTCAGCATAAAAAAAACACTTTAATTTTGACGTCAAAATACTGACAGTCAGCATTAAACTAGAAAAACACTATGTAAATCACTTACTTTAAATTCAGAACCTGAATGTAAAAATGCAGGATTGTCAAATCCTTGGTCCAAATTTTTAATCACTTTTGCGGGCAACTCAGCTTAGTGAAAATTAAAATATTTAATAAAATCAACCATTTAATTTGACTTTTTTGATTTATTTAAATTGGCAAATTTCAAATCTCTTGAGCAGATAACTCAACTAACAAAAGACAAAACACAACAAACAAATGCGGGATACATGAATCAGAAATGCAGGATTCTAATGTACAATTTGAGATTTCCTGTTTTAAACAAATCATAGACATCATGTAAAAATTAAAAAAATCTGAAATTGCGGGATTTTCAAATCCAAGAACCAAGTTTCAAATCATAATTGTGAGGAATTTTAAATAAATATAATTTATGAGCATCTCAAAAAGGATGCTAAAGGATCTAGAGTGGACTTGTGCTAATTCTTTTAGGAATCATAGACATTCTCAAAAATCACCCTATTCCATTTTAGGACAGCTAAAATTTAGATCCTACTATTCACCAACTTAACATACTAACAATAAAATAGACTAAAATATACACATCTCTTTTTGAGTTTAAAATTTTTTAATAAAAATTTATTATGTCTTCTTTCAACAACAATCAAGTCAACAAGCTGTTCCCTGGCCTTGACAAAATCATGCAGGGCTACGCTGGGTCTCTTAACGGTGAAGCCTCTCTCTATGGCCACTCCCAACCTGCAGGCCCCTCTGCAAGCACTACCCAGAAGTGTGTTCTTTCTCCTGCAACTTCCAGCATGGCCCTGTTTGCCCATCACGCACAGGCAGCCGCCAACCCAAATCACATATCAACAATGGCATCCAGAATTGGCCATTTGAGCCATGGGGTTACTCAGAGAGCCCAGAACCCCAAAACAGCCAATCAGATGGCATTGATAAGTTCCCAAGATAGACACATCCCTCCCCCAGCCAATCAGCCTGCAAGACGCAGAAGAAAATTGATCACTCCAGAGATTGTTCTTGAAATGGTTGAAAAGCAAGGAAAGCTTATGTCCCTTGGGGAAATTGCGGCCGCAATGGGGTTTGCAAAGTCACTGTGGCTGCAACCCTGCAACCCTGCAAGCCCACGCCAACTGTGGCCCCCCTACCAAGAAGACCCCAACTGGTGCCCATACTTTGACCAAAGGTGACATAGCCCATCCCCTTATTATGGTCATTATGGAACGTGACCTGCAGATGCCCCTGGTCCAGGTACGTCTCCAGTTAGGACTCCATGGCATCTTCACCAACAAAAGAACGGTGAATTTGTGGATGCACAGAGTTGTGGTTGCTGCTAAAATCTTGTCCAATCAAGTTCTCAGTGGCCCCATTTTAGTGGATACTGATCCCTACAATTCAACTATTATTAATTTTATCAAAGGAAGGGCAATCAGGGCCCATAATGACGTCATCTTTCTGTTGTATGCTAAGATATCTGCAAGTATTCAAGACTATGAAGAAAGGCATATCCAGTCTGACATGTACAAGCGCGGCCCAATCTTGTACTTTTTTATTGGGGTTTTGTTGGCAGTTTCCCCATTGGGTGTCAATCATTACTTGGCAATATCAAATACCGCAGATGGGTATGTCTACCAGATGGAGCTCAAGGCCATGCTAGAGGAGTGGGCCATACAAAACGCCCTTCACACAGCTGTACTGAGTGCAGAGATGGAGCAGCAGGAATGGGCTACCCAAGAAATCAGTGCTGTGGGGCATGCTTGTTGGTCCTACCCCATCAACTATGCCAAAATGCATATTACAGATGTATGTCTCTACAATTTTGGTTCTGCTCTCAGGCGCTTAAAGCCTGCCACCTACAACAAAATATGCACCCAGATTGATAAGGGGTATGAGCTTTTCCCTTCTGCATCTGTCCATGACTTATTTTATCTCATCATTTTCTATGCAAGTGATAGTGATAAGTCCAGAAAGGACCCCCGCCTCCCCTCACGCCAGTCCATCTGTTTTGTCAAGCCAGTATATGTGACAGAAGAAGAATTTGAGCAATTGAAGCAATCAGCTCTTGCTGCCCCTTCCCAGTCAACAAACCCTGCCTCCCTAACCCCCCATCAAGCCACCTGCTTTCCAACCCTGACTCCCAAACCACCACACATTCCCTCACCACTATCTCTGATGCTGCCCCTTTCACAGGCGCAGATGAAGGTGATGTTCATTCCGCCCATTCCCTCCCCTTCCCGTCCTTTGATTAGTAAATAAATCTTTTCTTTGTGAAAAATTATTAAAATTGATATCTCTCTTTCAATTCATAATTGATAATATTTTCTTTTTACATTATCAACATTTCCCATAATTAATACAATGTTGTACATTTTATGAATAACTTAAAATTATGAGCATACATATTTTTCATCATCATTAATAAATTAAAGACAATAAACGTAAATATTACATTAAAACATTGCAATTAAATGCCAACTCTTAATATTTAGAAATTATGTGCATAACTCAAAGCATTTTGTTTAATAAATGTCACTGTAAACTAGGCCTTTTTCATTGTAATTTATCTAAATGGACTGTGTTTATATTAGAGTGCCATTAACGCTTAGTACAAATATTGATACATAGTGCATTTTACAGCCTGTATATTTACCTATTGGCAATAATTCTGTAAAATTTTCAGTCAGATTTTTTAAGTTAATAATAATGTAATGGATTAATAAATTACTGTTTATTGTCATTAATTGGCAGATTTTCTTTGCTGTGGTGATTGTGCATTTTCTGATATTTACACACTAGTATCCAATTGGTTGATTTCACATCCAATTGCACAGGCAATAGGAAATCAAGCTGCCACCCCAAGACCAGATGTGGTTGGGGTGGCGGCTTGATTTCCTATTGCCTGTGTGATTGGATGTGAAACCAACCAATTGGATACTAGTGCGTAAATATCAGAAAATGCACAATTGCTACAGCAAAGAAAATCAGCCAATTAATGATAATAAACAGTAATTCATTAATCCATTACATTATTATTAACTTAAAAAATCTGACTGAAAAGTTTACAGAATTATTATCAATAGGTAAATATACAGGCTGTAAAATGCACTATGTATCAATATTTGTACTAAGCGTTAATGGCACTCTAATATAAACACAGTCCATTTATTTTAAATTATAATAAAAAAGCTACATTTACAGTGGATTTTATTAAACAAAATGCATTGAGTTATGCACATAATATCAAAATACTAAGAGTTGATGTCTAATTGCAATATTTTAATGTAATATTTATGTTTATTGTCTTTAAATTATTAATAATGATGAAAAATATGTACAGTAGTTTTAAAAGCTATGGCAACAACCAAAAATACCTCAGATTTAAACAAAATCCAACTCTCAGGTTAAAATATACACTCTGTTAACAGAGTTTATTGGCGTTAATGGGCAAAATGAGTCAACACAGCAACAAAAGGCTCACACACAAAGCAAAACCATTCAAAATACAATCCAAAATACATTGATTCACAAACAAAATGGTGTGAGTTGACTTTTGTTGTACATATGTTTACTATGTGAATCAGTGAAAAAATACACCCAAGCAAGGTGTGTCAAAACACAAACCAAAAATAAAACACAATAGCAACTCACTATGTAAACAAAATCACTCACGCAATGTGTGCAATGGATTGTAATCATGAATGATACCAAGGTATCTAAAATAAGACACAAGATCTGAAACATAAATTTTAAAAATATTGTGTTGGGTGTTTGAATTTTGCAGTAAAATCTAGGGAAATGGTTGGATTTTTTTGAGTATTCTAAAATTAGCGTTGTAAAACCAAAAACAACTAGTTAAGAAATAATAAAATCTATAATTGAGATATTGGGTGAGAAAAACTCTAAATATCCATATTCAGATAAAAGCAAAAGTTAAAATTATGGAGCAACTTAATTGAAATTTATTTAATCTTTTGTTAAATTTTAAAATGGAAGGAACACAACAACAGAGTACCATTACACTGTTGTGCGCCGTGGTTGCAGTTGCCCCCGCAGGTCAAAGAATAGAGTTAGTGCAACCCAAGTGCCTACTCAAGGAGGAGACGGGAGAGGAGAGTTCCATAGTGATGCTGCACTGACACAGCCAGTTAAAGGAGCACAAGCTGCTAGGGTGCGGAGCATAAACCCTCAGGTCCCAAAGCTGACCCAGAAGCCCACCAAAGTCACTACTACAAAGAAAGTTAGAAACAAGGAGGTAGAACTTACTTTGTATGTGTTTGACATTGTGTACCAACAAGAGTCAGTCCTATCATCCATGCTGGAGAAGGTGAAGCCTGTACTTGATACTAGCTATAAGCCCTACGTCAGTGATGGCAATCAGGAGGATGACAAGGAGCCCAAGTTCTATCAAACCAATGAGGAACAGCTGGTGTTAAAAAAGGTTGCAGCCTTTTATACCAAGGTACCTATGCCCTGTGTTGTACCCAATGCCAACAAGTCAATCCCCACTGCTAAAAAGCCTGCCCCAAAGCGCATCCCTGACATCAAACACATCATCCTACTTAAGCTAATGCAGGAATCAGGTGATTACAAGGCAGCCGCAGCCCTTGTTGGAGTGGATTCCAAGTACACCAGCAAGACCTTCAAAAAATTCATCAATACTTGTTGTGTCCTTGCTGCAAGAAATTCTTGCGTGTTTCTACCATGCTCACCAAGGAGCACAAATGGGCAATCCGCCAGTGGATCACCCGGGACTGCCATCTTGAACTGGCAAGTATACAGTCATTGGTTAAATATACTTTTGGGGTTGAGGCTCCAATTTCCTTTTACTACCATGTGGTCAAGGTTCTGGAGTTTTCTTGGGAAAAACTCAAGATATCTCCCTACAGCAGAAACTTCCATGACAATATTGAGACCCAAAAAATACGCAGAGGCGTACACTGCCCTCAAAGCCAAGAGGACAGTCAAATTCTATTACATTTATAAATCAGAATTTGCCTTGTCTATGCAAAATGTATATGGCTATGTCACCAATGGCTCCAATGATGTGGTAGCTTGGCGTGCTGCAGTCTGCGCCACAACCTACTTTATTGTGGCTCTCCTTGGTCCAAAGAGGATTAAGCTGTATCAAATGATATTAGGTACTCACAACAGCTTTACCTTCTTATCATCCCTCCAATTGGTCCAGGATCATCTTAGGCGCATAAACCTGGGCATCACTAATGTAATAGTACTAGACAATGTTGGTCTCCACAAGGTGGCAGATATTCTTGCTGAATTTCCAACAATTGACACCAGTATTGCAGTGGGCTCCCATCAATTGGCCACAGAAAATGTTTTCCTTCTCTTCCTCCCTGCCTATTTGCCCTTCCTAAATCCCATTGAGGAAGTTTTTGGGTGGCTCAAGCAAGTTGTCAAGCAAGGGACCCCAACTGGGACCAAGGACCTCTTTGATTTGCTGCAGGCCAGGATCCACACCCTCCCAGCTGAGACTGTGGCCAAATTCTATGGCCACACTGAACTTGTTCATCCCTGCGTGCCTAGCCAAACAGCCAATCAATTAAAGGCTTAATGTGTCCAATTTTTTATATTTTCTTATTCACTATTCAAGATTTATTAATTATCATTTTATATTTAGATATTTCCATGCCCGCATTACATTCAGAAGATCCATCAATAGATGTAAGTAATTTATTTATTTTATTATATATTATTTTATTATGCCATCTGAGGTAATTGCAAACGCTTGATACTGGATTATGCAAATAGATTTATACCACTTTGTCAAATAAATATAAAATAGTCTTATAAAAATTAAACGTAAAATGTACAGGTTAGAATTTATTTTATTACCGTATTATTTTATGCTTTTATGAAACCCGTTTGCGCAATATATTTTGAAAAACTGGTTTTCTGAAATAAGAATTATAAAGTTTTGTTATAATAAAAAATAATATTAATTGTAATAATTTTTATTAGAAGAGAGAATTTATTGTGAACACCTGTAGTGGGTTCTTTGGTATGTACCCACCCTGCAATGGAGGTGGTGCACAACCTCCACCGCCACACTGTGGACAGTGGATACGCCCTTATTAAAAAACTCCCTCCTGCTGGTGAAGGGGAGTAGGGTAAGGTGCAAACTGAGGAGCAGCTTTTTGGGCGGGGCTGCAAACCCATAAATCCCTGCCAGGACCAGGGCGTCTTGGATTACATGATCCACTGAGTCATATCCAGGGGGGACCTTCTTCCCATCAAGTGCAAGCCCAGCCTTGTCAATTCCCAGAAGGACCCTGTCTAGATCCTCTACGCTGGCAATCATCCCAAAGAAGAAAAGATAACCAAGGTAAACCATCAAATGAAGCCTTTGCCCAGCAAAGGCTTCTGTGAACTCACACAATTTATCATAGACTGTGCTGATCTTCTTGTTGTACCTGGTCATTGCAAAGGTAAGATCCATTGCCAAGGGGAGCCCTGTCTCATCTGCAATCCAGGCTAGCCCAAAGTCCGCAAGGAGGATCTTAGTTTTCTTGACAACTGTTGTGTCTACAACAGTCAATTTGCCCACTGCGCGCCCAAAGTTCTCCAATAGGTAAGACAGGGTGTGCTCCAACAGGAAGAAGAAGCAAGCAGCCGCATGAGCCCAGCCCATCTCCAGTACATTATTGAATGGGTGTGTTGCCAGGATGTCCCAAAAAGCTCAATGGAGTTTATACAGTAAACTCCACTGAGGTTAACTGGGTCCAGGCAGACCAGTTGGGCATCCTTGTAGGCAGTAACTTCCCACTTGGATACCCCCTCTCCATGTGTCAGCCCAGCCAATGCCTCCCTGGACATAGGAAAGGACCCGTGGAATTGGTCCTCCAGCTCCTGCACAACAGGAGGGGACAGATACAATTGCTTGGCCACATTGGTGGCATAATTTACATAAAAGGTGGCCAGGACAAAGGGGACCAGGACTTGGCAGAGTTTGCCGTCTTCATTTTCTAAGAAAAAAGGTAAGTATTTTGAAATTTTATTAATTTTGTTTTTTAGGCTACCTTCTTGTGTTTTTTCCTTGCCCGCAGCTTCAGCTGGCTTGGCCATTCTTGGCGCAATCAATTGCGCTGGCAATTCTTTATCCTCTGTCCTTGCCCTCTTGGTAGGTTTTAGGTGGGCATACATTTCAGAGTCATCTGTCCAGACGGATAGCGCAAAGAGGGCAAATGACTTAAACTGGAGGCCCTCAACCACCATCTTCTGGATGTTGAGAAGATGCTTGATGGTCTTCTCTGGGGTGTCTGGCATTTTTGTCATTGTGCCTTTGCGGACACCTTGTTGATTTTGTCCCCAGTGAGGACAGCAGACTTAACTTTGGCTTTGACCTTGCAGTCAATGTCCTTGATTTTGGCAATTGCCAAGTCAAGGTCTTTGAGTGGTTTTTCAAGTTCTCTCATTTGATTTTTTACTAACCTTTCTATATGTTTTTATAGCTTTTGACCCAATAAATTCTGTATTATTTTGATAATGTTTCCTCTTTGTTTATTCCTTTTTGTTTTCCCATCTACTTTATACCATCTTTTTACCCATTTTGTATATGTTTTACACTCATCTCAATATGTGTTGTTTGCTTTGTGTTGGCATTGTTTCCTTGATTACCATATTATTTTTGGCGCTTGACATAGCCCCTTGTGAAAATATTAACAACAATTTGGTGATCAGCTAAATTCAAATTAGAAAATTATAGTGTTAACTGTTTTTAGATAAAGTTGTTACTGATCTGAATTCAAAACCTTAATGAAAAACTTTAAGCCAATCAGGAGCCAAGTGATAAAGTGATTGTTGTGACATAAAGGTTCACCCAATAGTTCTTTGATGTATGTGCACTAATTATATTATTGGCTGGATGTTTTGCCATTGTACGCTATTGCCACAGCAGCAATGGCGTATAATGGCAAAACATCCAGCCAATCATATTAATTAGCGCACATGCATCAAAGAATTATTGGGTGAACCTTTATGTCACAACAATCACTTTATCACTTGGCTCCTGATTGGCTTAAAGTTTTTCATTAAGGTTTTGAATTCAGATCAGTAACAACTTTATCTAAAAACAGTTAACACTATAATTTTCTAATTTGAATTTAGCTGATCACCAAATTGTTGTTAATATTTTCACAAGGGGCTATGTTTAAGTGCTAAAAATAACTGTGTTCTGGATCTAGATACATGACATAGTAAATATATAATTTTATAGAAATAAGCAGAACATAAAGAATAAAACCAACTATAAACAAAGGTAACATGAACAATTGAAAATCAAAAAAAAGATAATATAAATATAAAATGTTTGGTGATAGGGGTTTATTGGGACAGGGGAGAGTGATGCCTAGGAGGCAGAATAAGCAGGAAGGAAGACGTAGAGGCGGTGCTGGCCTGGGGAGTCTGGAATTGGGTGGGTTGGGCCTGCGGGTTAGGGGTGTTAGTGGTAGGGGTGGAGACAGGAGGATTTTGCGTGATGGCTGCCATATAACGCTTTTTGTATTCATCATTGATCATTGGCTGAATGGGCTGGTAGGTGACAGTGGCCCGAGGTGAAAGGCACTTATCCTTACGTGATTAGTTGCCCATGTTCACATGGAAAACCATTTGCGCAAACAAGTCAGCCACCATCTGGCAGCCAAAGAGAAAATTGTGGTCAAGGACCCCAAGATAGAGGTCGTAAAAAGCCTGAGGGCAGTGCTCCCGTAATGTGGATCCCATGTTGAAGAAGACAACATCTGCCAGATGGACGTTGGCGTGACCAGCTGGGTACACAGAGGCCTGGTGCCTGCGTCCCTGGATGGCCTTGAGGGTAGTGGAGCTTTCCTCCATCTGGTGGCTCAAGAAAACCCAGTACTTGGAATTTGAGCCATCCCAGGAGTTGAGTAATCTACTGAGGATGTGGCTGTATAAGTAGTCATCAATGAAATCTGGGTTTGTCCAATAGTAGACAAAACCCTTGGCTGAAACAGCCAGAAATGCACCAATGAATGTCCCCTTCTTGACCTCATTTCTTCTATTCTTGACAGCAGCTTTTCCTTGCTTGCCAAAATCATCAAATGCAATCAATAACTTATAGTACAAGACAAACATAATGTCATCTGTTAGACTTGTCAAGCATCTGACCAGGGTTGATTTGATTGCAGTGTCATATGGGGAATCCTCAGTGCCATCCCATTGGTTGCCGGCAAAATTGGTAAGAACCTGTATGGAAACCACCTTCTCATACATCCAGAGCTACACCATGCACTCAGACACCCATATGTTATGGTGCACAAGTTGCTTCCGGACCTGGGTCAATGGAAGCTTGGGATCCCGCTGGAGGAGGTCAAGCATGATTGGGTATGCCTCAGATATTTGTGACTTGGGGGCCTTCTTGGGCTTCTTGGCTTTCCCAATCAGATTCCCTCTGTTCATCAGGTTGTTGAATTCCTGCATGACAGTAGCTCAGGTAAATTGCAACTGGGCAGCAATCTGTTCCCAGGAAAGACCCTGTAGATTCAGTGCCACAATTTCCTGAAGAATTTGGGCAGTGATGATTTGTTGCTTGGGGTGCTGGGCCAGGGGAGCTGAAGCCTGATTGGCTGTAGGGGGGCAGGTTGGCTGGTGGCAGGAAGTTGTTCCAAATCAAGGTTGCCATCCTGATTGGTTGATGGGCAGCTTGTGTGGGGGTGGGTACAGGAACAGGGGCAGAGCTAGACACTGACTCTCAAACAAGTCAAAGCCATAGGGGTCGGTGGTCAGGTACAGGTCAGCTTCCTTGTTACCTGCCTCAAAGGCTTGGGTGTAAACAGATGCCTCCACATTCTGAGCCTTGCCTCCATTGAAGCTGGTCTGGCTGCTTCTGGCTTGGCTGCTGGCACTGTCAAAGATATTGCTTGTAAAAACCATTGTAAAAAACCTAGGATAAAATCACTAAAGGTAGAAATTTTAAAATTTAATCATTTATTTTTATTGTAATCTTGATTCCATATTTGGAAGGTTCTCAAAACCTTTTCATACAAATCTGGGGCCATAAAAAATGAATAAAATGCCTATGTTTCTAAATTAGATAGCTGTTGATTGGCTGTTAAACTGTTATTTTTCCATTTTAGGCTGCTCATACTACACATCTTGTGTGACTCCATTTTATTTCATGCTTGTGTAATCTTGCTTCTAGATTGCACAAGTTTTGTTTCATTTTAGTTCTTCTGTTGGTGCCTCATATGAATCCTGATTGGATTATAATATACTCCAGAACAGCATCCATCCATTTCACTTGTTGTGTCAGTTCATTTTGTTTATGGTTCAAACTACACTGCTTGATGTTTGATATAATTTTGTATAATGGGCTAGTGAAATTTATTTTTTGTTTGACAGTCCATTTATTAACTGAAATTTTATAAATTAATTGAATCCTGAATCTTGCGTGACTTGGATTTTGTTTAAATCTAGAATCATTTTGTTTAAATCTGAGCTATTTTTGGTTGTTGCCATAGCTTTTAAAACTACTGTATGCATTGAAGATAGTACTATAAAAACCAGTTTTCTGATGAAATTCAAACAAAAAGTCAACTATCAATAGCTTGATTAATAAATTATAAGTACACCTGCAAAACGTTGCTGAAATAGAAAAAATATCAGGGAAACAGTGACAGGAAAGCTGGGTGACAAGGGCCAGCCACTAATCCAGTCAAAAGAAGATGCCATGAACAAACTAGGAAATATTATAGACAAAAAGAATAAAGAAGCATTACTAAATCTCCAGGGAACAATTCTATCAAGTCTGAAGTTCAACAATGCGGCCTACAATTTGTGAGAGTTCTGGCAGGGGGCCAAAGAAAATAATAAGATCAAACTAATCAAAGGAAATGAAGTTCCAAAGGAAAATAACACTAATGAAGAGGAAAATAATCAAATGGAAACAGACAAAAACAAAACACAAGCAAGAAGCAGGAGCACTTCACAAAATACAGAAACTTTATCAAATGAAAATCAAGAGGAAGCACAAGTTTCAAGAAAAATAAGAAAAATTAAGCCTAAGAAAATTAATGAAGAGCATCCAACGCTCATGAAGTTTGCCGATATGGCGCCTGTGGCTGAGGGGGCCACAGGGGAAACAATTAGTAAGTCTTTTTATGTTTAACTTAGATTTATTTTAGTCATCACTAGGGATGGGGATGAGGTCGCAGAAGTGGCAGCTTATACGCCAAGTTGGTTTTATGGGGGTTACCAGCCACTGGTAGCCTCTGTAAAACAAATAAATAAAAACCAAATAAATAAAATAATTCAACAGAATATGTTTAATTTTTCAAGTAGTGAAGCTAAAAATAGGGAATATTTACCACCTGCAGGGTGCTTGCTGTGGTTGAGGGAAGCATATGAAATAGGATCAAGTATCAACTTCAAAGAAATGAATGAAATTTTTGGGGATATCAAATTAAACTTTGATGAATATATATACAAAAGCATTCAAAGATTCCCCTTCACAAACATCAACAAATATGAAAAGAATTTAATAAAAACTGACTTTCAAATTGGAACTGAATATTTAAAAGCTGCAATTTTTAATGAAGTACTTAAGGCACTGTCAAATAAAGTTGGGGATTCAGTCCTTGTGAATAATTTTAAACCTTTATTAATATTGTTTGCTGAGGCCTGGGGGCTGATTCAAGTCAGGCACCCCCAGAATCCTCTTCAAGTTCAACCAAACATCCTATATCAATAGATTAGTTCAAACATTCAAAAAATTATGCATGTTCTTGGAAAAGTATACCTTACAAAGAATCTTTTTTGTGGTATACCTGGGAATCCTCCTTCACTGCATATTAAAAACCAACGTCAAAAAGTTGGAGGATGTACCTATTCAAATGGATATTTGCTGTGTAGCCCTCAACCGCCAGAAGACACCGCGGGGATATAGGACAGTTGAGAACGTCCTGTATGACTCATTTGTATTGGCAACGTTATATGGGTACTATGTGCCCCCCCCAAAAAACCTACTAGTTGATTCACTCACCTGCCTTCCTTTTATCAAATGATCAACAACCACCAGGGTATAGGGCGCCACTCCTCTAGCAATTGCATCCAGGGTTGTCCACCACATACAGAAGAGTATGTGGATCCAATTAGATGCATTAGCTGAAAATTTAATTTTGGGGTATAATTCCCCGGAATAATTGCATTCCCTTTGCAATCAACATCCCCCCAATAAATATTTTCCCCTTGCAAATTAAATTTTATTTTTTAAAAAACTTTTTATATTTTAATACTAAAATTTTAATATTGAAATATGTAATATTAAAATTTCACTATAAGAATTTTAATATTACATATTTCAATATTAAAATTTTGGTATCTAAAAGTTAATATTAAAATTATAATAATACATATCATAATACTTAAATTTTTAATATCAAATATTTCAATATTGAATAAATCACGTTTTAATAAAAATAGTTAAATTTCAAATATTTAAACTTTGATATTTAAATTTTAAGATTTATAATTATAATTTTACTTTTAATAATTTAATTTTTAATTTTTAAATTATAATAGACATATATAATTAGATTGATAATAATAAAGGGACAGTTTAATAAAGTGAACATGTGTAATAATAAAATATGATTTATAAATTTGTTTATCTACCAGCGCGTTGAGTACAGGTTCATTCATTACATAAACAAACAACAAGAATTAAATTTATCTGCATCATGCAGCCCGCGCCGCTTATATTCTAAATAAATGATTGTTTAGGAGTCAAATTACCTTTCCCTTGTAATGTAATTTGGTAAACATATTTGATAAGCTTGACCTGCGTCCTAAGTACTAATTATTAAGTAATATATGAAAATCATTGGTTTCCGTGTCGTGTGGCTATAGTGGCACTGAAATAACAAGGATCAGATGATGACCTGCAAGGTTTGATTTGTGGCTTAGAAAAGCCAAAGTACTAACAAGGATTTACAATTATTTAAATAAAATTGATCTATTTCTATCTTTTTTAATTTATTTATTTGTTAGCCCTACAGTCAATACACTATTTAGTGGATTATAATAAAAATATATTCCTCATACCTAGTATAATTATTTTACTTATCTTTTCTACATACTCTTATATGTCTATAATACAATCAAACGTCACATTATTATATATAAATAATAATTTTTGAGTCCTAATAAAAAAACTAAATAAAAATACAAATAAATAAAACCCAGAGTGCCCATTTATCTGATTGGCTCAGAGGCCAGGGCTTTAGGGAGGAAGGATTCTGGGTGCTCATAGAAAGCTGCCACCACATCAGGTGGCATTGCAAATTGGCTGATCTCAAGAATAATGAAGAGATCCTCAGTGTCCTGAGGGAGGCCTTGTTTCACCTTGTTCTTGATCCAACCAAACACCTCAATTGGATTCAGGAATGGGGAATATGGCGGGAGGAAGAGAAGTCTCATTGGACAATTGGTAAGCTGGTGGCTGGAGGTGTGGCTGTTTTTGTCAATGGGGGGGAACGCAGACACAACCAGATCTACTTTGTGGAGCCCAACATTATCAAGCACAACACCATTGGTTGTGCCACTGTAATTTATCCAAAGGTACTCCTTGATGGCTTGGAGAAAAACCAAGAAATGTTCTGCTGTTATGGGAGCCCTTAATGATCTGGTATTGGTCCAACCTGCAAGGACCAAGAAGCGCAACCATGGAATAGGTCTGGGAACAGACAGCTGCACAATGGGCTACGCCGTCCTTGGACCCCTTCTCAACCCACCCATGCCTAGACCTGAGTGAGGAGAAAAACAACAATTTGTCAATATAGAAGTGCTGGAAATTCCCAGTCTCCTTTAGTGACAGATATGTCTTGGCATAAATGTGTCAATCCTCAATGGTCTTTTCACTGTTCCTATTATACAGCAAAACTCCCAGTACTTTCCAGGAGAAGCCCAAACCAACCATTGTTTTGTAGACAAGGGTTTTGGAAACAGAAATCCTGAACTCCGTGGTAAGCATTGATTGGACAGCAAGTGTGTCCAGGTGGCAATCCTTGGCTATGCACTGCTTGATTGTGTCAATGTGAATAGGATGAAGGAGTTTGGGCTGTCTTTTTGCCTTGGTGGATTTGGCAATTCACCTGGTATTGCCATACTTGTTGTTGATGTCATTAATGTATCTGGCTGTGACACCAAATTGGGACGCAATATCCCAAACTGCCATTCCCCCGTTCAAGCAGTTGAGGAGAGCTTCACACTCACTATCTGTCAACTGACGCCAGCCCTTGGCAGGTATCACGGCATCCTGGCTACCAGGCTCAACACAGGGGATGGGGACCTTTGTGTAGAATGTGGGATCACGCTTGGTTGCGCTGGCACTGTCAATGGTGGCATAAGACATAGGCACAAATGGCTCCTCAGTTGTGGCCAATGGCTGATAGGAGGTATCAAAAACGCGGGGGCAGGAAGTAGCAACTCTTGTGTCAAGAGTGCAGGGCCGGGTGACAACTGGGTATACAGTGGAGGTGTAAGTAACCTCAGTGTTCCTGGTGACCTTGGTGTAAGAGACTTTTGTGGCAGGCCTTGAGAGTGGCTTCTGTCTGGGATTCAGGCTGGTTGATTGGGCTTGGGATGCAGGAGGTGGTTGGCTGGCGCTGACACCTTGGGAGGCCTGTGTATTGGCATGACTCCCCTTGAGTTGGGTTCTGGGTCTGTTCTTGGACCCTCTGAGACGCTCTCATGGACAGGCTGCCCTGCAGGCTGGTGCTGGAGCTGGTTGGGAATGTGATTGACAGTCCATAAAAATAAAATAAAAAATATATTTTAGATTAAATATGTATTTATTTGGATTTATTGGTTTAGTTGTGGGTAGTTATTTTCTCTTGAGTTAGCCTTGAATAGTAACAGATTTTCTATATCCATAATTTGAAGTGTATAATATTGTATCTTTTCTAGTGTTGGATGATTTTAAAGTTTAATCACTTTTTATGTCTAAAAATGGTTGTTGAGATTAAATTTTTCATTTGATTTTATCCAGAGTGGAGCTTCTTTATTTGGGTTGGTGTTTCCTAGTGTGCTTACTGTACATTCAATTTGGATTCCAGTTCCCGCAATTAATATCTGAGTTTACTAGTGGCATTCAAAAGTGATTTGAAATTTGGTTCTTGGATTTGACAATCCTGCAATTTCAAAAAACATAGTAAACTTAATGAAATTGGTTGATGGATTTGAACGCTTCAAAATTGATTCCAGTCAATTCATTTTGTCCATTGGAAATATGCAGTTTGACTTGAAATTTGCAAAGTGTCTATGAGTTCTTGCATTTTCAAATATTCAAATAAAAATACAAAGAATTCAATTTAATTAAAAAAAAGGCCATCCTGCAAAAGTGATTCAAAATTTGGACCAAGTATTTGACAATCCCGCATTTTTATGTTCAGGTTCTGAATTTACAGTATAAAGCTTAGTTAATATTTTCCGGAGTTGGTTTTTTAAGGCCAAAATTGATTATTTTTAAATTTTAAAAAATTAAAGATTTGCATATGTAGCTTATGAAAACTAAATAATAGGGATTGTAGATCAGACTCTAAAGTACAGCCCTGGATACTTTGGCCTGAATTACCATACCATTATATGTGTACTTTTTGTTAAGCGGCAGTGTTTTACTAATAAACCAGTGATGGTGTCAACATTCAGGCAGTCAGTGTTCTTTTATAGTAACTCTCCTATTAAATCTTGCTTAAATTATATTACTTTGTTTACTTAGCTGAACCCCTTTGTTGCAATTTGGGTGACGCATCAATTTGACACAAATTTGACATTATAAATACATATATAAATTCTAGTTTTAACATATGTGTTTTGGTTTAAGTGGACTTCCAGAAATAAGCTATAGTTTATCCAGTGAGTTTAAAAATACAGTAAATATCTAAATAATACAAAGAACACTATGAAAGTTGGCATATGTCTTTGTTCAATGTTTATCTTTTTATATATTTAATAAAAGCCTTAACATAAAATATTAAAAATAGTTATTTTTAGAACATTGTATAATTTATTAAGAAACTCATGGATTCTTATTTGGGGTTGACATCCGTATATTACTTACTGGAGTCAACCTTAATGTAAAAGTACAAAGAAACTTACATTTTCATAGTAAATTATATTAGTTTTTTGGCTTAAAATTAAGCCTTTGTTTAAATGGTGTTGACATTATGCCTATTCCTTTTTAATTTTGCAATTCTGACTTAATAATTCACTATGAAAAATTAGCTTGGTTTTGGAAATGCCCAATTCTGGCGGATAAATACTAAAATAATGTTGACTTACTGAGTGTCAACAAATTGTCAACATTCAGTGAGTTGACGTGCAGAATGAGTTAATTCTGGTGGTTGCCCTGTGCTCCTGTCACTTTGGTTAAGCCACCTTGCGCCATTATCTTGGAGTTTTTCCACCCTCCCCACCTAGATCTTCCTCTTAGCCATTCTAGAGGCCCAATTTCAACTATCATGAAGGATATTTCTGTCACTCCCTCCTTGCCCAATGTGCTTCCTGCCCAAGACTTCAGCAAGTTGGGGTTTGTCTACATTACAGTATTGGGGCTGGCCAATCAGGTTGTGTCCCATACTGGAAGTTAGTGCTCCCTGGCTACTGCTGTGAAGTATATTTTCAGGATTGCACCAATTGTGTACATGGCCTTTCCAGCTCAGCTTGCTTCCCCTGTGGGAGTCCATCCAGACTCTGGTATGGGCTGTGACAGATCAGCTTGACATTTTTGTAGGGATTTTATAGCTCAAATATAAATTTTAAAATTATTTTTAGATTTAATAAACTTAATAATTATACCCCAAGTATTAAAATTAATTTTTTATTTATACATGGAATATACACTTTTAATTTTAAATAAACAGCTGAAATTAATTTTAAGAAGTCATTTTAAATATAAATTTAATTAAACATATGATAATTTTTCAACCACAATTACCCCCTTTTCCATCAATGTATCTCATAATACACAGGAGGTGCTTGAAAAGTTGCCCCATGAAGTGACTAAGGTTATGGACTAGTCTTTGTACAATTTCAAATCACAGGCACTATCTCCTGAGGGCAAGCTCCTTAGGTCAACAGTGCAAAAATCAAAAATGGGACCCCCAAAAAGTGCAAAAATTGAAACACTATACAGGGTGCAAAAATTGAAAATATCAAAGATCAAAGTGCAAAAATCAATTTTCTGGAGGTTAACTTTGAAGCTAAATATAATACAGTTCTTAACATAAATATATATATTAAATCTTTATAGACTAAAGAGACCCCAAGAAATTTATTTCTGCAATAAAAAGTATATGCTAGATAATAAAAATCTTCTTAAATTAGCTTTTTTAAAGAAAGTTTATTTTAGTTTTAAAAGAAGAATTAGAATAGAATTTATATGTAAATGCATCCAACTAAATATAAAATATAAATCTAACCAAAAAACTGCTTTATAAACTATAGTTTCATTAAAAAGGTTTAATTTCATTTTCAGCTTATGTAAAGCTATAATAATACTTCAGTATAAGCAAAATAAAGAATTTTTACTACAAGATACAAGCATATGATTTTAGTTATTTTGGTTTATAATTGATCTTATTTCAATGATAAAAATTATAGAATCCTTTCATTAAAATAATATAAAGTACATTACTTTCTTATTAAAGCTATACTATACAATTTTATACTTAATAAAAGATATAGTACTATATCTTATTTATAATAAGTCACAATATTCAAAAATATCAAGAACCTGCCACTTACATGTCATAAAAGGAAGACTTGAATATTATTATGCTAAAAACATTTTACTTCCACAAAAATATGATATAGATAGTTCAAAGTTGTATATCAAAGAGAAACATTTTATACATCTTATTTTGCTCTAATACATATAGTAAAAAGATATAATAGAAGATAATTGAGGGTAAGAATGGAGAGAGGATAATAGAATATAATTGAGGATAAGAAAGGAGAGAGAAGAGAAAAGAAGAAGAAAAGAGAAAAGGAGAAGAGAAGAAAGAAAAAGAAAGTTTTTTCTACTTGGTATCAGATTTATATGATCCACCCTCTTGACAACACAGAAAATTTTTAAAAGTTTTTTGGCCCCTGGCAAAGCCAAGGGGCCATTAAAATTGCTTTTTGAGGAGGAATGAGAGGTGGGAAAGGAGAAAATTCAAAAGAGAAGCCTTCAAAAGAAAAACCAAGAGCATATTGCACTTTCTTTTTTGTACTTCAATTTTTGCACTTTCAATTTTGTCCCCTCTATTCAAAGGAGTAAATAAATTCTATTTTAAAAGCCAAATTAATTTAAAGTGTGTTTTAAATTGTATTGATTTGGGAACTTAAAACTTGGTTTTTTGATTTTAGCTACTAGTAAAAACATTTTAAAAAAAGTCAAATTTAAGAAAAATATTAATCTTTTTGGGAAAAAGTTTATTGAAAAAAGTTTAGAGATCAAAAAATCCATCAATTTGGAGATTTTGATCTCCACACTTCAACTTTAGGCACTTGTCCTCTCATGATTAGTACTGCTTCCAATTTGACACACTGATCCCTCCTCAAGTTATTCCCAGCCGGAATGTCACATGGAACACATAAATATGCTACCCCCTGGTAACTTGTGGCTCTCACATATAGTATATCAATTGTACTATTCTTAAAATAAACACATCTTATTCTTGTCATTTCTATTTGGACTGTTGTCTTCCTCAATCTAAATACAGAACTACCATTAGTTCTGTTGCAACAGTGGTAGCACACTAGGTTTGATTAAAAACTTATCTATAATAAAATTCCCCCAAGAAAATAAAAAGCACTGGCTTTATGGTTACATCTCACCAAGAGGCCTTCCTCCCCATCCCTGATGGGGACATTCTTAAGGGGTACATTGTATACCAGGATCATTTAGTTCTCACCTGTGTCTACAACAGACTCTGCTTTGGACAACGTAATGTTAGTGTCACCCCGCCTCAGTCAGATCTGTCACAGCACATGATAAACCTGCAACTTGAATCCTTTATGGATGGTGTGAAGGGGCCAACATAATGAGTTGGCTACACTCCACAGAAATTTTTCTCCAGATTTTTCAAGTACTTGGGCCCATGTGTATTGCAAACTTTTCAGGGCTCCTCACAGGACCTGCTGCTATATGGCTCTCTAAATGAGTTGATCAAGAATTCAAGGTCACCTGGGTGGCCTTCAGAGATACTGCAAAGTCCTACTAAATTGAAACCTTTTCACCCATTGTAGTGAGGACACCCCTTGTTGCAATAAAAAATGGTTCTCCCTGAGCACCTTGCTGCTTGGCAACAAGCACTTACTGCCGCCCCAGAAGCCATTACTGATGTATATGCCATGCTCCTTACCCTTATTATCAATGGGTTAAACCTCATATCTGTAAATGGGTGCCTGTAGGATGTTGCACCTCCATTGACAACTTTTACAAAGACATTATAGAAGAAAACAATCAAGTCATAATGGGCTTCTTCAGATTTGTTGATGCTCCCCCTCAACCTTATCCTGCGCCTGGCAGCGCCCACAACTAAGTAGAATGCCGCCAGCAAAATAATGGCAACAAGTACCCTTATGAGAGGGGCTTCAGTTGGCACATATTGAGAGTCCAGAAAAAGCCTGAGAGTTGTAGGCATAAGAAGCTCTACATGTCACGGCCCATACCAGAGTCCAGCTGGACTCTCACAGGGGAGGCAGGCCGGGCCCGGAAGACCATGTACACAATAGGTGCAATGCGGACCAGGTAGTTGAGAGCAGTGGCCAGGGGGCGCCAACTCCCAGTATGGGGCACAACTTGGTTGGCCAGCCCCAATACTGTGATATAGACAAAGCCCAACTTACTGAAGTCCTGGGCAGGAGGCGTGTTGGGGAGGGGAGGAGCAATAGGAATTTCCTTCATGGCAGGTGGCAGATCCAGATGGTGAGGGTAGAAGTACTCCAAGTCAAGGGTGTGGGGTGGTTTGACTGGAGAAGCAGGAGTGTAGCCAGGAGGATATGGGTATGCAAGTTTGTATTTTGTTGTGGATTCCTGAATAGATGCAAAGAGAATAATTAAATTTGAGCAAAAATAGACAATTCCTTCAATAAAATAATGATTTCTGGGCATAAACTTGCTTTATTAAGATGTCAACAGTGAGGAGGGCTCTTCCTCCTCACTACTTATACTTACTTGATTTTCTGTGGCATTTTGTGCCACCAGGGAACTGATGGCATCATTTGGTGTTGAATTTTCAATTTTTACCGGAATCTGCGTACTTGAGCAAGGGGCTGATAGCTCATTAGCTGCTATAACATGAATCTTTGTTGGACTGCAGCATGCCAAGGTGCCACAGTTATTTATAGTTCCTGCAACTAATCAAACGTACAATTGCGCTCCTGATATATAGTTTCCTAATATGTGAGTGGCCCAAATTCAATAATGGGATCAAATCCAGTGATTCAAGGTTTTTGTGCCTCTCAAATCCTGGGCCATTTTCTAGTCAAAAGGGGGGGGTTTTATTGCCTTGGAAGATGCTTTGTACAAGTTCCCACACTGTGGGTTTTCTCAACTCTATAGAGGCCAACTGAATGTCCAGGGCAATCTGGGCCCTGACACTACAACCCTTCTTGACCCACACTCACAATCTCTCCTCATCAAGAATCCCTGCAACTAAAATGTACATGAGGTGCAAACCTTAGATGTGTTACAAGTGCACAGTGACAGTTCCATTCTCCAATCCAGACATTCATCAAATAAAATCACTTTCTTGGCTTATCCCTTTTGCTTCTATTGAGACACTCACAGACTCCTGGTAGATACTGGGGCCAATCACACTGTGGTCAATCAATAATTTGTGGACTCCCAAAGGTTAGACCAAGTCCCCAGCTGCTTCAAAGCAGTGTGTATAGCAGACTCCTACAGAGTAATCATCATCCACAAGACAGTACCCTTCTCAGTAAGAATGGGTAACATCCAGTTCAGTCTCTCTGGGTCCATCATGGCTGGGCTCAGTCATGACGTGATAGCAGGTCTAGACTTGTTGCACCACAATTGCCCTTATATCAACTGGGTTATCTTGGTTATCATCCTTAATAGAGATGGGGTAGGCTTTCAAATTTATCAAGTCAAAAGAATAAAATTCTCCACAACATTGTAGTTTTACACATCACAGATATGGGGTCTTATGACTTCAAGGGGAGAAAGCTCAATTTTAATCAGTATTTGGTCAAAATTATTTTCTCTGAACCTACTACACCTTCCCCTTGGAAAAGACACCCCAATTAGCATTGAAAAATCTCCTCAAAGAGTTTAAGGATGTCTTTATCAAAACGCTAGATCAGTTACCTCCCCCTTGAGAGATACAACACACTTTACAGTTACAGGGGTCTCTACAAAAAGCCCACCCACTCTAGTTTCTAAAGCCCAAGGAGAATCAAACACTCCGCCAGCCCCTTGTGTACACCTTGGACAAGGACTTCATCTTCCCCTTTCTTTCCCCATACATAGCTGCAGTATTATTTGTAGCTAAAAAGAATGGATTACTCTGTTTGGTTACAGACTACTGTGCACTAAACAAAGTCACTGTAAAGAATAAGTACCCCTACCACTAATCAACTGCCTGTTTGATACACTTGCAGGTGCAAAGGTCTTTAGTAAGATTGATCTCACTGTGGGGTACAATCAGGTCTGGATTGCCCCCAGGGATGAGGCAAAGACAGCCTTTTAAACATGCTATGGTTGTTGATAACTGTCTTAACAGTAGCAGAGGTAAAAATTAAACAGCAGAATAAGCATATATGTCAACAGCAATTTCAGATATCAGTATGAAACCAGAATATCAGGCTAACACCTGAAAAAGTCAACTGTGGATATTATTGAAAGCCTATAAAAAGGCTGTTTACTTAGATAAAAAATTAATCTTTTCTGGTTTTAATTACATTCCCAAATTAAAGGTTACCACTCTACAACACCACACATCACAAAGCTTAGGACAACAATACCAGGATACCTACTAAAAGGTATTTTAGTACTGCTGTTGTAATTTCAGGTTTATGCAAGGCCTATGGGACAGAGACCTCAGTAATGGTAGAGTCTAAACCTGTTGTCCTGGGACTGGCTGGCTATTGAGTGAAGACTTGAAATAGATTTAAGAATAAAGCTTATTTATTAATAATTTCTATGAGGGAGTTGTATAGTCACACATTCCATCTTCAGGATGAACAGAGGGCAACATGAACAGTCATGTGAACATTAAGAAAAGGATTCATTGATGCTAGTATATCATGTGAGAGATGTAAAGAGATCAGGTGATACTAGATAAATCTCATAATAAGTTTTGAGTCCCTAGTTTCAGAGATATGAGCTCAACAAGGCAGGCACTGGTTCAGAGCTTGATAAGAGGAACAATGGATTATTATCCAGTAATAGAATCACAAACACTGCTGTATCTTTGGAAGTACTGAAGATTGAATCAAAGTATAATAATCTTTTATAGGGTAGTTTTGCATGGAGAGTGCAATTATTAAATAATATATATTCTAGAATATTGGCTAATTCCATATTTATAGCATCAATGGTATTGAGTATATGGATCAAATTAGTACTAAGTATATCATAGTGAGATATATTAATACTTAAATTCATGACAGATCTCCCTCCAATATCTCTCATTATGTGCTAGGAAATATCTGTAATAGAAAGGCAAAAAAGGAATAACTGAGCAGGGAAGAAATTAAATTTAGGTATGACTATTGAAGGTCCAGACTCTGGACATGTCATGGACTGCCATGGTATGGTAACTTTTAAAAGTCACGTTTTAAAAGCTTTGATTAATAAAGATACCTCTTACCATCAGAAATCCACTTTGATGATCTTGCTAGGTACTCTAGATTAAAATTTATGGCAATTTTAAAGAGCCAAGTTCAAAACCCCTGTCAACATGTCCCAAAATGGTTGCAAGATTGGATTTCAAATCAAGACAAGCAATAATCAGTGAGCGGTCAAATCCAATCATATCTCAGCTTCTGGTGATCAGTTTTGGACGTTCTTACTCTCAAATGAAAGCCCCAGATAAGGAAAATCCTGCAAAAGTATTTTTAGATGACCAACTGAGGCAAAGCACAAAGTTCAAATCTGGCCAAAGGAATATGATTAGAATTAGTCAGCTGATGTCTCAAACTTTTAGCATGACCCCCAGATAGAAAGACAAGAACCTACAGGAATAATCTGGAAGAATCTCAAATACTAATGCAAATTGTATAAAAATAAACTAGCACCTCTTTCCCTATTGTGATCATTCTTGGTCTGAATCATAAATAAAGGACTTCTCTTAGACTATAGCTTAAATGGATGAGAGTTGGGAGCCCTTGGGCTCTGACAGAACATATATAAATAACAACAAGGCAGTTGACTTATGTTGAGCTCTGTGAAAAATTTCTGAAATATCATGTCAGTAATTTT
Organism: Entomophthora muscae; assembly: GCA_014839935.2. NCBI lineage: Eukaryota > Fungi > Entomophthoromycota > Entomophthoromycetes > Entomophthorales > Entomophthoraceae > Entomophthora > Entomophthora muscae. The sequence continues at coordinate 403,171 of QTSX02006399.1, forward strand.
GTGTTGTAATCTGGGCAAGTTAGCAGACTTACTATGGGTATTAAGCTTGTGTTGAGTTCAGAGCAAATTGAAAGGGAACATTATGGCATCACACTTGTGTTGGGCTTTGGTATAAGCAGAGAGGAGTTGACAGGATAGTTGTGCTTGAATAAAATCTCTTTTACAGGATACTGACAGATCATCTTCCAAGATATCTGCAGGAAGCTTTAACCAGGGACATAGAGGGATAAACAACTACCAGGGGTTGGCCCCTATATTGGGCCCCAATTTTTTGTGTTCAGCTCTTGAGGACAACATCTAAGGGGACACAGCAGAAAAGGGGCAGGAAGATATTCCATCAAATTTTTACTGTTGACTGATTTTCAGTCATTTTTGATCCAACTATATTGTTCTTCACATGTAACTTTTTCCCTTTGCAACAATAAAAAAATTTAAGAATTAAAAATAAATATATATTTTCCATAAAAGTTATTATATGAAGATTTTAATATTCTTTATTAATTTTTAGCAGTGGCATTTAATTAATTAGCTTTTAAAAAGGCATTGATTTAAAATTAAGCCTCTTAGATACAAAAGAAATAAAATAAAAATAATTATACGCAAGGATCATAGCTTTTATTATCAAATAGAGTATATTTAAAAAAATTATTGTAAAGTTAAATTATTTACATATGAAGAAATTTATAGCTGGATTGAAAATGACTGAAAAGCAGTTGACGGAAAAAATTGATGGAATATCTTCCTGCCCCACAGAAAACCTTTGCTATGAAAGGTATGAGGTTTGGAGCTAGCCTGGGGTTATTTTTCAGAGCAAAATTAAGGGGACATACCTTAATTTCCTAGAACAAGAGAAGACAGTTTCCTTTTAGCAAAAAGGAAAGGAAAAGGCTTTAATATTATAAAAGCCAACACAAATGTGGATAAACTTGTCTTTAGTTGGGGGGAAGATTCTACTTGGATAGTAGGCTGAGAAAATAAATCATTCCCTAGGTAGACAGTGTGTCTGATGAGATCATCTGAACTGAACTTGTACCAGGATCAGAAGTATGCAGGTAGAATAATCTGGAACGGGTGGAAATTGATGTCAACCCATTTAAGGAATGATAACAACTGTTGAATTTGAAATCCAATCTAACCAAGTCATTGCAAGTATCAATGTTTGAAGGCCATATCAAAATAGCATTAACAGAAAAATTTACAACAACTGTGTTATTAATTTTGGCATGAATAAAGCACCATTTATCTTTACTATGCTCATTAATAAGACTTTCAAGGAGTTGATTGGGAAGTGTGTTGTGGTTTAACTAGACAATATCATTGTGTTTAGTCAGGACTAAACTACTCATCTCCAACATCTCTTAGGCATACTAAATACCCTTTATAAGCACCAATTAAAGGCCAAACCCTCAAAGTTTGAGTTCCTCAGGTTGAATTTATTATTCCTTGGGCAAATTATCTCTGATCAAGAAATAAACCCAACTCTTCCAAAATCAAGTCAATTACTAACATGCCACCTTCACTGATGTGGGCCAGGTGCATACATCCTTAGACATGGTTGTGTATGTATTTAATTTCATTCCCAACTGTGGGGAGCTGATTGCCCCCTCACTGAGCTTTCACTAACAAAGCAATGTTTCTAATGGACGTCTGCAAGAGACCAGGCCTCAGAAAAAATTAAAAAAACCTTATCATCACTCTTATCCTACAGTTCTTCAACCAAAACTACCAGTACAAACTCAAAACCAATGCCTCTGACAGGGCCATAGGGGGTGTGCTGCAAGTAGAAATAAATGGGGGTACCTTTCTCTTGGTAGCATAAAAGTCCAGGAAGCTCATCAACATGGAATAGCACTATCCTATACATAATAAGGAGTTAGCTGCAATTATCCACTGCATTGAGAAATGATGCTGCTACTTGGAAGGTGCCACCTTCTCACTATGAGCCCTCACAGACCATAAGTTCCTTCAACACTTCAACACTAAGTTTCATTTGATCCAAAATAAAGCAGGATGGGTCAAGAGCCTGTTCCTTTATTGACTATGCATCAAATACAATCCTGGGAAAGAGCTCATCACATCTGATGCTCTCTCCAGAATAAATGTAGTGTCTATCACAGGGAATAATGGGTTAGACACAGACTGTCTCATGCTCTATCTTTTCCATGAGGCCACCCATTACAATTGTATTAACTCAGTGACCATCTCAAAGTTGAAGGACAACAAGAGTCAGCTCACCACAGACACTGGCAGCATCTGCCGCCAAGTGGAGACACATGAGAAGATACCTTACATTTCCACCACACAGCAAGGAGATACAATACTATATCACCACAGTACCTTAGGTCATATCATAGGATGTAACATCTTAAAAATCATGAAGCATAATTTTTGGTTGCCCTGTATGTTCCAGGACATTCTGGACCTCCTCAAGACATGTGTGTTGTGCAAAAAAAAATATTTCTAAATCTACATCGCCTAAATCAGTTTCAACAATCAAGGCTACGGAATCCTTCAAAGAGTGGACCCTTGGCATTTTTGGGTCCCTTCCTGAGGATAAACTGGGAAGTAATTACATCATCACAGCTGTCAACTACTTCACCTGCTGGTCAAGGGCATTAGCAAACACCAATCACACTGCCATAACCATTACTTGGTTTATTGGTAAGGAGATTGTAGTACACTTTGGTTGTCCCAGGCGGCTCATCACTAATGGGGACACAAGCTTGTGGGAAATGTCATGAAAGCATGTTGTGCCAAGAACACCATCCAACAAGTAGTCATCACACCATACCATCCCCAGGCTAATGCAGGTGTGGAGCGCCTGAATGGTTCCTTAGTACAAATAATTGTCAAACTCTCCCAGGAGCACCCAAACACTGACTGGACAGAGAACCTTCTCACTGCTTTGCTCATATTCAGAGCCAGAATCAACTGTGGTACAGGCTTCAGTCCCAGTGTTTTATATTTTGGTACTCCTGATGGCTTGACTGTGGTAGATAAAGGGAAACTATGAACCATGTTCCTGAGAAGCCTCCTCTCATAACTACCCCCTCACTGATCCAATGGTGAGCCAAAGCTTGCAACTTGGAGCAGGATCATATCAAGAGGGCAACCAAGTACCTCAAGGCAAGATATGACATGGGTGATCCTGTCTACGCCCTTAATCCTACTTTTTCAGGATCTGGCCTGACAAGCTTGTTGGTAAATGTCTTTTCCAAGTAATTTCTGAGGATGCTTCTGACTCTAAGCTTCAAAATGATGCCTTTTACTTGTCTCTAGCTGCCCTAGCCCCCAAGATACAGCCAGTCAAAGTATTGGAACCAACTGACACATTTGAACAATGTGAATTAGCAAAAAGATTGGGTCCTGGATCAAAGAATACGTCAATGTGGGATGTGAGCATAGCTTGGATTCTAGTGATTGTGTTTGGACAGGCAAACCTGCGTTTTGAAGCCACAGACCAGGAGAATCAAATAGTGCTAAAATTAGATAAGCATCAGACTATGCTGCAGAGCCCTGAGCTAGAATTACGCCATCTTAGTAATTCAAGCATAACTTGCCATCTAGGGACTGGGTTTGAATTTCCAAACCTGCCTTTCAAAGCCAAAGGACAGAAGAATCAATTGGGAGTATTTTTAGATGAGCTAAATGCGCCAATAACAATAGAGAAACTACCTTTCAGAAACATTGTTGATGCTATTCAGAAGTTGAGCCAAACCTCCAGTCTGATGCCACAAGTAGAGCCACTGAAACTGTCTAGAAGAGTCAAGAATAGTCTAAAGGCCCAAGCCAAGTGGTATAAAGAGATAATTCCCCCAATGATCAGCTTGTTTGTCATTCTAAGTTAGCCTTGAAATAAAGTTTTAATTTAGTTTTGATTTAAATATTAAGTTCAGTCAGATGGAAACCAGTCAAGACCCTCTGGGCCCTGACATACTTCCACACAACTCAAACCCAACCACCTTTGGCCCTTCAAGGTGGCAGCTGTCTACAATAATCACACCTACCAGCTTGAAGACACCCAAAGATATAAAAGGGCTCCATCATGGTTGTGTGTGTCCCTGCTGCACCATCCCTGCCCATAAAATCTTTATGTGTACCTTTCCAGATCTTCCACAAACTCTGATTATGGTGTCTGATGACAAGCAGGGGGCAAGGGGGTATTGCAACCAAGGTTAACCCCTTGTCCACCCATGTATCTCACAGTACACAAAGGGTGCTCAAAGAGTTGACCCATGACGTGACTAATGGTATGGATCAGTCTGTGTGCAGTATCAAATTACAAGCACTATCTCCTAATTAGGGATGCTGTCAATTTGACCTACAGATCCCTCCTCAAGTTGTTCCCAGCCAGAGCGTTACATGGAACACACCACTATACTACCCCCTGGTAACTTGTGGCTCCCAAATATAGTATATCAGCCATAAAATTTATAAAATAAACCTATCTTATTCCTATTCTTGTCTTTTCTATTTTGACTGTTGTCCTCCCTAATCTAAATATTGAACTATTACTGGTTCAGTTGTAATAATAAGTCATCCCAGCTTAATGATACAATAAAAGATATTGAATTGATTTATTAAGTTCAGCTTTATATCTGTCCTTGGATGGGGCAATCAACCTAGTACTATTATATAGGTGGTTCTTGTTAAAGGGGATTGTTTTAACATCTAACCAGCAAAGATGTTTATAGGGAGGCATCCAAACTTTATTTATATCAGTTCAAATATTTGATTTCTCACAAGTTATCTCATTTTGCTTGCCTATCTGACCACCTCTGTTCTGATTTCAGGGGCAAGTTGGTACAACAGATTCAATACTGTATTTATATGAGTGAGTTGAGGCTTTAGCATAGGTGTTTAAGCTTAAATAGATCTAGGGGCTAAACTAAACCTATCTGACAAATATATCATGATGACCAATAGCTTTGTTATACAAAGAAAGCTATTAAATTGGCATCCAGCTTTATCCATTACCCATCCTTTCAGGGATGTAATAGGGGCTGTGTTATTGAGTATAAAAAATTTCATCTTAGAATGATGTGGATGTTGTTACTAGTGATCTGGATTCCTGACCAATGTCACAATCCAGATACCACCCGCTAAATTCAACCTAGAGGCAAAGTTTAGTAACTGCCTCATATTTATAGCAAGTTATATATTTTTTTGGGCTTAAAGTTAATAATTGTTTCAAGTGGTACCAGCATTATACCTGTTCCAGTTCAGATTTGTAATTGTTAAACAATAAACAAATAAAAATTGGCTCAGATTTAGAATAATAAAAATTTGGCAATTGGGGTCAAATCATGTTGACATGCAGTAAGTTGGTATAATAGATGGGTTAACTATGGTGTTTGGATATGCTTTGGATACTTTAAATGATTATTACAGGAGCTAGGAAGCAGTTCAGATTGATCAGGGATACTTCAAAATGGAAAGCAGAGGGATGGGGTACCATTTTTTTCATTGTGTGTGTAGGCCAATGCAAATTCTCATCAATGGTGTGACCTAATGCTTCTAGTTTGCTTAGAGGCTTAGCTGGGGTACAATTTGGCTTTCTTAGAGTTGATCAAAGACTTATGGTCTAACTCTAAGGGGCTATGGGCTTCACATATAAGGCTGATATATCCCCAAAGGAAACCATCTTCATGTAATCTAAACAGCTTAAAGATATGAGGCAAAGGTACTGTTGTAACTGTGCTGTTTTAGCAGAGTCACAAGGGGAAAATATTTAGAATATAGATAATAATCTTTATTGTGAGATAGTGATTATATAGTTAATGTGAATCAAGGATAACAGGAACATGATAGGCAATCACACGGCTGGATGAGAGAAGGGGGTGGCTTGATCCTGATAATGAGTCAAGTGCCAAAACAAGGTATCCACCATAAAGGATCATCATCTGTTCATGTTGTTGGATTTGGTAATTTGAGTTGACTTCCTAGTCTAGCTTCAAGTGACCGGATAATCAGATTGCGGGTCACAAACCTGCTTGGTTGGAAACTTGCTGGCGGGTTGAGCCTGCAGTTTTGATACACACACACACCCGACTGAAGGTCGGCCTCCTCTGGGGGCAGGTTGTCAGGGAGGTTGTCAGGAGCCAGGCGCTGTATTGAACTAGTTGCTTTTCTGTGGAAGGCAGGGCGGTTTCTTGTTGTTTCTGTCTCGCTTTTTAGGGTTGTAGGCAATAATGGTGTAGGTTCTTGTCTTTCTTACGTTTTCCAAGCCCTTGCACAGGGTAAGTGTTATTGTTGTTTACCTTCAGAATGATTGCTGGCCCTACTTTCTTGGGTTGTAGCTTGCTCTTGTCAACATTCATGACCCAAACTTTGTCCCCAACTTTATTTCTATTGCAGATGGGGACAAAGGTTTTTTGTAGATGTTCATTCTCCTTCACTGTTTTTTTCTGTTTGCTCTTACAACGTGAGGGTCTGAGCGTGGAGAGACTTCACTTGGAATTTCCAAATTAGGTCCTGTCAATGCTTGAATGATATTTGGCTGTGTATTGTATACCAGTTCAAGCAGTCTTTTTCTGGTGATCTGTTCACTTGGGTTCAACACACAAGTAGTGCAGTCAGTAGCTGCTTATACCAGTCTTCAGGTCTCCTGGCGGTGAGTTTGGCTAAGGCTTTCATGAGGCTACCATTAAGCCACTCTACACTTCCATTGGCCTGTGGGTGGTATGGTGTTGTCACAGTGTGTTTGACCTCATTTTTTGCAAGGTATATGTTGGTGGTTTTGGAGGTCAATTATTTCCCTCCATTGGTTATCAGGAGTTCTGGCTTTCCAAACTTGCTGATTATCTCCTTGCCAATAAATTGTTGTACGTCATTGTCAGTGTGTGCCTTTACTGCTTGGGTTACTGGCCATCTTGTAGCAAAGTCAATGGCAGTGATGATGTATTTCTTTTCATTGTGCTTTCCTGGCATGGGTCCAACAATGTCAAGAGCCCATACTTTGAAAGATAGTTGTGTGTGGATGGGTAGTACTGACTTTGGAGGGGTTTTGCTCTTGGCAAACTTTTTGCATACCTCACATTGATCTAAGACTTTCTGAACGTCACAATATAAGGTTGACCACCAGGCCTTATGTTTAAGGAAATCATATTAGTTTTGGCTCTTGGTATGTCCAAGGTCTCTGTGATAGCGTAGGATGGTGTCAACTTGCTGATGTGTAGGAATGTAGGAAATGGTTGTGCCGTAAGTCATCTTTCTGTGTAGGGTCCCATATACGTCAGCAAATAGGTGCTCATTTTTGATGACTTTTTCCTTTGTTATGTTGGTTGTGCTGGGGGAAACCTTTGTCCTTTGTTTGTAGTACTAAGAGAGGCCAGTCTGGGTTGAGCCATTCTCTCCTCTTGAAGCACGGACATACAGGCAGGACAGGGAGTCTGCTATGGCAAGCTTGGGCCCCAGGTTTGTACTGGATGAGCATGTTAAATCTCTCCAATAGCTCCATCCACTGGGCTTGGCGGCGCAACAGATTTGCTTGCGTTTTGAAATAGATGAGCAAATTGTGGTCAGTTAATGCTGTGAATTATTCCTGTTGCTCTAGGTAACAGCGCCATTTGACTAGACAGTGCACAATAGCCAACAGTTCTTTGTCATGGATAGGGTATTGACACTCACCATCTGTCAATTTTTGCGATTCATAAGCTATGGGCAGGAAGTCACCGTCATTATTTTTGATTTGTAGTACTCCCCCAATGGATGCATCTGAGGCGTTGGTTTCTATTTGGTATTCCCCGTCACGTTTGGGGTATTGCAGGATGGGAGCTGTTGTGAGTTTCTCCTTGGGGCATCTAAAACAGAGGTCACATTGGGGGGTCCACACAAACTTGGACTTGGCGCCTGTTATGGCGGATAAGGGAGCAGTCAAAATGCCACAGTCAGGTATGAAGCATCGTACATAGGCCACCATTCCCAAGAAGGTGTGGAGTTTCCATTTATCCTTGGGTGGTGGCATCTTGCAGATGGCCTGTATCTTTTGACTGTTGGTTTTGATGCTGTCCTTTGAGACTATGTGTCCCAGGAATGGTAGTTGCTCACAGAAGAACTGGCACTTGGAGGGCTTGGCCAACAGTTTGTGTTGTGCTAAGGTAGCAAAGACTGCCTTGAGGTCTTTGTGGTGTTGTTCCACCAAGAGCTGTAGACAATAATGTTGTCTAGGTACACTAGGGCATGCTTGACTATGTGGGGCGCAAATACTTTGTTCATGAAGGTTACAAAGGTGGACGGGGCATTGGTCATGCCAAGTTGAGCATCACACATTTGTAGGAGCCGTATTTAGTGCAGAAAGCTGTTTTGGGGATGTCTTCCTCCTTAATGCAAATCTGATTGTAGCCTGCTGTCAGATCAATTTTGGAGAAGACTGTGGCTCCTCCCAAGGCATCAAAGAGGTTATCAATCAGTGGTAGTGGGTAACAATTCTTAATGGTAGCTTTGTTTAGGGCTCAGTAGTCTGTGAACAGATGTAAGGTACTGTCCTTCTTAGCCACAAAGAATACAGCGGCCCCAAAGGGAGACTGTGAGGGGCGGATAAGTCCTTTTTCCAATGCATCCTTGAGGTAGGCGCGTAAGGTGTTGTCTTCATTTGTAGTCAGCCTGTAGATAGGACGCACCTTGGGTACAGCCCCCTTGATTTGGATGTAGTGCTGAATATGCTTCTCAGGGGGCAGCCCAGGCAGCGCTTCCTTGAAGATTTCTGGATGGTGGGCCACAATTTTGTGGTCCTGAGGTGTGGAGGTATGCTGGTGATCTTTGAAATTTTTGATCTCAACCTGGAAGGAGTCCCAATCAATTGTCTTTGGGTTTTTCTTCTTGTCCTGGGTCTCTGTGATGCGCACAAAGACATGGTTGCGTAGGAGTTGGTCCACAGAGTCAGGGTAGATCTGGTGGTTGACACCTTCACACTTGATGGTAAACAATGAGGTTGTCCAGTCTACATGAGTATTGTTCTTTTTCAGCCAGTCTAGTCCCAGCACAATGTCAAACTTTGGGAAGTCAATGACGGGACCTTGAATGGTGGAGTGGAGGTTCTCAAGCATGACAGAGAAGGGGGCAGTTTCCTTTGTCACGGCAATGCAGTGTTTGTCAGCCAGGACCACATTTTTAATCTGCAAAGGATTAGTGGCCAGCTTGAACTTATCCCCAAAGCTACTGTTGACCAGGGTTCAATCTGCGCCCAAATCCAGGAGTGTTGATCTTGTGTAACTGCAAAAGCAGAAAGGATAGGACATCAATTTATCGGGATGTCTGGCAATGGTGTACAGTACCAGGTCCTCCAAGGGCACCTGTATCATTGGGTATTGTTCCACGTCCTTGGTTGGTACTCATCATTTGGCAAGTCAGGAGTTGCGTGGGGAGAGCTTGGCTTGCTTAGTGCTCTCCCCAGGCTTTTCCCTTTTCTTGGTTGCCTTGCATAGCGGTGACACAGAAATGGGTCCAGTTTGACTGGCCATTGTTTCCATTTCCATATCCATTCAAACCTGTGGATTTGTGGTTGGCGTTAATCCTGTTGCCTCCAGGGGGTGGTCAAGAGGAATGCCCGCCTGGATGGGAATCCTTGGGTCTTTCTTGTTTCCCAGTTTGTGCCTTATGAAGTGCATTAAAGGTTTGCTCTGCTTTCTCCGCTTCACGGTACAGGCTCTGCAGGTTGGTCACCTGTTCCAGGTTCACATGCCTCATCACATGCAACTTGAGGGCGTTGTAGTACATGGGGTGTGTGGCTGGGGTGTCAAAGGCCATGTCAGGTGGTGCACAAAGTCAGAGTTCCTTGTAGGCGCGGGTGAGCTCCTTCACGGTGCCTGTCTGGGTCAGGTTCTTTACTTGGTGTATGATCATGACTGCTGTATCCTTAAGCACAAATCTTGCCAGGAAGTCTTGATTAAAGGTATCCCAGTTCATGTTGGTATGCTCTTTGTGCCACTTGTTGCACCAGGTGCCAGTGTCATGGGTCAGGCAAATGGAAATTTCTGCAATCCAAAACTGCTGTGGGCATTTCATCTGGGCCAGCTTGCTCTGGGCGGACTGGATCCATGCAGCAGCGTTGTCGTCATTGGCCCTGGCAAAAGGTTCCAAGGCAGCGCTCTGTAGTCTTTGAGCTACGTAGGCGGGCATTGTGTTTTTTTGGCTGGTCGCGGCATTGAGGAGGGAGCCTGAAATAAACCTTGTGCAGACATGGTGTTCAAGGCAGGTAGCAGGATCACCGTGTTCTGGTACAGGACAAAGCTATCAGGTATGGCGGTACCAGGGGTGTGCAGAGCCCAGTCAGGCAGGAGGCCAAACATAATTCTGTCAAGGATTTGTTGGCCGCAGCGCGTGCGGACAACAGGCAGAATTTTTTCAAGATAAGGTAGGATGGAGAACCTACCTGTGCTACCAATGTCATAAATGTGCTGTTTTAGCAGAGTTACAAGGGGGAAAATATTTAGAAGATAGATAATAATCTTTATTGTGAGATAGTGATTATATAGCTCATGTGAATCAAGGATAACAGGAACATGATTGGTGATCACATGGCTGGATGAGAGAAGGGGGTGGCTTGATCCTGATAATGAGTCAAGCGCCAAAACAAGGTATCCACCATAAAGGATCATCATCTGTTCATGTTGTTGGATTTGGTAATTTGAGTTGACTTCCTAGTCTGGCTTTGAGTGACCGGATAATTGGATTGCAGGTCACAAACCCGCTTGGTTGGAACCTTGCAGGCAGGTTGAGCCTGCGGTTTTGATAGTACCTAATAAATTATCCCAGCAATATTGATAACATGAATGCTGTTTATGATAAATGGAGAAGGTGTCATGGAAGACTCTGCTAATAATAGATCCATTCAGGGGTTGACCTGTCTCATAATTCTAAATGAGTAGAATGAAAGTTTGGCACCTATTTGATGGCACTCAAAAATACTGATCAGGGTATACTCATCCAGAAGAAGTAGGATCAAGTAGCCTTCTCATGCAAAGGTATGATGCATTCTTATCTCTAAGCACCATGGATAGCCTGATCCCTTTAAAAATGTATAGACAATCATTTTATATCAATAAAATAGTTTATTTCTTTGATTTCCTTACCCCTGCTTTATTTCAACTGTTGCCTGTAGCATGGTCACAGCATTGAATTTAATAGAAGCCTTAAAAAGGGGCTTATTGGAGTAACTACAGGTTAGAATTTGCTGGTCCATGGCATTTGCTGTTGTGCTTTGGAGATTGCTATTTGAACTATGAAGATCTAGTTAGATTCACTCTATGGTGGTTGGCCATGCTGAGTGGAGTGATTTGATTGCCAGTGAATAGATAAACTAGAGTGGATTTTATTTTGTGTCTTTGTAGTGGATTTTGGGGTGTTTTAAATTTTGGTTCTTTTATAGGTATACCAAAATGGGGGTGAGAAATTGGGGAGTACTGGGTTATAAAAATGGTTGATCTTGTATTGAGTTGGAGGGTTGGTTCAATTCTGGTTCGAACCAGTGTTATGGCAAATCGAGCAGGAAATTTGTAATTAATTTAGGTTTCACTTAATTAAGGGCTGAATAAATGGACCGAGGATTGCAAATGCTAGAGTCCATCAGTTCCATGGCGCAAGTTATACTTGGAGACGGCCTTCGCCGACAGCTGCGAATGTGGTAGGTATTTCGCAGCTGGCTATGGATCTTTCTGAGCTCCAAGTTCCTGACCCTTGGGCAGACTGCTTGGGTAGATTGTAAAGGGAGAGTGCGACAAAATAACCTTAAGAGGAAAATGATTTATTACGAAGTTAAAGTGGCTGAGGGAAGAAAATCGCATTGGATTTCATAGACAGGATCTGCCGTTTGCAGCAAAAAACCTTGCGAAACAGCGATCGTCAAGGTGGATCTCTGAAAGATGGTGAAAAGCAGATTTCCTGTTGAATTCTTAATATGTTTGTTTAAGTTGAATTGGAGATGATACCGCTCATCAGACATTTGGGAGTAGTTATGCTACAGAAAGTTTGAGAGCGAGCCAACGAATAACGTAATTGTAACATTAACGCAGATCGTTGTGAATCGAAAAAGAAATAATTCATTCAAACAATTGGCCAATTGCGTTGCCAGCAGCTCAACGTCTTGTTCTCAGTGAGCCTTTAGGTACGCTGCGAGTGTTCTCTGTACCTAATAAGGAAACATGGTGCCACAGCTTCGCAAAGAAGCTACGAATCGAAATAAGCCCTTGGAAAGTGGCTGTATGGATCGCCTTGGGCGGAGCAGTGATTGGTTCAATTAGACTATCCTTGGCGTCTAGTCCATAAGATGACGCCATGCAAGAATCCGCCAATAAGGATCCACCGTTTATGAAGGTGGTTTTTTATTGGGGCGGAGAAATCGGATGTAAACCAGCCAATCAAATGGTTTAATTAAGCCCGCCTTCTCATTGGTCTACATTTAGGCAGGGTATAAAGGTAAGCCGTAAAAAAACAAGTAAGGAATGACTAACCACTGCAGTATCAGTTTCCTCCTCAATCCAAGCAGTGAAGCACCTGCCCGGAGCTTCCGGCCACCACATATTCTGCCCAAACAAGCCCCCACGCAGCAGAGCACGTATGGCATGGAGGAATGCCTCCAGATCATCAACGGAAAGTCTAGTCCTCAAACTGAAGTCAAACCCAAGCGTAAACGCGCCAACTCCCTCCAGATCAAAGTCCTGGAGCAAGTGTTCAGGCTCACCTGCTTCCCCTCCACTCACATCCGCACCCAACTTGGATTACAACTTGGAATGACCCCAAGAACCGTCCAAATCTGGTTTCAAAATAAGCGACAATCTCTTGACATCCGCCGCCACATGCGCCCAAGGCCTGTCCAGCTCCCCCCATCAGCTCCCTTCTTCCCAGCTCCGATTCGCCCTAGCGACATCCACGGAATCTTGTTTGGTTTATCCATCAATACCCGCTCCTCTTGCTTAGCAAAAGCTTCCTAAACCTAAACCACCACCCCTCGTGGTAGTCGAGACCTTTTCTATTCGTCAACAAAACGCGATTTCAACAATTAAAGTATATAAAAATCAACCTTTACTTTTTATTCTGCCTTCTAGATCCCATCTCAAGTTTCCCACAATTCAATTAGCATATACATTCAATTTATTCAAAATTTTAGTTGTAACGATAATTTATAAGATCAATTGACTCATTTCTGTACACCTATACATAGCGATTACACCGAAAGCTCTTAAGCTTACAACAGGGTAACAGTACCTATATCAACAAAGTGTCAACATGGGCGCTGTCAATCAGAAAAATAAAAATCTATCAAGGGAAGCGATAGTCGGGTAAGCTAACCAATATTTTACTTTGGTTTTAGAGATGTGAACCCAAAAAACATTGCATAAAGATCTGATTTTTACTTTTATTAGCTTAACTCGGGGCAGGAAGGTATCCCATCAATTTTTTTCGCCGACGGATTTTCCGTCAAATTTGATTCAACTATATTTTCTTCATATTTTAAATATTTAACTTTGCAACAATAAAAATCAAAGACAAAAAAATAACAAAGTATATTCTATAAAAATTATTTTTTACAACTTTTAATGTTCTTATTTTATTTTACAGAAGTTTTAAAAGCTACAGCGATAACCAAAAATACTTCAGCTTTAAAAGAAATGATTTCAGATTTAAGTAGATTCCAACTATCAGTGTAATATATACACTCTGTTAACAGGGATTTATGGTGTTAATGGGTGAAATGGGTCAACACAACAACGTGCTTACACACCAAATAAAACTATTCAAAATACAAACCAAAATACATGGATTTGTTGTAACTGTGCTGTTTTAGCAGAGTTACAAGGGGAAAATATTTAGAAACTAGATAATATTCTTTATTGAGAGATAGGTATTATATAGTCATTGTGAATTATGAATAACAGGAACATGATAGTGTTGATCACATGGTGGGATGGTGAAGGGGGTGACTTGATTCTGGTAATGAATCAAGCGCCAAAACAAGGTATCCACCGTAAGGGATCATCATTTGTTCATATTGCTGGATTTGGAAATTTGAGTTGACTTCCTAGCTTAGCTACGGGTCACTGGGAAATTGGTTTGTGGGTCACAAATCCGCTTACTCAAAACCTTGCTGGCGGGTCAAGCCTGCTGTTTCAACACTCCTGACTGAAGGTTGACCTCCTCTGGGGCAGGTCATCAGGGAGGTTGTCAGGAACCCAGGCGCCATACTGGACTAACTGCTGTTCTGTGGTGGGTAGGACAGTCTCACACTGTCTCTGTCTTGCTTTGCAAGGTCTTAGGCAATCATGGTGAAGGACCTTGTCTTGTTTGTGTTTCCTAAGTCCTTGCACAAAGTAAATGTTGTTTTTTTACCTTTAAGATGATCACCGGGCCTACTTTCTTGGGTTATAGTTTACTTTTGTCAATGTTCATGACCCAAACTTTGTCACCAACCTCATGTCTGTTTTGGATGGGGATGGATGTCTTTTGTAGACGCTTGTTTTCTCTCTCTGTTTGATTGCCATTGGCCTCTATGACCTGGGGATCTGAACAAGGGGGAACCTGGCTTGAAATTCCCAGCTTGGGTCCTGATAAGCTTGGATGATATTGGGCTGTGTGCCATATAACAACTTGAAAGGGCTTTTCCCGGTGGATCTTTTCACATGAGTCTAGCATATGAGCAATGCAGTTGGTACTGCTTGTATCATTCCTCAGGTCTCCCGGCGGTGAGCTTGGCCAAGGCTTGCACAAGGCTGCCATTCAGCCGCTCCCCACGTCCATTGGCCTGGGGATAGTAAGGTGTTATCACTGTGTTCTGGACCCCATTCTTGGTGAGGTATACATTGGTATCTTCAGAGGTCAATTTTTTGCCTCTGTCAGTTATCAGGAGTTCTGGCTTTCCAAACTTGCTGATGATTTCTTTTCCTATGAATTGCCACACGTTGTTGCCAGTATGTGTTTTTACTGCTTGAGCCACTGGCCATTGTGTGGTGGAGTCTATTGTGGTGATGATGTACTTCTTTTCTATTATGCTTTCCTGGCATAGGACCTACAATGTCTAGGGCCCACACCTTGAAGGGTAGTTGTGTGCAAATAGGTAGTAATGATTTAGGTGGGGTTTTTCTTCTTGCAAACTTCTCACATACTTTGCATTGTTCTAAGACTTCCTGAACGTCTCGGTACAGGGTTAGCCACCATGCTTTGTGTTTAAGGAATTTGTAGAGGTTGCAACTTTTTGTGTGCCCTAGGTCTCTATGGTAACATAGGATGGTGTCAACTTGCTGATGTGTGGGGACATAAGGGATGGTGGTTCCGTCAGACATTTTTCAATGTAAGGTTCCATACATGTCTGCAAATAAGTGCTTGTTCTTAATGACTGTTTCCTTTGTTATGTCTGTAGTACCAAGGGGAAATCCTTTGTCCTTTATCCAAAATACCAAGAGGGGCCAGTCTGGGTCATCCCATTCTCTCTTCTCATGGCTCAGATGTACAGGTGTAAGAGTGTGTCCGCCATGGTGAGCTCTAGACCAGGCTTGCATTGTATGAGCATATTGAATCTCTCCAAGAGTTCCATACAGCAGGCTTGACGGCGGGATAGGTTTGCTTGAGGTTTGAAATATATGAGCAACTTGTGGCCAGTCAACACTGTGAATTCTTCCTGTTGTTCCAAATAACAACGCCATTTGACTAGGCAGTGTACGATGGCCAACAACTCTTTATTGTGGATAGGGTATCAACACTCACTGTCTGTCAGTTTTTGTGATTTTTAGGCTACAGGAAGGAAGTCACCATCATTGTTTTTGATTTGTAGTACCCCCCCAATGGATGCGTCTGAGGCATCAGTTTTCATCTGGTACTCCCCATTGCATTTGGGGTATTGCAGGATAGGTGCTGTTGTGAGCTTCTCTTTGAGGCTTCTAAAGCAGAGGTCACATTGGGGGGTCCATACAAACTTGGATTTGGCGCCAGTTATGGCAGATAGGGGTGCAGTCAAGACGCCGCAGTCAGGTAAGAAACAGCGTACATAGGCCACCATTCCTAGGAATGTGCAGAGTTCTGACTTGTCTTTGGGTGGTGGCATTTTGCAGATGGTCTGTATCTTTTGACTGTTAGGCTTGATGCTGTCTTTTGAGACTATGTGTCCTAGGAAAGGCAGTTGCTTGCAGAAGAACTGGCATTTGGAGGGTTTGGCTAGCAGCTTGTGTTGTGCCAGGATAGCAAAGACTGCCTCCAGGTCCTTGCGGTGTTGCTCTACCAAGGGGCTATAGACAATAATGTTGTCCAGGTAGACTAAGGCGTGTTTGCCTATGTGAGGGGCAAACACCTCGTTCATGAAGGTTGTTGTGTTTGGCTCCTGGGGACAACATCCAGGAGGACACAGCAGGAAATCTTTATAACAAAAGATTTGAGGTTTGAAGCTAGCCTTGGGTTAGCCTTCAGGGCAAAATTAAGGGCACATACCTTAATTTCATGGAAAACAAGATGTGAAAGTCCTTTTGGCAGAAAGGACAAGAAAAAGCTTGAAGATTATTATAGCTAACACAAATGTGGATAAACTTGTCTTTATTAGGAGAAATGATTCTAATTAAATAGTAGACAAGGGACTGTGTTCACTCATTAGAAAGACAGAGTGGCTGAGGGGGTCATGTTGGGATGAGGTCATACCAGGATCATTCACAGACAGGTATGATAATCCGGAATGGGTGAATATTGGACCAGACCCATTTGCAGAAGGCAAGGAATTTCCAAACCTGAAAGAAAAACCAGCCAAATCTTTGCAGCTATCAATATTCAAAGGTCATATTAAAATAGCATTAATGGCACAATTTCTGACATCTCCCCCCTCAAGATTGGACACAGGGAGTTGATATTTGCGGAGAAATTTGGAGTGAACACAGGCAAAAGGACATCCAGAAGACAGCAATTTCACGGTATACTTGACACCCTTTTTAAAGGTGACTTCACAAGGCCCAACCCAGAGGGAATCCAGCTTATGAGCTCTACCACCTGTACAATTATGGTAGTAGAGAACCAGGTTGTCTATTTGATACTCAGGGAGGGGGGCTCTAGCAGCATTGGACAGGGAGAGCTCCAGACCTTAACCTTGTAAGCAGTGGAATAAGCTATTGCTTGAATGTCAGTGATACAATTATTCAAGTCTTTGACATGAGCTTCAGGATTGGCAGACACATCAACTTCAATCAGGGGGGTCCCAAGATTGATGTAGTGGTGGCTTCATGATCATACAGCATGGCAAAGGGGGGGGCTGGCCAGTCACTTGGTGTCTACTGAGCCGGTAAGCAAAGAGGGCAGCAGGGAGGAACATATCCCAATTGGCAGCATCAGAGAGCGTGAGCTTCCTCATTATGGACACCAGGATGGAATTGGCTTGTTTGAAAGTTCTATTAGTTGAAGGGTTATATGGTGCAGAGAAAGATTGGTGGGTCCCCATAGCCTCAAAAATAGACATGATGAGGCAAGCATTAAAGTTGGTACCATTGTCAGAAAGCAGGACTTGAGGGCAGCCATGCCAATAGAAGATGTCTTGCAGCAAGAAAGTAGCTGTGGTCTTGGCAGTTATATCTTTTGTTGCTCTGGCTTCAACCCATTTGCTAAAATGGTCTATGACAACTAAGATAAATTGACATCCCAACCTAGACTGAGGGAAAGGCCCAACAGCATCAATACCCACAGTGTGGAAAGCATGCTTAGGGGGGATGAGTTTGAATTGATATTGGGACAGGCAAAGACGTTAGAGTTAACACAAATGACAGGAGGTGAGAACATCAGGGATCAGAAGGTGCATGTTCTCCCAGTAGAAGTTCTTGCATAACCAGTCGTGAGTTTTGGCTATACCCCCATGCCCAGTGTCAATGTGGGCTTGGAGGATAATGGCTATCCTCATGCTAGGGCAAACATAGGGTAGGTAAGCATTGTTGACCTTTTTGAAGAGCTGCCTATCTCAAATTATAATGTCCTTGGATAGGGTCTGTAGTGCCAAGCAGATGTCTTCTGGCTCAGTGGTCCAAGAGTCAGGATACCCTATTAATTTGTATAGCAATCAGCGTCAGCAGGGTGGATAGCTAGAATTGGCATTCTTGACAAGCCATCAGCGTTCTGATGTTGGGCCCCAGGACAGTGTATCACAGTGAAACCATATCCTTGTAGACGTAGAGCCCAACATGCTAGTTGACCTTCAGGCTCCTTTAGTTGTTGCAGCCATTTGAGGGAGGAGTGATCTGTGACAACCGTGAAGCGGGTCCCATAGATGTGATGCCTGAACTGTTTTACAGCATGCAGCACTGCCAGACATTCTTTTTCAGTGACGCTGTAGTTCTTCTCATGCTTATTAAGGACACATGAAGAGTAGGCTACAGGTTGATCCACGCTTTTGTTGTCAAGATGGGCTAAGATGGTACCCACAGCTACTCTGCTAGTGTTGATATACAAGATGAACTCTTTATCATAATCAGGGTAGACCAAGATAGGGGCCTCTTTGAGCTTGGCCTTCAACGCTTTGAATGCTTGTTGTTGGCTGTCAGTACACTCAAAGGGGACGTTGCAAAGCAGTTGGACAAGGGGTTCACTAAGCTCAGCAAAACTGGGTATGAACTGTTGGTAGTAGCCCATTGTTGCAGATCCTGAATGGATTAGACGTTAAGTTGTCCAACTAGGGATTAAGCAACAGAACAATTGCGCAATTGTGCTATTGCATCCTGATTTTACCAGGGATAAAGACGTTTAAAACGCCTTTAAAACAGGTGTTTGATTTGCCTTTCAAATGCGCATAAGGCACAGGCTTCACTTCCAAGATTAATTATAGGACAACAAAGTTATTTATATCTACCTCCTTAAGGAAAGCCGCGTGGAACCGGTTGCTCTCTTGCACAGGACTTTTAGCTGTGCCAATCCACTCTCCTTCATTAGGGAAGTCCTTCTGTCTGTGTCTCCCTGCCCCTGGTGGTAATTCCCCCGCCTCACACTATATAAGTGCAATACTATCATAATAAACACCAGTTTTGTCTTAGACCTTTATGTTCTTCTGTCCTTTCACAGGCTGCCACTATACCATCAACAGGTATAGTAATAATAATTAGGTCCCTGACTAACTGTCTGTAAAAATTAGCAACCCTTTGCTGCTAGCATTACAACATTGGCTCTCATGGCTTCTTCAAACCACAGCTTCCTCTTTTCCTACCCCTGCAGCCCTGTTTTTGTGGAGGGAGAGATGTCCTTGCCTATACCTGCGGCTCCTTCTGCCCAACCCACTCCAGGATCAACCTTCAATGCTTCTGGCTCTCTATCTGGTAGAATTCATGGCTCTTCCTATGGGCAACCAGGACTAAGTCAGTGGTTGCCTAAATGCCAACAACTTTTGGAAATTGCCAGCTCCCAATCAAGTATGATCTCCTGGATAAACTCCATTGAAAAAGCCCTTACCTCCTTGATACCAATCAAGCCTGACCCCATGGCTGAAGCAACTGGCATGAACCGCGTCTCCTGCTCCTTGGATCCTGCCTTGATGAAGGAAGTATGCTGGTAATATTTTCCTCCTTCTTCTTCTGGTTTTCCTCCAAATGGAATCTCCCTTAATTCTGGCAACCTCTAAACTGTTAGCTGCTCTGGCCCCTGCTCTGACCCCCAAACCTTGCTCAAAATATATCAGAAGCTGTTCACTCTCACTCTGGAATGGCTCTATGGATGAGCAAAATACAACATGTACTTTCTTCCTTGGTACCCACCCAGATGAATCAGCATGTTGCCCTGGAGCTCTATGATCATCAACAGAAAACTCCTAAGCAAGAAGACATCCATAACAGCTGCACCATGGGATTCTCTGCTCTTCAGGATACTATAAAGGCTCAAGAGAGACAAATGGGGTTTCTGGAAGAGGAATTACTTCTGGCCTTTCAGGAAAAGAAAGAGTGGATAGATGAATTGGATGCTCAACGTGCTCTCCTTGACTCCCTTCAGGACCAACTAAGCAAGCACCTTGAAGATGCCTCAGCAATTAGTACCCCTGATACTCTAATGGAATTGCATGGTAATGCTAAAGCTGATAGTTCCCCCTCTCAGAAGATCCTTACTACATTGTCCCTTTCTGAATCTCACCACTGTCACAGAAGAAATGAAGAGGATGTCTGCTTCATTGCACCTTCAGCAGGTACCTTGGAGTCTCCCTGGGAACCTGATAGTAATCCCTACATCACTCCTGATGGTTCTGAAGCAACTAAACCTCAGGCTAGTCAGAGCAAGGAAGAATTCATTGATGATTCTAGCATTGAGGAGTAAAATGAGGATCACTCAAAAAACTACTAAGTAGCCAGGACAAGGAGAAATCCTTGGCTGCACTTGTGGTTTCACCTCCCTCCTCTCCCCTCATTCCTCCCCCCCTGACAAGCCTGTGCCTGACCCTGGCACTTGTTGTTCCCTTACAACAGAGCCTTCTGATGCCCCTCCTCTGGTTGACTTTGCCTCTCAATCAGAAACGTTGGATTCTTGCACTGTGAGAATGCAAGAAAATCTTGACTACTGGGTCCCCACATCCAAGTTCTTCTTGGCCATGGACCTGATACCTGGCTACTGGAAGATTGATCTCCCTCCAGATGACCTAGAGAATTTTTCCATCCTTGCCAACCAAAGGCTGTTCCAACCTACCAGGATGCCTCAGGGTCTTTCTAATGCCCCAGTCACCTTCCAATGAGCTATGGACGCTGTGATGGGGGACCTCAAGCCCTCATGTGCCCTGGTCTATCTGGATGACATTAAAGTCTTCTCTTGTACCTATAACAAACACCTGGAACCCCTGGAAGAAGTGTTCAAACGTCTGCACTACATCAATCTGGAGTACGCCAATGGAGAGCTTCCAGTTGCCTATACACTGCGTAGTAAGAAGGTCAAGGTGCTACCTCTCTCAATTGGGGAAGCCAAGGGTATCCCAGTCTACGCCTCCTGTAATGTGACTACCCCACCTGGCTCTCAGGTGATCCACAATACAGTCCTCTTGCTGGATCTACCAGCTGGCACTCATGGAGAAATCTTTGGCATCCCTAATGCCTCCAGACTAGAACTATGGGTTGCACCAGGCATCCTCATGCCAAGTGGGAAGGAGATACTCATACTCTTGGCCAACATGAGTTGTGAAGCTATGGTTGTCTCCAAACACCAACTTCTGGCTTATATACAACTGGAAGAGCATGACAACCTGCAGGAGACCGCCCCCTTTGCAGACTTCTCTGAGTCAGGTCTACCCTGTGAGCAACCACTGGTGCTATCAGTCATAAGCTACAACTCCCTATCCGGCTTCTCCAAAGAGCAGAAGGATCAAGCTATGGATCTCTTTGCCCAGTATAAGGATGTGTTTGCCAATGATGATTATGACCTGGGCAAGGCTGCAGATGTTGCTCATCATATTGACACCCAAGGCAGTCCATATGAGAATTGGGGAGCAGGTCAAGAGGAAATAAAACCAAGCTCTCAACCACAATAAAACCGCGGTTTCAGCAACAACCAAAAGATTGCTACCAACAATTCCTGGGAGGTCAAGGGGGAGAAGGAATCAACTGAACACCAAAAGCAACAGGCTAAACCAGAAGGCCGAATTAAACTAACAAATTTTGAACTTTATTAGAGTAGAGAATGATGAAGCAAGGTCTTTTACAACACTTGCATTCATTTAAGGGATGGGATAGGATTGGGGTGGTAGATTGAATGTCACAAACCAATTGACCAATGATATGAGCAGATGCAGATGCATTTCTTGAGGCAGGAAGATCTTGACAAATTTTTAATGGACAGAGTCAAAAGGAAAACCAAACCAACTAACATCAGGAATATGCTTTGGATGCAATTAGCACTGCTCCTGGCCACTCTTGCACATGATATTTAACCAGAGGTGTCTCTTGGGAGGGTTAGGTGGGGGCATCTTCAGAATAATTCCAAAATATTAAATTGATGGCCTTTCTTGGGCTTTTTCAGTAACCTTTAGATAAATATTCAAAAATGATTTGGTAGAAATTCCCAAGCATTTGGCAGGAATTGAAGTGGAGGCCTAAGGGGAAGGCGTAATTTTACAGTCCACCTATCTGTTCCAGACCTGCAAGGCACAGTCAAGCCAATCATGTTGTGGCTAACAAAGAGCTTCAGAAGCTATTGGGATCTGGCTTACTGGTCCCCATTAAAAGCCCTTGAGCTTCCCCTCTCCTGATTGTCAAAAAGAAGGATGGCAGCAACTGTGTGGTGATTGACTACTGTTGACTGAATGCTGTTACCAAGAAGGATTCATATCCCCTCCCCCGTATTGACAATACATTGGACCAACTGGGTGGCACCAAGTTCTTCAGCACTATAGACCTTATCTGTGGGTACTGGCAGATTGATCTACCCCCCACTGATTAAGAAAAATGTGCAATCATCACTGACCAAGGGCTATTCCAACTCACAAGGATGCCTCAAGGTCTGTCCAATGTCCTGGCTACCTTCCAGCGGGCCATGGATGCAGTGATGGGCGACCTCAAACTCACCAGTGTCTTGGTCTACCTGGATGACATTAATTTGTTCTCCCAAACCTTTAATAATCACCTACAACACTTGGAGGAAGTCTTCCAGATGTTACTTGTAGCTAATCTCAATCTCAAGCCACACAAGTGCAACTTCTTCAAGGAGTACCTTGAGTTCTTGGGGTTCATCATTAGCCAAGATGGACTCTGCCCTGTACCTCTGAAGGTGGAAGCCATTGAGAAAATGCAGATCATGACCAATAAGTGGGACATGCAGGTCTTCCTGGGGATGATTGGGTACTACCACCGCTTCATCCCCAACTTTGCATCCCTGGGTGACCCCCTTTTTCAGCTTCTACAAGCTGATAAGGAATTCTTCTGGAGCCCAGCGTGCCAATCTGCCTTCAATGCTCTCAAAGAAACACTGAATGCAGCCCCTGTGCTGGCCTACCCTGACTTTGCCAAGCCATTTGTGGTTCATACATATGCTAGTATGACAGCAATTGGGGGTGTTCTCTACTAACTGGACTCTGACAGACTTGAACACCCTGTTGAGTACTGCTCATGTACGCTTAATTTTCACAAGAGGAACTACACTGTCACCAAATGAGAGTGTCTGGCTGTGATATAATCCTACCAACAAGTAAGAGTCTATCTCCATGGGGTACATTTCACGGTTGTAAAAGACCATGCCTCCTTGCAATGGCTGAAGACCCTCAAGGACCCTGAAGGACGTCTGGTGCATTGGGCCATTAAACTTCAGACTTATGACTATGAAATCATTCATTGAGCCAGGGCAGCCCACCAGAATGCTGACTGTCTCTCCTGCCTTCCCACTGCTGCCTTGGTATCCCCCATGGCTGACATTCTCTATGACAAGCTTATGGAGGATCCTTCTTTGTGGGGGGAGGAGCCAGTAGAGATACAGAGAGCTCTCAAGAAGCTAACTGTTGATACCAAGGTCTCTAAGGGACAACTCCTGAAGCTTTGTGGAGACTCTTGGTGTGACAGAAATTACGGGATAGTATGAAGCCTTTCTAAGTGATGGGGAATTACCACCCAAATCCACATAGAATTAATGATTAACCACCAATGTGGCTTCAAATATCTTTTTGTGAAATTTCCAATTGTAATACCAGTATTAAGCAGAACAATTAATCCTAACCAAAGTAGCCCAAGATAAATGGCCTGATACAACATCAACAAATCTTTAGAATAAAATTCTGGAAATTGGGAGGCAACACAATTTTCAGTTTCAAGAATGGGGGAGGAGCTGCAAAATTTGTTGGTGCAAAATTAACATTGGGTGGCACCAACAACAAAGTTCCAGTTGCAGGGCCCCATCTTCCAGAAATAATTTGGTTCAGAATCAGATTTTACAGAATATACTGCAACAACCTGATCACAGGATGCAATTTTAAAATCAAAATATAGAAATTGGGATAATTGATTTTTATTGAGTAAATTTAGGAGGGCTCAACTCTTAGAGTTGAAACAGTAAAAACTATTCAATATATATCAGAAAAATCAACTAAGCAATACCACCTGAGTCTTGACCTCCTATTACTTCCACATTGTCAAGTAAGTATCTGGTCCAGGTTGCAAAGAACCCTCAAGTGACTAGTTTCTGACAACCATACTGATTAACAAGCTCATATTGGGTGACCCTCAAATTACGCCAATTTATCAATATCAATTTGAAAAGGGGAACCGGTTTCAGCTGACAGACTGGAGCAGCCATAACCCATTTTCAATTGGCTGTTTGATTTAAATCTGTTAACTTGATCAATTTTTATAAAGGTTTTCCGGCTTTTTGAGCCTTCTTGCTTGGGCAGATAATACCCAGCATGATGGAACCTACTGTGACATTGCCCTCTTCTTTAGCCCTGGGCACAATACCCCCATCCAAGAGATGGGATAAGGAGGAATTCTTATGGGCAGGTGGGAGTTTCATCACGGCCAAGGTAAGTTTGGGATGACCAATAGCAGTGGGATTGCACTTGTAGAACTCATAAATCAGATCTAGGGAATTGAAACAATTGTAGTGGAGAGCCCAGGAGTTTTCAGAATCAGGATAACCTTTCCACAACACCAAATATTCCAAGCATTGTTGATTCTTGCAGGAAGCCTAAATACAATTTAACTCATACTCAGGTTCTCACTCCACAAGAATGGGTTGGGAAGAAGGAGTCTCTGTACCTTTAAAGGAAGTAAGAAGACATTCATGAAATGTGTGGAAAATCTTGAAAGCAGGAGGTAAATCCAGCTAATATGCAGAGAGATCAATTTGACGTTCAACTTTGAAGGGACCAAACTTGCTTGGGACCTAATTTGCGGCAAGGAACCTTCAGTTTCATATTGCAAGTATCAACCATGACTAGATCACCTGGCCTGTAAGTTGGACCTTCCTGGCGCTTGCAATCTGCATATTCCTTGTAAGTTGTCACGGCAGAAGCAAGAGTAACCTGGAGCTCCTGATGAACCTGCTTCAATGCAGCAGCCTGATCAGTTGCAACTTCCACGTTGCTAACCAAACAAGGACTCATATTGGAATAAGGGTTATAACCAACATTGGCATAGAAGGGCAATACTTGAGTTGATGTGTAAGGGGCATTATTATATGTGAACTCTGCTATAGGTAAATTATTGCACCAGTTATCTTGATGCACATTAGTATAGCAACGTAGGTAGACCTCCAAACTTTGGTTTACCCTCTCTGTTTGTCCATTATATTGGGGGTGGAAAGTAGTAGAGCAACACAATTTGATACCTAGAATCCTAGTGAAAGCTTCCCAGAACTGAGCAATGAATTGAGGCCCGCAGTCACTCACAATTTCCATTGGGATGCCATGTAGGGAAAAGATTCTATTCACAAACAACCTAGCCGTTTCCACTAAAGTAATTGTGGTTGAGCAAGGTACAAAAAGCGCCATTTTGTGAAGAAATCTATCACCACCATGATTGTGTTAAACCCATTGGAATTGGGAAGTTCACCAATGAAATCCACCAACACATACGTCCAGGGTCCTGCAGCAGGCTGCAGTGAAACCAATAAATCTGTAGTCCTGTTCCGGCTTGCTTTAGATCAAACACATACCAGACAATTGCAAACAAAAGCTGCCACCTGCACTGTCAAACCTTTCCAGGAAAACTGCCAGTGGATTAGTTCCACTGTTTTTTTCCCTGGGTGGCCTGCCGTTGGACAAGTGTGATGAGTCTCCATGATTTCATCCCAAATAATTCCTTCTGAGACCCACAAGCAACCTTGATGATATAGAACTGGACCTATCTTATGATAGCCCTGAGGCTGGCCCACTGGGTTTGCACATGCTAGCTCCAATAGCCCATCATAACCTTTGGACAAATGTTGCAGAAACTAAACTTTGGAATATAAGTCCAGGTCTTTGCCCTCAGTTAAAGACATGGTAGCCAGCTTAGCAGGTGGAGACAATAAAAAAGGCACCACAGCCTTATCTGGAATCATAGTATGTGTGTTAAACTTGGCATCCACACTAGCATCTGGGAGATGGGAAGGATTCTTGCTTAATGCATTGGTCAAGTGATTGTCCAAACCCTTAATAAACTTGTAACGGAACTTGTATATTGTCAGGTCACCATGCCATCTGGATTGACGGCCTGACAAAACCCTGGGTTGTTGATAATATAGAAGAGCTTTGTGGTCAGTTCTTACTACAAATGGATGACGTACAACATGAGATGGTGATGCCAATGCTTTATCAATTCCACAACAGCCAACAATTCCTTATTGTAAATCATGTAATTGTGTTCATGAGCTTCCATTTTTTGGGAGAAATACCCTACTGGTCTCTCAATCCCGTTGTCAGCAGTCTGCAACAACATAACAGCTACAGCGTATTTGGATGCATCTGTGGAAACCACAAAAGGAAGCTCAGGATCCTTTTGTCTCAACACCAGTAACAACAACAAAAGAGCCTTGACTGCTGTGAACGCATTTGCGCACTCAGGCGTCCAGACCAAAGTTGACTTACCACTAGCCAAATATAACAGGGCAGCCACTTCAGACAGATGTGGAGTGAAATTCTTCAAGAACGTGCAAGTACCCAAGAAACTATGGAGTTGGGATACTGTCACAGGCGTAGCATACTATCAAACTGCAACTTCCTTATCAGGGGCAATTGTGTGGCCATCCTCAAAGATAATATTACCCAGAAAGGTAACCTTACATTTGAAGAATTCACATTTGCTTCTTTTAATGATCAATTTGGCCTGGAGGATGCACTCTACCACTGCTGACAGATGGGCTTTATGTGACTCCTCATCAGGAGAGAATATAAGATATCATCCATATACACAATGGCACATACACCCAGGAGATCCCCCAAGACAGAATCAATTAGTTGCCAAAAGCAAGCTGGAGTATTCTTCAATCCAAAAGGCATTACCTGGAGCTGGAAGATGCCCTTCTTGGTTCTGAATGCTGTCAACCATTCTATTCCTTCCGCAATCCTGATTTGATTGAAAGCATTCAACAGATCAAGTTTCAAAAATACCTTTGCCTTCTCAACACACCTAGAGATCTGTGCTTCAAGAGATAAAGGATAAGGATCAGGGATTGTGATGTTATTTAATTTCCCATAGTCAACACAAGGACAAAGAGACCCATCAGCCTTTTGAAAAAACAACAACAGAGAGCAAATTGACAAAGCCTTTTTAAATATATAGCCCTTTGCCAACATGTCACAAGTCCATTCCTCTAAACATGTGTCTTCCTTCAAAGTTAAAGGATAAATAGGAGACACAATTTGAATCAGATCAACAGTAACTTTAAAGTCAAAGTCAAACTGAGTGTGCTTGGGAAGGACCTCACCTCTGGTAGTGTCAAATGCCGTGGACCAGGGTTGTAAACATGCGGGTAAATCTAAACTTACAGGGACAGAGACAGAAACCAATAAAATAGTCTGAGAGGATTTCTCCATTTCAGACATACCTAGCAGTGGAATACAAATAGATATACCCAAAGAGTGTTCCACCTGTAACTCATTTTCTTTCAGTAAGGTGGATACATTATGATCTCTCCACCAACCCACACTCAAGATGATAGGATACATCAGGGAGGAGCAAACAGAGAACCCTGCGGTAAAATACTGACCCAAAACCACAAAGGTTACAGGCTTATTCAGCTAGAAAGAGGGAAACTTCTGACAGTTCCCACCCCTAACAAGCATTCCCGGGTGGTACTTGAGTTGTAGCAAGTTGGCAGTCTTCACACTCATGAAGTTTTTGGAATCACCTGTATCCAAAAAATGGCTAGCTGATAGATAGTCTGACTGTTATCAATGCTACCATAAAACAAGAAGTAACCAGAAGTAGATTTATTGGCAGCAAAGGTCGCAATCTTGGCAGGGTCTTGTTTCTCATTGGCGGTACAGACAGCAGCTAAGGAGGCAGGATGCTCCTGGAAGTAACGCTTGATCATCTCTTGGACAGCAGCTGGAAGAATGGGGTTATCACAATCAATGGGAACAAGGGGCAACTCTTCAGACGTAACCACAGAAGATTTGGCAGGTACAACATGCTGAAGAATTGCCAAGGAACTATCAGGACCAGACACTACTGGGGCCTCTTTTACATCAGCAGGTTTGTTCACCACCGCCAATTGCAACTGAGACAGGCTAGGGGGAGAACAATCTTGGCTTTGGTTGGAAGGAACTACCGCAGAGCAAGGACCAGAAAACCAGGAGTGTGCAGCAGGTTTATCCTCAATTACCAATGTACCTTGCTTGGGAGTGGACAGATTTGAGACCAGAGAAAGAATTTGGCTTACCAGGGCCTCATTTGTGGTTAACATTGAATCACAAACTGCCAAATCCTGGGCAGTCTGGTCAACTGCTAACCACAACACTGAGAGTTTATTCACCTCAGGAACATAAATTGTACAGCAGTAGGCAAGAAACTGAGGAAGGAATATCAAAAGAGGAGTAGTACCCTGATGGAAGACATACAGCTTACAATATACTTTGAGCCCCTCAATAGATACACACAAAAAATTTAACAAAGGGTATAGAGATGCACTTTCAGTTAAAACATGTGGATTATGCTCCACCACAGACAACAACCATTCACGAGCATCCTCAGAAATCTTTGTCATCACATGGTATACTTAGGATTTATGACTAAGGCTTGAATTGGAATAGAATGATAATGCTGACAGAACTTCACGCAAAATCTCATCAGTGGGTGGAGCAGGAAAATAATCCGGACGCCAAAATGATATGACACACCGGAATAGGAAACAGAAGATCCAGTCTCAACAACTGCAACTGGAGATGGAAACCACAAATTAAAGAAAAGCCCAAACTGAAATCTCAGAAAGGAACTGATACAAATAAACAAGGTAAACGCAGATATCTCAACAGAGCAGGAGAAAAGAAACACAAATTCATGAAAAACTGCTTCCAAAAACTCAGATGTAGAAGAGTTGAGTAATGTGACAGAAATTGCAGGATAGTATGAAGCCGTTTCTAAGTGATGGGGAATTACCACCCAAATCCACATAGAATTAATGATTAACCACCAACGTGGCTTCAAATATCTTTTTGTGAAATTTCCAATTGTAATACCAGTATTAAGCAGAACAATTAATCCTAACCAAAGTAGCCCAAGAAAAATGGCCTGAGACAACATCAACAAATCTTCAGAATAAAGTTCTGGAAATTGGGAGGCAACACAAGTTTCAGTTTCAAGAATGGGGGGAGGAGCTGCAAAATTGGTTGGCGCAAAATTAACATTGGGCAGCACTGACAACAAAGTTCTGACTGCAGGACCCCATCTTCCAGAAATGATTCTGTTGAGAATTAGATTGTACAGAATATATTGTAACAACCCAACCACAGGATGCATTTTTAAAAAAAAGTAAATTAGAACTTGGGATAAATGATTTTTATTGAGTAAAATTTTGGAAGGACTCAACTCTTAGAGTTGAAACAGTAAAAACTATTCAATATATATCAGAAAGATTGACTAAGCAATAGCACCTGAGTCTTGACCTCCTATTACTTCCACATTGTCAAGTAAGTATCTGGTCCAGGTTGCAAAGAACCCTTGTGTGACTAGTTTCTGGCAACCATGCTGATTGACAAGCTCATATTGGGTGACCCTCAAATTACGCCAATTTATCAATGTCAATTTGAAAAGGGGAACTGGTTTCAGCTGACAGACTGGAGCAGCCATAACCCATTTTCAATTGACTGTTTGATTTAAATCTGTTAGCTTGGTCAATTTTTATAAAGGTTTTCCGGCTTTTTGAGCTTTCTTGCTTGGGCAGATAATACCCAGCATGATGGAACCTACTGTGACACTTGACTACCCTACATACGCCCATCCCTACGCATGGACTCAGTGGTGACCGCTCACAAGACTACTGGGCATGGTGGCATACAGAAGACGTTAGCTCTGCTACAGCAGCACTACTTCTGGGAAGGAATGCACACTGACATAGTATATACGCTAGCCAACTGTCATGACTATAACATTGAGAGGCCTAAGGTTGCCAAGTTCCAACACAGACTTGTACGCCTTGGGTTTGCCTTTCACACTATAGCCATTGACATAGTGGGCCCCCTGCCAGCTACCAACAGTTGCAACAAGTTCATCATTGTGGCAAATGACTATCTGACTAAATGGGTAGAGGCCAAGGCAATTCCCAACCAATCTGCATTGGTGACAGCCATGTTCATCCTGGAGAATATCATATACAAACATGGTTGCCCCCAGATTCTGCTGACAGACAATGGTATCAACTTCACCAGTTATATAATCCCCCTCCTCAACCAACTGATAGGAATTTGTGGGACACTATCCACTTCTTATCACCCACAGACAAATGGCATGGTAGAGCGCACTAATGGGAGCCTGGTCCAGATACTCCAGAAGCTCAGTCACCAACATGAGACTGAATGGGATACCTTTCTGCCTGTGGCCACCTTTGTATACAACATTGGGTACCATTGGGCCACTAGCAAGCCGCCCTTCTAACTGCTCTACGGCCAGCAATCAGGAATTTCCCCTTTACTATATTCCTTGGTAATTCCCAGCCTGGCTGTGTCCCCAGAGGCGTACCTCAACAAGCTGGTTCAAACTCTTATTTGCTTGCAATCCAAGGCCTACACTGTAAGCTTAAACCATAAGTTGCAGGACCTAGAACAAACTGCATCCAAATGCCCCGCCTTATCCACTTACCTGGTAGGAGACTCAGTCTACTTCTTCAGCAATAGAGGGTACGGCCACAAATCCAAACTTGCCTCCCTTTGGCAAGGCCCAGTTCAAGTTATCCAGAAGACTGGCCCCGGCTCCTACACCCTTAAGGAGCCCCATTATGGGCAATCAATTACTAGAGTACACGCTCAGTATATGTGTGATGCTCCTAGTGATCAAGAGTAAGCCCAAATGAGGACAATAACCCAAAAAAAAGTCTAATTAAAAAATTCCATGGATTGTTGTCCTGTTTGCGATAGTGTTGCACCAAAGTATGAGGAATAAGAATAAAAGAACAATGTGTTTATTGGAGACTGACAAGACTCTTCCAGTACCGCACCAACTGTTCTACCACCTGAATGACAGCCAAGAAACACAACTGGTTGCCTACAGATCTACAAAGCTGATAACCAAGGATTGGGCAACAAACCCCCACCACGCAAGACACATGATTGACCCCAATGTCCACAGGAAAGGCGACCCCCAAGAAGATACAGTCCCACAGAAGACTCTCACAAAGGGCATACTCTACTGGGACCTGACCACCCACCCCATAGAATACAGACAAGGACCACTCAAGGAAGACTCCCATGTTCTCCTCCTGCTTGGTATCACAGCGGTTGGTTCCTTGAAGAACAAGGTTGCCATCCATCACCATTGGTACCAGATGAGCAGTCCCCTCCACCTTGTATGACTTCAACACTTCCTGGAAGGCTTGCCAAAGACGTTGCTCAAAGTTGTCAGAGGTTTTCCAACTGACTGGTTGAGCCTCAGTAACCCCAGGTGTTGCCCAAGCACAAAGGACTGAATTCACTATGTTGGATACCATCCCCTGTTGCAAGACTGTGAGCCCTTGACCCTCAAATTGGAATTCCTTCAGATGAGTCTTCAAGTATTCTTCTTCTGCCTGCTTGGAGAACCGCTAATGAATACTGTTACCCTTTTGCAACCCAGTTCCTGTCACTTCCCTGGGCTCACTCAAAGCTAGGAACAATGCAGCAAACAATGGGTCTGTCCCCACTAAGGCCAGATGAGGAACCAGTAGCTGATCTAGCTGAATCCTCAAATCCAGATAGCTGCCATCCACATCATGCAAGACTACCTGTTTTTTAATGGCCTTATCCACCTCCACTGCCTTGGTAGGCCTGGGTCTCTTAGGAATTACCACTTGCACCTTCTTCAAGACTCTTCTTGTGACTCTTCTAGAGGGACTGTTCACCATAGCTGTCACCTTGAGACACCAGCCATTTTTTCCCCTGTTGTCTAATCCAGTGGAGCAAAATGCCGCAGATCCTGAATGAATTAGACGTTAAGTTGTCCACCTATAGATTAAGCAACAGAACAATCACGTCATTGCGCTATTACATCCTGATTTTACCAGGGATAAAGACGTTTAAAACGCCTTTAAAACGCCTTTAAAACGGGTGTTTGATTTGCCTTTCAAATGTGCACAAGGCACAGGCTTCACTTCCAAGATTAATTATAGAACAACAAAGTTATTTATATCTACCTCCTTAAGGAAAGCCACATGGAACCAGTTGCTCTCTTGCGCGGGACTTTTAGCTGTGCCAATCCACTCTCCTCTATTAGAGAAGTCCTTCTGTCTGTGCCTCCCTGCCCCTGGTGGCAATTCCCCCGCCTCACACTATATAAGTGCAATACTATCATAATAAACACCAGTTTTGTCATTACACCTTTATGTTCTTCTGTACTTTCACAGGCTGCCACTATACCATCAACAGGTATAGTAATAAGAATTAGGTCCCTGACTAACTGTTTGTAGAAATTAGCAGCCCTTTGCTGCTAGCATTACGGCACCCATCATACCAAGGAATACTTGAACCTCTCAAAGATTTGTGGGATGTAGCATCTTGTTGATGGCTTCACCTTATTATTCATGGGGCAGATTCCAGTTTGAGTGACCTCATGACCTAATAACTCAAGGCGTTCTTTAAAGAAGGAGCTCTTGGAGGGTTTGAGTTTCAAGCCAGCTTTGCGGATCTTGATGAAGACAGCCTTGAGGTGTTCCAAGTGGTAGATAAAGGTAGCGCTGAATACAGTGATGTCATCAAGGTAAACCAGGACACAAGAGAGCTTTAGGTCTCGTAGGATGGAGTCCATAGCCCTTTGAAATGTAGCAGGGACATTGCTGAGTCCTTGGGGCATACAAGTGGGTTCAAAAAGGCCTTCTGAGGTGATAAGTGCAGCCTTTTCTCTATCTTCAGGAGATAAGTCAACTTGCCAGTATCCAGAGGCTAGATTCATGGCTGAGAAAAACTTGAAACCACCCAGCCGTCTGAGAGCATCATCAATTCTGGGAAAGGGGTACGAGTCTTTCTTAGTGAGAGAGTTCAGGCGGCAATAGTCCATTACAATGTTATGTCCTCCATCCTTCTTCTTGAGGATCAGTAACAGGGAAGCCCAAGGACTTTGGGAAGGAGCCAGTAATCCAGCGTCTAGTAGTTGTTTGAGTTCTTTAGACACTTGAGCATCCTCCACCCTAATACAGCGGTATGGTTTGGCACAAAAAGGGGGTGCATCCCCAGTATCAATCTGATGGATGACTCCTTTAGCCAGGCCATAGTCCGTGGGTCCAGAGGCAAAGATATTGCTAAACTGATTGAGCAGATCCAACACATCTTTTTGTTGGATGGGAGACAATTGGGGGAAGTCAGCAGCGGTGAATAAGGAGAGAACTTGGGTATTTTCTTCAGATAGATTGAAATCACTAAAAGTTCCAAAGGGGTAGAGGGAGGCCACTTGTTCAGCTCCTAATATACAACTATGCCCTAAAACCTGGCCTCAGGTCACCTGCATGGTCAGGGCTGTCAGGTTGACAAGCAGTAATTGTACAGGCTCCTTGTGGGTTTGATCTAGAATCCCAGGACACAGGCGGGGTTCCTTACGGCTTAGGAATTCAGGTGAGTAGAGTTCCAAGAACAACTTTTCAGGTAGTTTGTAAGAAGTCTGAGAACCAATTACCACTTGAGAGCCCAGGGGAATGATGATAGCCGCTGGGGAAAGAAGAGGTACCCCTTCTTCTGCAGGGCAGAAAGGAGGAGGGGTGCACATGTTGGAGGAGTGAGTCCTATACTTGAGAGAGAAGATGCCTGTAGGGTAATCAAGCACACAAGTTTTAAGACATTTCCCTGGGAGGCGCGGAGGTTCCTCAAAAATCAAAGGGACCTCATATCCTAATAGTGAAAGATATCCATCTTGTAAGTTCACAATTCTGTTATATTTTCAGAGGAATTGTGTACCAACCAAGAGGTCATAGCTTTCATTTTCAAGGACAACAGCAGAGGAAGCAATGAGGAGTTTCCCAAACCTCATGGGTAAAGCAGAGCAGGCACAAATGGTCTGCATTTGTGCCATGCCAGCTGTGCCATACAACTGAGTGTAGTTGAGGTCAGGAGCCAGCTTAAGTTTCTTCATTAGTTTTGAAGATACTATGTTGAATGGAGAGCCCGTGTCCAGAATGGCTTTGATTTCAATCTTTTGGATTGATACTTCCATGCGGGTTGTATCTTTCCCAAAGGGGGGAAAGACTGCCAACACATCCTGCGCAGCCTCTAGCTCCTTTTCTCATTTAGCTAACATGCACCTTAAAGCAGGAATCTCCTTATACACAGTCTGTAGTGGGAGAGATACCATTGTGTTTTGGAATAGAGCTTCATCTAGCTTGGCTGCTTCCTCAGAAGAATCAACCAAGACGGGAAGTTGATGGGCCTGGACTAGGTAAGGGCAAGCCATCATGGCTTTAGCTTCACTTGTAGGTGCTTGGGAAGTGGTGGTGGTCTTCCCAGAGCAAAGCTTGTATGAGACAGAGATAGTTTCCAGAACAGCCAGAACAAAATAGCCATAAATATCAGAATCTTCACTATCAGAATCTTCAGGGTCTGAATCACTGGAGAGATTGTGGAATAGGTGAAGAATAGTTGGGCCAGAGGAAGACGGAGCTTCCTCATCAGAAGGAGGATCAGGGGGAGATGGGGGAGATTGGTCAGCA
The DNA here is from genome assembly GCA_014839935.2 of Entomophthora muscae. Taxonomy (NCBI): domain Eukaryota; kingdom Fungi; phylum Entomophthoromycota; class Entomophthoromycetes; order Entomophthorales; family Entomophthoraceae; genus Entomophthora; species Entomophthora muscae. The sequence goes on from QTSX02006399.1 coordinate 437,866, forward strand.
GAGAGTGTCTCTGTCTCTAAGATGACCTCTCTTTTCCCGCCTGTTCCTTAGGATCACAACCTTCCACTTGGGGATTAGTGCAAGTACGCAAGTGGTGCCCTATTTGGCCACAGTTATGACAACCTTGCCTCTTATCCTGTTCACCTGAACCCAGCATCATAATGCGCGGCGTACAAGAAGTAGTCCTAGCATTATTGGCTTTATTTTCACGTACCATTGTACCCCCATGGGTCAAATGCATGTCTTTCAAGAGCGTCTTAATACTCTTCATGGAAGTGAGTAAAGCATTGTGTGCTTAAAAGTGTAGGCATAGAAGCTGGTTCACTTTCAAAGCATTTGAACAAGCCGTGTAAGCTTCCCGGGGAGTTAACTGTCAACTAGTGATTAACTGCTGGCCTTCAATGTAGAAGCAATCCACAAACTCAGCCAGGGTTTCCTTGGGCTTAAAGACAATGTGCATAAATGTATCCTTATTGACCTCCAAGCTGAGATCTCCTCCAAACTCCTCAATAAGGAGGTGCTTCATGTCCTCCCAAGTGACAATGGAGGGGAGCTCAGGGACCACCACTTATTGGCAGGTGGGATGGAGACAGGTGAGGATATGTTCCTTTTTGAGTTCATCAGTAGCCCTACACATTGCAGTCTTGTAAATTGTTATGAAGGCAGAAATGGTAGAGTTTTAGGATCAAATATCTGTTTGAAGGTTGGTTTGTAATTTGGGTTGATGGACAAGGACAAGGACTGACTGGTTTCACCTGGGTTGAGGACGTTAATGTGAGGATTGCCTTCAAACTCAGATTCAGCAGCAGGTTGTCTAGCCCAGAGGAGTCAAAGGCTTTCCTCCAGGGTATCCAAGGTAGAGCTGTTCTGTCCACTAATATCCCTAGAAGTGGCGGAAGCAGCTCCAAATTTGTCAATCTTAATTTGTTGTATTGCCAAGGTACCAGCAATCCAATTGAGGCAGGTGGTCAGGGAAGTGGTCTGAGCAACCAAGGGGACAAATTGTCCGTTCATAGTCTTGGTAAAGCAGGAGAGGTTTTGTAACTCCCTTTCCAATGTGTCTTGCCTATCAGCTACATCATTTGTTACTTCTGCAAGCTGATCCAGTGCACATGTGCAGTTGACCTGGGGTTGGCCTTCCAAACCAGGGCAGCAACCATGATTGCCATGAGCAGGAGTATTAGCAACTTCACCTTCTTCTTCAGAATCAGATGAAGATTCCTCAGAATTAGAGAGGTGTTGCCTCAAATACTCAATTTTGCCTTACAAAGTAGCCACTTGATCAGTGAGCAAAGCAATGAGAGGGTCAGGCATAGGTTTGACTGGAGGGGGGTTCTGAACAGAAGATTGACGCCAAGTGGTAGCCTTGAGTTCAGCTATTGCTTCCCATACCTTGGCCTCAAAGTCAGAGGGGGCCTTGACAGGCAGAGCAGGAGGAGTCAACTCAATAGAGGCTACTCTATCATCAACGTAATTTTTTACTTGATATAGAGTGTTGCCTAATGCAGCCTTATCCAGACCATATTGATGCTGCAGATGGCAGCCCCAAGTATCAACGTGAGCTCCAACCAATTCAAGTTGCAAATTAACATGTTCTTGGAATTAGTTAAGTTCACTAACCAGAGTCTCAAAATCTTGGCAATGATTTAGCAGAAAGGCCTCAATCTGTCCACGCCACGCTGCCTGATGCTTGTCCAATTCACATAATTGATCTTTGATGTAACCAGTGAGCAAGGAGCAAAGGGAATTCAACAAGGAGGTTAAGTACTTCTGAGAAGCCAGCAAGTTGTGCTGGTTATTAGAAATATATGCAAAGAGACTATGAGACCATTCTTGATATGCCATATTCTGAGCATGATTGTTTGAGATAGCGGTGGCTACAGCATTTAATAGTTGATTCTGGGATCTTAATGCAAGTTGATGGTGAACCAGGGCAGGTTGGATGAACTGGTTGACCAACACGCCAATTTTATCCATAGACTCCATCAGCGCGGGGAGAGACTAAAGTCCAAAAGGAAGGAGTACAGGTCTTTGGAAGCATACCCAGGACAGAGACCAGGAATAGTGTGCATCACCACAGTGCCATAGTGGAGAAGGGAGCGGGCAGCAGCACCAGTTTGCTTGTAAATAAGAGAGAAAGCTGGAAGGGGGGGCCCACACACGCCCGGGGGACAGAACCAATACCATGTGATTTGAGGGGGCATCAGTGATGTCTTCTTCTAGAGGGGGACTAGAAACTTTAGGTTGCTCAGGTACTTCAGAAATAAAGGGAGAAGGACCAGAGAATGCACATGGGAGCAGGGTAACCAAGGGGCTTGCAGCCCCTGTAGTGAGGATCATTTTGTTGTGTTTGGCTTCTAGGGATGACATCCAGGAGAACACGGCAGGAAATCTTTATAACAAAAGATCTGAGGTTTGAAGCTAGCCTTGGGTTAGCCTTCAGGGCAAAATTAAGGGCACATACCTTAATTTCCTGGAAAACAAGATTTGAAAGTCCTTTTGGCAGAAAGGACAGGGAAAAGCTTGAAGATTATTAAAGCCAACACAAATGTGGATAAACTTGTCTTTATTAGGAGAAATGATTCTAATTAAATAGTAGACAAGGGACTGTGTTCACTCATTAGAAAGACAGAGTGGCTGAGGGGGTCATGTTGGGATGAGGTCATACCAGGATCATTAAAAGACAGGTATGACAATCTGGAATTGGTGAATATTGGACCAGACCCATTTGCAGAAGGCAAGGAATTTCCAAACTTGAAAGCAAAACCAGCCAAATCTTTGCAGCTATCAATATTTGAAGGCCATATCAAAATAGCATTAATGGTGCAATTTCCAAAAAAAAGGTCACAAAGGTTGAGGGGGCGTGTACCATACCAAAATTGAGTACCATACACTTGTATGAGCCATACTTAGTACAGAAGGCTGTCTTGGGGATATATTCCTCTTTGATACAGATCTGATTGTAGCCTGCAGTTAGGTCAATCTTGGAAAAGACTGTGGCACTGCCCAGGGCATTGAAGAGGCTTTTAATAAGTGGTAGTGCGTAAAATTTTGATGGTAACTTTTTTTAGGGCTCAGTAATCTGTGACTAGGCACAGGGTGCCATCCTTCTTGGCCACTAGAATACGGCAGCCCAAAAGAGAGATTGTGAGGGACGGATAAGTCCTTTCTCTAAGGCCTCCTTGAGATAGGCACGTAAGGCATCATTTTTATTTGGGGTCAGGCAATAGATGGGTTGTGTCTTGGGTATAGCTCCCTTGAGTTGTATGGAGTGTTGGATGTGTTTTTCTGGGGGTAGCCCGGGTAACGCTTCCTTGAAGATTTCTGGGTGACAAGCCACAATTTTGCAATCCTGAGATGTGGTGGTGTCCTGGTGATCCTTGAAGTGTATGATATTGCACTATCAGGAGTCCCAGTCAATGGCCTTGAGGTTCTCTTTTTTGTCCAGGGTTTCTGTAATACATACAAAGACATGGTTGCATAGGAGTTGGTCCACTGGGTCAGGGTAGATCTGGTGGTTGACGCCCTTGCGTTTGATGGTCAATACCAATGTTGTCCTGTCTATGTGAGGGTTGTTCCTTTGCAATCAGTCCAGAACCAGTACAATGTCAAACTTGATAAAGTAAATGACAGGCCTTGGATGGTGGAGTGCAGGTTCTCAAGCATGACAGAGAAGGGGGTGGTCTCCCTTGTCACGACAATGTGATGTTCATCAGCTAAAACCACGTTTTTAATCTGCAAAGAATTAGTGGTTAGCTTTAACTTATCCACAAAGCTACTGTTGACTAAGGTTTGGTCTGCGCCTGAGTCCAAGAGTGCTGAGCTTGTGTAACTGCAAAAGCGTAAAGGATAGGACATCAATTTATTGGGATGTCTGGCAATGGTGTACAGTACTGGGTCTTCCAAGGGCACCTGGATCATTGGACACTGGTCTACATCCTTGAGTTGGTATTCATTGTTAGGCAAGTCAGGGATTGTGCGGGGAGAGCTTGTATTGCTTAATGCTCTTCCTGGGCTTTTACCTAGTCTTGGTTGCCTTGTGTGGCAGTGATATGGAAATGGGTACAATTTGACTGGCCATTGTTCCTGTTTCCATGTCCATTTGAACCTGAGGGCTTATGGTTTGTGCTGCTGCTGTTGTTCCCAGGGGGCAACCTCCATAATTAACTCATAAAGAATAGAACATCCTCCTTGTTGACAATTTCAAAATTGTTTTTACTTTGTCTTTTATAATTTCAATTAAAAGCTCAAAATAAAAAATTGAACATTGCTTCTATTATCAGTGTCTATTATTCAATCAAGAAAAAATCTTCTTTAATATTGAAAATAAGAAAATTATTTTTTGAAAATTGTGACATGGAGGATGTTCCATTCTGTATGAGTTCATTCTGGAGGTTGCCTCCCAGGGGGTGGTTGACTGGAGCGCCCAGCTGGGTGAGAGTCTTTGGGCCTTTCTTGTTTTCTGGTTTGCACTTTGTGGAGAGTGTTGTACGTTTGTTCTGCTTTCTCTGCTTTGCAATACAGGCTCTGTAGATTGGTCACTTGATCCAGGTTCAAGTGTCTCATTACGTGCAACTTGAGTGCGTCTTTGTATATGAGGTGTGTGGCTGGGGTGTCAAAAGCCATGTCAGAGAGTGCACATAGTTGGATTCCTTGTAGGCGCAGGTGAGTTCCTTCACAGTGCCCGTCTGGGTTAAGTTCTTTAATTGACATGTGATCATGAGTGCGGTGTCCTTAAGCACAAATCTTGCCAAGAAGTCTTGGTTGAAGGTATCTCAGTCCTTTTCAGTATGTTCTTCATGCCACTTGTTGCACCAAGTGCCAGCATCATGATTCAGTCAGATGGAGATTTTTGCAATCCAGAATCACTGCGGGCATTCCATTTGGGCCCATTTACTTTAGGCAGACTGGATGCATGCAGCAGCGTTGTTGTTGTTGGCCCCGGCAAAGGATTCCAGGGCAGTGCTTCAAAGTCTTTGGGCTACATAGGCTGGAATGTTATTTTTGTCTGTTGCACAAGGCATGGCAGAGGGAGCCTGGAAGAACCCTTAGGCAGACAGGGCATTGAATGCAGGAAGGGGTATTACCATATTTTGGTAGAGGACAAACCCATCAGGTATCTCAGTACCAGGTGCGTACAGTGTCCAGTCTGCTGGGAGGCCAGACATGATTCTATTGAGGATTTGTTGGCCGCAGCAAGTACGGGCAACAAGAAGAATTTTGGGGAATAAAGTAGGATGGAGAACCTACCTGTGCTACCAATGTTGTAACTGTGCTGTTTTAGCAGAGTTACAAGGGACTAAAATATTTAGAAACTAGATAATATTCTTTATTGAGAGATAGGTATTGTATAGTCATTATGAATTGTGAATAACAGGAACATGATAGTGTTGATCACATGATGAGATGGTGAAAGGGGTGGCTTGATCCTGGTAATGAGTCAAGCGCCAAAACAAGGTATCCACCATAAGAGATCATCATTTGTTCATGTTGTTGAATTTGGAAATTTGAGTTGACTTCCTAGTCTGGCTCCAAGTGATGGGATAGTTAGATTATGGGTCACAAACCCGCTTATTCAAAACCTTGCTTGCCGGTCAAGCCTGCTGTTTTGACAGATTCACAAAAAGTGTGAGTTGAACTTCAGTGTACATATGTTTACTATGTAAATTGTTGATGAAATACACCCAAGTGCAGTGAGTCAAAACTCAAACCAAAAATGAAACTCAATAACAGCTCAATATGTAAAAAAAACCACTTGATTGTTGTGTGCAATGTACTGTAATCAAGAATAATACCAAGGTATCTAAAATAAGGCACATATTCTGAAACATAAATTTTAAAAATGTTGTGTTGGGTACTTAAATTTGGCGTAAAATCTGGGAAAAAGGGTGAAAATTATTTTGGGTATTCTAAATGTGTGCTGTAAAAGCAAAAACAACTAATCAAGAAATAAAAAATCTATAATCAGGATATTGGATGGGAAAAACTCTAATTAAGTATTCATATTCATATAAAAGCAGAAATTAAAACCAGGGAGTCACTTTATTGAAATTTATTTAGTATTTTATTAAATTTTGAAATAGAGCAAACACAATAGCAGAGTGACAATGCACCTGTTGTGCGCTGCAGTTGCAGTCACCCCCGCAGGTCAAAAAATCAAGTCAGTGCAACACAAGTGCCTACTCAGGAAGGAGATGGGAGAGGAGAGTTAAATAGTGACGCTGCACTGACACAGCTGGCTCAAGGAGCATAACATGCAAGGGTGCAGATCATCAACTATTGGGTCCCAAAGATGACCTGGAAGCCCATCAAGGTCACCACTACAAAGAAAGTTAACAACAAAGAGGTAGAACTTACTTTATATGTGTTTGATCCTGTGTACTGCCATGAAGCAGTCCCAGCAGCCATGATGGAAAAAGTGAAGCCTGTGCTTGCCACTAGCTACAAGCCCTACATCAGTGATGGAAATCAGGAGGAGGACAAGGAGCCCAATTTCCACCAAACCAATAAGGGAAAGTTAGTACTAAAGAAAGTTGCTGTGTTTTACACCAAGGTGCCCATGCCCTGTGTTGTGCCCAACGCCAATGAGCCAATCCCCACCGCTAAAAAGCTCGCTCACAAGCACATTCCTGACATTAAGCGCATCATCCTTCTCCGGCTCATGCGGGAATCTGGTGATTACAAGGCAGCCACAGCCCTTGTTGGAGTGGATTCCAAGTACACCAGCAAGACCTTCAAAAAATTCATCAATACTTGTTGTGTCCTTGCTGCAAGAAATCCTTGTACGTTTCCACCATGCTCACCAAGGAGCACAATGGGCAATCTGCTAGTGGATAACCTGGGACTGCCATCTTGAACTGGCAAGTATACAGTCAATGGTTAAATATACTTTTGGGGTTGAGGCTTCAATTTCCTTTTACTACCATGTGGTCAAGGGTCTGGAGTTTTCATGGGAAAAACTCACAATATCTCCCTACAACAGAAACTTCCATGACAATATTGAGACCCAAAAAAATACGCAGAGGCGTACACTGCCCTCAAAGACAAGAGGACAGTCAAATTCTATTACATTGATCAATCAGCATTTGCCTTGTCTATGCAAAATGTATATGGCTATATCACCAATGGCTCCAATGATATGGTAGCTTGGCGTGCTGCAGTCTGCGCCACAACCTACTTTATTGTGGCTCTCCTTGGTCCAAAGAGAATTAAGCTTTATCAAATGATATTGGGTACTCACAACAGCTTCACCTTCTTGTCATCCCTCCAATTGGTCCAGGAGCATCTGAGGCTTACAAACCTGGGCTTCACTAATGTAATAGTACTAGACAATGTTGGTCTCCACAAGGTGGCAGATATTCTTGCTGAATTTCCAACAATTGATACCAGTATTGCAGTGGGCCCCCATCAATTGGCCACAGAAAAGTTTTGCCTTCTCTTCCTCCCTGCCTATTTGCCCTTCCTAAATCCCATTGAGGAAGTTTTGGGTGGCTCAAGCAAGTTGTCAAGCAATGGACCCCAACTGGGACCAAGGACCTCTTTGATTTGCTGCAGGCCAGGATCCACACCCTCCCAGCTGAGACTGTGGCCAAGTTCTATGGCCATGCTGATTTTTTCATCCCAGTGTGCCTTGCCAAACAGCTAATCAATTAAAGGATTAATGTGTCCAACTATTTTATATTCTCTAATTTACTATTTAAGATTTATTAATTATTGTTTTATATTCAGAAAATTCCAAGCCTGCAATCACATTTGACTGTATTATCAATAAAGGTTTTTAATTAATTAATTTATTTATGTTAAATTATTTTATTATGGTATCTGGGGCTATCCCAAACACTTGATACTGGATTACTTGAGTAGGTTTATATAACTCTTGTCAATTAAATATAAAAATGAAATTAAAAAAGTTAAATGTAAAGTGTACATGGTAGAAGTTTATTTTATTAAAGTAAATATATTTATGCTTATATGATGAAATTCTCCAGGATTTTTTTTCAAAACTTTTTTGCTAAAAAAGAATTAGAAAAATTAGGCATTTAAAAAGAAAAAGTAAAAGTGTAGCTTAATTTGAAGAAATAGATTTTTATTGGGGGCGCCTTTAGTGGGTTTATTGGTATGTATCAGCACAGAAATGGAGGTGGCACACAACCTCCACTGCCATACTGTAGACAGTGGATACACCCTTATTGAAATACTCCTGCCTGCTGGTGAAAGGCAGTATAGTCAGGTGGAATTTCAGGAGCAGCTTTTCAGGCAGGGCCACAAACCCATAAACACCAGCCAGGACCAGGGAGTCCTAGATAATGTGGTCCACCAAGTTGTATCCTGGGGGGACCTTCTTCCCATCCAGGGAGAGCCTAGCCTTGTCAATTCCAAGAAGGACCCTGTCCAGGTCCTCTACGCTGGCACACATCCCAAAGAAGAAAAGATATCCCAGATAAACCACAAGGTGAAGCCTTTGCTCAGCAAAGACTTCAGTAAACTCACAAAGTTTGTTGTATACTGTGCTGATCTGTTTCTCATGCTTTGTTCTTGCACAGGTCAGCTCCATGCTGCAGGGAACCCTGTATTGTCAGTGCTCCAGGTCAGCCCAAAGTTGGCAAGGAGAATTTTGGCTTTCTTGACGGCTGTTGCGTCTGCAACAGCCAGTTTTCCAACTGTGCGCCCAAAGTTCTCCAGAAGGTAAGAGAGTGTGTGCTCCACTGGGAAGCAGAAGCAAGCAGCCACATGGGCCTGGCCCATCTCCTGTATGTTCTTGAATGGGAGCATTGCCAGCACTTCCCAAAAAGCTCAATAGAGTTTACACAGTAAACTCCACTGAGGGCCACCAAGTCCAGGAAGACCAATTGGGCATCCTTGTAGGTATTAACTGCCCACTTGGATGCCCCCTTGCCATGTGTGAGCCAGGCCAATGCCTACCTGGACATTAAAAAAGTGCCATTGATTTGATCCTTGAGCTCCTGCAAAACAGGGGGGACAAAAACAGCTTCCTTTCCACATGATTGGAGTAGTTGGTGTAGAATGTGGCAGGGTCAAAGGGGACCAGGACTTGGCGGATTTTGCCATATTTTTTTTCTAAAATAAGGTAAGTATTTTGAAATTTTACTGATTTTTTATTTGGTTACCTTCTTGTGTTTCTTCCTTGCTAGCAGCTTCAGCAGGCTTAGCTATTTTTGGTGCAAGCAATTGCGCTGGCAATTCAGTATCCTCTTTCTTTGTCAGGGATCCAGTCTTGGGTGACTGGCCTGTTGTTTTCAGGGTTAACTTGGGCCAGCTTTTTGTGGGTAAAGCCCACCACAAGAGAGGAGCTAACTTAAAAAGGTAGGAGAATGACTGTCCTGCCCAGGACCATGGGCCGGTGGCCGGGATTATAGTGCCAATCACCCCTGTGAGGGTGATGTACACAATCACAAACAGCTTACCAGTGTGATTGGTTGGGAGGTCTGGTGAGGAGGCCAGCATTGGCTTGGGGGTCACAGGTGTTTCCATGCAGAGTTTGTAGGCAGGCAGGTAGTTGAATTTTCCTCTAAACAACTTGGGTGCTGAAAATATCCAGGGGCTTTGACGGTTATATCCAAAGGTTGTATGCAGATCAAGAGATCTAGTTTGAGGATCTTTTCTGGGGTGTAATCCTTATATTCAGGTTTCAAAGGGTATTATGTGAAGTGGACAGGGGCAAAGGAAGCACCTGAAGGACAGAAATCTGCAGGCAGAGGGCAGGAGGGCCAGGAGATCTTGTACTGATTTGATAGATGGTAAATATAAAATAAGGCAGTAGCTGTGTAAGCCAAAATAACATAAACTTTATTCAAAAATGGCAATAAGTTTGAAGTGCAGGGTCTTTTGGTCTACATAGAGCCCCACTTCCAAGCTTAATGTTTTCCAAGGGGGTTCATCAGGGCATTGGGAAAGACAGGCCTGGGGGTTCTGGATGCTCTGGTTCAAAAGCGCACAATGGCACCCAGGCTGGGATCTCTTCCATTGGTCAGAGATCTCAAATTGGCTACTTGATTATCTTTCTCTTAAGTTGTGGTCATGGATTTGGGCTGTGGGACTGCGCCTCCTTCTGGAGATGACTCTTGATTGGCCACCAGTGTAGACTTCAAGCCCATGAAGCTAATGGTTGAAGTTTCATTGCCTCCATTAGGCACCTTGATTAATCCTCCATTTGGTACAATAATTCCTTTGGTTTGGATTGCTTCACCATTTGGGTCATCATTATTGGCCTCAGCTTGCAGGGGCTTGACCCCAGTAAACACAGGTAGGTAGCCCCCTTGGTCCCCAGGCCCAGCAGCCTGCGGGGATTCAGGATCAGGGTTCAAATCCCACTCTTGGGCCTGGGTTTCCAGGAGGAAAGAATTGTCAATCCTGACATTCATGGCACGCTTTGCTGGTTTGAGATATACATACATCTCAGGGTTGTCAACCCAGACAGACGGCCCAGAGAGAGCAAATGACTTGAACTGGAGGCCCTCAACCACAGTTTTTTTGGACGTTAAGAAGACACTAAATTGTTTTTTCAGGGGTGTCTGGCATCTTGACCATAAGTGCCTTGGCAGAAACCTTGTCAATTTTTGTCCCCAGTGAGAACAGCAGCCTTGACCTTTTCCTTGACCTTGCAGTCAATTTCTTTAATCTCTGCAATTGCAGATTCAAGGTCTTTGTGCAATTTTTCCAATTCTCTCATTGATTTTTTACTAACCTTTCCAGATGTTTTTATAGCTTTCACCCCAATAAAATTTGTATTATTTGATACTATTGACTCTTTGTTTATCCCTGTTTATTTTCCCATTACTCCAATATCCTATCTTTTTACCCATTGTGTATATGTTTTATGCTCATCTCAATATGTGTTGTTTTCTTTGTGTTGGCATTGCTTCCATAATAACCATATTATTTTTGGCAATTAAACACTGCCCCTTGTGAAAATATTAAAAACAATTTGGTGATCAGCTAAATTTCAATTAGAAAATGGAATGCTTATTGTGTTTAGATAAAGTTGTTACTGATCCAAATTAAAAACCTTAATGATAAACTTTAAGCCAATCAGGAGCTAAGTGATAAAGTGATTGTTCTGTCATAAAGGGTCACCCAATAATTCTTTGATGTATGGGCACTAATTAAATATGACTGGCTGGTTGTTTTGCCATTGTGCGCCATTGCCACTGTGGCAAGATGTCAATGGACTATTGTTAACCCAGAAGATGATTGGGCACTAGTCCATCAATAACTTGCCACAGCAGCAATGGCGCACAATGGCAAAACAACCAGCCAATCATATTAATTAGCGCACATGCATCAAAGAAATATTGAATGTCCATTTATGTCACAACAATCACTTTATCACTTGGCTCCTGATTGGCTTAAAGTTTATCATTAAGGTTTTGAATTCAAATCAGTAACAACTTTATCTAAACACAATTATCATATAATTTTCTAATTTAAATTTAGCTGATCACCAAATTGTTGTTAATATTTTCACAAGGGGCTGTGTAAAGCGCTAAAAATAACTGTGTTCTGGATCTAGATACACAGCATAGTAAATATATGATTTTATAGAAATACACTGAACATAAAGAATAAAACCAACTATAAACAAAGAGAAAATGAACAATTGAAATTCAGAATAAAGATAATATAAATAGAAAATTTTGGTGACAGGGAGTTTATTGGGGTCAGGGAAGAGAGATGCCTAGTAGGCAGAATAGTGTGGGAAGGAAGTAATAGAGCCAGTGCTTGCCTGGGGGGTCTGTGATTGGGTGGGTGGGGCTGGCAAGTGGGGGGTGGCAGGGATGAAGACAGGAGGATTGACTGTGATGACTGCCATTTACAACTCATTGTACTCCTCATTGGTCATTGGTGTGTTTGGCTGGTAGGTGGCTGTGGCACGTGGTGGGAGATGCTTGCCCTTCTGTGATTGATTACCCATATTCACATCCAATACAATTTGGGTAAACAAGTCTGCCACCATCTGGTAATCAAAGAGAGACTCATGGTTGAGGACCCCAATATAAAGATCATTAAAGGCCTGAGGGTGGCGCTCCTGTAGTGTATCTCCAATGTTAAAGAAGACGACATCAGCCAGATGGATGTCTGTGTGGCCATCTGGGTACACAGAGGCCTGGTGTCCGCGTCCTTGGATGGCCCAAGGGCAGTGGAGCTACCCTTCATCTAGTGGCTCAAGAAAACCTGGTGAAGTGAATTTGAGCTATCCCAGGAGTTAATTTCAGGGAACCAACCCTAAACTGCCAGCTTTCTAGGGTTTAGGAAATGGTGGGTTGCGGACTGAGTGAGCAGGGCTCATCAAAGGATTGGTGCTAACTTAATGAGGTAGGACATTGACTTGCCCACCCACAACCACAGACCAGCGGCAGGGACAATAGTATCTATTACTTCTGTGAGAGTAATATATATGATCCCAAAAAACTTATTGGTATGGTCCAGTTGGAGCTTGGTGGCGGAAGCAGGCATTGGTTTGGGGGTGACAGGTGGTTCCATGTCTAATTGGTAGGAAGGAAGGAAGTTGTATTTATCTCTGAACAGGCGGGGTTTGGTAACATACCAAGGGCCTTCTTGGTTGTATCTGGTTAACTTGGTAGTTCTGGCCAAGGGACCCTGAGCTAGTATGTTGTTGGTGGTGTAGTCCTTGTACTCAGGCTTTAAGGGGTACTCTTTGAAATGGACAGGACCAAAGGGGATACCTGGCAGGCAGTACATGGCTGGCTGGAGGATCAGATGATTGATTGAGTTAACTGGCAGATGACAAGAATAAAATACAGCAATAATTGGGGAAACTAATATCTCATAACCTTTATTTAAAAATGACAATGGGGATTGATCTTGGCCTGGCAGGTATTTATATCACACTGCCAGGCTACATTTCCTGGTTGGGTTTTCTGAGCTTGGGTAGTTTGGCATTGGGGGTCTTAGATGGTAGTGTGGCGCTTGGCACTGGCAACTTGGCACTGGCTGCTTTGGGATGAGAATACTGCAAATCTTTCTGTTTATTGATTCAGGTATTGGTTGCCTCTTCAGGTTCAGTGCCTCTTCCTGGGCTTCAGGGAAGTTCAGAATAACTTTAATTGAGAAAATTGTGCATTTCATAAAGTAAACTGCTGGTGTCAGGTATTTGCACCTTGGGGGAATTCCTGGCATCTTGCACTGGTGGTTCACTTTAGAATCCTGCGTGACAGTTAAAGGTTCAGGTCCTGGCAGGTTGACAACAGCTTTATCAATTGGTAGTGAGTTATTGGGTTCCTAGCCTATGGGTCTGGCGGTCTGCAAGGGGGCTTTGTCCAGGGTTTGACTCTGGTTCTGCATTTTGGGATTCAGGAGCACCCAGATTGTCATTCCTGACAGTCAAGCAATTAACCAAGATTTGGCTGTACTTGTAGTTATTGGTGAAATCTTGGTTTGTCCAATAGTAGACAAAAACCTTGGCCAAAACAGCCAGAAATGCACCAATAAACATCCCCTTCTTGACCTTCTTCCTTCTATTCTTGGCAGCGGCTTTTCCTTGCTCACCAAAATTGTCAAAAGCTATTGACAGCTTGAAGTAGGAGATGAATATGACGTCATATGATAAAATTGTCAGGCATCAAACCAGGGTGGATTCAATGGCCTGATCATATGGGGAATCCTCAGCACCATCCCATTGGTTGCCGGCAACATTGGTCAGCACACAGACTGATGCCACCTTCCCATACATCCAGAGCTGCACCATGCACTCAGACACCCAAATGCCATGGTGTTAAAGTTGCTTCTGGACCTGGGTCAAGGGAAGATTGGGGTCCTGCTGCAAGAGATCAAGCATAATTGGGTAGGCCTTGCTGATCTGGTACTCTGGGGCCTTCTTGGTCCTCCCAACCAGGTTCTCCCTGTTCATCAGGTTGTTGAATCCCTACATGAAATTAGCTTGGGTGAATTTTAATTGGCTGGCTATCTGATCCCAGGACAGACCCTGCAGGTTCAGTGCCACAATTTCTTGGAAAATTTTGACAGTAATGATTCTGTGTTTGGGGAGCTGGGCTGGGGGAGCTGAATCCTGATTGGCTGTAGGGGGCAGGTTGGCTTATGGCAGGAAGCTGTTCCAAATCAAGGTTATCATCCTGATTGGTTGGTTGACAGACAGCTTCTGCGGGGGTGGGTACAGGAGCAGGGGCAGAGCTAGACGCAAAGTGACTATTGAACAAGTCAAAGCCATATGAGTTGGGGGTCAGGTACAGGTCAGCTTCCTCAAAACCTGCCTCAAAGGCTTGGGTGTAAACAGGTGCCTCCACGCCCTGAGCCTTGCCTCCATTGAAGCTGGCTTGGCTGCTGGCAATGTTGAAAATGTTATTGCTAGTAAAAACCATCTTGAAACAAAACCTAGGATAAATTAACTAAAATTAGAAGTTTAAAATTTTATGATTTATTTTTATTGTAATCACCATTCCATATTTGAAAGGTTCTCAAACCATTTTATACAAATAAGGAGCCATAAAAATTAATAAAATGCCTCTGTTTCTAAATTGGATAGCTGTTGATTGTCTGTTAAACTGTTATTTTTATATTTTAGGCTGCTCATACTACACATTTTGTGTGACTTAATTTTGTTTTGTGTTTGTGGAATATTGCTTCTAGATTGATCAAATTTTGTTTAATTTAAGTCCTTCTTTTGGTGCTTCATATGAATCCTGATTGGATCATAATATACTCTGGAATAGCATTCATCCATCTCACTTGATGCGTCAGTTCATTTTGTTTGTGGTTTAAACTATGCCGCTTGATGTTTGATATAATTTTGTATAATATTCAAGTAAATTTTTTTATTGTTTGATGGTTCATTTATTAACCAAAATATTTAAATTATTTGAATCCTGAATCTTGCGTGACTTGGATTTTGTTCAAATCTGAAATCATTATGTTTAAATCTGAGGTATTTTTGGTTGTTGCCATAGCTTTTAAAACTACTGTACACATTACAAAAACTAAAATCAATGTATCTCAGTGAATACTTAGCCAATTTTGATGTCCATTAGCTTATTTTAAAGCTTCAAATCAGCTCTATATTTTAAAGGGATTTAAAAATTAAATACTAAATTTTAAATAATTATATTAGCCTTACTAAACTTAATAGTGATACTATACTTATTTAGATTTAGTTTTATTTATACTTGGAATATACAATTTTAATTTTAATTTTAAATAAATATAATTGAAATTATCTTTTCATAAAGCAATTAAACAAAATTTTAATTAAACATGTGGTAAGTAATCCAAGCCTGAAAATACAATAAAACATATTTAATTGATTTATTAACTTCAACTTTAATTCTGTCCTTGGACAGGGCAACCACCTAGTCTAGATATAAAATGAACATCTATAGATTTAAAAATAATTTAAAATATATAAAATAAAATAAATTAAGGGTAGGACACACCATTTTGAAAACAGCATCTCAAATTACGCCATCTCAATTTTCAGCTATCTCAATTTTATAGTAAAAACACCATTTTAATTTACGGCATTTTGACTAAGAAAAAACGTTTTAAAATTTTAGATTTTTTGAGCTCCAAAAATTACCCAAAAAATTCACAAAAAATGAAAATTTAAAAAGCATTTCTAGGCTTAAAAAAGCCTCAGAATTCTAAATCTGCAATAAAAAATGGGGTTGATTAGTAGCAACATAGTTCTGTAAAGCCCAAAAGTTAAAATAATCCCAAAAACAACTATTTTCATCTATTTTAACTACAAACTATACTTTAAAATAAGCATATAATTGTACTAAATACTAAATAAAACTAAAATAATGATAAAAGTAGAGTAAAGAAGAGAGGAGATAAAGTAGTAATTATTGGAAAAGGGCTCAAACATTGGTAGAAAGAGCAACTGAGATAGCTTGGAGATACTCAAGCTTTCTATCCTTAGTGTCAGGATACCAGGAGTACCGTGGAGCTCTAGCCAGTGAGGGAGGAGTCAAAACAGGTACTGGCATGGCCCACCAGATGATGGGACCTAACTTTACCAGGTAGGAAAGGGCCTTCTCAGCCACAGCCCAAGGTCCAGCCACTGGCAAGGCAGAGTCAATCAATCCCGTGAGCGCCAGGTAAAGCACTCCCAGGAATTGACTACTCTGGCCAGTGGCATCAGAAGTGGGGGGTTGAAATGGTTGGTTTGGGTGTTGGGGGAGGTTCCATGGGGACCAAGTAGGCAGCAGGATTGTTGTACTTCCCGTTGAAGATCAAATGGTAGATGGTGATTGCTTTGCCGTCACGAACAATTTAATAGGGTTCCTTGGGAGCATTTGGGCAGGTGTACCACTGAAAATCTTCCAATATCTGGGTTTGTGGTCAGGATTGGCGGGATACTCAGTGAAATGCACAGGGCCAAACAGAGCTTTGGATGAACATTAGTAGTCAAAGGTTTTGGTTTTATCAACAGGAGTCTGACTATATATCCCAGTAGATGGGTACTGACGCTTGGATGTATGTAGATGGAATAGAATTAAAAATAGGTATGGAAACATATTGGTGAATCAAAGGTTCATAACAACTTTATTTGGTAAGGATGACAATACAGAACTTTTTCAAGTGCTTCTGATTTATATACTTACTCACATGCAGGTGCCTCTGGGCATTCTTCTGGTGCTATCTGTATGGCAAGGCTTGGCATCTCAGGTTCTGCTGTTTGGTTGGATGCTTCATGGTTATTTTTGGGGTTTTCAGGAACAGTTATTTGGCTTTTTGATGGTCCATCTTGGATTGGCTGGCCATTAATTCTGGAAGGTTTGGCTTCTGGGGTTTTGGGTTTTTTTCCAATTTGATCACCATTTTTGGACTGGCTTGACAGGCTCTCTTGAGCCCAAAAACTTGATTAAAAAAGGGGTCCCTAATTGGTGACCCCAAACTACTTAATGGAGGGTGGGCTTGATCTGGGTTTACTGGGCAGCTAAAAATAGCCTGCCCAGGCCCAGCCAAACTCACCAAGGCTTGGGCATAGCTTTTGGGGCCCAAAGTGGGCCCCTCAGCTACCACCAGGGCAGGAATGGTTCCTGCACCTGGATTTGCTTCAAAAAGCAAAAATACAGGTGCAGGCAAATCTCTCCCGCCCACTAGCCCCGCCTGGCGGCTAGGGGCGGGTTTGATTCCCGCCCAGGGCCTCAAAATTGTTACTTCCGTAACACTTAGAATAGTATGAAAGAACAACCTTGCTGATCCCTGTGTACTTTTTCACCGCTCTGGTCATCTTGGGGGGAACACCCTTGGTCTTCATGCCAGTCTTAAAGAGGTGGGCAGAGATGGCTTGTTGGGTTTTGAGGTGGACCATGATCTTATTGAATTTGGGCTTATGAACCCTAACCCTTGTAGCAAACTGGCTATGCCACCCTTCAAGGGAAATAGTGATTTTGATGAGGCCGTCTTTGACCTGCTTGAAAAAGTTCCAGGTGATTGAGTCACTGCCTTTTCTAATGTGGTGTGCTCCTTGGAAGATGCCAACCCATTGAGTCTCAAAATACTCAATAAAGGATGCAAAGGCTGCCTGGTTGGCTATGATATAGGGATGGCGGAGGAGGGCATCATAAAAGGCATTGGTCTCCTCCTTTTGCACAAGGGCAAGGGCAGCAAAGCAATTAAAAACGTACCTTTCTTCTTTAGTGCCTTCAGTATAGACCAGCTCATGAAAATCAGAGCACTTTTGGAGGCGGCGGCAGAGTGCCTGCCAGAAGTGGAAGTAGCATCCCTGAGGGGAGCTCTTAAAGACAAAAATAAAGGAAATTTCCTGAGCCTGTTCAAAATCCACCACCAGATATTTGTGGTAGGGAAGGCTTTTTGGCTTTTTCTTGGTTGGGGTGGGAGCATCTTCTTCTTGGGAGATGTATTTTTTCTTGCACCCTCTAGTCTCCTTGGGCTCCTCTTCAATAGTTGAGAGGATTTCATCCAGTTTGGCCTTTAAAATTGTGAGTGCCTGGACATATGTTTCCTGCTTCTTGTTGGGAAGGGAAAAAAAGACAAGTGAAAGAACTAGATTACTAACCTGCCCATGGATATTCCAAAGCTGGCTGAAGAGCTTTGGGCAGGTTGAGAAAGTTCCATCTGCAAGCCAGGTCTTGCACTTGAGGAGGTTTAACAGATCCTGGCTTGTTGCAAAGCAGATGATACACTCTGGGGCATGTTGATCATTATCATGAAGAAGGAATCTCTCCTCATGGTGAGATAGTTTTTTCTCCTCAGTAATGATCAATTGGTCAATGAAGGTTGCAATGACGCCTTCAGTGCTCAGAGAATATCTCTGATCAGTGAAATATCTCTGTAATTTTGAGGCGCCACCAACAGTTGCTAGTTGGGTATCATTTAAATTAAGGAGCGCATTGTTGACAACCTCAGTTGCAGTTTAATCCTTTGTGATTGGGATCACCTGGCAAAGAAACCAGCAGATAAGTTGATAGAGAGGGTTGAAAGGCTTGGCGCAGTTGTGGTTAACAGTAAGGGCTTTGAATCTTGTAAACCCATAAATGGTGAGCCTTGCAGGGCAGCCAACATTATCACATTTGAAGTGATGTTAGTGGATGGGTTTCTTCTCACCATTACAGCTGAAGCTGTAACCCTTGTAGACAAAGCTGGCACCCCCTTTCTTAGTCATAATTGGATAGCTGATAGGGTACATTGTTGGAACAGCAAAGGTGACATTTTGGTTGCATACATTGTGGATGGAGTTAAGATCCCAGAGCTCAATTGGCTCATCTGCAGGAGCAACAGGATCAGGCTCCTGCTCCTCTTCATCCTCAGGCTCTCAAGTGGGGTCAGAATGGCAATTGAAGTTGAACAACTTCTCTTGGGGGTCTGAGGGGGAGTACACAAATGGAGAGTAGGGAGGGGTAAGACTGTTTCCCTCTTGTTCAGGTGATGGAGTTGGGGTCTTGGGGGGAGCTTTGGCCTTAAAAGGCTGCTTCTTTGGGGTTTTCTTGGCCTTTTTGGCCTTAGATGGAGTGATTTTGGACTTTGTGGCCTTTGAGGCCTTGGGCGCAGCTTTGGCAGTTGGCTTGGGAGGCATCTAAAAGTGAATTAGCATCAAA
The DNA here is from genome assembly GCA_014839935.2 of Entomophthora muscae. Classification (NCBI taxonomy): domain Eukaryota; kingdom Fungi; phylum Entomophthoromycota; class Entomophthoromycetes; order Entomophthorales; family Entomophthoraceae; genus Entomophthora; species Entomophthora muscae. The sequence continues at coordinate 456,924 of QTSX02006399.1, forward strand.
ATATGAGAAATTTAGGGGTTGTTTTTAAAGAGAAAAATGAGAATGTTTTTTTAAAAAAGTATCAATTTTTTACATAGAATTGAGGAGTTGATCAAAAAATATATACTATCAAAATTTTAATGTTTTTTATTTTTAAAAATTAATTTTTTATTAGTAACAAAGTAGGCAAAACTTTGAGTTTTGACTGAAAATTTGCTTTCAAAATGGCATTTTTGAAGTGACGTAATTGAGGTGCCCTAGCTCAAAAACATAGTGTTTTTGACCATTTTTTATATTAATTAACAAATCTACGGTGGAGCTACTTCAACCAGCCCAAAGAGTAAAACTTGAATTTCTCAAAAACTAGCTTATACAACTGGGGTTAAAAAATTCCCAGTTGTTTAGAGGAGATCAAAAAATATATATTTGCAAAGTTTCATATGTTTTTTTACATTTTTTATTAATATGGTATTTGATGTGAATATGTACTTTTGAAAAGTGGAAAGCAAGAATTGCGGTGGGGGAATTGATATAGCGTAGCCTAGTGTCATAGATAATTTCACCTTATTTTCCCCTATCCATTGTGCGCATCAAATCAATTGGGTGATATGAAACTTGGTGGAATTCAAAGTGACATAAATTGAAATGGCGTAATCACCCCCTTCCATATTAAAATCACTATTAAAATATTTTATTTAGGAAACCCTTATCAATGTATCCATGTATAATAAAGCTATAAGTTATATATAATAAAACTGGTTTTTTACTCAGTAATGACAATCACTAGAAGGATTATCATAGTGGCGTCTATTTAGGTTGTTCTTAGTATAAGTGTCTTAGATTAATACTATAGGAACATCTTCTGGCACTATACCACAGGCTTTATTTTAGTTTGGGTATAAGCTTATTTTAGTTTAAGATAAATGGCATGATTTTAAATGGTGTAAAGTTGAGATGGTGTAAATACGCCCCACACTAAGTGATTTCATATGTAAATAAAGTTAGTGAAATAAGATTTAATTAATCTTACTCAAAGTGACAGAATTGAGATGTTGTAAATTTAAGATGTTGCATTATAAAGGTATATGTAAATTTTAACTATTTTAGTGTTTATTTTTTTGTGATTCAAAATCACTAATACAAAAAACGCTATCTCAAATTAAATTTGAGATGGAGTAAATCAAAGTGCTGTTTTTGAAATGGTGTGTCCTATCAAATTAAGGAAGAATAAAAATATTTGGAATAGATCCACCCTTTAGTTGATTGGCTGCTTGACAAGGCACACAGGGATGAACAAATTAGTATGGCCATAAAACTTGGCCACAGTCTTGGCAGGAAGGGTGTGGATCCCAGTCTGCAGCAAATCAAACAGGTCCTTAGTCCCAGTTGGCATCACCTGCATGACTATTTGATTAAGCCACCCAAAGACCTCTTTTATTAGGTTTAGGAATGGGGAATAGGCAGAAAGAAATAAGAGGCGCAATTTGATATGACCAATTGCTGTGGGCCAACTGCCACACCTGTCTCATTTTTTGGAAGTTCCTCAAGAATATCTGCCACCTTGTGGAGATCAACATTATTCAGTACAATAACGTTGATGAACTTTGTCAGGTCCCAGTGGTTCTTGACAGGTCTCCATTGAAAACAGCTTACACAGATTCAATATAAATCTTTCAAAATTCAACTAAATTCACTTTATTTTATTAGGTTAAACTTAGAATGATCACAAGGAGATTATTATGAGAAACACCTTTATATAAATTTTTATTAGATTCTTTAGAATCTTCCTAAATCTTCTAGGCAGTCTTAAGGACTCTGCTGGTGGCATCAGGCTGGGGTTTTGGGGCATCTTCTGAACAGCATGACTCATGTTTATTTGTAAAATCCTGAAAATCAGGATTTGCATCAGTATTTTATCTAAAAATAGGTTGGATTGATTCTCCTGGATTTTGCTTCAAAAAGTGTGTTTAAACATTGAAATCTGGTCACTGGTAAGGAATTTATGCTCAAATTTATATTTGCTTCATTTCTTGTGCCTTGGTCTCATATTTTTGTCATTTAATACTGGTTAGATAGTTCAGCTGGCAGCCAAACTTTAAGAAGCCATAACTAATTGTCTAGAGTATCTAGGAGAGTCATCAAGCTAGCATTGTGATTGTGGAGAGCAGTAGAGTTTTCCTAATAAATTTTTATAACACAAGATATGTCAGGAGATTCCTGACAAACTCCAGGCTAGTATGCCTAAGATTCTATTGTACTAATCAGAGAAATAATAGGAAGGTTCTGCTATTATGGGATTCCTTGATCATTTGATACATCACAATCTCTTTTAGACTTTTGTGAATGCTGCCATTCACCATGTTTTGATTTTGCCTTTGATGGGTTATTTTGAGGACAATCTCTCTCTTTTGCTTTTGCCCCTAAAAATGAGTCTGGCTCCAAATTGGGAAATTCAATTGTTCAGTTTCCTGATTCTCTGCAACTCACTTGCCCCATTCATGCTTGTGGCAAGTGATCATATTGTCCTGGTAGTGTTTTGTGGTATCATCAACCACTATATATTCTATTTTTCATTCACCAATAAAAATTAAGTTCTATTCACATTTTTGTCTTTGTGTCTTCAAGTACTTTGGCGCCTCTCTAGCCACCTCTAGAAGATATTATTCAATCAGGGCCACAAGGTAATCATATAGCCTTCCCTGACATTCTAACCAAGACTTAGTACAAATCCAATTCTAAGGTTAATATTCCCTGTTATGTATCTGTGCTGTGTCTCAGAACACAACAAAAATGGTGCTCACTACAGGGGCTGTAAGCCCTATGGTTATCCCTTTTGCAACCACGTTTTCAGGTCCTTTGCCTCCTCTTATACAAGAGCCAACTTCACCTGAAATCACCAATCCTCCTATCAAGGAAGACATTGCAGACCCACCTATTGTCCCTACTGTACTGAACCTTGGGAATGGCCCCCACCTATTGGCCTACCCTTTGGGTACCCCTGACTTGGAACAAGTCATGGCAGTAGCCCTTGAGTTATCCTGTGATGGAGCCATCTCTTGCCTCTAGCTACAGTTCACTTGAGCAGAATACTATGAATAAATTGTGGCCCTGCAATTTCCACAGCATCCCCTCTCAGCGGCTGGCTCCACTAAGCACCTATTTTCATCCTTTGTACAACCTGCCTTAGCCCACCATCAAATGGTGTTAGGGCTCCATGTTCAGGAGATTTTGTCTCTACAAGCAGCTGTCACTCATCACTGGGATCAGTTTGCTGCCTACCAACAGTGGATTCATTCCATGTTTTCCTTGGTGTCAAACAATCCTTGTAACTCTGTCACTTCCCAAACTTGCTTGGTTAATTCCATCAAGAAAATGCGCCAATCTATTCCCAAATATGTCAGGGAGTGTCTAAATGAGTTTCACCAGTTAGAACAGCCCTGGCAAACTAAATAGATTCCACCCTAAACGCCTATCTCACCAATTTGAACAGCTGGTGCAGCAGCTTAATGTGTTCAGTTCTTACTCCTTTGATCAACTACAACAAGTAGCAGACCTTGCTGCTAAAGGCCTTTGCAAGCTTGGTGAAGAATTTGAGCAAGAAAGGGATGCTACCACCGCTGCCATTACCAAGCTCCAGACTCAAGTGAATGAATAGTCTACACTCAAGCCAGATGCTTTGCCTTCTCCCCCATCTAAAAATTTAGTGAATAGAGAACAGAGGCTATGAGATTTCATTTGAGAGCTGCAAGCGTCTACTTGCAATCAAGATTGTCCTACTGAAGCACCTCAGCCAGATCCCTAAGTGCTTGTTTTGAAAAATCAAGTTACTGAGTTATAACAAGAGGTTTCTGCCTTACTTAAAATGGTGGCAACTGCTGCTAGTCCAACTGGGGTTATTGATGAAGATGGCTGTTACCCAGGCCTGTCAGGAGCCCCCTGTATTCACTGTGATAGAAAGTTGATAGCTCTAGATAATGAGGTGGACCACTTGAAACAAGACCACTCTGAACTTGATAAAGACGTACAAGAAATGAGTGAATTAATTGATTCAGTAAATGACAGGTTTGCCTCTTGCCTCTCAGTGGGTCCTTCTCTCACCTCTCAACTGGCTGAGCTTTTCACAGTAGTAACAACACAGGGCCAACACCTTGACGTTACTGAGCAATAAACCACCTTAGCTAATAATACAGGTGCCCGCACTACTGAGACCTTGACTACTCTTGAGGAGAGTGTTTGTCAGCTGTGAGCCAGGCAGCCCCCTCCAAATCTGAAGCGGAATTCTCCCTGCGCATCAATGTACTCAATAGCAACAATGGGGGTCCAACTCCAAAAGCACACTTCAAACCTAACTTTAAGCAAGTCTTTGACCCCAAAACTTCTACCATTGCAGCTTTCCTAACTATCTACAGAACTGCCATGAGAAGGGCCTCTGATGAGGTTAAGAAGGAACACATTCTAACCTGCCTGCACCCAACCTGTCAGGAGGTAGTAGCTCCCAAGTTGCCCACCATTGAGACTTGGGAAGAAATGAAGTAGCTTCTGATCAACAAATTTTGGTGGCAACCTTAGTTTGGAAGTGAATTAGGACGCCTTTATTCACCTTGCTTTAAAACCAAAGGGGACTCTAGCTGAATTTGCAGATAGATTCTACATGGAAGGACAGCAACTGATAACAAGAAGACAATTGACAGCACACAAAGCTTACATGGATTGCGATCAAGCCCTCAAGGTTAATCAGCTTATGTGTCTCCACTTTAAGGCCCATAAAGCCATGCTTTCCTCTATAAAGAGCATAAAGACACTGAAGCAGGATATGCACCTTACCCATTCTGGAGCAGTTGTGCAGGAGAATTGTGCTACCTCTAACTATGGTTTGTCTTCCAGTGGCCCTTGCATCCTCATCATGAACTCACAAAATCCTCCTAGACGCCAAGGCTGCCATAACTGTGACCATATAGGTCACCACTCTCAAGTCTGCACCAATCCTTGTGTTGAAGGAGATGATCCCAAGGAACAGTCAGAAAAAGAACAGTCAGCCTAGAAGCAGAGACACTCTTGGTTGAAAATTTGTCCCTGTCTCCTTTAATTCCCCCCTCTATAGCTGACTCTGAGCATGCTGACACTGAGGCTCCCCCCATTCTGCTACTATTTCACAACACCTCTGACAACTCTGAAATAGACAATTCAGATGTTGATGATCCTGACGCCTATGGGTATTCATTTCTTGCCGTCCCCAAAACCATTGCAGTCCCTTAAAATTTACGCTCTGGGAAAACTACCACCACTGACAAGCCTTTGTCTGAAGCCAAAGAGGTTGTCTCTTGTCCATACCTCACAAAAGCTAAGAGGTCCCCTGTGCTTTTAGAGTTTTCCAAAAAGCTGCTGAGGTTGCTGACGCTGTATTCAAGAATGTTTTAGTCTTGCTTTCTCTCCAGACTGTCTACAAGGAGTTTGCAGGCTTGGGGTGCATGATTGAAAAGTGAGACAAAGAGCTATTAGAAGCCCAGGACATCCTGGCTGTCCTCCCATCCTTTGTTTGTACTACTACTTGTGTAGAGATATCCATTCAAAAGGTGAAAATCAGGGCCATCTTGGACACTGGATCTCATGTTAATGTTGTCTCCTCAAAGCTTGTCAAGAAGCTCAAACTTTCCCCCAACTTTAACTATCACCAGTTGTATGGTACAGCTAGGCTATTCATGACTTGCGCTATAGGGGCTTATTCTGCTCTTCTCATGTGGTTTAGCATGCTACTCTTAGCTGCGCCTGCCGTTGTCTTGGAGAATGAGATTTACAATCTCCTAGTTAGTACTCAATACCTTAGAGAATACAATGTGGTCATCAACTTGAAAGATGATTATCTCTCTATCTTAGGGTAAAAAGTCCCCCTGATATTTGAAGAGCCTGTTAAAGTCCCCAGGAAACGCCTCAATATGTGTGCCTTAGAATATCCCACTGGTGTTTTCACCCTAAAATACCATACCCACTCATCCAACATGAAGTGTCCTCCTATGGCTTGCCCTGAGTCTGAGGGGATTAATCTCCTGGCCATTTCCGCTGTAACCATTACCCCTGGGTCTCAAGCTATCCTAGACTCCTAAATATTGTATGAGTTACCTGAGCGCACATTCCTAGATTTATACTTTCCTCCCTTGCTAGGCTGCAACAAACCCTACCTCTGTCCGGGAATCTTGGATGTCTCTCATAAAGATCCTGTTCAATTGCTGGTTGCCAACTTAACCACTCTCCCCATAATGTGTCTAGAGGACAGGTTATTGGCTATGGCAAGTTGCTGAATGCTCCCAATGTCCTATTGCTACATCCCTTTGGTACGTTCCAGGACTTTAATTTACCTGAGGACAAGCCCCAAGTCTTATCCTTGTTCACTGCACAAGATTTCCCGCAGCTATCCCCAGTAAAACAGAAGGAGGTGCTTGATTTGCTAGATCAATTTTCATATATCTTTGCTAAAGATAGCACTGATTATGGTCTAGCCAAAATCATCATTCACCATATTGATACTGGTGACGCTCCCCCCTCTGCGCTAAACCATATTGTCACAGTTGTGTAGAGGACGCTCAGGTATCTAAAGAGCTCAAACAACTTCTAGACACTGGGATACTGGCTCCTTCCCAAAGTCTGTGGACTTTCCCCTTGCTCATACTAAAGAAGAAGAATGGAGGTCATTATATTGTGATGGACTATTGACAATTGAACTCCTTAACCAAAAATGATTCCTATCCCTTGCCGTGTATTGATGATGCTCTCTGCTGCCTTGGAGGCTCTAAGTTCTTCTCCACTATGGATCTGGCATCTGGGTACTGGAAAGTTGATCTCTCTCCCAAGGATAGACAGAAAGCTGCTCTCATCACTTCCAAGGGATTTTTTGAGCCTACCTGTATGCTGCAGGGACTCTGCAATTCCCCAGCTACTGTCCAACAAGCCATGGACTCCATCCTCCGTGATTTGAACCTCTTGTGTGTCCTAGTGTATTTTGATGATATAACAGTCTTCAGCGCTACCTTTATGGATCACCTGGCTCACCTCAAGGAAGTGTTCATAAAGATTCAAGAAGCTGGGCTCAAGCTAAAACCTTCCAAGTGCGCTTTCTTCAAGGAGCGTCTTGAATTCTTGGGCCAAGAGATAACCCAGACAGGGATTTGCCCAATGACCAAGAAAGTTGAGGCCATTGACAAAATGCTTTCGCCTACCAACCTACCAGAGGTTCAGGTCTTTCTGGGCATGATAGAAATACTATAGACAGTTTATCTCTGAATTTTTCAACACTAGAAAACCTTTGGTCCAACTGTTATACAATGTCCCTTTCAAATGGACCACTAGTCAGTAACACGCCTTTGAGACCCTTAAGCAAAAACTCAAAGAGGTGCCAATCCTAGTGTATCCTGACTATGATAAGGAGTTCATCCTTTACACTGATGCTAGGGACCTGGCTATTGGAGCTATCTTGGCTCAACTAGATGACAAAGGAGTGGATCACCTTGTAGTGTATACTTCTTGTGTCCTCAACAAACATGAGAAGATTTACATTGTCATAGAGAAATTTTGCCTTGCTGTGTTACATGCTGTCAAGAAGTTCTGCCATTATGTGTATGGCACCCATTTCACTGTGGTCACTGACCACGCTTTGCTTAAGTGGTTCCAACAGCTTAAGGAACCAGAAGAACAACTAGCTAGATGGACTCTCTGTCTGAAAGGTTATGACTTCACAGTACTACATTGTCCCAGGATTCAACACCAAAACGCTGATGGAATATCCAGAATGCCCATCCTTGCTCTTGACCCTGCTGAGGCTGATTGACTGTATGAAATAATTATATATCCTTTCTCTTGGGAAAGCAAGACAGAAGAAGTTTGAATTGCCCTATCCAAGCTGTCTGAGGACACGCTCATTTGTGACAATTAGCACTTCAATAAAGTACAAGAACAATACCTACCTTATGTATGGCCTAGTCTTTGACTTTTGTTGGTGCTTCAAGCTCATAAGGAGACAGGACATGGAGGAATTGCCAAAACCTATGCCTGGCTCCAGAAAAACTATTTCTGGGAAAACGTTTGCCTGCTGATTCCAGATGTCATTGCTAGTTGCTACAATTTTCAGCTCCAGCAACCTTGAGCTGCCTCTCACAAGTTCAAATTAGTTCCCCCTCAACATGCCTTTTACACTGTCAGCATTGACGCTGTAGGGACTCTCCCCTGCTCCTGCTCTGGTTGATGCTTTATCCTAATTGCTGTTGAACATTTTAGCAAGTGGATTGAAGCTCGCCTTACTAAGGACATCACTGCCAAGACAACTGCTGCCTTTCTGTTGCAAGAAATATTCTACTGCCATGGCTGTCCTCAGGTGTTGTTGTCTGACAATGGAACTAACTTCAACGCCAAGTTAGTAACCTCTGTTGTTGAAGCCTTGGGGTCTCACCAGTCTTTCTCTGCCCCCTATAATCCTTCTACCAATGAGGCAGTCAAGCGTGCAAATTTGACTCTGGTTTCTATCATGAGGAAATTCACTTACTCTGACGCTGCAAACATAGGATCTATACTTAACTGCTGCTCTCTTTGCTTATTGCCTTATCAATGTAAAGCCCCAGAATATGAGGGAGCATTTTGGCAAAATAGGGTACCAAGTTGGCAACTTGGAATCCTGTGAGCGCTGTCACAATGGGGTAGACCGTCATCATCCATCTGAAGACCTTGGCGTGTATGTTATAGTGTCCAAAATTACCGGCAAAATACGTAAGCACATAGTATACACAGGTGTATATAGCTACAGACTGGGTGGAGTGGGGCAATACCAGCGTGGGCCAGGAGTACTGCTCAGAGGAGTTTATCTGCGCTGGCTCCTTGTAGAAGTACTCGTCGGGTGGTTTATTGTACGGTCCATGCTGGTGATTGTATTGGTGGCCCCCAATCCTGAGGCAGGATGTGAGTACAGCTGAGAAGATTAAATGGTTCATCTTCTGATCCTGGGAAAGGGCAGACAAATCTTAGTGTCTTTAACTTTCTTGTAGAGTAAAAGTTCTGGTTGATTTATGTGATACTATCAAGGGGTAATTTCACTCAATGATAGCATAAACTATCATCAAGTAAATTGGCTTTTTTATATACTATCATCCTTGGGGTGGCATGAATAGAGTAAAACACTGGACAGGCAATCCTAAACACTTGGTGTTGTCTGGAATTCCCTTTTGGGAGGGAAATTGGTAGTGGTGTGCAGGCAATTAATTTTTCTCTCTGGGCTTGCATTGGCTTGGTGTATATTGGATGCTTTCATGCATCCAATTTTGAATTCTGCAGTTAATGCAGGAATTGATGGTTTGAGCAGCTTGTCAGCCCCTCCCAAATTTGGCAAATTTCAAATTTGGGCAGCAGTTCCCCCTCCATTTGGGTTTGGGGAAATTGCCTTTTTGGGTTTCCCCTTTTGGCAATTTCCCCATTTGGCGGCCTAGGTGGGGGACTGGCTGGCGGGAGCGGGCGTGCAGCCAGGCGTGCGGCCTGCAGACAGCTAGCGGCTGGCTGCGCGGCCCGCAGACGGGGTATAAAACCTGTCCAAATTAAAATTATTATTTTTAATTCTTGTTTTCTGGCCCTGGCTTCCTGCATCAGTTTCCCCAATAAGGGGGAACTGCTGCCAATTTTTATTTTGTTTCTTACAATTAATTGATTACAAAATATTGTCCTGAACCACAGCGTTGTCAGGAATATTCCTGACAAGAAAACATTGTGTCACCAGGTACTCCCCCTTTGCTATGCTATATGGACATGAGGCCACTACTCTGCTGCTTATAGGGCCCCCCTACTCTCCTCTGATAAGGCTAGGAACTCTGATGACCATATCAAAGATCTAGTTAACTGCATCATTGATATACAAGCTACTGCATACACTTCTGCGTACAAGACCAAGGTGCTTGAGCTCTCTCCTGACAATGCTGGACGCTCTCCCTAGCCTGAGTTCAACATTAGAGACCATGTTCTCTACTATCAGCATAGAGTAGGAGGACGCTCTCATAAGTTAGATAAATTTTGGGTTTGACCTCTATAAGTGACCTTCAAGAGAGGGTCAGAGTGCACTGTGAAACTTCTCTCTAGTGGTTGCCCGTTTGCCCAAGTGTATGCCAAGTTCCTCTGCAAGTACTACCCCCCTAAGACCAATCTAGAGGGGGAAATGTTGTGAATGTCGCCATTCACCATGTTTTGATTTTGCCTTTGATGGGTTATTTTGAAGACATATCTCTCACTTTTGCTTTTGTCTCTCAAAATGAGTTAATGACTGAATCAGGAAATAAAATTGTTTGGTTTCTTGATCCTGCGCAACTCACTTGCCCCACTCATGCTGGTGGCAAGTGATCCTACCGTCCTGGTAGTGTTTTGTGGTATAGTCAACCACTATATATTCTTTTTATTATTCACCAATAAAAATTAAGCTCTATTCACATTTTTGTCTTTGTGTCTTCAAGTACTTCAGCGCCTCTCTAGCCACGTCTAGCAGATATTATTCAATCAGGGCCACAAGATAATTGCATAGACTTCCCTGCCATTCTAACCAAGACTTAGCACAAATCCAATCCTAAGGTTAAGATTCCCCATTTTGTATCTGTGCCACGCCTCAGAACACAAAAATGAAATTTCAATACTTGTATTGAAAACCCAGCAATTGACCCCTGGTCCCCAAGAGATGCCTAGTATCTACCATGATAGACAAGGACATGCCAATCCTCTGGGTCACAGACTTGATTTAGTGAATTACTCTGCGGTCCACCAACTCAATAAAAGAGATTCCCTAAATGAACACCATATTGCTGCCAGCTGCGTGCCACTGAGAACCCAGACCTACACAGAGGTTGTGGCTTGCCTAAAGAAGGTTAAGATGAGACCTGATACTGGTGCTGCCAATGACAACAGCTGCTGTCAGTCTCCAGCCCAGATTTAGCAACATAATTGGCTGGCTCAAGCAATGTAGGGAATAGAAGCAGCATAACAAAGCATTATCACTTTATTTGCCAGAGTTGGCTAAATCAGAATTAGCCACCCTCAAAACCCTGTACCACTGTCCACACACTGCCAGTAAATTGCCTGCAGACCTGAAGTCTGCAAAAATTAAAGGAGCAAACCATATGGTATAAAAATCCTGACGGTATGGTAAGGTCTGAAGGCTTGGGGTAAATTATTGTAAACTAAGGCCTTTAAATCAAAAAATGTTTATATTTGTCAAGTACAAAAAGGTAGGCAATGTTTGCAATAATAACTGCACTAAGGCTTCTAAGAGCTTATATGAGGTGAAATAAGGACTGAGGCAATTTATTAACCCTAAGAAAATAAAATAAAGACCAGTCTTAATGACTGAAAATTTGGTTAAAAAGTCAATTTCAAAGTCTGGGAAATGATCTGCACTAGAAGGGGGATTGAAGGTATCAGCAATTTAATTGTGAGTACCACTATAAAAGTTGCCTAACTGGTGAAGGATATAGTCAAAAGGAATCATGAAACCAATATGGAAGCTAAGAGATAAGATTGGAGAGAAAAAACACAAGCCACAAAACCTAACAAGTACCTTTTTTGGGTGCAAGTCAAACAATCTCAACTTAAGTTGAGATTGGATAAAACTCAGGCTTTTTATTAAAGTCTGGTTATTGAGGTGAATGATAGGGGGAAAAAACTAACCAAAGGTGGCTAGATGGCTTGATAGTTAAAAACAGTCACAGGCACAAGCACATGTTTCTGCTTAACTTAACCTTTAAAAGTTAAGCAAGAAAGATAAAGGGGAAGAAGGGAAGGCGGCAGATTGTTTGGCAAGCTCAAGAATGAGCAAGAGAGCAAGCAAGAGGACAGAAAAACAAGATCTAAACTGCTGGCGTAAGCTAAAGCAAAAGCAAAAGGTAAGCTGGTTTGGACTAGTGTCAGGATTGACAATTCTTCCTCCCTAGAAACCTGGGCCCGGAAGCAGGGATCAAACCCCAAATGAATTCCTTTGGGCCGCCGGGCCTGTGAACCGTGGGACCGCTTTTTTTAAGGGGAACATAGGTTTATTAGGGTTCAGAGACAGCGTTTAAAAAGAAACACAGCTGTGGGGGAGGGAATTGAGGGATACCAGAGGAAGGGGTAGCTATCTGCAGGCCCTCTGTGTGCCTGTCTTTTCATTGAATGACTCCCTCAACTATGAGGTGGGATGATTCAACAATAGTATCCATAAGTTTCCTTCTCCCAGGAATTGTGTGGCCAAATTTATCTGTACAGATCATAGTATTGTCCATTAGGGAGCGGAATTTCTCCTTCATGAGTGACACCAGGTTAGGTCCATTGTCAAAGATTATATCTATACAGGTAGTGTGGATGGTCCACAATGCAAGGTGATAAGCAACTGCTTGAACTACTGGGGGTTCCTGCTTGAGACTCCTCATGAAGATGTCAAACTTTGGTTGAAAATGGACAGAGAGGTTCATCATGTGGGCAACTTCTGTTCAGAACCGCAATACAACTATACAACCAAAGAATTTATGCTCCAGATTGGCATCTTTGAATGGGCAAAGCCCACACTGGCAAATTGGGTGATCCACCGGGAATGTTGACTCACTCCAGAAGGCCTCATTGAACAGTCTTTAAGTCAGAGTCTGTGCACCTGTTGTCACCATTGGTACCTGTGTCAGAGTAGCCATTTCTTTGGGGGTGATTGTGACCAATCTGCTGGCTTCTACCCACTTTCAAACCATCTTGGGGTATTCTGGCTTAGGCTTTGGGTCTTGGACAACCTTCTTCCCACACTTTGACACCACTGTCTTCTGGTGTGTGACAATGCTCTTCATATCCAGATTGTAATTGATCTGTCTATTTCTGTCTGCCATATGCAAGCCCTTGAGGTCCCAATTCTGTGGACCAGCAGGATCAAGATTCTTAGAGATTTCCCATTCATTGACTTGCATTATTGCCAAGCAGCGGCGCCAATACTCTGGAGTGTCTTTGGGGTGTGTGAATCTCTTTCTCTTCAAGAACCATTTTCTCAATCCAAATGTTGAAGGATTGAGTATCTGGATAGCCTGCACCCAGTTTACTGATTTGCCTGCTGCTGGTGAATCAGTATGTGCAGCCAGTAGTTCTCTCAGTCTTTTCTCCCACAGCCTTTGGCAATGCTGGACATGATCTATCAGACCCAGTTCTCCTGCTGACCTGGGGAGAGAGATCACTGACATTTTTACAGGGGATATATTGGGAGTACCCCACAAGAAGTTGCGGGTCATGGCTGACACCTTCTTCTCAAAGGCTTTAGAGAAGGGTACAATGTGTGCTACATACCACATCTTGGATAACACAAAGATGTTTAGGGCGTAACCCGTCCAATTACATTGAACCGGAAATGGCGTCACCCGTTGATCTTGTTAGCAATAGCCTTAAGGAAAATCTGTTCATTGGTTTGCAGATCAATATCCATAGAGTTGAACCATACTCACAAGTGTCTAAAGGCTTCACGGGCTGGGATAGGCGTGAGGCTATGCGGTGGTGCAAAGTTTGGCACACCTATTTTAACCAGTGTTGTCTTCTCAATGTTAACCTTTGCGTTGGATGCCCTCTGGTAGAGCTCCAGAAGGGTTGTCAGCTTTTGTGAGTCCTCCTTTGTGGTCAGGCCAACAATAGTGTCATCTGAAAAAGCAGCCATACAGAGTGCCTTCTGACTAGGATGAGTGAAGCCTCTCAGCCTAGCGTTTCCAGCTGCTAAGAACAAGTTTGCTGCAAAATTGAACAGGATAGGAGACAGAGGATCCCATTGTCTCAATCCCTGACAAATTTCAATGTTCTCAGTCAGGTCACCATTGACAATAACGCACACCTGAAGTTTCAGGTACAGTGTCTTTATCCAACATATCCATTCCTCTGGCAGGTTTACAGCCTGCATACTTGCATAGAGATATGATCATGATACACAATCATACACATTCTACATGTCCAGAAATAGCAGGTAGCCCTTATTTGATTTAACCCTATTCTGGAGGGTATTTTGAACCATGTGAATATTATCCCAGATGGAGCAGCCCCAAACAAAGCCAAACTGCATTGGGTGTAGGATCACATATGCAATCTTCATGATTCTGTTAGACAGAATCCAGGTCAGCAGTTTGTAATCCGCATTAGACAACAAAATTGGTCTCCAGTTCTTAACATTGCTCCTATGACTCTTGTTCTTGAAGAGGAGGCAAATTGACACCTCATTACCCTCAGGAAATTGGGTGGCTGAGGAAAGAACATAGTTGAAGAGTCTAGTCAGATGGGGTGCTATCAGATTTCTAATAGGCTTATACACATCTGCTGGAATACAGTATGGACCTGGTTTTTTACCATTTGGGGACTCTTTAATGGCTGCAAGAGTCTCCTCCAGTGTGATGTCTGCTGTCAGAGGTCCACGCATTGCCAGGGGACATTGTGTGAGCTCTGGACCAGCCTATGTCATTAGTGAAGAGAGGGCATCCTTATCCACATCTGCATGAGCATACAGACTGGAGTAGAACTCCTGTATCTTCAGCTTAATCACAGATTTGTCTTTAGATTTCAGACCACACCCTGTATCAATCTCAGTGAAAGGAGATCCTCTCTGACGTTGAGCAAGGCTACATAGTCCGTCCTTTGTAGATGTATCAAAGCTACATTGGAATTTATATGTTGTGTTGGTCCAACAGCGCTTTTCAATGGTCATCTGCAGCGTTTTGATCTGGCAATGGAGAGTGTTGAACTTCAGAATGTCCTTCTTGGCCACTTTCTTATATTCTTTCTTCAAAGCATGCAGTGTTGTGAGCTCATTGTTCTGCTGCCTCCTCTGAAAGGAGATGGTGGGTGTGCAAATCTCCCTTTTGATGCCCAACCAAGTGTCACTGGGTGACCGCACCAGGCCCATCTGGGGAGAGGTTGTTGCCAGGATGGCTCTCTCAATCATCTCCTTCTACTTATGGTTACAAAATGTAGACATTCATATGACCCACTGTTGTGTAGCACATTGGGTGACACCAGAGTCCCAATCAATATACACAATATGGTGGTCCAAGATATGAGCTACCTGAACCTGGGATCCAGTGAATTCCTCTGAGATATCACCAGAGATTAAGATATGGTCCAGTCTGGTTCCTGATACTGGAAACCTGTCCACATAACCCCACCTTGTCAGCTGGGTGAGGTCCAGGTCCTTGTTGGCAATAGTCTCCACTACCCCTTGCGCTTCCAGAAACCCCTCCATCAGGTGCACAGAGGGATTTTGTCGCTGACAACATGGGTAAGTATCTCTTTGATTATTGGTGTATGTGTTGAAATCCCCACCGTAAAGAGTATGATCAGGGAGGTCAAGTGACAACAGGATCTGCCACCCTTCCCTACTTCCCTGGGTTCCACCAGGTTCCAGGTATACACCAACAACTGTGAGTGTCTTATCATTTCTAGCATCTCTGACTTTTGCCACTAGAATTCAGCCATCTAGGTGCATAGCCACAAAGCCAATGACAATGTTGTCTCTCAGGGCCACAATTGATATGTGATCTGTCCAGAGTCCATTCAGTTTACTCTCTCTTGACCATGTGTGTGCTGCTGGGTCTGGTGAAAAGTCTGGTTTGGTTGCAAGTTGTTGAGCCTAGATTTCTGTCATTATCACCAGGTCAATATTATTATTTGTTTCTATATAGTGTAGTTTCTCCCACCTCAATTTCAACGTTGCAATCCCCCTCACGTTGATAGTCACAATCCTCATAACTGGTCGCCCAACCCACCGGTATGAGGCACTGCATCAGCGGGGGTTTGTTGGTTAGGGAGGTTAGGGGATTAATCAGACATGCTGGAGGACTCTGGGCTCCACTTGCTCTTGACAAGGAAGGGGCCTGGAGCCTTTTTAGCTGAGGCCTGAGCTTCAGCCATTTCCGCAGGACTAAAGTCCTATTCCATGTCATCTACATCCATGGGAACAGCACAAGGGTTTTTCTTGGTGGGCTTGCTGGTTGGTTTAGGGTTCACTGTGGGCTTGCTAGTTGGCTTAGAGTTAACAGTGGGCTTGGGATCACTAGGGGGTTGGGTCTAGTAGTCTTGCTCTTCTTGGTTTTCTGGTTCCACTTAGCTTTTGCTTCCTTCTTCCACTCATCATGTGGTTTCTGGGTAGGGGAGTCCTGCTGGGGGAGATCAACCTCAGACAGGGCTATGGGATCACAGAAGGGCACTGTGACCTCATTATCAAATCTTGACGCCATCATGGCCTGAGCTTTAGAGTGTCTCTGAGCCAGTGCAGCTCTAGTGGCCAGAAGCTCATGGGGATGAGAAAAACTAGAGGGTATCCACGCCACCGGGTTTGGGCAAAGAAAGATATGATTCTTGATTCTAGTTACACCATCATCTGGCTCATAGATGATGTCCCGATAGTAAGTGTTCTATCTGTGATGAAGGTGGCTGAGTGTATGGCCTAATCCGTAACAGAACCGGCATACTTGTCTCTCTCCTTCCACTTCAACTGCAATTACCTTGGGATTCCCAGGAATATGGATAAAGCATGGAATAGAGATCTTCTTTTCCTGAACCGTGGGAGATGGGTCCAGAAGAGCATGGATTGTAGTAGGCACAAAGTTAAATGGCAGTATATCTGCACATTCAGTGTGCCATGCCACTATGTCCCCATAATAGCAAAGACCGGTTTTGATAGCGTCTTGAACCCATGCGCTATCTTCACACTCAGTTGGTATGTTAGTGATAGATATCCACTTGGTACACTTGTTGATGAAAGAGGTCCGCTCCATTAGGATGTGTCCGCCTTTGTAGCTAATGCCCTTCTTTTCTGCCTTGTCTCTAGACTCTGCATCAGGAAACCCTACATCCAAGTAGTTCTGCTTGATAGCGTAGTGAAAGCAAAGCTGAGCATTTGAGAACTCACTCTCAAAGAATGTCTTTATGGCCTGCATATACCCTTCATGGTCACTCTTAGGCAGTTCATGTAATGACAGGCAGATTACATTGTTTATTACTGACTTGGGTGCCATACAATCCATAGCAGGACCATTCAGTTTTTCAAAAATGTATTCTTCAAAGAGCATGTCACCCTTTCATGCTCTCTTATTACTGCACGAGGAGCTATAAGTGAACCCTTCCTGCTGAGCCTGACTCTTACGCTTGGGAGGAATAGCATGAGCCAGAGGTACATTCTGGCCAATCCAGAAGATTACTTCTTCTGTGGTGTACCCAACCTTTACCCATTTGAGAAGTTCAATAGGGTCAAGGTTTTGGTAATGAAACTTGTATGCCTGTGCCAGTTCAACCCCCATGTCAGTCCAGGCCTTGGCCATGGGCCAGTCTATATCTTTATCCAGCCAGTCAGCAGCCTCATCAGGAGCAAAACCTTCCGGGATAAACATAGCCACCTCTTGAAAGCTCTGGCCTCTTGCTGTGCACCAGTTCTGAAGATCAATAGGGCTCCACTTCTCATTCTTGAAGATGAGAGCTGCCTTAGCATCCACCTCATTGTCAATCCATTCAGTTGCTTCACCAGCTGTCATGCCAGTTGAAAGAAACTCAAATGTCAGGTCTGGGGAGGCAGAGGCTTTCATCCACTCTTTAACCTCATGAACCTTGAATCCCTCTGTTGTCCATTCTCTAGCCAACTCAGGTTTAACCTGGTCCGTTCTGAGCTGGTTGGCATCAGCCAGCATGAACCCTGTTTTGGACCAGGTCACAACTGCCTCAACATTAAATGCTTGTACAAACCACTCTGCAGCCTTTAAAAATTCAAAGCCTGCGGCCTTTCATTTAAGCCAGTGGTCAAGAGGGAACTTCCCCATGTTCAGATGGGCTGTCTTACTATGGAGAGACGCATTCACTCCAGACCGTGCCCATACCATGGCCTTGTCAACTGAAACCTGCTGGCTTTCCCAGTACCGCATCACGGTGGCTGGATAGTCAGAATCTTTCCATGTACAAGCATTATTGTATGTAATATTTGTAAAAGGCTACCACTCTAAGTACATCTTAGGTGTCCAGCCTGCGTTAACCAGATGGGCCGCTTGGGTGCAGTCCAGGCCCTTGGTAGCCCATGCTTGTGCTTCAAGGGGGGCAAAGTTGGTCTTAGCCCAGGGACTGCAGTCCACTGGGTTCCACCCAAACTTAGCCCACTCTCTTGCGTTGTCCAGGGTGATATCAGCTTTTGCCCATTCCCAGGCTGTTGCATTGGGGAACACCTCAAAGTAATCCTTGGCCTCAGAGGAGGAGAGTCCCAGCTCCAAGATTGCCACGGAATATTCTCCAGGCAGGCCTGACTTAATAAATTCAACAAGTTCAGAAGAAGGGTACCTATTTGCTATCCAAGGTTCAGCCTGCGCAAATGGTACACAGAATCTAGAAATGTAGGCTATGGAATCAAGGGGTAGTCCTGTATTGACCCATGCCAAAGCCTCAACTATTGGTACTTGATGCTTGCAAAATGCAGACGCTGCATGAACATCAATTCTGGAATGGCACCACTTAGCGGCCACAACCACTGTAAACTGATGAAGAAGCCACAGCTTAGTCTGTTCCAGCATCAAACCCAATCTGCGACATTTAACTATATCTTGAAGATGTATCCCGTTGTCTTCCCAGCCTTGGGCTGTGATGTTGTCAATTTGGTATTCATTCAGAAGTTCCCTGAATAGTTGCTGACAACTCAGGACTTCAATTCTCTGCTTGGACATAAGATGGTGATGTAGAGCAGCAAATTCTCTATCAGAAACCTTATCTAACCAATTGGGGCCGTCCAATTCCTCCCCTGGACCAAGCCCCACTTCTGCAGCCCCTATTTCTGAGATATCAGATTCACGCAGCCAGGTTTTTCTGATGCTATCCTGGCCCAAGCTATTGCCCGCATTCAACTGGTCCTCCCAGTCTTCAAGGACATCCTCTGTTAAAGCAGGTACAGCGCTCAATGCTGATGATGCTCTGCCTTTTGCTCTCATCTTCTTTCCTCCCCCAGTGTCTTCACGCATGTGCAGACCTATTGTATTTTTTCAAATATTGATACCTTGGATTT
The DNA here is from genome assembly GCA_014839935.2 of Entomophthora muscae. Taxonomy (NCBI): domain Eukaryota; kingdom Fungi; phylum Entomophthoromycota; class Entomophthoromycetes; order Entomophthorales; family Entomophthoraceae; genus Entomophthora; species Entomophthora muscae. Next base: position 475,924 of record QTSX02006399.1, read on the forward strand.
AACGCTGTTCAAGTTCACTTTTTAAATTTCAATCAAATTCAAAAGTGATGCTTAGTGGAGATAGTTGTGAGCCGCGGGACTGCCTGCCTGCGTTTTTCTGGGATTGAGCCCCCACAAGCTGATACCAAGTGTATTGACCCATGCGGTAAAAAGAGACAAACCAAAGAAATCATTGCACCAAATGGAGGATTAATCACTGTGCCTAATGGAGGTACCAATCTGGCAACTATTAGCTTCATGAACTTGAAGTCTATGCCAGCAACCAATCAAGAGCAAACCCAGGAAAAAGTCACGGACCCACAGCCCGGTCCCATAACCTTGACACCAGAGCAAGACAATCAAGAAGCCAAATTGAGATTCTTGACCAATGGAAGAACTCCCGGGCTGGGTGCCATTTTGCCGCCTTTGAACCCAAGCACCCAGTTCCCCCAGCTCTGGCCTTCCCAATGCCTTGATGGACCCCTCATGGAAAATGTTAAGTTTGGAGGGGGTATTATATAGACCCAAAGACCCCGCGCTCCAAACTTATTGCCATTTTTGAATAAAGGTTATATTAATTTGGCTCATACAGCTATTGCCTTATTTTATATTTGCTGTCTACCAATTCAGTTTGAGATCTCCTGACCCGCCTGCCCCTCTGCCCGCTGTTTTCTGTCCTCCTGGTGTACCCTTTAGACCCGTCCATTTTACCAACTACCTTCTGAAGTCTGAATACAAGGTATACACCCCAGAAAAGATGCTCAAACTTGATCCCCTGGCCCGCATACAATCCGCTATTAGATACAACCGACAAGGTCTGTGGATATTTTCAACACCTAAGTTGTTCAGAGGAAAATTAAATTATCTCCCTACTTACGACCTGTCCATAGAGCCACCCGTGATACCAAAACCCATGCCTGCTTCCACACCTGACCTCCCAACCAACCATACTGGCAAGCTGTTTGGGATTGTGTACATCACCCTCACAGGGGTGATTGACACTATAATCCCAACTGCCAGCCCATGGTCTTGGGTGGGGAAGTCTGCCTCATACCTTTTAAAGTTAGCTCCCCTCTTGTGGTGGGCATTGCTTGCAAAAAACCTGGCCCAAGTTACCCCTGAAAATGACAGGCCAGCCACTTAAGACTGGATCCCTGACAACTAGTTTAAATTAAACCTGACGTTAGGTTCTGGGTTTGAGAATTGTCCTGGATTAAAGGTAACTTTGAAAACAAGATTAACCGTTAATATAGATAAAATTGACTGGTAGAGCAAGGGAATGAAAGAGGAGGATTTCAAGGTCAAGACTGGATCCCTGACAACTAGTTTAAATTAAACCTGACGTTAGGTTCTGGGTTTGAGAATTGTCCTGGATTAAAGGTAACTTTGAAAACAAGATTAACCGTTGATATAGATAAAATTGACTGGTAGAGCAAGGGAATGAAAGGGGAGGATGTCAAGGAATAAATTTGTTGTGAATTAAACCAAGGCTTTAGATAAGCTGGTATTGATGATCCTAAAAAATGCTAGCAGCAATAATTAAAAAAGGAGGATCCTGACAGTATGAGTATGACCCCATTTTCATTTTTGATAATAAAGTTTTATGAACCTTTGGTTCAAACAAATCCTACCTTATCTAGTCTTAGTGATCTTTCATCTCAACTCTAGTCCAGTAGACACCAAGGCACCTGCCCTTCTTAGTGACCAACCTGCAGACTCATTGTCTGTGCTATACTGTCCCCCTGGAGCATCCTTTAGACCAGTGTATTTCACTGAATATCCTCCAAAACCTGTCTACTCTAAGTTTAACTTTGAGAACATACTACTTGATGACCTCCTGGCAAGAACTAAAGTTACCAAAACTATAGGCCACAAAGAAAATTGATACATGAGTCTGTCAATATTGTTCTGTGACAAGTACAATTATCTGCCCACTTACCTTGTTCCTATTACCCCGCCGCTGACCCCTCAACTCAAACACCCAATAGAATCAGCCACCTCTAGCACCACATCCAACCAGCTGTTGGAGTACTCCACATTACTCTAACAGGCTTGATAGACTTTATGGTGCCAAATTCTGGTCCCTGGTCCTTGCTTGGGCAATCTCTATCCTACATTATCAAGCTAGCGCCTATATTGTGGTGGGCACTTCTCACTGGCCCAGTAGCTCCTTGTCCAGAGTCACACAATGCCTCTGTCTATGCCTGGCCCCCTGTCAATAGTCTGGTCATAGGGCTATCATCCTATGAAAAGCTCTTCCAAGTGGACTTGGAAGGCAGACAATTGTCATTCAATTATATTACTGTAGATAATTTTGCAGTAGTGTCATATAACAATAAGATTATATCATTGTTACTTCAAGGATATCTTCAAATCACCTCTGCCCAAAGCTGCTGGTGACCCAACAATTAACCAAGAGAATTCTTTCTGTAGTTGTCTCCAGTGACTTTCAGATGGAATACTGCCAATCACAACCATCACCAATATGGTACACATCTGCTGTCATAAATATTTAATCATGATCAAAACCCTTTCAGATGTCTAAACATCCCAATAATAAATATAAAAATTCTTCACGCCCCAAAAATCTTGATATATAGTGAACATATTCACACCAAAAGACAAATGAAATCATTTTGCTTATGTGTTCATAAATTTTGTACTTCATCTTGATTTTTTTATAGTTTGGGCTATTTTTTTGCTTTTTGAGTCATTTCACCCATAAATGTTCAAAATCTCTGTTAACAGAGTATACATTTTACACTGATGTATGGGTTTGTCATTGAGTTACACAACAACATATTTACATTGAAAGAAGGCCAAAACTGTTTTGTTTGTAATTGCATCAATTTAATATTTAGCTTGATTGTTTTCTTTTGTAATCTGAGTTTCTTGTTGGTTTGTTGAGTCACTTCACTTATTGATGTTCAAAATCCCACTCAACAGAGTGTATATTTTACACTGATTTTTGGATCTTGTTTAAGTTTGAGTCTGTTTTGCTTAGATATGACACAACTTTGCTTAGCCTCACAGCTTTAAAAACTACCGTATTTTGTTTGTTTTTGGATTGGTAAAATCATTGGTAGCCACTTAGATCCACAGCACAATTTCTGAAAACTCCACTTCCAACAAGATGACAAGATGTTTAAAAAAGTTAAATCTGGACTCAATTTAAATAAATTTAAAAAGACGTCATCTTGCTGGAAATGCTGTTGTCGGAAATCCAGCTGGTGGAATTCTAGTGGGTACCAAGTTATTAATACTAGTCAACTTTCAGCATTCTTATTCAGGCGTTTGATTTTGCACTTCTGGATTAGTGGTTAAATTGCCTGAGCGAAGATTACATTTCATTTAAAAAATCATAGTTGACTCACTTGAAGTTGGCTTTACTGCAGCTGCTGTTACTTTCGTTTCAATAAGTTGATTTGAAAAATCCTTGTTTCGGAATGAATGGATTTCAGGATCTTGTTTTCAGCTTAAAATCTATATGCCAATCTGAATTTAAAGATTTAGAGATGGATCTTGCCAAAAGCAGAGTATTGAACCAAATAAAGATGCTTTGGGATATACAGGTGAACCATACAGATGGTTGGGTCTAGTCTTTGGTGAAGGAGTACTTGATGGTTGGGATCTTATCGGAGGATAGAAAAGGCGAAGTGGGGTGATTCAAATGCGATCAGCAGTTATATAGATTGAATGAAATCATTAAAGCCTCAGGTGTGTTTACTTCACTATTTAAATTCAAAGTTCAAATATTTTTATCAAAGCAAGTTTTAACAAGAGTCCTGGGCCTGGAGGGCTTTAGCTAGGTGAGAACTGTGATGACATGGTAATGTACCAGAGCTTCAAATGGTGGCAGTGTATGTTTGTTTTAGAATAATAAATTATAAGAAATTTATTGCATGTCTTGAAGTAATAAAATGTGAGTACTAAACTGTGCCTTGGAAATTTATGAGGGAAGTAATGAATTTGCTTGCTTTTGCGTATGGTTTGGTGACTGCAGAATATGATTACGTTGTAGTTGGCAGTGGACCAGGTGGTGGCACACTGGCAACAGAATTAGCCATGAAGGGACACAAGACCCTTTTAATCGAGGCAGGTCCCGATTACTTCAAGGCAAATCAATCGACACCTGCATTTCAAGCGAAAGCATCAGAAGATCCCTTCATCTCCTTCGACTTTAATGTCAAACGACACAACAACGTAAACCACTTCTACCCTCGAGCTGGGGCACTCGGCGGATGCTCTGTTCACAACGCAATGATTTCCGTGTATCCCAATTCACGGGACTTCAATCTCATGAACACTATAACTGGTGATGCCAAGTGGTCGGAAATAAACATGCGTAACTACTTCAAGCGCCTTGAAAATAATCAGTACCTGGTCATAAAGCAAAACCCAAGCCATGGCTTCAAGGGATGGTTAAAGACAAGCTATGTCAGCTTGCTGGCCCAGTTAAAACTGGATGTGTCCCTGATCAACTACGGGCTAGCTGTCATTGGAAAGTTTGGCTATGATATCAACGGCAAAGATGGTCATAAGCTTAACACCGACATGGAAGCAAAAGTCTTCATCCCCCAGGCTGTCGATAAGACAAGCTTCACCAGATCTAATTTCCCAAACTACATCCAAGAAGTAGCCCAGCATTACCCCCTGACGATATGGACAGATACTTTTGTAACCCGCGTTCTCTTTAACGCTAACATTGCAGTGGGTGTTGAGTACAAAAAGGGAAGATACCTATACAAAGCCAGTCCTATCAGTTCAGATGCGAATCGCAACCAAGCAACCAAAGGTACAGTATTGGCCAAGAAAGAAGTCATTATATCATGTGGAACATTCAATACACCTCAACTGCTCATGCTGAGTGGAGTTGGAGATAGAAAACACCTGTCCAAGTTCAATATCTCTGTTGTTGCCCATGTCCCTGGGGTTGGTCGTAACATGATGGATCGCTACGAAGTTCCTATCTCCTTCAAATATTCAAACAAATTCAAAATCCTCAAGAACTGCAAATTCACTCCCACCAACGACGATCCCTGCTACAGAGAATACATCGAGAAGGGCACAGGGCCATATACTTCCAACGGAATTCTTTCGGGCCAGCTTAAGAAATCCACCCCAAATCGTGGCGAGCCTGACTTATTCCTCCTTCATTCCCTCTCCAATTTCCATGGTTATTTCCGAGGCTATTCCAACAACATTGCCCAGAACACCGATTCAACATCAACAGTTATCCTCAAAGCTCACACAAACAACACCAATGGACGCGTCAAGCTTCTCTCTGCAGATCCTTTTTCTCCCCCCGACATCAATTTTCACTCCTTCAGCGATGGCGATTCAGACTTGCAAATTCTGGTTGAAGCAGTCAAGGCTGAACGGGCATCATTAAGAAAGATCCTTGTTTCACACACTGAAGTGTACCCTGGCTCCAATATCCAGACCGATGAACAGATCCGCCAGTACGTTAAGGACATCGCCTGGGGCCACCATGCCTGCTGTACAGCCAAAATGGGAGCTGCCAACGACCCAAACGCCGTTGTGGATGCCAAGTTTCGAGTGCGAGGCACCAAAAATCTGCGTGTGGTCGATATGTCCATCTTTCCCAAGATCCCTGGCTACTTCCCCACCGTCTACATCCACATGATGGCCATGAAAGCGGCCGAGGATATCCTCATCTGACCAATTAATTTATCCAAAAGAACTTACTCTTTCAGCATCCTGACTAGGGATGCTTCGACTCAGCCCCGGCCAGCTTCCAGTTTTTGGGCCGCTGCAGCCAGAACATAATTAGCCAATATTCAAACAGCTTAAAATACATCTTTGAAATGGGTGACCCAGAGCCAAAAACTGGCCGCGGCTGCCCGGAGCTTGGCCGAAGCAGCCCTAATCCTGACGATACTACTTGACTTCACAATAATCTACATTGATTAAATTAGCGCATATTATATTCTGGCAGACATCCTCCCACATCTGAACCCATCAACTCAAGAAAACTTATTCCCAACCAACAAAACAGAAGCTTCACTTTTCATTTTACACAAGCATCCTACATCTGTTGACCAACCAATATTATCTGAGATCTTTTTAATACCCGTGACGACAAGATAATCTATGGAGGGGAAGTGAGGAAAATACAAGAGAAGAATAGTTTCATTGGTAATAGATTTGATTTCCAAGCTAAAATCAATGTGGTTTTATCCTAGCATTGTTTAGGGATCAAATATGAGTGGGGAGTGTGACCGTACGACAGTCACCTGGAGCAGTTAGCCAAATAAATATGCCAACATATTTAAGATTGTTATGTTTTTATTATATATTTTAAATAGATAAGTTTAGGGGATTCTTCATATGAAGATTCCCAGAAATTCAGTATCTCTATGAAATAAATAATAAAATATCGGCTTGTTAGTTAGGCCGTACTAACTGACAAGGTTAGGGCAAGATTGGCCAACCCAATCTTGGAGACTAGGTGTCTCATAAATAGGGTTGGGACGGGCACCAAAATTTACACAATTGGTTTTGTGACTTTGTCAGTTGAGCACAATTCATTTTGTGACCTTCATGTCACATCACAATTCATGCAGATTTGTTTTGTGTTTTTAGGGGGCAGTACATAATTTCAACTGCCACATTTTTTGCCCTGCTCCAAAAGTCACAAAACAGATCTTCATGAATTGTGATATGACCAACCATAATCATACAATCTGATACTAGCCATTTTGCTAGCTATTATATATTTATATATATTTAAATAGAAGAATATAGTGTATATGTTAGTAAAATAACATTAAACTTTTATATTTTTAGTTTAAAAATAATGCATAAATAATAATGCTTTATTAAATCTTAGTCAAAATATCTTATCCAGTTATTCAATAGTATTTGAGTTCTAATACTATCATTATGGAGCCTATTTCTAGCATAGGGAAGAGTATGTTGTGCATGTGAAAACATTATTTCAGCAGATGTAGATGTTAAAGGTACACCTAGGTATTTTTTTGCTAGACTTGAAAGTTGAGGATAACTTTGAGTTGATTTTCCCAAAAAAAGAACATGGCTTGGATCAATTATTTTCTTGAAAGATATAACATCTTCTTTGAGATAATGGTATAACTCATCTTTTTTTGGTTGTCTCAAGAATCTGGGTTGTCCAAAAAGTCCACTTGGCTCTGGTATTTCACACATTTCTTGAGTCCTTGTCTGGTTCCATAACTGCAGTATGTGAGCTTCCTGTACACTTGCATTAAAGGGATAGTGTTTATTTTCCTGCCACTATTTAAATTTGAACCTTGGGTCAAGAGCCATTGCAACTGAGAAGATATCCTTTTTAGAAATCTTATCTTGATATTGGATATATTTTGCAGGACAAGCCTCTTTGGCTTTAGTTATATAGCTAGGATCATCAAATTCCGGATTGAAGAGAGGGTGGAGCTCACAGAAAAAAAAGTAGCCCATCAAAATAGATCCAGAATTTGCAGTTGAAATTAATTGAGTTGCTCTTTCAAAAGGCCTGAGAAAGCTGACCAAGTTGAAAAGAACATTCACTTCATCAGCCTCTAAACAATCCCCCTCATTAATGGTTGGGAAATGAATAATTGTTTGGTTAAAACTATTCTTTAGTTCCACTAGAGTCTTGAGCATGTAGTAAGTGGAGTTCCATCTGGTGACCACATCAAGTGAAAGTTCAATTGGAGAAGAGGCCTTCTGATGGTTCAGGAAGTATCCATTCTTATATGACAATTTTTTTATGAATTTCATGGAGCAGCAGATCCTATTGATCAAGCTGGGCATGTCAAGCTCCACAGAAGTGCAGATCCTATCAGAAGAGGAGCTTTCAAACTCCTGATATCCCTCTTAACTTTACTTGAGTGGTTTAACTTTTATCCCATTGGTTAAACCAGCCTGCACAATTAAATTTAGAATGTGGGCAAAGAAAGGAATGTGAGATGATCCTCTGGAAATATGGAAGTCTGGCCTGGTAGTGGAAATATCTTCCAAAGAGTCCATCATTATACCCATATTGCTATCAGAGTCTGTAGCAATATAGTAAACTTTAGATGCTATTTTATAGCTATCTATTATTTCAATTAAAGACTTTGCCAGATTTTTTTCCTGTGTTGATTCAGTAAAACATCCATTCCAAGTGCAATCTCACTCATTTCTTTAGTTGGTAAAAAATGCTCAATCACTCCAAGAAAGATCTTGCCATTTTTAAAGTCCATCCATCAGCTGACAAGGAAATATCTGACTGCTCTCTTCTGGTAAACCTCCAGGCAATTATTAAAACAGCTCTCATAGTTTTAGAGCTAATTTCCTTAAGATTATTATTATTGTAGGAAATTATACAGCAAGGATTGTTTCACAAAATCATTATCCTCAACCATAGATATGAAAATTAACTTCTTCAGTAGACAGATATGCAGTCTTTCTTCAAAGGGATCTTCCTCTAATTTAATAGAGTTTATTTTTGTATCAGTAACTCAAAATACTATTTTTTCCATGAAATGATTTATGTTTTATCTGCATGTGACAATTGTATGAATAAGCAGACCAAGTAAACTTGCAGCTCTTTCTGCATCTTCCAGCAGAGCATCTGAGATATGAAACTCACTTCTCTGTAAATTTCACAGGGCTTCCAAAAATTCTTCCGGTATAAGGGCTTTTCAAGGCTTTCTGTGATGCTTCTTCACTGTGATCCTCCATATCAGTATTGGCTTCATCTTCATTAATATCATGGCAAGAATCTTCATTTTTGTCTCTGGGATTGTCTTCATTATGCTCATTCATCATAAAGTCAACATAACAACTATTATTATTGGGCCCATCTTTTTTCAAAACCCCCACCTGGAATTCAGCAACAGTCTTTTCATCCTGTGACTTGCTTAAAGGCCATTGTCATGGTGTAATATTCTCATAGTTCATGGCCAAAGTGGTATAATAAATGATAAAACAGTTTGAAGTTTCTTGATGATCAATGGAATATAATAATTTAATTATCTTTTATTCCAAAGTATTATTATTTTATCAATGTGATTTCTGTTTCATACTTATTTGCTCCTTCATCATAGTTAAGTATATGTTATATCAATCTATCCCTTTCTTAGAATGAATTTCTGAGTGAAATTTATCTGAACTATTTTATATCCTGTGCCCAAGACATGATGACACCATCTGTTTCAGGTAGGACACACCATTTCAAAAACAGCACTTTGATTTACGCCATCTCAAATTAAATTTGAGATGGCGTTTTTTGCGTTAGTGATTCTGAATCACAAAAAATAAAGTAAACAATAAAATAGTTAAAACTTACATATACCTTTATAGTGTGGTATCTCAAATTTACAACATCTCAATTCTGTCACTTTGAGTAAGATTAATTAAATCTTATTTCACTAACTTTATTTACATATGAAATCACTTAGTGTGGGGCGTATTTACACCATCTCAACTTTACACCATTTAAAATCACACTATTTATCTTTAACTAAAATAAACTTATACCCAAAATAAAATAAAGCCTGTTGTATAGTGCCAGAAGATGTTTCTATAGTATTAATATAAGACACTTTTACTAAGAACAACATAAAAAGACGCCACTATGATAGTCCTTCTAGTGATTGTTATTACTGAGTAAAAAAACAAGTTTTGTTATATGTAATTTATAGCTTACTTATACATGGATACATTGATAAGAGTTCTCTTAATAAAATATTTAATAGTGATTTTAATATGGAAGGGAGTGATTACACTATTTTGATTTATGTCACTTCAAATTCCACTGAGTTTCATATCACCCAAAAGATTCAATGCACACATTGGATAGGGGAAAATAAGTAAAAATTACATATGACACCAGGCTACGCTATATCAATTCCCCCACCACAATTCTTGCTTTCCACTTTTTGAAAAGTACAAATTGACGTTAAAACTCATATTAATAAAAAATGTAAGAAATTGCCTGGAATTTTGCAAATATATTTTTTATCTTCTCTAAACAACCGGGTACTTTTTAACCCCAGTTGTATAAGCTAGTTTTTGAGAAATTCAAGTTTTACTCTTTGGGCTGGTTGAGGTAGCTCCACCAGTAATTTGTTAATTTAATATGAAAATGGTCAAAAACACTATGTTTTTGAGCTACGGCACCTCAATCATGTCACTTCAAAAATGTCATTTTGACTACAAGTTTTCAGTCAAAACTCAAAGTTTTGCCTACTTACGCTACTAAAAAAATATTATTTTCACATAAAAAAACAATAAAAATTTGATATTATATATTTCAAGACTTTTCTGCAGTTTCATCTAAAAAATTACTACTTTTATATTAAAAACATTATCATTTTTCTCTTTAAAAACAACCCCCAAATTTACCATATTTTGATACTAATTCACTTTTAGATGCCTCCCAAGCCTACCACCAAAGCTGCGCCCAAGGCCACCAAGGCCTCTAAGTTCAAGATTACTTCTCTCAAGGCCAAGAAGGCCAAAACTACTCCTAAAAAATAGCCTGCTAAGGAGAAAGCTCCCCTCAAGACACCCACACCTTCCCCTGAACCTGAGAAAAGAAGCCTAACCCCTCCCCATTCTTTTTTGTTGACTCCCCTTCAGACTCCCAAGATAAGTTATTCAACTTCAACCACCACTCTAATCCCACCTCAGAGCCTGAAGAGAAACATAATTCTGAGCCTGGTGCTCCTGAAGATGAGCAGATTGAGCTCTGGGATCTAAATACTGTCAACAATATATGCAATTGAAACGGCAATTTGTTGTGCCCACCACATATCCAGCCAGCTACCCCATAATGACTAAGAAAGGGGGTGTTGGCTTTGTTTACAAGGGCTACAGCTTCAGTTGTAACAATGAAAAGAAAAAAAATCCACCAACATAACTATAAATGTGATAATTTTGGGTCCCCTGCTAGGATCACTACATACAGGTTTACTAGATTCAAAGCCCTGACTACTGGGCATGACTGCGCCAAGCCTTTTGATCCCTTGTATCAACTGATCTGCTGGGTTTTTTGCCAGGTTATCCCAACCACCAAAGATCAAATTGCCACCAAGGTTGTCAATGATGCTCTTCTTAATTTAAATGACACCCAACTTGCCACTGTTGGTGGTGCCTCAAAACTACAGAGATATCTCACTGATCAGAGATATGCTCTAAGCACTGAAGGTGTCAGTTCTTCATCAATTGAGCAATTGATCCTTACAGAGAAACAAAAACTATCTTGTCATGAGGAGAGATTCCTTCTCCACATTGAAATCTAACATGCCCCTGAGCACATTATTTGCTTTGCCGCCTCACAGAATCTGTGCAACATGTTGAAATACAAGAGCTGGCTTGTAGATGAAACTTTCTCCACCTGCCCAAAGCTATTTAGCCAGCTTTGGAATATTCATGGGCAGGTTGGAAATCTGGTTCTTCCCCTGGTCTTCTACTTCCTTCCCAACAAGAAGCAGGAAACTGATGTCTGTTGTCAGGGCCCAGAGGGTCTTGACTGGTTTTCATCTGACTGAACTTAATATTTAAATCAAAATAAATTAAAACTTTATTTCAAGGCTAACTTAGAATGATCACAAGGGGATCATTGTGAGCAACACCTTTATATACCATTCCATTGGATTCTTTAGAATCTTCCTAAATCTGCTAGACAGTCTTAGGGACTCTGCTGGTGGTATCAGGCTGGGGTTTTGGGGCATCTTCTGAACAGCATGACTCATGTTTCTTTGAAAAATCCCACACATCAGGCTTTGCATCTGTATTTTGCTAAAATTGGCACAGATAGACTCTCTTGGTGTTTGACTTTAAATGCATTTTTGGACGTCTAAATCCGTCCAGGAGTTTCTGAGTTATGCTCAATATAAGATTTACATCAATTCTTGTGCCTTGGCTGCGTAATTTTGTCATTTTGCACTGTTTAGGAAGTTTGGCTGGCGGCCAAACTTTAAAAGGCCATAACTCATTGTCTAGAGCAGCTAGGAGAGTCATCAAACTAGCATTAGGATTGTGGAGACAGTAGAGTTTTCCCAAGGCATTTCTGTAATACAAGATGTATCAGGGCGTTTCCTGACATCCATGCTCTTACAATTTTGAAGGTTAAGTTGGATGAAATCCTCTCAACCATCAAAGAGGAACCAAAAAACTAGAGGGCACAAGAAAAAAGACCAGTCACAGGAAGAGATAGCCACCTCAACCAGGAAGCAGCCAGAGAGTCTTCCCTACCACAAATATCTGGTAGTGGATTTCAAACAGATTCAGGCAAATGCTTTCATTAGAGTCTTCAAGAGCTCTCCCCAGAGATGCTACTTTCACTTCTGGCAGGAAATTTGCCGCTGCCTCCAAAAGTGCTATGATCTTCATGAGCTGGTCAACTCTGAAGGCACCAAAGAAGCCAATGACGTGCTTAACTGCTTTGCTGCCCTTGCCCTTGTGAGAAAGGAGGAGACCAATGCCTTTTACGGCGCCCTCCTCTGCCATCCTTATATCCTTGCCAACCAGGCATTCTTTGCTCTTTTCATAGAGTATTTTAAAACTCATTGGTTCAGAGTATTTCAAGGAGCACACCACATCAGAAAAGGGGATGACTTATTTCAGTGGAACTGCTATAAGCAGGTAAAAGATGGTTTGATCAAGACTACCTCTTCTCTTGAAGGGTGGCATAGCCAATTTGCAACAAGAGTCTGGATTCATAAGCTCAAATTCAACAAGATAATGGTGCATCTCAAAACCCAGAAGGCCATCTCTGTTCATCTCTTCAAGACTGCATGAATTCCAAGGGCAACCCCCCAAAAAGACTAAGTGTGATGATCCACAAGTGTGCTGTTTTGCAGACAAGGGTTGATTTGGCTTCAAATAAAGACAATATGCTGAATGGTGACAATGTGTGATTAGCTGGTGACGCTGTGAACTAGTAGGTAACATAGGGCTACTAGGGGTAAGTAGGGTGAGCCTAGTAGGTAACATGGTCTACTAGGGTAAGTAAGGCCTACCTGGTAGGTAACATAAGACTACCAGGGGCAAATGTTGCCTCCACCCAGCAGAAGAAATTGGCTGCTTTGGGCTATAGTGCTTCACCTCACAGGGAACTGTGGCTGCAGAAGGGTGAAGACTGAAATAGCAAGCAGGGAACTTTGTCTGTCTGGGGGGAGTAGGTTTTGGACCCCTGGCGGGTAACGCAGGATGCCAGGGAGGGGAAGAGCTTTGAGAGCTCTATGTACCCTAATACACTTGCAGGAGGTCTGTGAGCAAGCAACCTACCTAACAGACTGGCAGTATGTCCTTTTTTATGCCCCTATGAGAGCTTTGGGGGACCCAAAATGAGCATTGGAGGGCATAGATTTGCTCAGAGGTGTCACCAAGGCAGTTTTCTTGGGGAAGCAAGCTGCAGAACTTGGTGTGATAAGGCCTCTGAGAAGTGGAGCTGATTACTCTGCGACTGAAAGCCCAGACTTAATCACCTGGGTGATTAAAGACAATGCATAGATATTAATCTATAGTTGAATGGCCTAAGTGGATTGCCACTTGTGAGGGCCTAGTCAAACGCCAATTCAATGTAGATCCATGTCTGGGTCTACAAGTTCTGGTAATAGGGACTGAGATAAAGAACCAAGGTGGTTCACGGAATTAACAGAGAAGACTAGCAGGAGGGAATTTTTGGTCACAGTGAAGGCTAGTTGATGGACTGTTAATTCATATTGAATTGTAGGAGCCAAAATGGTTCAGTGTGTAGAAAGAACAAAGGAGGTTCCTAGTGAGGATTTGTTGAGAAACTGGCTGAGGAGAAGTTGAAGAACAAGAAAATTATGATGCAGGACTAGCTGATCATAAAGCAGGATGGCCAAAGGACCAGAAGTTTGTGGTGAGGGACTGAAGAGCTGAAAGGATGAACTAGCCAGAAGGATGCAGAGGCTGGAATAGCTGATTTTGGTGTCTTTTGAGAGGAATATGGATAAAAAGAAGCAGTTAAATAATAATTAAGTACTGCCTAATTATGATTAAAAATGAATTTTATATCATATAATTAAAAAGAAAGAGGAGGAAAAATAACATATAGTTTGTTAGAACTATATGTTATTTTAGGAAGAAGAATGGAAGAGGAAATGAGCCAGAAAGAAGCTGAAAAAAAGAGAAACTGTAAGGGCAAAAGAGCAAATTTTGCCAAGAACAACTAGGAGAGGCAAAAGAACAAGCAGCAGCCAGGTTCAAAGTTGCAAAACGTTGAAAGAAACACTGGGAAACAAGGAGAAACGTTGAAAAATTGAGGGGTCAAAATTTGCCTATGTAAAACATAGGTGGAAGCACTCAAGATTTGCCAGGGAAACATGATGGGAATTACGCGAAACTGTTTGAAACGCAGAGCAGTTATTTACCCGGAGCAAGACAGCCTTGGGTTTGAACCAGGGTCAAGGACAGGTCATCTGGGGAAATCTTTTTGGCAAAATTGTTGAATCAAGGCGTATGATTGGCTGCAAGCCAGAGTCTATTTGATCAGTGTTTTAAGGGCTTTAACTTAAGAGTTAAAGCCTAAAAAATGAGGAGCAGAAGCAGAAAATTCAAGGCTTTCATTGGATGAAGTAAGTTTAAAGGTTAATATCTTATAGAAGGAGAAAAACAGAATATTTTTAAGCTTTGAAGAACCAGAGTTCTAAGAGAGGTTTTTGGTCTGAAACAAGGGGCTATAAAAGGAAGAGCTATCTGAGACTCTTCAGGGACTGGATCAAGTGGATTACAAAGGACACAAAAGCTACAGAAGGAGCCAAAGACCAAGAATAAGAAGCCAGAGCTGATCAGACTGCAGGAGCCCAAGACCAAGGAGCAGGAGCAGAAGACCAAGTACAAGGAGTCCAAGAGATTGTTAGAAGGACTCCAAGTATTGGCAAAAACCCCTCATTATTTTCTATCCCAAAGCCATATATCAGAAGGTTTCTAAGGGGATCTTCCTTCTGAATGTGAATAAAGCGCCTATTATAACCCCTATCCGAATTTCCCAATTAAGAAAGAATATAAGTCCCATGAGTCAATTACCCCACATTTTCTATCCCAGCCCAGGGGGCAAGGAATCCTATTGCCTAGGGTGAAGGAAGTTTGTATCTAGTAAGTCTGTCCAGGAGGAGTGGGAGAAGGTGAAAAGGCTTTTGGAAATGACAAATAGAGGAATAGGTTCATTGGGGGAGAGTTTGTAAGACTATTACAGGATTGGTATTAGCCTACCAAAGGGCTGGCGCCTGCTGAAGTGCAAGTGTATGGTGGAGACGCTCCCCTAGTAATTGGGAAGGTACTGGAGGAGTTTGATCTTATGTAGGCCAATTATAAGCTCCTAACCAACCATTCACCACTGTTGGAGAATGACAACTCCTTCAATCCGGTCCCTGGCTACAGCCCAGGACACACTTTGGGGACTGGTGACCAGGATCCCCACAAGAGCCCAATGTAGGGGTCTTTCTCAAGCAGTGTGGGAGGGGTGGTAGAGCACTTGGATAAGGAAATGTTGAAAGGAGATCATATAATGATCTCTAAAATGGCCCCATTTGACGGTAAAGGTAGTGAGGCCGAGAATTTCCTGAGAGAGTTTAAAAACCAGAGTAAGCTTATGTTATGGTCTGAGAAACCTAGTTTGTTCAAACCATTGGCTTGCCTCTGGTCCCATGAGCATGCTGAACCAACAAACTGGACTTTGTGGAAAGAGGTGGAACAGTCCCTCCCTGAGATGAGTTTGAGGAAAGAGTAATCCCAAGCAAGGTATACAGCAAGGCATGTCTTCTCAAAAAGGGGCAAGCTGAGACCTTGAAAGAATTTGTGAGGAGGTTTGAAAGATGGATCCTGTACTGGAAGGAGAAATTGGACTGCCATCAATCATTGATGGATTTATGCAGGCAATTAAATCAGAAATTTCCTGGGAAGCTTCACAGATGGACTATCAGAATATGAGCTGGTCAAAAGTTTTTGGGAATTAACAGAAATAGAAAGGCACTTACCAAAAGGGGTTGCAGACAGAAGAGCCATTCTAGGAATGGTCACAATGGCTAGGAACGCTGAACCACAGAGAAAACCAGGCTAGGAGACATTTGGACACCACCAGAAGTTTTGATCAACAAAGTTAGGGAGTCTTTTGAGATTGTTGTCCTTTGCCAGATTCTGAAGGATGCTGGGTTTGTGGAAGAAAAGGGCACACCGCTAGGCATTGCTTTAAGCGCCATTCACTGGTAAAATATGAGGAAAAAGGGCGTCAGGAATAGAGGCTGTTGGGTCTATTCCTGATAGAGCTTTAAGACCGCAAGGATTAGGAACTGGTGCCAATAGTGTGGTGGTCCCTGCCAAGATGGTTGCCCAAAAGATTATCTGGAACTATGAACTCAGACCTGCAGTTGAGTTGCCAGTTTGGAAAAGGTCTAGAGGGCTGGACCTGGTGCAGGAGAGGAGCAAGAATGAAGGAGAAACCAGGGAGGTCCCTGTCTCTGAAGATCTGACCAAGAGGCTTATGATTAAGGCACGTGCAGGGAAGGTCCCTGGGCCTTCAGAATCAGGAATTCAGTTTCAGGAGAGTGCTAGGATTGAGGAACCCTCAAGGCATAGGGAAGGACCAGAGGGTGGGCTAGAGGAGCCTCCTGGGATAATGGACAGTGGAACTGCTTCATGGATTATGGATGTGCGCATTGAAAAACGCAGTGATGGTACTTTGCAATGGGAGCCAGTCAGGGTGCAGCTGAAGTTGGCCCAGGAAGACAGATTTGAAGCCAGGAGACAGTTGGAACAGCACTTCACAGCCACCTTGGTGGCCCAACTGTTTAAGTGGCCAGGAACTGGGGTGATTATCCTAGATGTGTTAATCAGCAGAAAGCGGGCCAAGGCAATTTACAATCCAGGCGGTGTAGGAGTTGCAATATCAAAGTGGTTTGTCTGGAGGAATAAGCTAGTGACAGACAAGACTGTGACCATGACCATTCTTGGAGCTGAAGGAGCAAGTAATGTGGATCAAAGTGTCTTCAATCAAGTACAGGTGGAATGGGAAGAAACCTCAGTGAATCTGCTGGCTGTTGTACTTCTGTTAGTCAGGTTTGATTGTCTCCTAGGGATGTCTTGGATTTGAGAAGTTGGTGCAAATTTTGACTTCAACAAGGGTTGCATCCGGTATCAGGGGAAGGAATACACATACCAGTCCTTATCTATACCCGCCCTGGAGGAAAACACTGGACAGGTAGCCCTATACGGCTACAATCAAGTAGTGATCCCTCCACAAACGTTTGGGAGAATTAAGGTGGTCCCTTTCAGCCAAGGACAGTGGGGAGGAATGCAGGTGGCGGCCTTAGCCAAAAATGTTGTAGCAGAAGTCCCAATGTATCAGCCTAGCCAGATTACAGGGGAGGTGGAAAATTGGAAAGTTTGGAATGCCCAAAGATTGGAAATTAGCATTGTGCCTGGACAAAGGATTGGCAAGTGAATACCTGCTGTAAAGGAAAGTGTTAAGCCCAATAAAGAGATAGCTCCCTATTCCTATTTATTGTTGCCCTTCCTAGAGTTGACGCATCTGATCCCAGCAGGGTGTCCTTTGGCCAATGAGTTTGGTTTTCTGCTACACAAGTGGGCTCAATGCTTCTTGGTAGAAAAATATAATGTAGGTTGAACTGGACCAGAGTACAAAATCAAGCTCTTGACGGGAAAACCATACAAAGGATATGTGCCACAACAGTCTCCTGCCGCCATTGCCGCAATCTGAGAGGAAGTGAAGAAGATATAGAGGCCAGATTTGATTGAAGAAAGCTGTAGTCCCTACTCTGCGCCCATAGTATGTGTCCCAAAACCATATGGGAACATTTGAGTATGCATTGACTTCCGCATGATCAACAATGATGTGGTAAACAATGCATATCTGATGTATAGGATTGAGGATCAACTGGATGCCATGACAGGATGCTGGTACTTTACTACCCTGGACTTGACCAAGGAGTACCATCAACTGACAATTGCAAAAGAGTCACAAGAGGTGACAGCTTTCAGTACGCCAGACAGTCTCTACTAGTGGAAGGTCTTGCCGTTAGGAATAAAGACTTCTGGAGCGGTGTTTCAACAAGTAATGGACCAGGTCTTTGAAGGATTGCAACCCAGGACAGTAGTGGTGTACATTGACAATGTCACAGTCTTTTTGCCTACTTTGGAACAGCATGCCAAAGACTTAGAGCAGGTGTTTGTAAGGATCCATCAAGCAGGGCTGAAGGTCAGTTACGCAAAGTGCAAGCTGGTGCAGGAGGAGATACTGGCTCTAGGGCACCACATTTCAGGGAATGTAATCCGTCCAAACAAGCAAAAGGTGGCGGTGATTGCCCAGATGAAGGCTCCAAGTACCATCAAAGGAGTGAAGTTGTTTATGGGAGCCCTCATGTTTTTCAAAGGTTCATCCTGGATCTGGCAAGCCTTGCAGAACCATTGTGGTTGCTATGTAGGAAGAAGACTTCATTCATCTGGGGAAGAGCCCAGCAGGAGGCGTTTGAGGTGCTGAAGAAGAGGTTAATGGAGGCGCCAGTGCTTAAGTTGTCAAGATGGTATCTTCCTTTTTCAATAGAGACTGATGCAAGTAGAATTAGTTTGGGGGCTCTGTTAACACAGACAGAGGATGACCAGGTGTGGCCAGTTGCCTATGCGTCAAGAATTCTACATGATGCCAAGACAAAATACTCCACCACTGAGAGAGAAGGATTGGCCGTGGTTTGGGCGGTGAAAAAATTCAAGTTGTATGTGATGGGATTGCCGTTTGTAGTGATAACTGATCATGCCCCATTAAAGGCTTTGAGGACCAAGGCCAACCTGGTGGGACGCCTGTTGAGATATGCGGAGAGATTGGCTTCTTACAACTACGACATGGTGTATTGGCAGGGGAAGGACAATGTGGTAGCAGATCTACTGTCTAGAGCCATGGTGGGAATTCAGGGGGAAGACCTCAAAGATGTAGAGGGCCAAGCAGAAGCTGTACGCCGGCACAAGCAGTTTGTTGTACCTAGATATGGGAACAGGTGGTTTGAGACATTATCATCTGGTTTGGTGGGCATTTCCAGTTTCAGAAGACAATGGGAGCAGTGCAAAGCAGATACTACTGGCCAAAGTTATACCAGACAGTAGAGAAGGTGCTGAGGGAATGCCTGCAATGTGCAAGATACTCCATGGGTGTCAGGAAGTATCTGCTGCAACCCATGGAAGTGTTGTACCTATTTGAGAAGGTGGCTTTAGATACAGGCCATGTTACAATGGCAAGTGGACGGAAGGAGTATTTCTTGGTGTCAGTGGATCTCTTCACAGCATGGATTGAGATAAAAGCAGTGCAATGCAAGAGTGGGTACCAGATTGCCACATTCATTGAGGAGTGCCTAATCCTACAACACAGGTGCCCAGAGAGGATTATATTGGATCAGGGGCTGCCCTACACTAGCAAGGAGGTAAAGGAGATGTGTCAAAATGGAATGTGCCACATAGCTTTGGATCTACCTATCACCCAGAGTCCTAAGGGTTGGTAGAGAGCACAATAGAAACCCTGAAGAGGGCCACCAAGAGGATTGCAGACAGAGCTCTGAAAAATTGAAAAACACATATGGCCCATGCGGTAATGGCGTACTGATTGATACCCTATACAAGTACTGGCTTTAGTACTTTTAAGATGTTGTATGGAAGGGAGGCGCTGCTCAGTGATGAAGTAGGGCACTCTAGTTACCAGACATGGGTGGATCATGCCAAGGCTGTGGAGGCTCATGCAAAGCTGATTTGGGAGATGTATGCTCAAGCCAGAGAGAAGGCGCAGCAGGTGCAGTTTATACGCCAGTCCAAGTGGAATGCACAGAACAGGTTCAGGATGAACCCAATGTTCAGGGAAGGGGATCTAGTATGGTTTGACCATTGCAGGCTGTTGAAAACCACGCGACGTGGGTTGCAGAGGTGATTTGGTCCTTTTTGGATAAGTGGTTTATCTCCAGAGCCCAATTTCCAGTTAAGGGGAATCAGCAAGGTGATGGGTCACAAACAGGAAAGAGTTCACCCACAGTTCTTGAAGCGGTTTGAAGGCCAAATGCCCTTGCGCCTGGGTTAGTTTGAGAAGATAGAAGCTATCTTGGGGAGAAGCTATGTGGTGATCCACATGTGTGCTGTTTTGCAGGTAAGGGTTGATTTGGCTTCAAATAAAGACAATATTCTGAAGAGTGAAAATGTGTGGGTAGCTGGTAATGCTGTAAACTAGTAGGTAACAAAGGGCTACTAGGGGTAAGTAGGGTGAGCCTAGTAGGTACCATGGTCTACTAGGGTAAGTAAGGCCTTCCTGGTAGGTAACATACGACTACCAGGGGCAGATGTTGCCTCTATCCAGCAGAAGAAATTGGCTGCTTTGAGCTATAGTGCTTCACCTTGCAGGGAACTGTGGCTGTGGAAGGGTGAAGACTGAAATAGTAAGCAGGGAACTTTGTCTATTTGGGGGGGAGTAGGGTTTGGACCCCTGGCAGGTAACGCAGGCTGCCAGGGAGGGGGAGAGCTTTGAGAGCTTTATGTACCCTAATACACTTGCAGGAGGTCTGTGAGCAAGCACCATACCTAACAGACTGGTAGGGTGTCCTTGTTTATGCCCTTATGGGAGCTTTGGGGGAACCCAAGGTGAGCATTGGAGGGTATAGACTTGCTCAGAGGTGTCACCAAGGCAGCTTGCTTGGGGAAGCAAGCTGCAGAACTTGGTGTGATCAGGCCTCTGAGAAGTGGAGCTGATTACTCTGCAACTGAAAGCCCAGACTTAATCACCTGGGTGAGTAAAGACAATGCATAGATATTGATCTATGGTTGAATGGCCTAAGTGGATTGCCACTTGCAAGGGCCCAGTCAAACGCCAGTTCAATGTAGACTCATGCCTGGGTCTACAAGCTCTGGTAATGGGGACTGAGATAAAGAATCAAGGTGGTTCACAGAATTAATAGAGAAGACTAGCAGGAGGGACTGTTTGGTCACAGTGAAGGCTAGTTGATGGACTGTTAATTAATATTGAATTGTAGGAACCAAAATGGTTCAGTGTGTAGAAGGAACAAAAGAGGTTCCTAGTGAGGATTTGTTGAGAAACTGGCTGAGGAGAAGTTGAAGAGCAAGAAAATTATGATGCAGGACTGGCTGATCATAAAGCAGGATGGCCAAAGGACCAGAAGTTTGTGATGAGGGACTGAAGAGCTGAAAGGATGAACTAGCCAGACAGGATGCAGAGGCTGGAATAGCTGATTTTGGTGTCTTTTGAGAGGAAGATAGATAAAAAGAAGCAGTTAAATAATAATTAAGTACTGCCTAATTATGATTAAAAATGAATTTTATATCATATAATTAAAAAGAAAGAGGAGGAAAAATAACATATAGTTTGTTAGAACTATATGTTATTTTAGGAAGAAGAATGGAAGAGGAAATGAGCCAGAAAGAAGCTGAAAAAAAAAGAGAAACTGTAAGGGCAAAAGAGCAAATTTTGCCAAGAACAACTAGGAGAGGCAAAAGAACAAGTAGCAAGCAGGTTCAAAGTTGCAAAACGTTGAAAGAAACACTGGGAAACACAGAGAAACATTGAAAAATTGAGGGGTCAAAATTTTCCTAAGTAAAACATAGGTGGAAGCACTCAAGATTTGCCAGGGAAACATGACGGGAATTACCGCAAAACTGTTTGAAACACGGAGCAGTTATTTACCTGGAGCGAGACAGTCTCAGGTTTGAACCAGGGTCAAGGACGGGTCATCCAGGGAAACCTTTTTGGCAAAATTGTTGAATCAAGGCGTATAATTGGCTGCAAGCCAGAGTCTATTTGATCAGTGTTTTAAGAGCTTTAACTTAAGAGTTAAAGCCTAAAAAATGAGGAGCAGAAGCAGAAAATTCAAGGCTTTCATTGGATGAAGTAAGTTAAAAGGTTAATATATTATAGAAGGAGAAAAACAGAATAGTTTAGGCTTTGAAGAACCAGAGTTCTAAGATATGTTTTTGGTCTGAAACAAGGAGTGTCAGGGCCCAGAATGGGCCAGACAAAACCCTATGTTACTTAGGTTCAACACTTGAAATTTAGTGATTGCGCAACAGATCAATCATGTTGTTAGAACACAGATTTACCCAAAGGAAACTTTAATTCCAAGTGGGGAATTGAACTCTGGTCAAGGCCAAGCCTGGGGGCAATTGGAAACCGTTCTAAAGCCAAGCAAAAAAGATTTTAATTTGCCCACACCCTCTGAAACCCAGAATTGGGACTTGGGTTGCCAAATGGACCAAAATTCCCCTACCAGCTTCCACAGGGCAAAAAAATGAAAGTATCCATCTAACTGACAAATCAGGAGTCACTAATGGGGCCCAGCTTGAGAATAGCACATTGGCAATCAATAAGAAGTTGCCAGTAAGTCCAATTGCAGTTTCCCAGCAGGATATAGCTGGGAACACTGGCATCCCCTTTCTTTGTTCACATCTTCATCTAATAAACTTTGTTGGTTAATGCACACTGAGAATTTATACTTTGCAGGGGTTTATTATATTATTAAAAATTTCATACTGCTGGTGCTTTCAAACAGAGAGTACCTCCAGTACCAATGCCAGCGCTGGGAAACGGAGCAACTTATAGCTGCCTCCAACCAACCACCACCAGCCTTTACCCCATCTCCTAGAGTGCTGGACCAAGAAATAATTCTTGCTTCTGCACTGCGCCCCTCCTTTCCTGGTGTTCCTCTGCTCCAACAACTTGCCCAGCCAAGCCTGACCATGAGTGCTGCCACAGGAGAACTTCCTCTCATTCCTTCTGCTTCATCATATGACTACAGTAAGCTTGGATTTGCCTATTTGACCATGCTGGGGCTCACTGAGAAAATGATATACCACATGGAAGTGTGGCGTCCTTGGGCTACTGCTGCCAATTATGTGATGCAGATGGCCCCCATCATCTACTAGGCCTTCCAGGCTCAACCCTTCCCCTCAACCAAAGGTTCCCCTGGGAGTCACCCAGGCCATGACAAGGGGCTATAAAAGGGAGAGAGTTCTGAGACTCTTCAAGGACTGGATAAAGTGGATTACAAAGGCCACAAAAGCTACAGAAGGAGCCAAAGATCAAGAATAGGAAGCCAGAGCTGGAACAGACCGCATGAGCCCAAGATTATAACACAGGAGCCCAAGACCAAGGAGCAGGAGCCAAAGACCAAATAAAAGGAGTACAAGAGATTGTTAGAAGGACTCTGAGTATTGGCACAAACCCCTCATTATTCCCTATCCCAAGGCTATATATCAGAAGGTTTCTAAGGGGATCTTCCTTCTGACTGTGAATAAAGCGCCTGTTACAACCCCTATCCAAATTTCCCACATTAAGAAAGGATATGAGTTCTATGAGTCCATTACCCCATATTTTCTATCCTAGCACAGGGGACAAGGAATCCATTGCCTAGGGTGCAGGAAGTTTGCCTCTAGTAAGTCTGCCCAAGAGAAGTGAGAGAAGGTGACTAGGCATTTAGAAATGACAAATAGAGGAAGAGGTTCATTGGAGGAGAGTTTGCAAGACTATTACAGGATTGGTATTGGCCTACAGAAGGGCTGGCGCCTGCTGAAGTACAAGTGTATGGTGGAGACGCTTGCCTAGTAATGGGGAAGGTTCTGGAGGAGTTTGCTCTTATGCAGGCCAAGTATAAGCTCCTAACCAACCATTCACCACTGTTGGAGAATGACAATTCCTCCAAGCCAGTCCCTGGCCACAACCCAGGACACACTTTGTGTACTTTTTAACTGCCTTAGTGTGGGGATCCTGGTCATCAGTCCTCAGAGATCAGCAAGGTTGTTCTTGCATACTATCCTAAGGATAGAAAGCTTGAGCATCTCCAAGCTATCTCAGTTGCTCTTTCTACCAATGTTTGAGCCCTCTTCCAATAAACACTTTTTTAGCTTATCTCTTATTTCCCTTAATTTTATTATCCTTTGACTTTTTTTAGTATTTGGTACAATTATATGCTTACTTTCAAGTATGGTCTATAGTTATATTAGATTGAAAAGATTGTTTTTGATATATTTTAACTTTTGGGCTTTATGCAACCTTGTTGCACTAATTGACCCCATTTTCATTGCAGATTTGAAATTCTGAGGCTTTTTTAAGCCTAGAAATATTTTTAAATTATATTTTTTGAGAATTTTTGGGTTATTTTTGGTGTTCAAAAAATTTAAAATTTTAAAACTGGGGTTTTTTAGTCGCAATGCCGTAAATTGAAATGGCGTTTTTACTATAAAATCAAGATAGCAAAAATTGAGATGTTGTTTTTTGAAATAGCGTTTTTCAGATGCTGCAATTAAAATGGTGTGTCCTACCCTGTTTCCCCCTTGAGAACCATACTAATTTTACATCCTGTGCCCCTTCACACTATGAAATCATCTGTTTCATCCATTAAAACTACCTTCTTTTATATTTTATGATCTACACAATGAAGTGAGGCCCAAATTGTGACCTGCATCACAAATTGCAGCACAAACCCACATGTTTTGTTTTGTGAACCAATACAAAACATCCAAAAAAGGTTTTGTGATACTGTGTTTGCACAGTTGGTGTTTTGATCCCTACCATACTTGTAAAAAATTTAATTAACTGTGAAGGTTGATTAATATTCACTATGGATATGATTAATGAGGATTTAATCATAGGGTCAAAATGAACTTGACTGTGTCAAGTAAAGACTTGTTGTCTTTATAAAAAATTAATTAGCTGCAAAGGTTAATTAATATAACTGATAAGGGATCAATCAACAGAAAGTCAACGTCTTAATAGACAATGGTGTCTTGGTATTCAGGATTGATCAGCTGGTTCCCTGTTGGAATAGTGATAGCTTGAATCAGGAATTTGTAGGTTCCACCAGGGTTTGGCACTAAAAGCCTGGAATGCTTCAAGTCAAAACAATGCATTTCAAGAAAGGAATCAGGTGATTCCAGAATGTATTAGGAAAATTCTTATAGGTTGAGAATGGAAAGATCTTTTGGGTAAAGATCTTGATTGTATGACACTGTGAGGTCATAGACCACATGATAGGAATTCAGAGGTGATTCCTGAACTGGAGGGATTTTCAGCCAAATATGCCCCACATGATATATAAGTGAAAACAGATAAAGATTAAATAAATATATTCAAGTCAAAATCCAACACTTTCCCCCATCTTACTTTTTAATTTATGTCTTCACAGTTATCAATTGAAAAGGCAAAGTTTGGAGTTCTAATAGTAAAAACTACTGCTGCTTGTAAAGAGATTCCCAAAAGATCCCTGGAGGATGCCTGGGAGGACCTCAATGTGGCCAAGGTGTTTCTGAAGGAGTGATTAGTTGAAGTCAAGTCTGATTTTGAGGAACTTTATTTAGAGTATTTTGCCAAAGAAGAAACACCCACAAAAGGAAAGAGTCTATGCTTAGGATTCATGGAGCTTTTTGTTGGGGTTTGACAGATTTCCACCAAATAAAGAATGCGGCAAATAGAGAAATTGAGGGGCTCAAACTCTGGAAAGAAAAAAGCATGTAAATAATGACAAGATGGCAAGAGAAAAATATGGGTTTAAACCAGAAAATTGCCTCACTATAGACAAAACTCACTGAAGCTTTGTTACAAGATGGGTCCAGCAGTAAGAGTCTCAATAAGAACAAGCATGGCAAGTCTGACTGGATGGTCCTGGATCCTCTACAGGGAGATTGGTTGGACTTTCACACAGCTGGGGTATTGGCTTGCAAGGGGAGGATGAGCGCTATCAAAATAGAAGTTAAAGGGTTTAAATACACTTTCTCAGGGCAACTGTGGTAAAATTGACTCCCTGGTGCTTGAATCCCTGGTGATTGACTATTAAGTAAAGCAAGAATTCAGCTTTTTGCCTGATCAACTACTGGAAATTGACACTTTTTTAATTAACATATCTTGATGTACTGAAATCTTTTATATAAAAAATTAAGCTATACAGCTATGGTAAACTAAAGTGCCTCAAGAGATTCCATAAATTCAATAAAAACTATACCTCAATGTTGTGTTCTGAGGTGCAGCACAGACACACAACGGGGAATCCTAACCTTAGATTGAATTCACACTAATTCTTGGTTAGATGGCAGGGAAGGCTATTCAATTACCTTGTGGCCCTGAACAAATAATCTCTACTAGTTGAGGCTAGAGAGAGGCGCTGAATTACTGGGAAACATAAAGATAAAAATGTGAATAGAACTTAAATTTTATTGGGTATAAAGATTGAGAATATATACTGTGTAGCTTTACCACAAAACAGTACATGGACAGTAGGATCACTTGCCACAAGCATGAGTGGGGTAAGTGAGTTGCGCAGGATCAGAAAACTGAAAAATTGTATTTCCCAATTTGGAGCCAGC
Organism: Entomophthora muscae; assembly: GCA_014839935.2. NCBI lineage: Eukaryota > Fungi > Entomophthoromycota > Entomophthoromycetes > Entomophthorales > Entomophthoraceae > Entomophthora > Entomophthora muscae. The sequence continues at coordinate 502,252 of QTSX02006399.1, forward strand.
CTCATTTAAAGGGGCAAAAGAAAAAAAGAGAGATTCACCCTTGAAATAACCCATCAAAGGCAAAATTGAAACATGGTGAATGGCGGCATTCACAAAATTTCTCACCTCTAGATTGGCCTTAGGTGGTAGTATTTGCAGAGAAACTTAGCATGCACTTTGGTAAACAGACAATCACTAGAGAGGAGTTTCACGGGGTACCATGACCCTTGTTTGAAGGTCACTTCTAAAGGCCCAACCCACAATGTATCTAACTTGTGAGTGCATCCTCCTACTCTATGCTGATAGTAGAGAATGTGGTCCCCAATATTGAACTCAGGCAAGGGAGAGCGCCCAGCATTGTCAGGAGAGAGCTCAAGCATCTTGGTCTTGTACACAGAGGTGTATCAGTAGCTTATATATCAATTATGCAGTTGACTAAGTCTTTGATATGGTCATCTGGGTTCAAAGCCTTGTCAGAGGAGAGGAGGGGAGCCCCCAGGAGTGACAGAGTGGTGGCCTCACACCCATATAGCATAGAAAAGTAGGAATACCCAGTGACGTAATGTTTTCTAAGGCAATAAGCAAAGAGAGCAGCGGGTAAGTATAGATCTCAGTTTGCAGCATCAGAGTAAGTGAGTTTCCTCATGATAAAAACCAGAGTCAAATTTGCATGCTTGACTGCCCCATTGGTAGAAGGATTATAGGGGGCAGAGCAAGACTAGTGAGACCCCAAGGCCTCAACAACAGAAGTCACCAACTTAGCATTGAAGTTAGTTCCATTGTCAGAAAACACTTGAGGGCAGCCATGGTGGTAGAATACATCTTGCAAAAGAAATGTGGCAGTTGTCTTAGCAGTGATGTCTTTAGTAGGACAAGCTTCTAATCACTTGCTGAAATGATCAACAGCAATTAGGATGAAGCAGCAACCAGAGCAGGAGTGGGGGAGAGGCCCTACGGCGTCAATAATGACTGTGTGAAAGGCGTGCTGTGAAGGGACTAATTTAAACTCATGCAAGGCAGCTTGAGGGCGTTGTAGCTGACAGTCATGGCAGCTAGTAATGGCATCTGGTATCATCAAGAGGAGGTTCTCACAGTAATATTTCTTCTGGATCCAGTAATACGTCTTGGCAATGTCTCCATGTACAGTCTCTTTATGCACTTGGAGTACCAACAAAAGGCAAATGCTAGGGCGTATGTAGGGTAGGTATTGAACTTGCAATTTTTTTTTGAAAAGTTGGTTGTTGCAAAAGAGAGTGTCCTAAGATAGCTTGGACAGGGCAGTTCTAACTTTTTCTGTCTTGCTCTCCTAAGAAGAAGGGTACCAAATCAGTCCATATAGTTGATCAGCTTCAGCAGGGTATAGGGCAAGGATAGGCATTCTGGACAGTCCATAAGCTTTTTGGTGTTGGATCCTGGAACAGTGTAGCACTGTGAAGTCATAGCCCTGCAGGCAAAGGACCCATCTAGCAAGTTTTCCTGCTGGTTCTTTGAGCTTCTGTAGCCACTTGAGTGAGGTGTGGTCAGTGACTACAGTGAAATGGGTGCCATACATATAATGGCAGAACTGCTTGACAGCATGCAACACAGCAAGGCATTCTTTCTCTGTAACACTATAGTTCTTATGTTTGTTGAGGACACAAGAATTATAAGATACAGGGTGATCCACTTCTTTTTCATCTAGTTAAGCCATAATGGCCCCAATAGCTAGGTCACTAGCATCTGTATAGAGGATGAACTTCTTGTAATAGTTAGGGTACACCAAGATGAGAGCCTCTTTGAGTTTTTGCTTAAGGGTCTCAAAGGCCTTTTGCTGACTAGCAGTCTATTTGAAAGAGACATTACATAACAGTTGGACCAAAGGTTTGCTCTTATTGGCAAAGTCAGGGATGAACTGTCTGTAGTAACCCATCATGCCCAGAAAGACTTGTACCTCTTGCAGGTTGGTGGGCGGAAGCATTTTGCCAATGGCCTCAACTTTCTTGGTTGTTGGGCGGATCCAAGTCTGGTTCACCTCATGACCCAAGAATTCAAGATGTTCCTTGAAGAAAGCACACTATGATGGTTTTAGTTTGAGGCCAGCCTCTTGAATCTTTATGAACACTTCCTTGAGATGAGCCAGGTGGTTGGTAAAGGTAGCACTAAAGACATTTATATCATCTAAGTACACTAGGACATCTGAGAGCTTTAAATCACAGAGGATGGATTCCATGGCTTGTTGGAAGGTAGCAGGGCATTGCAAAGTCCTTGTGGTATACAGATAGGCTCAAACAGTCCCTCTGAGATGATAAGTGCAACTTTTTTCCTATCTTCAGGAGAAAGGCCAACTTGCCAGTACCCAGATACTAGATCCATTGCAGAGAAGAACTTAGAGCCTCCAAGGCAGCAGAGAGCATAATCAATACACGGCAAGGGATAAGAATCCTTCTTGGTTAAGGAGTTTAACTTTTGGTAATCAATTACAATGTGGTGACCTCCATCTTTCTTCTTCAAGATGAGCAAAGATAAGGCCCATGGACTTTGGGTGTAGACAACTCATCCACTTGAGTCTGGAGCTTGGCAATGGCAGCTGTGGTGACAACTCTTTCTTGATTGAACTCTTCATTGAGCTTGCAGAGGCCTCTGGCAGCAAGGTCTGTCACTTGTTGTAATTGATCAAAGGAATAAGCACTGAACACATTGAGCTGCTGTACAAGTTGTTCAAAATTAGTGAGGTAGGCATTTAAGGTGGAATCTATTTGGGTTCTCCAGGGCTGTTCTAACTGATAAAACTCATGTAGACGCTCCCTCACGTATTTGGGGATAGACTGGCACATTATTTCAATTGAGTTGACCAAGCAGGTTTGAGAAGTAATAGAGTTGTGTTGATTATTGGACACCAAGGAAAACAGATAGTGAATCCATTATTGATAAGAAGAAAACTGATCCCAGTGGCTGGTTACAGCTGCTTATAGGGACAAAATCTCCTGAATATGGAGACCTAACACCATATGATGGTGGGCTAAGACAAGGTACAAAGGATTCCAATAGGTTTTCAGCAGAGCCAGCCTCTGATAGGAAATGCTGTGGAAATTGAGGAGCCACAATAAACTTTTAGTATTCTTCTTGACTGAACTTTAATTGGAGGCTAGGGATGGCCCCTTTGCAGACTATTCAAGGGCTACTGGCATGACTTGTTCTAAGTCTGGAGTAACCAAGGGGTAGGCCACTAGTCAGGGACCATTTCTGAGGTTCAGTACAGTAGGGACAATAGGTGGATCTGCAATTTCTTCCTTGGTAGGAGGACTGGTGATAGCAGGTGAAATCAGCTCTTGTATGGGAGGAGGCAAATGACCTGAAAACGTGGTTGTAAAAGGAATAACTGATGGGCTTACAGCCCCTGTAGTGAGCACCATTTTTGTTGTGTTCTGAGGTGCAGAACAGACACACAACAGGGAATCCTAACATTAGGATTGGATTTGTACTAATTCTTGGTTAGATGGCAGGGAAGGATATGTAATTACCTTGTGGCCCTGAATGAATTATCTCTACTAGCTGGGGCTAGAGAGAGGCGCTGAATTATTGGGAAAAATAAAGATAAAAATGTGAATAGAACTTAAATTTTATTGGGTATAAAGATTGGGAATATATACTGTGTAGCTTTACCACAAAACAGTACACGGACAGTAGGATCACTCACCACAAGCATGAGTGGGGCAAGCAAGCTGTAAAGAATCAGGAAACCAAAAAATTGTATTTCCCAGTTCAGATATAGACTCATTTTGAGAGGCAAAGACAAAAGCTAGCAATTTGTCCTCAAAATAACCCATTGAAGGCAAAATTGAAACATGGTGAATGGTGGCATTCATGTCCTCAATTAGTAAGAATATGGAGAAATAAGCAATTATTTCTTATTTTACTATGTAATTTACACTCTTCATTATATAAAATATTTTATTATCATAAAAATTAAAATTATAATGAAACAAAAATAACCATAAACACAATGATATAAGCTATGCAAAATATAAAGAAATAAATATATTTATTTGATATAATTTATATAAGTACAACTGTAAATATATTATGTTTTATTGGGCAAGTTCCTTAGGTCTAAATTCCTAAGGTCCAACATGCAAAAATAAAAAATGGGACCCCCCAAAAGTGCAAAAATTGAAAATATCAAAGATCAAAGTGCAAAAAATGACTTTCCAGAGGTTGACTTTGAAGCCAAATAAAATACAGTTCTTAATATAAAAATTATATATTTTTAAAACAGTTTCTAGACTAAAGAGACCCCAAGAAATTCATTTATGCAATAAAAATTATATTCTAGATAATAAAAAAGTTATTGAATTAGCAGTTTTTAAAGAAAGTTTATTTTAGTTTCAAAAGCAAGATTAAACTAGAATTTATACCGTAAATTCAGAACTTGAACATAAAAATGCGGGATTGTCAAATCCTTGGTCCAAATTTCAAATTGCTTTTACGGGCAACTCAGCTGAGTGAAAAATAAAATATTTAATAAAATTAACCATTTAATTTGACTTTTTTAGTTTATTTAAATTGGCAAATTTCAAATCCCTCAAGCAGATAACTCAACTAACAAAAGACAAAACTCAGAAAACAAATGCAGGATACATGAATCAGAAATTCAGGGTTCTAATGTATGATTTGAGATTTCCTGTATTTCAAATAAATCATAAACAACATGTAAAAATTAAACAAATCTGAAATTTTGGGATTGTCAAATCCAAGAACCAAATTTCAAATCAAAAATGAGGTGAATTCAAAATAAATATAATTTATGGATGTCTCAAAAATGATGCTAAAGGATCTAGAGTGGATTTATGCTAATTCTTTTAGGAATCATAGGCATTCTCAAAAATAACCCTATTCCATTTTAGTGCGGCTAAAATTTAGATCCTACTATTCAGAAATTAACATATTTAATAATAAAATTGACCAAAACATACCCTCCTCTTTTTTTCAGTTTTTTAATAAAAATTTATTATGTCTTCTTCCAATAACAACCAAATAAACAAGCTGTTTCCTGGCCTTGACAAAATCATGCAGGGCTACACTGGGTCTTCTAATAGTGAAGCCTCTTTCTATGATCACACCCAACTTGCAGGTCCCTCCCCAAGCACTACCCAGGAGTGTGTTCTTTCTCCCGCATCCTCAAGCATGGCCCTGATTGCCCATCACGCATAGGAAGCTGCTAACCCAGATTGCATATCAACAATGGCATCTGGAATTGACCAAGTGAGTCATGAGGCCATCAATGGAAGCCAGAATCCAGAAACAGCCAATCAGATGACACTGTCTGGTTCTCAAGGCAGACACACCCCGCCTCCAGCCAATCAGCCTGCAAGATGCAGAAAAAATTAATCACTCTGGAGATTGTTCTGGAAATGGTTGAAAAGCAAGGGATGCTTATGTTCCTTGTTGAAATTGCGGCCACAATGGATTTTGCAAAGTCCACTGTAGCTGCAACCCTGCGAGCCCATGCCAATTGTGGCCCACCTACCAAGAAGACCCCAACTGGTGCCCATACTCCAACTGAAGGTGACACAGCCCATCCCCTTATGATGGCCATCATGGAACATGACCCGCGGATGCCCCTGGTCCAGGTACATCTCCAGCTGGGACTCCACAGCATATTCACCAATAAGAGAACAGTGAATTTGTGGATGCACAGAGTTGTGGTTACCACCAGAATCCTATCCAATCAGGTTCTTGGTGGCCCCAGTTTGGTGGATACTGACCCCTACAATTCAACTATTATTAATTTTATAAAAGGGAGGGCAATGAGGATGCACAATGACATTATCTTCTTGTTGTATGCCAAGATTTTGGCAACTATCCAAGACTTTGGGGGAAAGCATATCCAATCTGATGTTTATAAGTGCGGCCCAATCCTATATTAATTTATTGGGGTTTTGTTGGCAGTTTCCCCATTGGGTGTCAATCATTACTTGGCAATATCAAACACTGCAGATGGGTATGCCTACCAGACAGAGCTCAAGGCCATGCTGGAGGAGTGGGCCACACAAAACGCTGTGCACACAGTTGTACTGAGTGCTGAGATGGAGCAGCGGGAATGGGCAACCCAAGAAATCAGGGCTGCAAGCATACCTGTTGGTCCTACCCCATTAATCTCGCCAACATGCATCTTGCAGATGTATGTCTTTACAATTTTGGTTCTGCGCTCAGGCGCTTAAAGCCTGCCACCTTCAATGAGCTGTGTACCCAAATTGAGAAGGGGTATGAGCCTTTTCCTTCAATATTTGTCCAGTTTTCTCAGATCTCATAATCTTCTATGTAAGTGATAGTGATAAGTCCAGAAAGGACTCCTGCCTCCCCCCACACCCATCCATTTGGTTTTTCAAGCCCACATATGTGACAGAAGAAGAATTTGACCAATCAAATCAATCAGCTCTTTCTGCTCCTTCCCAGTCAACCAACTCTGCCTCCCCAACCCCCATCAAGCCACCTGCCTTCCAACCCTGACTCCCAAACCACCACCCATCCCCCCCACTATCTCTGTTGCTGTCCCTTTTGCAGGCGCAGATAAAGGTGATGTTCATTCTGCCCAGTCCCTCCCCTTCTTGCCCTTTGATGAGTAAAATAAATATTTTCTTTGTGACAACTTATTAAAGTTGATATTATTTTTTCCAATTAATAATCAATAATATATTTTTATATTATTGTTATTCCATATAATTAATAAAATGGTATACACCTGATACAGTAACATATAATTATTTGCATGAATATTTTTCATCATTATTAATAAATTAAAGGCAATAAATGTAAAGTTATATTAGTATATTACCATTAGACATCAACTCTTGGTATTTAGATATTGTGTGCATAACTCAATGCAATTTGTTTAATAAAATTCATTGTAAACTTGGCCTTTTTCATTGTAATTTATTGAAATAAACTGTGTTTATATTAGAGAGCCATTAACGCTTAGTAAAAATATTGATAAATAGTGCATTTTACAGCCTGTATATTTACCTATTGGTAATAATCCTGTAAAATTTTCAGTCATATTTTGCAAGGTAATAATAATGTAATGGATTAATAAATTACTGTTTATTGTCATTAATTGGCTTCTTTTCTTTGCTGTGGCAATAGTGCATTTTCTGATATTTACACACTAGTATCCAATTGATTGGTTTCATATCCAATCACACAGGTGATAGGAAATCAAGTTGCCATCCCAACCGCATCTGGTCTCAGGATGGCAACTTGATTTCCTATTGCCTGTGCAATTGGATGTAAAACCAACCAATTGGATACTAGTGCATAAATATCAGAAAATGCACTATTAGCATAGCAAAGAAAAGAAGCCAATTAATGACAATAAACAGTAATTTATTAATCATTACATTGTTATTACCTTGCAAAATATGACTGAAAAGTTTACAGGATTATTACCAATAGGTAAATATACAGGCTGTAAAATGCACTATGTATCAATATTTGTACTAAGTGTTAATGGCTCTCTAATATAAACACAGTCCATAAGAATAAATTATGATGAAAAAGGCCAAGTTTAAAATGAATTTTATTAAAAAAATTGCATTGAGTTATGCATAAAATATCTAAATATCAAGAGTTGCGTCTAATGGTAATATACTAATATAAATTTATATTTATTGTCTTTAATTTATTAATAACAATGAAAAATATTCATGCATTGAGGATAGCACTATAAAAAACAGTTTTTTGATGTAATTCAAACAAAATGTCAAATATCTACAGCCTAATCAACAAATTAGGGTCAGCTCTCCAAAAAGTGGTCAAGCTTGACCTAGCATAAGGGAAATTCTGGTAAATCAACTGGGAAATGAGGGATGGGCCTTGGTCCAGCAAAAAAAACCGCAAAAAATAGCCTGGGGACAATGGTCAACAAAGAACACAAGGAAATAATTTTAAATCTTCAAAAGTAAATAATCAAGCAGTTAAATTTTAAAAGTGAAAGTTACACCTCATGAGAATTTGCAAAAATCAATAGAAAGAATACTCAAACAATCAAACTAATTGAAGGAAATTAAATTACAAAGGAAATCAACACAAATGAAGAGGAAACCAACCAAATGGTTACAGAAGAAAACAAAACACAAGCAAGAAGCAGGAGCGCTTCAAGAAATACTGAAAATTTATCAAATGAAAATCAAGAGGAAGCACAAGTTGCAAGAAAGATAAAGAAGATAAGACCTGGGAAATCAAATGAAGAGCAGCCAACACTCAGAAGTTTTCTGAAGGAGCACCTGTGGCTGTGGGGGCCACAGAGGAAACAATTAGTTAATCTTTTTTAGGTTTTACTTATATTTACTTTAGTTATAACTAGAGATATGGACAAGGTTGCGGAAGTGGCAGCTTTTACACCAAGTTGGTTCTACAGGGGTTACCAGTTGCTGGTGGCCCCTGTAAAACAAATAAATAAAATCAAATAAATAAAGTAAATCAAATCTATATGAATAATTTTTCAAATATCAAAGCTAGAGCTAAGGTATTTTTCCACCTGTGGGGTGCTTGCTGTGGATTAGGGAAGCATACAAAATAGGAGCAAATATCAACTTCAAAGAGATGAATGAAATTCACAGGGATATCAAATTAAACTTTGGGGAATATATCTATGAAAGCATTCAACAATTCCCATTTGAAAACATCAACAAATATAAAAAAACATAATAAAAACTAACTTTCAAATAGAAAATGAATATCTAAAAACTGAAATTTTTAATGAATTATTCAAAACATTATCAAATAAAGTTGGGGACACAGTCCTTGAGAATAATTTTAAGCCTTTATTTTTTTGCCAAGGTATGGGGGCAGATACAAGTCAGGCGCCCTCTGGAACCATCTTTAAATTCAGCAATACATCATATATAAACAGATTAGCTCAAGTGTACAAGAAATTGTGCATGCTCTCCAAAAAATATATCTCACAAAGGATTCACGTCACAGTATACCTAAGGATCCTACTACATTGTGTCAAAACAGCAGGCTCAACCTGCCAGCAAGGTTCTGAGCAAGCGGGTTTGTGACCCACAATCCAATTACCTGGCCACTCAAAGCCAGACTAGGAAGTCAACTTGAATTTTCAAATTCAACAGCATGAACAAATGATGATCCCTTATGGTGGATACCTTGTTTTGGTGCTTGACTCATTACCAGGATCAAGCCATCCCTTTTATCATCCAACTGTGTGATCAACACAATCATGTTCCTGTTATTCTTGATTCACAATGACTATATAATCACTATCTCTCAATAAAGATTATTATCTAGTTTCTAAACATTTCCCCCCTTTTAACCCTGCTAAAACAGCACAGTTACAACATTGGTAGCACAGGTAGGCTCTCCATCTTACCTTATCTTGTAAAATTCTGCCTGTTGCCCATACTTGCCACAGCCAAAAAATCCTTAACAGAATTATTTCTGGCCTCCTGCTGGACTGGACCCCATACATTCCTGGTACCAAGGTACCTGATGGCTTTGTCCTGTACCAGAACATGGTGATACCACTCCCTGCGTTCAATGCCCTGTCAGCACAACGGTTCTTTCAGGCTCCCTCCGCTAGTCCATGACCAATTGACAAAAACACCATGCCTGCCTACGTAGCCCAAAGACTGTGAAGCGTTGCCTTGGAACCTTTTGCCAGGGCCAATGAAAACAATGCTGCCTCATGGATCCAGTCTGCCCAGAGCAAGCTGGCCCAGATAGAATGTCCACAGCAATTTTGGATTGCGGAAATCTCCATCCAACTGACCCACAACGCTGGCACCTGGTGTGACAAGTGGCATAAGGAACACACCAACAAGAACTGGGATATCTTCAAGCAAGACTTCTTGGCAAGGTTTGTGCTTAAAGACACAACACTCATGATTATACACCAAGTAAAAAACCTAACCCAGATGGGCACTTTGAAGGAACTCACCAGCGCCTACAAGAAACTCCAACCTTATGCACCCTCTGACATGGCTTTCAACACCCCAGCCACACACCTCATGTACTATGACGCCCTTAAGTTGCATGTAATGAGACACATGAACCTGGACCAAGTGACCAACCTACAAAGCCTATATTGTGAGGTGGAGAAAGTGGAACAAATATCCAACACCCTCCATAAGGCACAGACTGGGAAGAGAGAGCAACCCAAGGATTCCCACACAGGCAGGCGCTTTGCTCAGCCACCCCCAGGAAGCAACAGGAATAACACCAACCATAAACCCACAAGCTCAAATGGACGTGGGAATGAAAACAATGGACAGTCAAATTGTACTCATTTCCATATCACTACCACACAAGACAATCAAGATTTGGAAAAAGCCAGGGAAGAGCATTAAGCAAGCCAAGCTCTCCCCACACAACTCAGACTTTCCCAAAGATGAGTACCAACCCAAGGACGTGGAGCAATGTCCAATGATCCAAGTATCCTCAGAAGACCTAGTACTTTACACCATTGCCAGACATCTCAATAAACTGATGCCTTACCCTTTCTGCTTTTGCAGTTACACAGGATCAGCACTCCTGGACTTGGGCGTGGATCAAACCCTAGTCAACAGCAGCTTTGTAGACAAGTTCAAGCTAGCCACTAATCCTTCACGGAGTAAAAACGTGGTTTTAGCTGATGAACATCACATTGCCATGACAAGGGAAACTGCCCCCTTCTCTATCGTGCTTGAGAACCTACACTCCACCATCCAAGGCCCCATCATCAACTTCCCAAAGTTTGACATTGTTCTGGGTTTGGAGTGGTTACAAAAGAACAATCCTCACATGGGCTGGGCAACCAATGTGTTGACCATCAAGCGCAAAGATGTCAACCACCAGATCTACCCTTACTCAGTGGACCAACTCCTACGCAACCACGTCTTTGTGCGAATCACAGAGACCCTGGACAAAAAGGTAAACCTGAAGGCAATTGACTGGGACTCCTGCCAGTACAAGATCATACACTTCAAGGATAACCAGGATACCCCCACATCTCAGGATTGCAAAATTGTGGCCTGCCATCCAGAAATCTTCAAAAAAGCTCTACCCAAGTTTCCCCCAGAGAAACACATTCAACACTCCATCCAAATCAAAAGAGCTTTACCCAAAGCACGTCCTATCTACAGGTTGACCTCAAAAAAAGACAATGCCCTATGCACCCACCTCAAGGAAGCGTTGGAGAAAGGACGTATCTGCCCCTCACAGTCTCCTTTTGGGGCTGCCATATTCTTTGTTGCCAAGAAGGATGGTACCTTGCGTCTGGTCACAGACTATCAAGCCCTAAACAAAGTTACCATCAAGAATCTTTATCCACTACCACTGATTGATAATCTCTTTGACACATTGGGAGGAGCCACAGTCTTCTCCAAGATTGATCTGACTGCAGGCTATAACCAGATTTGTATTAAGGAGGAAGACTTCCCTAAAACAGCCTTCCACACTAAATAAAGCTCCTACAAGTGTGTGATGCTCAACTTTGGCATGACAAATGCTCCTTCTATCTTTGTGACCTTCATGAACAAAGTGTTTACTCCACACATAGGCAAGCATGCCTTATTCTACCTAGACAACATCATTGTCTACAGTTTATTGGTGGAACAGCACCACAAAGACCTAGAGGCAGTCTTTGCTACCCTGGAACAACACAAACTGTTGGCCAAACCCTCCAAGTGCCAGTTCTTCCGCAAACAATTACCCTTCCTGGGACACATAGTCTCAAAAGACAGCATCAAACCCAACAGTAAAAAGATACAGGCCATCTGCAAGATGCCACCACCCAAGGATAAGTCAGAACTCCACACCTTCTTGGGGATGGTGGCCTATGTACACTGTGTCATACCTGACTGTGGCGTTTTGACTGCCCCCTTATCTGCCATTACAGGCGCCAAATCCAAGTTTGTGTGGACCTCCCAATGTGACCTCTGTTTTAGACGCCTCAAAGAGAAGCTCACAAAGGCTCCTATCCTGCAATACCCCAAACGTGACAGGGAATACCAAATGAAAACCAATGCCTCAGATGCATCCATTGGGGGAGTACTACAAATCAAAAATAATGACAGTGACTTCCTGCCTGTAGCTTATGAATTGAAAAAATTGACAGATGGCAAGTGTAAATACCCTATCCACAACAAGGAACTGTTGGGTATTGTGAACTGTCTAGTCAAATGGCGCTGTTACCTAGAACGCCAGGAAGAATTCACGGCACTGACCGACCACAAGTTGCTCAATACTTCAAATTCCAAGCAAATCTGTCTTACCGCCAAGCCCGATGGATGGAGCTCTTGGGGAGATTCAATATGCTCATACAGTACAAATCTGGTCCCAAGCTTGCCATGGCAGATGCCCTCTCATACCTATATGTCCATGCCACAAGAGGGGAAAATGGGCTTGACCCAGACTGGCCTCTCTTGGTGCTACAAACAAAAGACAAGGGTTTCCCTCCTGGTACAACCAAAATAACAAAGGAAACAGTCATCAAAAAAAATCTATTTGCTGACGTTTACAAGACCTTGCACAGAAAAGTGTCTGAAGGTACTACCATCCCTTATATCCCCACGCACCAGCAAGTAGACACCATCGTATGTTATCACAGAGACCTCAGACACACCAAGAGTCAAAACCTATATGAATTACTTAAACATAAGGCCTGGTGGCCAAACCTGTATTATGATATTCAGGAAGTCCTAGAACAATGTGAGGTATGCAAGAAATTTTCCAAAAGCAAAACCCCTCTAAAGTCAGTACTGCCCATCCGCACACAACTACCCTTCAAGGTGTGGGCCCTTGACATTGTTGGCCCCATGCCAGGGAAACACAATGATAAAAAATACATCATCACCACCATTGACTTTGCCACAAGATGGTTAGTAGCCCAAGCAGTAAAGGCGCACACTGGCAATGATGTACATTGCTTCATAGAAAGAGAAATAATCAGCAAGTTTGGAAAGCCAGAACTCCTGATAACCAATGGAGGGAAAGAATTGACCTCCAAAATCACCAATTTTTACCTCACTAAAAATGGTGTCAAACATACCGTGAAGACACCATACCACCTGCAGGCCAATGGACGTGTAGAGCAGCTAAATGGCAGCCTTGTGAAAGCCTTAGCCAAACTCACCGCCAGGAGACCTGAAGACTGGTATAAGCAGCTATCAGCTGAATTACTTGTGTGCCAAACCCAAGTGAATAGATCCACTGAGAAAAGCCCTTTTGAGTTGGTATACGGCACAAAGCCAAATATCATTCAAGCATTAACAGGACACAACCTGGAAATTCCAAGTAAAGTCCCCCCGTGTTCAGACCCTCAATTTATAGAGGCCAGCAGCAAGCAAACAGAAAAAGAAAAAGAATGTCTTCAAAAAACTTTTGTCCCCATCCAAGATAGACATGAAGTTGGGGACAAATTTTGGGTCATGAACATTGATAAAAGCAAACTACAACCCAAGAAAATAGGTCCAGCAATCATTCTAAAGGTAAGAGAAACAACACTTATCTTGTACAAGGACTCAGAAAGCGTAAACAGACAAAACCCTACACCATGATTGCCTGAGACCCTGAAAAGCAAGACATAAACAACACAAAATTGTCCTGCCCACCACAGAACAACAGTTAGTCCAGTATGGCGCCCTGGCTCCTGACAACCTCCCTGACAACCTACCCCCAGAGGAGGCCAACCTTCAGTTGGGGGTGTCAAAACAGCAGGCTCAACCCACCAGCAAGGCTCCAAGCATGCGGGTTCATGACCCGCAATCCAATTACCCGGCCACTTGAAGCCAGACTAGGAAGTCAATTCAGATTGCCAAATTCAACAACATGAACAAATGATGATCCCTTATGGTGAATACCTCGTTTTGGTGCTTGACTCATTACCAGGATCAATCCTCCCCCTTTTCCATCCAACCGTGTGATCAACACAATCATTCTCCTGTTATCCTTGATCCACAATGACTATATAATCACTATCTCTCAATAAAGATTATTATCTAGTTTCTAAACATTTCCCCCTTGTAACCCTGCTAAAATAGCACAGTTACAACAATTGCATATTAAAAACAAACATCAAAAGTTAGAGGATATATCATTACAACTTGATATATGCCAATTAGCACTAGAACACCAGAAGACACTGCAGGGGTATAGGACAGTCAAGCATGTCCTGTATGACTCCTTTGCACAGGCATTGTTGTATGGGTACTGTGGGGTTCCTGGTCACCAGTCCCCAAAGTGTGTCTTGGGTTGTAGCCAGGGACCGGCTTGGAGGAGTTGTCATTCTCCAACACTGGTGAATAATTGATTAGGAGCTTATACTTGGCTTTCATAAGAGCAAACTCCTCCAGTGCCTTCCCAATCACTAGGTGAGCGTCTCCACCATACACTTATACTTCAGCAGGCTCCAGCCCTTTGGTAGGCTGATACCAATCCTGTAATAGTCTTAAAAACTCTCCCCCAACAAACCTCTTCCTCTATTTGTCATTTCCAAATGCCTTGTCACCTTCTCCCACTCCTCCTGGGCAGACTTACTAGAGGCAAACTTCCTGCACCCTAGGCAATGGATTCCTTGTCCCCTGGGCTAGAATAGAAAATGTGGGGTAATTGACTCATGGGGCTTATATTCTTTCTTAATGCAGGAAATTTGGATAGGGGTTGTAATAGGCGCTTTATTCACAGTCAGAAGGAAGATCCCCTTAGAAACCTTCTGATATATGGCCTTGGGATAGGGAATAATGAGGGGTTTGTGCCAATACTTGGAGTCCTTTATTAATCTCTTGGACTGCTTGTACTTGGTTTTTGGCTCCTGCACTTTGGTCTTGGGCTTCTGTGTTCTGATCTTGGGCTCCTGCAGTCTGTTCCAGCTCTGGCTTTCTATTCTTGGTCTTTGGCTCCTTCTGTAGCTTCTGTGGCCTTTTTAATACACTTGATACAGTCCCTGAAGAGTCTCAGATAGCATTCCCTTTTATAGCCCCTTGTTTCAGACCAAAAACCTCTCTTAGAACTCTGGTTCTTCAAAGCTTAACTATCCTGTTTTTCTTCTTCTATAATATATTAAACATTTGAACTTACTTCAGCCAATGAAAGCCAAGAATGTTCTGCTTCTGCTCCTTATTTTTTAAGCTTTAACTCTTAAGTTAAAGCCCTCAAAACACTGATCAAATAGACTTTGGCTTGTAGCCAATCATACCCCTCTATTCAATGGTTTTGCCAAAAAGGTTTCCCTGGATGACCCGTCCTTGACCCTGGTTTGAACCCAAGGCTGTCTTGCTCTGGATAAACAACTGCTCTGTGTTTTGAACGGGTTTGCCGTAATTCCCGTCATGTTTACCCGGCAAATCTTGAGCGCTTCCACATATGTTTTACTTAGGCAAATTTTGACCCTTCAATTTTTCAACATTTCTCCGTGTTTCTGCATGGTTCTCTCAATGTTTTGCAACTTTGAACCTGCTTGCTGTCTGTTCTTTCACCTCTCCTAGTTTTTGGCAAAATTTGCTCTTTTGCCTTCATAGTTTCTCTGTTCTTCCAGCTTCTTTCTGGCTCATTTCCTCTTGAATCCTTCTTTTTAAGATAACCTATAGTTCTAACAAACTATATGTTATTTTTCCTCCTCTATCTTTTCTATTATATGAATTTCAAATCTTTTTAAATCATAATCAGGCAGTACTTAATTATTATTTAACTGCATAATTATATCTATTTTTCTCTCAAAAACCACTAAAATCAGCTCTTCCAGCCTTTGCATCTAATCTGGCTAGTTCATCCTCTCAGCTCTTCAGTTTTTCAGCACCAACTTCTGGCCTTTTGGCCATCCTGCTCTATGATCAGCTATTCCTGCATCATAATCTCCTTGTCCTTCAACTTATCCTCAACCAGTTCCTCAACAAATCCTCACTAGGAACTTTCTTTGCTCCTTCTACACACTGAACCATTTTGGCTCCTACAATTCAATATGAATTAACAGTCCATCAACTAGCCTTCACTGTGACCAAAAATTCCCTCCTGCTAGTCTTCTCTGTTAATTACGTGAACCACCTTGGTTCTTTATCTCAGTCCCTATTACCAGAACTTGTAGACCCAGGCATGAGTCTACATTGAACTGGCATTTGACTGGGCCCTTGCAAGCGGCAATCCACTTAGGCCATTCAACCATAGATCAATGTCTATGTGTTATCTTTACTCACCCAGGTGATTAAGTCTGGGCTTTCAGTTGCAGAGTAATCAGCTCCACTTCACAGAGGCCTGATCACACCAAGTTCTGCAGCTTGCTTCCCCAAGCAAGCTGCCTTAGTGAAACCTCTGAGCAAGTCTATACCCTCCAATTCTCACCTTGGGTCTCCCCAAAGCTCTTATAGGGGCATAAACAAGGACACCCTACCAGTCTGTTAGGTAGGGTGCTTGCTCACAGACCTCCTGCAAGTGTATTAGGGTACATAGAGCTCTCAACGCTCTTCCCCTCCCTGGCAGCCCGCGTTACCTGCCAGGGGTCCAAAACCTACTCCCCCCAGACAGAAAAAGTTCCCTGCTTGCTATTTCAGTCTTCACCCTTATGCAACCACAGCTCCCTGCAAGGTGAAGCACTATAGCCCAAAGCAGCCAATTCCTTCTGCTGGGTGGAGGCAACATCTGCCCCTGGTAGTCCTATGTTACCTACCAGGCAGGCCTTACTTACCCTAGTAGACCATGTTACCTACTAGGCTCACCCTACTTACCCCTAGCAGCCCTATGTTACCTACTAGTTTACAGTGTTGCCAGCTAACCATTCACTTCACTCTTCAGCATATTGTCTTTATCTGAAGCCAAATCAACCCTCGCCTGCAAAACAGGACACATGTGGATCACCACAGGTACTAAGTGCCTCCCAAAAAGAGGTAGGACACACAATTTTGAAAACGGCATTTCAAAAAACGCTATCTCAAAATATGCCATCTCAATTTTTAACTATCTCAATTTTATAGTAAAAACGCCATTTTGATTTACAGCATTTTGACTAAGAAAAAAGGGTTTAAAATTTTAGGTTTTTTGAACTCCAAAAATTAACCAAAAAATTCTCAAAAAATAAAATTTAAAAAAATTTCTAGGCTTAAAAAAGCCTCAGAATTCTAAATCTGTAATAAAATTGGGTTTAATTAGTAGCAACATAGTTGCATAAAGCCCAAAATTTAAAATATATCAAAAACAACCTTTTCCATCTAATATGACTATAAACCATACTTTAAAATAATCATAGAATTGCACCAAATACTAAAAAAGTTAAAGAATAATAAAATTAAAGGAAAGAAGAGATAAGCTAAAAAGTGTTTATTGGAAAAGGGCTCAAACATTGGTAGAAAGAGCAACTGAGATAGCTTGGAGATGCTCAAGCTTTCTATCCTTAGGATAGTATGCAAGAACAACCTTGCTAATCTCTGTGTACTTTTTAACTACCTTAGTCTTTTTGGTGGGTTGACCTTGGACTTCATGCAGTCTTGAAGAGGCGGACAGAGATAGCCTGCTTGGTTTTGAGATGCACCATTATCTTGTTGAATTTGAGCTTATGAACACTGACCCTTATAGCAAACTGGCTATGTCACCCTTCAAGAGAAGAGGTGGTCTTGATCAAACCATCTTTTACCTGCTTATAGCAGTTCCACTGGATTGAGTCACTGCTTTTTCTGATGTGGCTGCTCCTTGAAAGATACCAACCCATTGAGTTTCAAAATACTCAATAAAGGACACAAAGGCTTCCTGGTTGACTATAATATATGGGTGACAGAGTAGGGCGTTGTAGAAGGCATTTGTCTCCTTCTTTCTAATCAGAGCAAGGGCAGCAAAGCAATTGAAGACGTCATTGGCTTCTTTGGTGCTTTCAGAGTTGACCAGCTCATGGAGGTTAGAGCACTTTTGGAGGCAGCGGCAGAGTGCCAACCAGAAGTGGAAGTAGCATCCCTGAGGGGAGCTCTTAAAGACTCAAATGAAGGCATTTGCCTGAGCCTGTTTGAAATCCACTACCAGATATTCATGGCAGGGAAGGCTTTCTGGCTCCTTTTTCAGGGTGGGACATCTTTTTCTTGGGATAGGGTCTTATTCTTGTGCCCTCTGGTCTCCTTGGGTTCCTCTTAAATGGTTGGGAGGATTTCATCCAACTTGGCCTTTAGAATTGTGAGTGCACAGACATATGTTTCCTGCTTCTTGTTGGGAAGGAAAAAAGAGATCAGGAGAAGAACTAGATTACCAACCTGCCCATGGATATTCCAAAGCTGGCTGAAGAGCTTTGGGAAGGTTGAGAAAGTGTCATCTGTAAGCCAGGTCTTGCATTTCAGCAGGTTGTGTAGATCTTGGCTTGTGGCAAAGCAGATAATATGCTTGGGGGCATGTTGACCTTCATTGTGAAGAAGGAATCTCTTCTCATGGCAGGATAATTTTTGTTCCTAAGTAAGGATCAATTGGTCAATGGAAGTAGCACTGACGTCTTCAGTACTAAGAGCATATCTCTGATCAGTGATATATCTCTGTAGTTTTGAGGCGCCACCAACAGTTGCAAGTTGGGTATCATTTAAATTAAGAAAGCATCATTGACAGCCTCAGTTGCGGTTTGATCCTTGGTGATTGGGATCACCTGGCAAAGAAACCAGCAGATAAGTTGGTAAAGGGGGTCAAAAGGCTCATCACAGTCATGGTTGACAGTTAAGGCTTTAAATCCAGTGAACCCATAAGTAGTGAGTCTAACTGGGCAGCCAACATTATCACATTTATAGTGAGGTTGGTGGATTGCTTTCTTCTCATCATTACAGCTGAAGCTGTAGCCCTTGTAGAAAAAGCCAGCACCCCCTTTCTTTGTCATGATGGGGTAGCTGGCTGGATAAGTGGCAGGCACAGCAAAGGTACTATTTCAATTGTATATATTATGGATGGTATTAAGATCCCAGAGCTCAATTTGGTCATCTGCAGGAGCACCAGGCTCCTGCTCCTTTTCCTCCTCTGGCTCTGATGTAGGATCAGAGTGGTAATTGGAGTTGAATAACTTCTCTTGGGGGTCTGAGGGGGAGTACACAAATGGAGAGTGGGGAGGGGTAGGACTATTTCCCTCTGGCTCAGGTGATGGAGTTGGGGTCTTGGGGTGAGCTTTGGCCTTAGAAGGCTGCTTCTTGGGGGTAGTCTTGGCCTTTTTGGCTTTTGGAGGAGTGATCTTGGACTTTGAGGCCTTGGGCGCAGCTTTAGTGGTAGGCTTGGGAGGTATCTAAAAGTGAATTAGTATCAAAATATGAGCAATTTGGGGGTTGTTTTTAAAGAGAAAAATGAGAATGCTCTAAATATAAAAAGTAGTAAATCTTTTTACATAGAATTGTAGAGAAGATCTAAAAATATATAATATCAAAATTTCAATGTTTTTTGTTTTGTAAAAATAAATTTTTATCAATAACACAAGGAGGCAAAATTTTGAGTTTTGACTGAAAACTTGCTTTCAAAATGGCGTTTTTGAAGTGACGTAATTGAGGTGCCGCAGCTCAAAAACATAGTGTTTTTGACCATTTTTATATTAAATTAACAAATCTATAGTGGAGCTACCTCAACCAGGCCAAAGAGTAAAACTTGAATTTCTCAAAAACTAGCTTATACAGCTGGGGTTAAAAAGTACCTAGTTGTTCAGAGGAGGCCAAGAAATATATATCTTCAAAGTTTCAAATATTTTCTTACATTTTTTGATACTGTGATAATTGACGTGAAACTATACTTTTGAAAAGTGGAAAGCAGGAATTGCAGTGGGGGAATCAATATAGCGTAGCCTGGCGTCATAGGTAATTTCCCCTTATTTTCCCCTATCCATTGTGTGCATTGAATCTTTTGGGTGATATGAAACTCAGTAGAATTTGAAGTGACGTAAATTGAAATGGCGTAATCACCCCATTCCATATTAAAATCACTATTAAAATATTTTATTAAGAGAACCATTATTAATGTATCCATGTATAATAAAGTTATAAATTACATAAAACAAAACTGGTTTTTTTACTCAGTAATGACAATCACTAGAAGGACTATCATAGTAGCGTCTTTTTAGGTTGTTCTTAGTATTATTGTCTTGGATTAATACTATAGAAACATATTCTGGAACTATACAGCAGGCTTTTTCTTTGTTTGTGTATAAGCTTATTTTAATTAAATATAAATAGTGTGATTCAAAATGAGGTAAAGTTGAGATGGTGTAAACATGCCCCACACTAAGTGATTTCATATGTAAATAAAGTTAGCAAAATAAGATTTAATTAATCTGATTCAAAGTGACAGAATTGAGATGGCGTAAATTTGAGATGCTGCATTATAAAGGTATATGCAAGTTTTAACTATTTTATTGTTTATTTTATTTTTTTGTGATTCAGAATCACTAACGCAAAAAACACTATCTCAAATTTAATTTGAGATGGCGTAAATCAAAGTGGCGTTTTTGAGATGGTGTGTCCTACAAAATCTTCAGCTTGTTGATAATCACAATAGATCTGGCTTTTTTTACCTTAAACATGGGGGAAAATTGGTTTTGCCAACCTTCAAGTGATGAGGTGGTCTTAGTTACACCGTCTTTAACCTGATTATAGCAGTTCCAGTTAATGGAGTCACTACCCTTGCATATATAAAATGTATTAATGAAACATTTTAAAGTTGAAACCCAAATATTACAGATCCTTAAATGATAAGGAATTAAACCAATATATTAAAAGTGGTTTTCAATGGCTGTGTTACAGGAAGATAGTACTATCAAAGTGGTGTTAATTTGAGTTGATTTATTATATGTGGTCATAAATTAATATCATGCTTTATTCCCAGTTAATAGGAGAAAGGCTTGGATCTATCACATAAAAGTATAATTTATTATTTGATTCCAGATGCCATCTTTCTAGATGCTTTATTTCTAGATGGCATATTTTAGGGTATTTATTAAGTGTTTTTACAATCAAAAAAATCTTATTTGGATAACACTTGTTTTATTTTAATTTGTAATAGCATTTTCTAGATGCCGTATTAGAAACCAATATGTAAAAAATAACTAATTAATAATTTTTTTTAAAATTTTTGCTGATGTAAATCCTGACTCTATTGCAATTTTTTTCTAGGTAGGTTTTCTAGATGGTGTATTGCACCCTTTATTGGATATGGATATATGATAATATATAGTATCATGGGAAGCCACATACTGTCCATGGTAGTCATGGGGCTTATCCAAGTGATTGTTCCTCTTAAGTCACAGGGTTTGTCCAAGTTGTGTTCCCATAGGATTTGAAAATTTTGATTCCCGCAATAGATGGTCAAATGATAGCAGTGCTACTTACTTAACTATTAGTTGGGGAATCATTTAGTGGGTCACTCAGGAAGTCAATTCCCCAAGAGGGAGTAATTGTAGATGTTGCAACAACAGTTACAAAATCTATGATGACCATGTTGGACTATCCAAATTTTCTCGCCAAATTGTAATATATCAGATTTAAGAAGCAATAATTTCTCTTTTGATTGGGGGTTTCCCTTGGTTATTCAATACTTGTGGGATATATATACAATCTGTTTGTCTTAATTAGATAATGTTTGTGTAAGTGGCAGGAAAGGTACCAAACTGATGCTTAAAAACTGTTGGTTTGTATTCATAGACTAGTTCATAGAGGATTTTTCTGTATTTTGTTTTACTCAGGTACAGAAAATGAATGGTGTAGTTGGGAGCATGTCTGTTCAGAGTAGCATGATTATGGATAAAAGTTTTTTAAGGCTTTAACCAGTTAGTCATTCAGTTCTTTGACTTGATCATTTGTATGTGTGTATTAGGGGCTTCTGGTTGGGTGTTGGGCACTATTCTTCTTGAGGTAAACCTAGGTTTATAAGCCATAAATTATTTTTCTCTATATGTGATGAGGATATCTGATTTATCATAATTGAAATTTTATTTTCTTTAAATGGTCCTTCATATGAAATTGCATTTTATCTTGCTAAATTGAGCCATTAGCTATCTAATAATGCAATCAATGGCTGTTATGATTAACTTTTGTAATTTTTTATAATATGGGTCCCACAATGCCCAATGCTAAGAATTTGAATGTTTTAATGATTGGCATGGGTATCACTGAATTTTGGGAAGTTTTTAAATAAGCATATATTTCACAAGTTTTACATTAATTGTGGACTTCTTTAAATATAAAGCATGCTTAGTCCCATTATTGTGTTTTATGGTATTTTTGAGACTCACATTTAATGTACAATTTAGATCTTCATTTTACCTTAAGACAATGTCATTCTTATGTGTTGATGATTATAATGGACTATGCTATTATTTGAGAGAATAAATGGTAGGATACTGTTGAATATTTGGATGTTTAAATACTCTGTTAGCAGTAAAATAATTTATCATCTATAGATCACCCAATTTGGTGCCAAACTAATTTTCTAATATGCTTCTAATTTGGCATCAAACCATCTTCCTGTTGACTTGTTCATATATCTGCCTGTTCCTGATCCAAGTCAACCTCCTGATTAATCATCACTGATCCAATTTTTGTTGTTGCCACAATCTATTTGAAAAAAAACCTAATATATTATTTCAATAAGATTGTTCTTCTACAAAATACTCTTTGAAGCTTCTGTTACAAGTGGTAAGTTCCTGTTAACCATGCATGTGGTAGAATCCCAACTACAGGATTCAAACTCCAAAACCCTGCAGGCCGCCAGCCCTCAGGCCCAGCTGCCTGCGTTTTTTGGGCTCAAACCAGAGCCAAATTTGATTTTGATAAAACTACTGAGACCTATAAACCTAGAGCTACCTGCACCAATGCCTTGCCTGAAAAGGGATCCTGTTATTCCTGCCAATAAGAGTGCAGGCCTGGTCAACAATCCCAAGATAACTGGGGCCACTGCTGTTGAAGAATTGAAGAAACTTCCCTTGGAATGCAGGCCACCTAAGGATGACAAATCCTGTAGCTCAAAAAGGGAATTTGAGTTATCTCATCCTAATCCAGCCAATGAGAGATCCCCCGTGCAGGAGGCCACCAAGGGCTTCCAAACCATGGTAGATGATAAACCCTGGCCCAAGGGGGATTACAAAAGATTTCCCATGACAGATGAGCATACTTATACCCTGGGCCGCCAGGAAGTTGCCCATCACCATCCTGGCAATAAAGTGATATGAACCTTTGGTTCAACCAGGTCATTTCATATTTGATTTTAGTTCTCTTTCATTTGCAGTCTAACCCCTGCGGATCCACCCCTTTTGCCCACCAACCCCAAGAAATTGAGGATTGACCACCCAAGCTATATTGTCCACCAGGAGCACCCTTTGGCCTGGTAAATTTCACTGAATACCCACCAAACCTGGCGTATTCAGAATTCACCTTAGAGGAATCCTAATCTACAACCCCAAGGCCAGGAGAGAGAAACCAAAGTCATTGGTAGAGAAGGAGCCTGGATCACTGTGCCTCCCCTGCTATTCTGATATAAATACAACTACCTGCCTGCCTAGTACTGATGACCCCATACCCCACAGCCCAACTGCCTGCAGGAATCTGCTGCAGCCAATGAAGCTACCTCAACTCAAATATTTGGGGGTGATTTACATCACCCTAACTAGCCTTATTTATTCCATGGTACCCACCAGCAGATCCTGGTCCATCTTGTGCAAATCATTATCTTATATTGTAAAGTTATCTCCAATCTTGTGGTGGGCCCTTCCCTCAGGACCCGCAGGCTGTCCACCCACAAGTTCTCAGGAACCCCCTGCAGGCTGGATCCCTGACAGCTTCCCCAAAGTTGCCATCTCATCACAACTTATCAAATAAACAAATAAATAAAAAATTTAAATATTTTTACCTTTATTTATGCTTATTTTTTATTTAACAAAATATTTTTTTGTATAAATAATTGATTTTTAAGAATTTAGATAAAGTATATTACTGGAAATTCAGAACCTAAATGTAAAAATGCGGGATTGTCAAATCCTTGGTCCAAATTTCAAATCACATTTGCTGGCAACTCAGCTGAGTGAAAATTAAAACATTTAAAAAAATCAATCATTTTTTTACTTTTTTTGATTGATTTTGTAAAAACAGAAGACTCAACCTGCCAGCAAGGTTCTGATTAAGCGGGTTTGTGACCTGCAACCCAACTTCCCAGTGACTTGGAGCCAAACTAGGAAGTCAACTCAAATTTAGAAATCCAACAACATGAACAAATGATGATCTCTTATAGTGGATACCTTGTTTTGGCGCTTGACTCATTATCAGGATCAAGCCACCCCCTTCATCATCCCACTGTGTGATCAACACTATCATGTTCCTGTTATCCATGACTCACATTAAATATATAATCATTATCTCTCAATAAAGAATATTATCTAGTTTTTAAATAAGAACCCCTTGTAACTATGCTAAAACAGCACAGTTATGACATTTATAGAAGAATTAAGTTTTTCATCCTACTTTATCCCTCAAAATTCTGCCTGTTATCTGTACTTGCCACAGTCAACAAATCTACAAAATAATCATGCCTGGCCTCCTGCTGGATTGGGCACTGTACATTCCTGTTACCTAAATACCCAATGGGTTTGTGCTATACCAGATCATGGTGATACCAGTCTCTGCCTTCAACGCCTTATTGGCACAAAGTTTCTTTCAAGTACCTGCCACTGCACCTCAAGCCACAGATTAAAGCATTATGCCAGTCCAGATAGCTCATAGACTTCAAAGTGCTGCCTTGGAATCATTTGATGGAGCCAATGACAACAACACCACAGCATGGATTTAATCTGCCCAGTGCAAACTGGCACAAATGGAATGCTCACAATGCTTCTGGATTGCAGAGATCTCCATCCAACTTACACACAGTGCAAGCACCTGGTGCAACAAGTGGCAAAAGGATCACATCAAGAAGGACTGTGACACCTTCAAGCAGGACTTCTTAGCAATATTTGTGCTTAAGGACACCATACTCATGATCATACACCAAGTATAGAATCTTACCCAAATAGGCATGGTAAAGGAGATCACTCAGGCATACAAAGAACTCTGCATATGTGCCCCATCAGACATGGCCTTTGACACCCCAGCTACCCATCTCATGTACTACATTGTACTCAAGTTGCACTTGATGAGACATGTCAACCTGGATCAGGTGACCAACTTGCAGAGCCTTTGCCATGAAGCAGAGAAAGCGGAACAAACATCAAATGCTCTCCATAAAGCACAGACTGGGAAGAGAGAGCAACCCAAGGACTCTCACCCAGCTGGATGCTTCAATTGCCCTCCGCCTGGAAACAATAATAATGGCAATAAATCATACCATAAACCCTCTGGCTCAAATGGTCAAGGCAATGGGAACAATGGACAGTCAAATTATACCAACTTCTGTGTCACCACCACACAAGGCAATCAGGACAAGGGAAAAGCCCAGGGAGACACTAAGCAAGCCAAGCTCTTCCTGTAAAGCTCCTGACTTGCCCAACAATGAGTATTAACCCAAGGACTTAGATCATTGTCCAATGATTCAGGTGCCCTCAGAAGATCCAGTAATTTACAATATCTCCAGACATCCCAATAAACTGATGTCCTATCATTTTTGCTTTTGAAGTTACACTGGATCATTGCTCCTGGACTTGGGTGCAGATTGAACACTTGTCAATAGCAACTTTGTGAAAAAGTTCAATCTAACCACTAATCCTTCACAGATTAAGAACATGGTTTTTGCTGATGAACATCACATTGCTGTGACAAGGGAAACTTCCCCATTCTCCATTACACTAGAGAACCTGCACTCCACCATTCAGGGACCTGTCATTGACTTCTCCAAATTTGATATTGTACTTGGATTGGACTGACTTCAAAATAACAACCCCCACATAGACTGGTTACCTTAGTATCAACCATCAAGCGCAAAGGAGTCAACCACCAGATCTACTCTGACTTGGTGGACCAGCTCCTAAGTGACCACATCTTTGTGTGCATTACAAAAACCCTTGAAAAAAAGGAGAACCTCAAGTAAATTAACTGGGACTCCTGCCAGTATAAGATCATACACTTCAAGGACCACCAGAACACCACTACACCTCAATATTGCAAAATTGTAGCCTGCCATCCAGAAATCTTCAAGGAGGCCTTACCCAGGCTGCCTCCAGAAAAACATATCCAACACTCCATATAGCTCAAGGGAGCTGTACCTAAGGCATAACCCATCTATTGCCTGACTCCTAATGAAGACAATGCCCTATGTGCTTACCTCAAAGAGACGTTGGAGAAGTGACTTTTCTGCCTCTCACAATCCCCTTTTGGTGCTGCCGTATTCTTTGTGGCAAAAAAGGATGGCACCCTGTGCTAAGTCACAGACTATTGAGCCCTAAAAAAAGTTACCATCAGGAATTTTTACCTGCTTCCACTCATTGAAAATCTCTTTGACTCCTTGGGAATAACAACTGTCTTCTCCAAGATCAACCTGACAGAAGGCTACAACCAGATTTGTATCAAGTAGGAAGACATACCAGAGACAGTCTTCCACACCAAGTATGGGTCATACAAGATGTGCACTCAACTTTGGGATGACAAACACATCATCAAAACTTTTTAACTTTATGAACAAGGTATTTGCCCCCCTACATTAGCAAACATGCACTAGTGTACTTAGAAGACATCATTATCTACATTCTCTTGGTGGAACAGCACCACAAGAATTTGGAAGCAGTCTTCACCACCCTGGCGCAACATAAACTGCTGATCAAACCCTCTAAGTGTTAGTTCTTCTGCAAACAGTTATTCATCCTGGGACATATAAGTTTTGAAAGATGGCATCAAGCCTAACAATAAGAAGATTAAGGCCATCTTCAAGATGCTGCCGCCCAAAGACAAGCCCAAACTCTGTACATTCATGGGGATGGTTACATGCGTCCAAAAAATTATCCCCAATTTTGGCATCCTGATAGCACCCCTGTTGGCCATAACTGGCACCAAATCAAAGTTTATATGGATCCCCAATGTGATTTCTGTTTCTGGCGTCTAAAGGAAAAACTTACAACCATCTCCATTCTACAGTACCCTAAGAAATACAGAGAGTACCAAATGGAGACAGAAGCCTCTGATGCGCCCATTAGGGGAGTACTGCAGATCAAGAACACCAATAGCAACTTTCTACCTGTAGCCTACAAGTTGTGCAAACTGACAGACGGTTAATGCTGCTACCCCATCTACAATAAGGAGCTACTGGCAATTATACCCTGTCTTGTCAAGTGACACTGCTACCTGGAGTTTCAAGAGAAGTTCACTTCCCTAACTGGCCATAAGTCTCTCATATACTTCAAAACACAAGCCAACCTATCCAGTTGCCAGGCGCTCTGGATGGAGCTTCATGAAGGGTTTAACACAATAATCCAATAAAAATCAGGACCTAAACTTGCCATGTCAGATGCAATCTCTTGATTGTAGTTTAGAGCCACAAGAGGGGAAAACGGTCTCAACCCAGACTGTTCCTTCCTAGTACTCCAAACTAAAGACAAAGGCTTCCCTCTGGGCACCACCAACATCACTAAATAGACAGTCATCAAAAATGAACACCTCTTCACTGACATAAACGGGATACTACATCACAACATGGCTGATGGGAGCATCATCCTGTATATCCCTACACACCAACAAGTCACCCCCATTCTACACTAACAGAGATTTAGGGCACACTAAGAGCTGCAACTTTTATGAATTGCTCAAGCACAAAGCATGGCGGCCAAATTTATATTGGGACGTCCAAGAAGTTCTTGACCAATGTGAAGTGTCTGAAAATTTGCCAAAAGTGACACCCCACCTATGTCTGTATTGCTCATTTTTTCTCAGCTGCCTTTCAAGGTATGGGCCCTGGACATTATGGGGCCCATGCCCAAAAAGAAAAACAATAAAAAACACAATCTCACCACCATGACTTTGCCACTTGCTGGCCAGTAGTTCAGGCAGTGAAGAACCAAACAGAAAACGACATAAAACAATTCAAAGGCAAGGAAATCATCAGCAAGTTTGGAAAACCAGAACTCCTGATAACAGATGGGGGCAAGGAATTGATCTCCAAGAGCACCAATGTATACCTCACCAAGAATGGGGTCCTTCACACAGTGACAACAACCTACCATCATCAGGCCAATGGACAAGTGGAGCAGGTAAACAGTAGCTTAGCACAGGCCCTTGCCAAGCTCACTATCAGGAGACCTGAGGACTGGCATAAGCAGCTAACAACTGCACTTCTCATATGCTGTACTTGCGCAAAAAAATCCACTGGGAAAAGCCCCTTTGAGCTTGTTTATGGCACACAACCCAATATCATTCAAGCCCTCACAGGTTTCAGGGCCCAGATTGCCCTGGACAGTCAGCTGGCCTCCTTAGAGTTGATTAAACATGCAGCGTGGAAACCTACACAAAGCACACTTCAGGGCAAAATACCCCCCTTTTGACTAGCAAATAGCCTGGGATTCAAGAGACACACAAGCCTCAAATCCCTGGCATTGAGCCTGTTATCAAATTTGGGCCACCTACTTATCAGGAAATGGCACATTGGGAGCACAACTGTTTGATTGCGCAATCAGACAATTGATTCATTGCGGGAGCTAAAAATAACTGTAGCAACTTGCTATGCTACAAATTTCAAAAGGTTCATGTTATAGCAGCCAATGAGATCTCACCCTCTTGGCCAAGCACGCAAATTCCAGGTAAGATTGTAAATACAACTCCAAATGATGCCATCAGTTTTCTGGTGGCACAAAAGGCCACAGAATTTTCAGTAAGTATAAGTAGTTAGGGGGAGAAGCCCTCCTCACTGTTGACATCTTGATAAAGCGAGTTTATGCCTATAAATTATTATGTTATTGCAGGAATTATCTATTTTTGCTCAAATTTAATTATTCTCTTTGCATCCATTTGTGAGTCCACAACTCAATACAAACTTGCATAACCATATCCTCCCGGCCATACTCCTGTTGTCCTTGCCAAACCGCCCCGCGCCCTTGACCTGGAGTATTTCCATCCCTATCATCTGTATCTGCCACCAGCAATGAAGGATATTCCAACTGCCCCTCCTCTCCCTGACGCACCTCCCACCCAGGACTTTAGTAAGCTGGGGTTTGTCTATATCACAGTATTGGGGCTGGCCAACCAAGCTGTGCCCCATACTGGGAGCTGGCGCCCCCTAGCCACTGCTCTAAACTACCTGGGTTGCATAGTGCCTATTGTGTACATGGCATTCCTCCCCTGTAGGAGTCCAGCTGGACTCTGGTATGGGCAGTGACAGTATGACAACCATATATAAACTAGTAACCCTGGGCCCATATTATTCTTTGATTATAGGGGCATCTTGTATGCTTTTATTTATGACCTCAGCTTACTACCTAAGACAGTATTTGACCAAGAAATAAGAAACAAACAAATGCCAAGAAGAAATTGTTGCTTAGCTATCCCAGGTCCAGACTGTGACCATCTCCACCTCAAACCAGAATACTGCTGCCCCCACAACCTTTCCTGACCTGCCAAAATTGGACTTGGCTGGCTTCAGAAAAGGAATGATCATGATAAACGCCTTGTTCTGCGCCCACCCCGAGAGCTTCAGAGACAACACCCAGAAGGTTATGATGGTGGCCGCCCAACTGAAGGATGATGCCAGAGAAACCTTCTTGACCTGCCTTGAGGAAGACCCAGACCTCATACTTTCCTACAATCAATTCCTGGAGTGAATAAACTCTGCAACTACCCCCGCTGGGGCCAAGACCCAAGCCTACATGGGGCTCATCCGCCTGACCCAGGGAAGAGATAACCTGGAGACCTATATACAACAATTCCTACGCCTGGCAGATGCAGCCAAGATTCCTGACAACATATCAGGCTTGCATTTCAGAAACAGTCTGAACTCACACCATGCCAGCCTAATGAGACACCACCAATTTGACCTTCCCAAAGACAAGCTCCTGGCTATTGCCAGAGGCATGGACTTCAGTCAAACACAAGGGTATTGCGCTGGACAATACCGGAACAATCAAACCCCTGGTACAAGTAGGCCCTGCTTGAACATGACCCCTGAAGAGTACCAATGCCACGTCTGAAGTGAACTATGCTTCTATTGCCACCAGAGTGACCATTTATCCAAGGACGCACTAGCTGCTCCAATGGAACCTAAGGATCAACCATCTCAGCAATAAATAACGCTTCACAATCCTATCCTATCATTGGCACTACCTTATGTTATAATGACCATAAGGTGAACACTGTAGCTCTCCTAGACAGTGGGGCAACCCTCAACTACATGGAATGTAGCCTAGCTGAGAAACTTGGTGTACCAATCCAGGGAAATTCCTGACTGGTAACCTTGGGTAACAAGACAACAGAACTGTCCCACAAATGTGAAGAGTTTGTCTCCCTGAAGTTAAACAAGAGATTGCTGCCCACCAAATTCCAGGTCATGGAGAAGCTCCCCAAACCTGTAGTGATAGGTTTCAAATGGTGGGATGACCACCAATTGAACTTGGACTATAAGAACCATCAAGTGACTGTCACTCATGAGAGCCAAACCTTAGAGGTCCCCTGCCTGAACCCTCAGCAGATCCCTGAGTTAAACAACATCACCATGGAACCCTGTAAGGCCGAGATCCCAAAATGTTTGAAGCCTTGGGAGTCTGTCTTCTCGGAAGAAGAAGCCACTGCCTTGCCAAAATATAGCCAGTTTGACCACGCCATTGACCTCCTCCCTGGAACCCAACCTAAGCATGGACTTGTTTATAGTTGTAACAAGAAGGAACAAGCCACCTTAAGAGAGTACTTGGATAAGATGTTGAAGAAGGGATATATACGCATCTCCAAATCTCCTTGTTTGTTCCCTCTATTGTCTGTTAAAAAGAAGGGTGGCAACTTACGTCCTTGTGTCAATTACAAGGACCTAAACTGCATCACAGTGAAGCCCAGATACCCTGTACACAATGCCAAAGACCTATCAGACCAGCTTTAAGGAGCCAACGTTTTCTCAAAGGTTGATTTGATAGATGCCTTTAACCAGATCCCTATCAGGCCTGGCAACAAATGAAAAACTGCCTTCAAGACTAGGCAAGGTCTTTTTGAATACTTGGTTATGCTGTTTGGGCTGTGCAACACGCCCAGTACCTTTTAAACTATGGTGAACGTGGTCTTGGGAGGACTCAAGGACCAGTGTTG
Source organism: Entomophthora muscae (assembly GCA_014839935.2). Taxonomy (NCBI): domain Eukaryota; kingdom Fungi; phylum Entomophthoromycota; class Entomophthoromycetes; order Entomophthorales; family Entomophthoraceae; genus Entomophthora; species Entomophthora muscae. Next base: position 533,376 of record QTSX02006399.1, read on the forward strand.
TGTAGCCTACTTAGATGACATCCTCATTTACAGTCGCACACCTGAGGAACATGTTGAACACCTATAAGCTGTCCTACAACGCTTCAAGGAACACAGACTCTTTGTTAAGCTCCAGAAATGTGAGTTTTTCCAAGAAGAAGTAAAGTTCTTGGAGTACAATGTACTGAAAGGAGGTTTCACAATGACGCCTGATAAAATAGAGGCTGTGACATCATGGCCTGAACCTAAGAACTGCAAGGAGGTCAGAAGTTTCCTGGGCCTGGAAAACTTCTGCTGGGGATTAGTCCAAAAATTTTCTTCAATCTGCTTGCCCTTGACCTGCCTCACCTCCAAGAAACACCCTTTTGTGTGGGATGATACCGCCAAGTCAGCCTTTGAGTTGCTAAAGAACGCCTTTGTTTATGCCCCTGTCTTGGCAATGCTGGTTTACAATAAGCCCTTCATTGTGGAAACAGACGCCTCTGACTTTGCATTGGGGGGTGTTGCTTCAGGAGGGGCATGATAGTAAGCTGCACCCTATAGCTTACTACTCAGGGAAGTTCACTCTGCCTGAGTTGAACTACCCCATCTACAATAAAGAGATGTTTGCTATCATCCAGTCCTTGAAACATTGGAGAAGATACTTGTGTGACGCCAACCACCCTGTGAGAATCATGACCAATCACAAGAACCTGAAATACTTCCTCAAACCATGACAACTGAATCAACAACAAGCTAGATGGGCCTTATTCTAGCAGATTACGACTTATCAATCAGCTACAAGTGTTGTATTTCTGTGTAGAGTTGGTAGTTGCTTTCACTTAACTCAAAATATGGTCTTTCTATTACTAAAGATTAGGTCAAGATAAGTACCTAGCCTAATACGTAAATAAAGTTAAATTATGTAAATTTGATCTTTTATTTAATCAATCAAGAAGGGAGTTATATAGTAACAGAAGAGATTAACAAGAGGCACAGAATGCCAGGATCCTCTGGTTACAGCCTTGTTTCCTCTATATTTAGCCCACTATTAAAATAACAATCAGCTGATTATTAGTTAATATGAACTCAGGATACAACTTAGTTGATTGTTTGACCTTGTTATCATCCAGAGCAAGAGTGCCATTGTTCCATGATTCACCGAGCTTAATGAATCAAATGCATGAGTATAGTGACAGCTAGTTTGCAACCAATCACTTCACAACATTTTCCCCTACTAAACTAGACATTACTGTAAAAGTCTTTTAACTTTCTCCAGTTTGGTTAACTGCTGAAAAGGAACAGGAAGCCAGTTGTGCGCTACACCAATGTTCCAGAACAGAGAATCAATAGAGCTCAAAAGAGAATACCCAAAATTCCGTTTGTAACTGCACACAGGTACTCACCTGTTCTAGCCTAGGAAGAAATGGAATTCACCAAGATTCTAGGCGGTGAAATAGACGCAGCTTTCTGTAATTCTCCAGTACTGTCTCTTATAAACCCAGTACCTCTTTGAGTAATTTGGTAACACAAGACTCCGGTATGCCTACATCCAACCAGCTTTCAACAATTGCAAAGAAGAGAAGTTGTAGTAACAAGAGTAAGACTACTTCCACCACTCCAACCAATAAGACCAATGAGCCTGCACCAAGCTTAGCCAATCTTCTCAAAATTCTGAACAAAGGTGAGGTGGGCATTACCCCCATGACAGTCCAAGAAGATAGTCAAGGTTCTTATATTGAACTGGCCACCAATCTTCATTGGGAGAAGTTTCCCATCCTACAATTCTGTGGCCCAGTAGTTATGTGGTCTACTCTTATGCTTGCCCTGGAAAATCCTTACATAATCTCCAGAAAAAGGCTTGAAGTAGGGAATAACATTCATTGGCGTATACCTCGGGTGAAACTTGTAAGGTGTGCCCAGTTATGCCTACAGGACTTCTTCTTTGATGGGATATACTTGAAGGACAATCAGATCTCTTGTGCTCTCAAATTTCTTGAACTGGTCTTTACAGCATGGTCTTATCCTTGGTCTTCTGTTGGCCTGATGTCCTTGTGGCATGGTTCAGATAGCCATGAACACCGTTTGAAACAAGCAATGGGTACTGCTCTAGAGCTCCTTAGCTATAGCTGGGCAGGAAGTAGACAATCCATGACATTGGTAGGGAATTTGGTGCTTAGTGGCTCCAAGGTTGTTTATCACCAGAGGCTTCACCACATGCCCAAATATATTGAATGGCTTTTGGGAGTCATGTACTCAGTAGGAGGCAAAACACCCAAGGAATATGCCCAGTAAGAAAGCCTTCTCTGGGAGTGCATATTGCTTGGACTTGCCTTTCCTTATTCAATTGGTGTTAAATGTGTCAATTTCCTTCCCATTAAAAATTCTCCTTTTCTTCCATTCACATTCTGTTGGCTACCTAGTGTCTGGATAATCTACACGGCCATTGCCAAAGTCCTCATCCAGTTGTGCCTGGGGTTAGAGGAAGCAGTGTCTCAATAAAGAACCAGTTGCTTAACCCTAATAATCCTTCTTACTATAAGCCTTTATCTCTTCTTGATGAAAAAAGGATAACAGCCCATGGACTATTTTCATTAGGTTTTTCTTTTTCCAAATTGTTATCCATAAAGGGGTTTATGCTCAATCACTTGGGGCTTTGCGCATATACTGCACATGGACTCAAGTGATCAGTTGGCCAGTTTCCATATCCTTGAGGGTATAACTATCTATTCCCACTTTCTGGACTACCTTGACCGGACCTTGCCATAGTGAGGCAAGTTTAATTTTGCAAACATACCATTGATCCCTGTAGAAGTATACCAGGCTTTCTATTTCATATGCAGGAAGGGCAAGTTGGGTTCCTACCGCACGATCCATATCTTTCTCCTTTGTTGCTAAGTTGGTAGAGTATGCCTCAGACTATAACTTGATTAGTGTCTGTGCTGGTCTCTTCAAATAAGCATTGGGGGTAAGGGGATTGTTAGTTTTAACTAAACTGTAGAGGTATGGCGGGAGACTTGGCTGTCAACCATAAAGAAGCTGGAAGGGGCTTTTTCCAGTAGCCCTGTGGAATCCTATGTTGTATGCAAAGGTAGCTGCCAGAAGATATGTATCCCATTCCGTTTCATGCTGGTGACTAAGCTTCATTAAGATCTGTACCAGGCTTCCATTTGTCCTTTCTACCATTTCATTTGTTTGAGGATGGTATGGTGTTGACAGAGTACCATGGATACCCATAAGTTTGTTCAGTCTTGGTATCATGTATCCCGTGAAGTTGGTCCCATTATCCGTTAGCAATGTCTGGGGGCAGCCATGTTTGTAGAGTATGTTCTCCAAAATGAACTTGGCTGTGATCAGCGCCAACTGGTTAGGAATTGCTTTTGTTTCTACCCATTTTATAAGCTGATCCACTGCTACAATAATGAACTTGTTCTTGCTAGCGGTCATTGGAAGGGGGCCTACTATATTTATAGCAACGGTATGGAACGCAAAGCCAGGTCAAATTAGCTGGTGCTGATAGCGCAAGACCTTTGGTTGCTCAATTGTACAGTCATGACAAGCGGCCAGGGTTTCCGCTACATCTGAGTGCATACCTTCCCAGTAGCAATGCTGCTATAAGAGGTTAAGGGTTCTATGGATACCATCATGACCCACAGTGCAATGTGCTGATACTACTGCATCTGTACGTAGAGATGGACAAATGTATGGTAGCCACTTCCCTTTATACAACTTAAAAAGCTGCTTATCCTTGACACGGGTGTCCACTGCAAGAGCCTTAAGAATTTTATGAATCTTGAGCGGCTCCTCCCCCCACATAGAAGGTTTCAGCATCAGTTTGTTGTAAAGTTTGTCTACTGCTGAGGAGACCAAAGCTATGGTAGGAAGACGTGAAAGACAGTCTGCATTCTGGTGCATGACTCCTGTGTGATGGATTATCTTGTAATCATAGGCTTGTAGCTTAATAGCTCATTGTGCCAGTTGTCCTTCCAGATCCTTCAGGGGTTTCAACCATTTAAGCGAGGCATGATCAGTTACCACCGTAAAGTGTACTCCATGGAGGTACACTCTAAATTTTTGGCAGGCATAGATGACTGCTAGGCATTCCCTCTCCATGACCGTATAATTTCTTTCATGGCTATTGAGTGTGCGGGATCAATACCCTAGAGAATGATCTTTTGTCATTGTTGTCCATCTTAGAAAGAACAGCGCCAATCACTGTCAAACTGGCATTTGTGTGTACAATGAAGGGACGCTCAAAGTTGGGATAGGAAAGTACTGGCTCCAACACTAGAGTGGCCTTCAAGTCCTGGAAGCCTTCTGGCATCTATCTGTTGATGAAAATCCAACATCATTTTTCAACAAGTGAAATCATGGTCCTCCTAGGCCAGCAAAGTTTGGTATAAAGCGTCTATAATAGCCAATCATCCCTAAAAACACCTGAACGTCTCTTTTGTTAGAAGGCGTTTGCATGTGTGTGATAGCTTTGACCTTGATAGGAACAGGCTGCAAGCCATCCTTACTGATAATATAACCAAGGAATTCCAAATGTTCCTTAAAGAAGTTACACTTCCTTGGTTTTAACTTGAGGTTGGCAGCAATCAGACGCTGAAATACTGCCTCCAAGTGGTCCAAATGCTGAACAAAGGTTTGTGAAAAGATGTTAATATTGTCAAGGCAAACCAGAACACAAGTCAACTTGAAGTCCCCCATCATGGAGTCCATGGCCCTTTGGAAAGCTGCGGGAGCATTTGCAAGTCCTTGTGGCATCCTGGTAGGTTGAAAAAGGCCTTGCTCCATAATAATGGCGCACTTTTCCTGGTCTGCCTCTGGAAGATCAATCTGCCAGTATCTGCTGATCAGATCCATTGCGCTGAAGTATTTCGCACCACCCAGCTTGTCTAATGTGTTATAAATGTGGGGCAATGAATAAGAGTCCTTTTTTGTAACAGAGTTCAATTTGCAGTAGTCCATTAATACGCGGTTCAACCCATTCTTTTTCTTTACAATTAACAATGGGGAAGACCAAGGGCTTTTGCTGGGTACCAAAAGGCCAGATGCAAGTAACTTCTTTAGTTCTTTGTTGACAATGGCTTGGTTGGCCAGACTGCGCCTTATTGGCCTAGAGCATATAGGGGCAGTGTCTTGTGTATCCAAAACATGTTCAACTCCCAGAGCTTTCCCTAGGTCTTGATCATTCTCCACAAAGATGTCCTTGTATTTTTCAAAGAGTTAAATAGCTTGGTCCTTCTGGTCTTCTGTTTGTCCATTTAAAGACTTGTGTGGAATAAGTGACAGAACGCTTGGTTGGTTGTAAGGTAGTGCAAATTCACTGAACTCACCAAATGGGGTGGCATCCATAAGACTAGAGTTTTCTTCCAGCTTCATGTAGCCTAGCAGTTGGTATTTCTTCACCTTCAGCAATTTATCAGAAAGGCTCCCCAAGAGTACCATAATCTCTTCAAATGATGGCATGACAATACCAGGTAGAATCCAAGGTTCCAGTTGCAAACCATTGTGGAGTCCAAATACTTCACCATACATACCTTTAGGGAAACTAAGACTTAGACCTGTATTGTGAATCACTTGAGAACCAATTGTAATGGAGAATTCACTAGAGGAATATAAGGGGACCCCTTTGTACTCCTTAGTGGCCAGAGGTAGAACCTTGATTTTGCGTTGACGCAAGGTGTATGCTACTGGCATATCTCCATCAGCATATTCCATATTAATATAATGGATTTTCTTTGTAGGGAGGTCTCTTGGTCCGTCACTGTGATAAAACATTGGTACCAAGTGACCCAGAATGCTGAAGGTGCAATCCTGATGATTGACAATAGTTCCATAAAAGCCATGAAGCTGGTATCAATTAAGATATCATAGCTTTTGTTGTGCAACACTATTGCTGGAGCAGCTACTACCAATTTACCAAAACAAAGTGGTAAGGATGAATAGGCCCCCAAAGCCTTTGTTTTGTCAGGTACCACAGTACCAAATTCCTCATTGTAGTATGAATCAGGCGCAAGTTTCAGTTTTTTGATCAGCCTAGTTGACACAATGTTCCCTGGAGCTCCAGAGTCCAGAATTGCCCTTACCCAAAGCTTATGAACCACCAATTCAATGTAAGTGCAATTGTGTTGTTCTCTGTAATGAGGTGAGGTAATTTTGGTAACCTTGTGAACGTCCAATCCTTTAAACTGAGCAAGAAACAACTCCAGCACAGTTGTTAGTCTGGGCTTCAGGGATTTCAATGTATCCAAATTTTTGGAGACTTGTACTGACCTCAATAGTTGAGACAACTTTTTGACACTATCACTCTTGTGGGTGACCTCAATGTATGGCATGCAAAGTTGTTCAGCGTAGGGTATAGAGATGGTGTCAACGGCTTCCTTGGAAGGTATACTCTCTGTATGGATTGCTTGCTTCCTTGTAACTGCGTTGATGGCCAAAACTCTATGGAGAAAGTCTTTGTTTATTTCTTCTTTATCTGGCAGGTATCTTTTGGAGCAAGCTTCTTGGTCCAACTGGCCAACGTTGTGGTCAGGGGCGTCAGGAACCATGTCAATAGGTAGAGAGGGTCAGGAACTACTAGCAGTCAGGGTTTTCTCCTCAACCTGACTGCTTAGCAGTTTTTTGACTCCTCATTGTCTTCTTCTCTGTCCTCTTCTTCATCCTTGTCATCCTGCTTGTCTTCCCCATTGTCTTCCTGGTTCAGATGGCGCACATTAGCCTTGGGTTGCTTGTAGTCCCAGGAAAGATGTCCTAATTGCCCACACTTGTAGCAGGTACGGTTGTTTGTTGTGTTGTTGACTGGGGGTGTAGCTACTATTGTAGGTTTTTTAGGAGAGTCCTTATCCCAAGTCTTTCCTTTGAAATCTGTAGAAGAGAACAAAGTGGCTTTCTTATATTTTGGAAAGGGGACCTCAAACTGTTCCTTAAAAGATCCCAAGTGACGCATGGGCTCAGGGACTGTTCTTGCACCATATATTCAAGATTTGAGAGCAATAGAAAGCTCTCTATTGGGACGTACATAGTTAAGAAGCGCTCCTTTTACGTCAACAAAAGTGGTGGCTCCCATGGAGAGTAGTGTCTGTGCTTCCAAGTAGAAGTGTTCTGAGAAATCCATTAGACTTTCCCCCTTCTTAATCTTTCCTTCTGTAAACTCTATTTTACGGCAAAATAGAGCTTCCTCACTACCAAATTCTGCAATCAGGGCCCTGGACACGTTCTCGTAGGTCCAGACTTTCTCAGACAGTCTTGGCATTATTATAGTCTGAGTTTATAAATCTAGACAGTTAAAAATGGCAGCATTCTTCATGGCTTCATCTGCACCATACATGGAGTTATTATAAAGACAGAGAAATATGTGAACATTTGCCTTTTTTCAAACTTTGGTAGGTTTATAGGCTTAAAGTTCTGGATCACCAAGGAGGTGCTAAAGCTATAGCTTCTTCTAGGCAGAGGTGAGGTATTTCTCTGGGTTGAGGCGCGGGATTGCGCTTCAGAAGCCGCGTCTCTAGCATTGTTGCTAGTCCTGGAGGTTAAAGAAGCAGCACCAGGAAGAGGTGTTTCACTGCTATCCAGAAAAGGTTCCGCTACATAGACTTTCCTCATTGTACAACCTATGTTGTCTTCATTGCTCTCATAAATATGGAAGGAGCAATGGTCTTCTGACATTGCCTGGCTGACTGTGGACAGGACACTTTGACTTCTTCTTATGGTCTTCTGTGGACCTGTTTCCAGCACAGTTTGGCTGTAGTAAACTTGAAGTAACTGCTCTACTTGTCCTTGTAGGTGCAGGATGTTGCTACGTTGTGATTGTACTTCTTGAGCCCGGTCTTTTATTGTGCAATTAGCTGCATGCAGTTTGTCTTCAAGCTTCTCCATTTGTGAATCTTGTTTTTCAAACATCATGTCATTCTTTTCTTGCAGAGCCCAATGGTTGTTGCTTAATGCTGCCAGATTATCACAATTATCTTCCGTGCGGTCATGGTTGTTGTTGATCAATTTTGCGAGCTTGGGAAATTCCACATTGAAATGATTGCAGTCAGTGAGGGATTGCCAAAGGCCTTTATCAATCTCACTTATATATTTGGATAGCTCATTCATGTCCCATTGGATAATGACGGTGACTTCCTTATTGCCTTCCAACGCAACCCCATCTTCTATCAGTCTTACAGAGGGCCAAGCAACTCTACCTTGCTACATAGGTAGCAAAAGGTGGCTTCTGCACCCTTTACATGGTGAGTTACTTTGCCTAGCCAATTATTATACAATCCTTTGTGCTCCAGCATAGTCCCAACCATTGTGGACACGTAGTTTGCCAGGCATTCCTCAAGCTGTGTTGACCAGTTTGCCGTGAAGTTTTGGTGGATTGCCAAGTGATTCAATTGGTGACTGATATTGGTCATAGAGCTTGTAATTTTGTCATACAGATGATGGAAGAAAGCCTGCTGATTGTTTATCAAGTTTCCCTGATGCAAGATCAGGGATAGTTGATAACCCAGGTGGGTCCAGTTATGGCAAATGGCAGGATGTGCAAAGCTGTGGACATACTCCTTGGCTTGTTTGATTTTTTTCATCTGTATTTAAAGCTGATTTGGATTTATCCCTGTGAAATTTCAAAATTTCTCTTTAGCTGTAATGACATAAGAGGGTAGTACAGCAAGCTTCTTGTGGGCTTCCCCATTCTGGTATGCACCCTGGTCCATACAGCTAATAGCTTGCTCCAGCTGTTGCTGGGTAGGCTCCACATTTCCGTCTACCTCAAGAGGCACTGGGACATTGAGGTGTAGAGAGGAATGATCCTCTATTAGGCGGGGATGCTGCACGTCAGTCATGAACTGACCAAAAGCCACAAATTCATTAGGCAGACCATCCCTTGTTTCAGCAAGGCAATTGATCTCCAAGAATAACCCATCAGGGTGGTCCTAAAGGTGGAAAAGGAAAGCGTATAGAAGGTTATCTCCATCACCTCCCCACACAAAAGACAAGTCCCCAGCAGGGCGACGGTTATCATTGGATCAATGCATGCTAGAGTGAGCACCAATGTCATATTTCTGCGTAGAGATGGTAGTTGCTTTCACTTAACTCAAAATACAATCTTTCTATTACTAAAGATTAGGTCAAGATAAGTATCTAGCCTAATTTGTATAATAAAGTTAAAGTATGTAAATTTGATCTTTTATTTAATCAATCAAGAAGGGAGTTATATAGTAACAGAAGAGATTAACAAGAGGCACAGAATGCCAGGATCCTCTGGTTACAGCCTTGTTTCCTCTATATTTAGCCCACTATTAAACTAAAAATCAGCTGATTATTAGTTAATATGAACTCAGGATACAACTTAGTTGATTGTTTGACCTTGTTATCATCCAGAGCAAGAGTACCATTGTTCCATGATTCACTGAGCTTAATGGATCAAATGCGTGAGTATAGTGACGGCTAGTTTACAACCAATCACTTCACAACAACAAGCCTGGAAAGATCAACATTGTACCAGATGCCTTAAGCCAAAGAGTCAACCTTTTTCCTAGTGCCAAAGAGATTGAAGAATTCAACACTAAATCCTTGCTTTCCCCAAACATGATTGAGCCAATGCTCCTATTCCTGGGGCTAACCAGTAGAAGAGAAGAAATCCAACTAGATCAGACCATAGACCAGCACTGCATCTCTATCATGGAAGACTTAAAGAAAGATATCAACAGTTGATACTACCAAAATGGTTACTCCCTACATGGAAACACCCTGCAGCTACATGGACGCACCTATGTATCAAAAGGCCCAATGCGCTTAGAGATACTGAAGGAATACCACAGCTCCCCCATGTCAGGACACCCTGGACATACAAAGACTCTCAAAGGGATTCAGAGAACCTACATGTAGCCCAGGATGAAGCCAGAGATCAAAGGATACCTCAGTGGTTGCAAGACATGCGGATGTACCAAACCTAAGCAAGGAAAGCCAGAAGGATTACTACAACTCCTTCAGATTGCAGAAGGCCCTTGGAAGTCAGTTTCCATGGACTACATTGTAGAGCTACCCAATTCAAAAGGATTCAACACCATCCTTATAATTGTCAATTGCTTCACCAGGATGGCTCACCTCATTCCAACAACAACCAAAGTAACCGCAAAGGAGACCGCCACTCTATTCTGTAACCAAGTATTCATGAACCATGGACTCCCACCAGAAGTGGTCTCAGACAGAGGCCCACAATTCACCTCTAAGTTTTGGGCCCAAATCCTAAAAGACTTGGGAATAAAAAGATTGTTGTCTACTACATACCACCCCCAGAGCAACGTACAGACCAAGAGAGTGAACCAGGTCCTCAAACAGTACTTACAATGCTACATTAACTCAGAACAGAACAATTGGGTAACCCACTTACCAATGGCTCAGTTTGTGTACAACAACCAAGACCACAGCTCCACTGGTATGTCCCCCTTCAAAGCCAACTACAGATTCAACCCCACATGGGATGCCCCCCCCCACAGAGGAAGCCAACAACCCCAAATAACAAGACTGGGTTAGCAACATCCACACATGCCAAGAAGAATGCGCCAAGAACCTAAGAGCAGTACAAGTATACAAGGATTTTGCCAACAAGAAATGAAGCCCTGGCCCCCCAATTGAAGTAGGAGACCTTGTGTATCTCAGCGCTAAGAACATCAAGAACACTGCCCCTTGCGCTAGCTTGAGCCCCCAACAAACAGATCCTTACAAAGTCTTACAACGCATTGGTACTATAGCATACCGACTAGAACTGCCCCCCAGATGAAAGATTCACAACATATTCCACCACTCCCTGTTATCAAAAAAGAAAGGATCTTCTCTCCCACACCAGATAGTGAGAACAGCTCCCCATCTCATCAAAATAGGAAGCTTCACAGAACACAAGGTCAAAGCCATCCTGGGACACAAACTCTGATACCAAAAACCTCACTTCCTGGTCAAATGGAAAGGATACCCCCATGAAGAGAATACTTGGGAACCTGAATCCAACCTGGAGAATGATGCCATCCTACTAAAGATGTATAAGTCTTGGAGTAAAGAGTTGTGCTCTGTAAGCTTGACTATGGTAGGGGATGATATCAGGGCTCATATTGCCCTGGACAGTCAGCTGGCCTCCTTAGAGTTGATTAAACATGCAGCGTGAAACCCCCACAAAGCACTTTCCAGGGCAAAATAACCCCCTTTTGACTAGAAAATGGCCCAGGATTCAAGAGGCACACAAGCCTCAAATCCCTGGCATTGAGCCTGTTATCAAATTTGGGCCACCTACTTATCAGGAAATGGCACATTGGGAGCGTGATTGTTTGATTGCGCAATCAGACAATTGATTCATTGCGGGAGCTAAAAATAACTGTAGCAACTTGCCATGCTGAAAATTTCAAAAGGTTCATGTTTTAGCAGCCAATGAGATCTCACCCTCTTGACCAAGCATGCAAATTCTAGGTAAAATTGTAAATCCAACTCCAAATGATGCCATCAGTTCTCTAGTGGCACAAAAGGCCACAGAATCTTCAGTAAGTATAAGTAGTGAGGGGGAGAAGCCCTTCTCACTGTTGACATCTTAATAAAGCAAGTTTATGCCTAGAAATTATTATTTTATTGTAGGAATTGTCTATTTTTGCTCAAATTTAATTATTCTCTTTGCATCCATTTGTGAATCCATAACTCAATACAAACTTGCATACCCATATCCTCCCGGCCATACTCCTGTTGTTCTTGCCAAACTGCCCCGCGCCCTTGACCTGGAGTATTTCCATCCCTATCATCTGTATCTGCCACCAGCAATGAAGGATATTCCAACTGCCCCTCCTCTCCCTGACGCGCCTCCCACCCAGGACTTTAGCAAGCTGGGGTTTGTCTATATCACAGTATTGGGGCTGGCTGACCAAGTTGTGCCCCATACTGGGAGTTGGCGCCCCCTGGCCACTGCTCTAAACACCTGGTTCACATAGCGCCTATTGTGTACATGGCCTTCCAGGCCCGGCCTGTCTTCCATGTGGGAGTCCAGCCAGACTCTGGTATGAGCCGTGACAACAGGACCCAAGCTGAAATGCCCAGCAAGGTTCCCCCTTGTTCAGCACCTCAAATCATGAAAGCCAACAGCAACCAACTAGAAAAAGAAGAGAAACATTTGCAAAATATGTCCATCCCCATCCAAAACAGACATTGAGTTAGTGACAAGGTCTGGGTAATGAACACAGACAAGAGCAAGTTACAACCCAAAAAAGTGGGCCCCAATATCATCTTAAAGGTAAACAAAAACAGCATTCACCTTGTGCAAGGACTTGGCAAATGCAAGAAAGATAAAGTCCTACATCATGACCAACTAAGACCCTGTAAAGCAAGACAAAAACAACAAGAAACCATCCTACCAGCCACTGAACAACAGCCAGTTCAATATGGTGCCCAGCCCCCTGACAACCTACCCCCAGAGGATGCCAAACTTCAGTTGGGGGTGTTGAAACAGCAGGCTTGATCTTCCAGCAAGATTTCAAGTAAGCGGATTTGCAACCCACAATCTGATTATCCAGTCACCCAAAGCCAGATTAGGAAGTCAACTCAAAATTTCAAAAATAACATGAATAAAAGCTGAGCTCCCATGGTGGATACCTTGTTTTGACGCTTGACTCATTATCAGGATCAAGACACTCCCTTCACCACCCAACCATGTGATCAACACAATCATGTTCCTGTTATCTACAATTCATAATGACTATATAAATATTTCTCAATAAAGAGTATTATCTAGTTTACAAAAAATTTCACCTTGTAACTCTGCTAAAACAGCATAGTTATGACATTGGTAGCACAGGTAGGTTCTCCATCCTACCTTATCTTGTAAAATCCTGTATGTTGCCCGTACTTGCTGCGGCCAACAAATCCTCAATAGAATCATGTCTGGCCTTCTGCTAGACTGGAAGCCATATATGACAGGTGCTGCAATACCTTATGGGTTCATACTGTACCAGAACACGGCAATCCTGCTCCCCGCCTTCAACACCCTGTCAGCGCAAGGGTTCTTCCAGGCACCCACTGCCATGCCCTGAGCAACTGACAAAGGCACCATGCCAGCCTAAGTAGCACAGAGACTTCAAAGCGCTGCATTGGAGCCTTTTTCCAGAGCCAACAACAATAATGCCACAGCATGGATCCAATCTGTCCAAAGAAAGCTGGCCCAAATGGAATGCCTGTAAAATTTTTGGATTTCAGAGATATCCATCCAAATGACTCATGATGCTGGCACCTGGTGCAACAAGTGGCATGAAGAATACACTGAGAAGGATTGGGACACTTTCAAAAAAGACTTCTTGACAAGATTTGTGCTGAAGAGCACCACAATCATGATCATACGCCAAGTGAATAATCTAACCCAAACAGGCACAGTGAAGGGGCTCACCTGCGCTTACAAGGAACTCTGACTATGTGACCCCTCAGATATGGCTTTTGACACTCCAGCTACCCACCTCATGTACTACAACACACTCAAGTTGCATGTAATAAGACAAATAAACCTGGACCAAGTAACTAACCTGCAAAGTCTGTATTGCAAAGCAGAAAAAGCCAAAAAAACGTTCAACACCCTCCACAAGGCGCAAACTGGAAAAAGAGAGAGACCCAAAGATTCTCACTCAGCCAGGCGTTCCAACCAACCACCTCCCGGGAAGCAGCGGGAATAACACCAACCACAAACCCACAGGCTCAAATGGACATGGAAACAGGAACAACAGCCAATCAAACCATGCTCATTTTCATATCACTGCCACACAAGACAACAAATACAAGGCAAAAGCCTAGAGAGAGAACTAAGCAAGCCAAGCTCTCCCTGCACAACTTCTGACTCGCCCAACAATAAATGCCAACTGAAGAACATGGACTAGTGTCCAATGATCCAAGTGCCCTCAGAAGACCTGGTACTTTAAACCATTGCCAGACATCTCAATAAACTGATGTCTTACCCTTTATGCTTTTGCAGTTAAACAGGCTCAGCACTCCTGGACTCAAGCGCAGATTGAACCCTAGTCAACAGCATCTTTATAGATAAGTTCAAGCTAACCACTAATCCTTTGCAGATTAAGAACATGGTTTTAGCTGATAAATACCACATCACTGTGACAAGGGAGACCACCCCCTTCTCTGTCATTCTTAGGAACCTGCACTCCACCATCCAAGGCCCTGCCATTGATTTTCCCAAGTTTGACATTGTATTGGGTTTGGATTGGCTTCAAAAGAACAACCCTGATGTAGACTGGGAAACCTTGGTACTGACCATTAAATGCAAAGGCTTCAATCACCAGATCTACCTGACTAATTGGACCAGCTTCTAAGCAACCATGTCTTCATATATATCACTGAGATCCTGGACAAAAGGGAGAACCTCAAGGCAATTGACTGGGACTCCTTTCAGTACAGGATCATACACTTCAAGGACCACCAAGATACTGCTACGCCTCAGGATTGAGAAATTGTAGCCTGTCATCCAGAAATCTTCAAAGAGGCTCTACCCAGGTTGTCACCAGAGAAACACATCCAAAACTCCATACAACTCAAGCGAGCTGTACCCAAGGCACAACCCATCTATTATCTGACCCCAAATGAAGACAACACCTTATGTGCCTACCTCAAGGAGGCCTTGGAGAAAGGACTTATCCGTTCCTCATAATCTCCCTTTGATGCTGCCATATTCTTTGTAGCAAAGAAAGATGGGACCCTAAACCTAGTCACAGACTATCAATCCCTTAACAAAGTTACTATCAATAATTGTTACCCACTACCACTCATTGACGACCTCTTTGATGCCTTAGGCGGCACCACAGTCTTCTAAAAGATTGTCCTAACCGCCGGCTACAACCAGATCTGCATCAAAGAGGAAGATATCCCCAAAACAGCCTTTTGTACTAAACATGGGCCATACAAGTGTGTGGTACTCAACTTCAGAATGAAAACTGCCCAGTCAACCTTTGTGACTTTCATGAACAAGGTGTTTGCCCCCCACATTGGTAAACAGACCTTGGTATACCTGGACAACATTATTGTCTACAGTCCCTTGGTGGAACAACACCACAAGAATTTGGAAGCAGTATTCACCACCCTGGCACAACACAAGCTACTAGCCAAGCCCTCCAAATGCCAGTTCTTCTACAAGCAATTTCCCTTCTTGGGACCCATAGTCTCAAAAGATGGCATTAAACCCAATAACCAGAAAATTTAAGCCATCTGTAAAATGCCACCTCCCAAAGACAAGTCAGAGCTTGTGACTGTACAACAGTCACTGTTAAGTATTTAGCCAAATAAATACCCCAACTATAAATTTGCTCTGTTTTTGCTGTTTGTTTTATGTAGATAGGTTTAGTTGGAATTCTTCAGATAAAGATTCCTTAGAACTTAGTATCTATATTCACTAAAAGAACAGAAGGCAATATTGGCTGAATCAATCTTGGAGACTAGGTGTCTCAAAAACAATTTAATTAACTGGGAAGATTAATTAATAAATACATGAGAATATAATTAATAAGGTTTTAATTATATTGTTTAATTGCCTTGACTGTGTCAAGAAGTTTGGTTAAGTTTAATCAAAAGTAAACCCCTAAATTTTGGGTTAAAAGTGCTGTTCAGCAAATTCATTGGGTTAGAAGCGCTGCTGCGCCACCTAATTGATTTGAGAAGCGCCGCCTGGTTTGAGTTTCAAAGCATTTTAATGGGTTTTAAGACAAAAAACCATATAATGCAAAGATAACTAAATAAAGGCAAGGATGCCTAGGAATTCAGGTTTTATCAGCTGGTTCCCAGTTGGAACATTGATAGCTGAGTTTTGGAATGTGTAATCCACAGGGTTTTGGCGCTGGGAGCTGGGAAAGCTCCATGCTGAATTGGTACATTAGGATGAATGGAGTCAGGTGACTTTTTCCCATTGTAGGTTGTTTCTCATAGGTTGATAAATATTGGTGATCTTTTAGGTAAAGATCTAGGTTTGGATGACTTGAATGTCATAGACCATGTGATATAAATCATAGGTTGATTCAGGAACCAGAGGGGTTTTCAGCTGAATATGCCCCAAATGGTATATAAGCAAAAACAGCTAAATTTTAATAAAGATATTGTCAATTTTGACGCTTTCCCCTTGACTTCTTTTTAATTATCATGTCTTCTTTATTACTATTTGAAAGAGAAAAATTTGAATGCTTTGTGTGGAGGCCACTGCTGCAAGAAAGGAAGTTCCTACCAGCTTGCTTGAGGAGGCTTGGGTGAGTCTGGAGGTCTCTAAGATTGCACCTGAGGAATCTTTGGTAGAAGCAAAACCGGCTTTTGAAGAACTATACTCCAACTATTTTGCCAGAGAAGGAACCCCGGCACAAGGAAATTGAGTTTATGCATGGGACTCCTGGAACTTGCTGTTAGGTTTCAATGAAATTTTTCAACAAGTAAAGGATTAAGCCAATCATGAAGTTGAGGCGTTAAGAAACAGAGAGGAAAAGAGTGTAGAAATTATGGCTCGTTAGAGAGATGACAATACAGCATTGTCTCACAAAATTGCCTCCCTGGAGGCAAAGCTCCTCAAAGCTTTGTCACAGGAAGGTACCAGTAACAAGAGTCAAGGGCAAGATAATGGTAAGTTTGACTGGTTAGACCTGATCTGTCACAGAGCTCCACACATTCTTGGGGATGGTTGACTATGTACAACAATTCATAACCAACTGTGGCGTCCTGACTGCACTTTTATCTGCCTTAACTGGCACCAAATCTAAGTTTGTATGGACCCCCAATGTTACCTTTGCTTCAGACGTCTTAAGGAAAAGCTTACAACAGCGCCCATTCTCCAATACCCCAAATGTGATAAGGGATATCAAATGGAAACAGACGCCTCTGAAAAATCTATTGGGGGAGTACTTCAAATCAAAAACAATGATGGTGACTTCCTGCCTGTAGCCTAAAAATCATAAAAACTGACAGACGGCAAGTGCTAATACCCTATCCAGGTCAAAGAGTTGTTGGCCATTGTACACTGCCTAGTCAAATGGTGTTTTTATCTAGAGCAACAAGAGGAATTCACAGCATAGACCGATCATAAGTTACTCATATATATCAAAATCCAAGCAAACCTGTCCCCCCATCAAGCCTGCTGGATGGAACTCCTGGAGAGGTTTAATATGCTCATACAATATAAGCCTGGTCCAGAACTTGCCATGGCGGACGCACTCTGGCATCTGTACGTCAGAGCCACAAGAGGCAAGAATGGGCTCAATCCAGACTGGCCTCTCCTGGTGCTCCAGACAAAGGACAAAGGCTTCCCCCCTGGAACCACAGACATAACAAAAGAAACAGTCATTAAGAATGAGCACTTATTTGTGGACATATATGGTTCCTTACATTGGAAGATGATCAATAGAGCCACCATCCCTTATATTCCCATACATCAGCAAGTTGACACAATCCTACGTTATCACAGAGACCTAGGGCACACAAAAATCTGCAACCTCTATGAATTTCTCAAACACAAAGCATGGTGGCTAACTCTGTACTGGGATGTTCAGGAAGTTCTAGAGCAATCCAAAGTATGTGAAAAATTTGCAAAGAGTGACACCCCTCCTAAATCAGTACTACCTATTCACATACAACTACCCTTCAAGGTGTGGGCCCTAGATATTGTGGGCCCCATGCCAGGGAGATATAACAAAAAGAAGTACATCATTACTGCAATAGACTTTGCCACACAATGGCCAGTGGAGCAAGCAGTTAAAACACATACAGGCAATGACATGTGGCAATTCATAGGGAAAGAAACCATCATCAAGTTTGGAAAACCAGAACTCCTGATAACTGGTGAAGGCAAAGTATTGACCTCTGAAGATACCAATGTATACCTCACCAAGAATGGGGTCTAGCACATGGTGACAACACCTTATCACCCGCAGGCCAATGGACATGTGGAGCAGCTGAATGGTAGCCTTTTGCAAGTCCTGGCCAAGCTCACCACCAGGAGACCTGAGGAGTGGTACAAGCAGCTGCTGACTGCATTGCTTATATGCCAGACCCGTGTGAACAGATCCACCAGGAAAAGCCCCTTTGTGCTAGTTTATGGTACACAGCCCAACATCATCCAAGCACTATCAGGACCTAAGCTGGAAATGCCAAGCAAGGTTCCACCACGCTCAGATCACCAGGTCATAGAGGCCAATGGTGATCAAACAGAGAGAGAAAACAAGCGTCTAGAAAAGACATTCATCCCCATCAAAAACAGACATGAGGTCTGTGACAAAGTTTGGGTCATGAACATCAACAAAAGTAAACTTCAATCCGAGAAAATAGGCCCAGCAATCATCTTAAAGGTAAAAGAAAACAACACTTACCTTGTGCAAGGACTTAGGAAACGTAAACAAGACAAAGTCCTCCACCATGATTGCCTGAGACCCTGCAAGACAAGACAGAAACAATGCAAGACTGTTCTATCCACCACAGAACAGCAATTAGTACAGTATGACGCCTGGGCTCCCAACAACCTCCCTGACAACCTGTCCCCAGAGTAGGTCAACCCTCAGCTGGGAGGATGTCAAAACAGCAGGCTTGACCTGCCAGCAAGGTTCCAAGTAAGCAGGTTTGTGACCTGTGATCCAATTACCCAGTCACTCAGAGCCAAACTAGGAAGTCAACTTGAATTTCCAAATCCAACAACATGAAAAAATGATGATCCCTTATGATGGATACCTTGTTTTGGCGCTTGACTCATTACCAGGATCAAGCCACTCCCTTCACCATCCAACCATGTGATCAACACAATCATGTTCCTGTTATCCATGATTCACAATGAATATATAATACCTATCTCTCAATAAAGAATATTATCTAGTTTCCAAATATTTTCCCCCTTGTAACGCTTCTAAAACAGCACAGTTATGACAATAACTTCACTCATGTTTGATTTTTAAATTATTACATTATCTTGAATAATGCTGATGACCCATTACCTAAAGAGGGTACTGTAAACAACTTAGATCATCCACCCAGCTGCAATTAATATAGATTAACTCAAGCTGGAAGCGGGCGTCTGCAGTTAAGGGATTAGAACCAAGTTTTCTGCTTGGCTGATAACCAACAAGGTTAGTTTTATGTTTTGGCGAGTGGAAGTCTCTATGCTAGAAGTTAAATTGAATTTGTTAAAATCAATGTGTTAAGATTTATAGGCTTTTATTTAAAGGTTCAGATGCTTGAACTTTGGCGAGATTTGGATCGAAGCTTTTGGCGCTGGTTCTGGAACCAGATTTGAACAGCCTTGGGGTCAATCTCGAGCTGGCGTGCCACTGCATGCCGCTCAGTCGTGGTCGGGAACATGGTTCTCTTAAACAAGGCCTTAAGAGCTTTGGTTTGATGATAAGATTTTTGGACTTTTACTAGCTTGATGGGGAAGTATACTAGTGTCGGAGCGGGGGTCTGCGGCCTGAGCTCTGGGAGGAGGTCGAAAATACTTGGAAGCCTAAAGTTTGATGACATTTAGGTTCTAGCGACCATTTTCTGTGGCTAAATACTGTATGCCCTTTAACGCCTCAAACTAGATATCATAGCGATTCATATAGTGCCCCATCGTGAAGTAATTCCACAATCACAATTACTTTATCGACCCTCTGATGGCATGAATGACCAAATAAATCAATTATTCCATTTATCATCCAATCAAGTATAAATGCTAAATCAATCCTGATTTTTGTTGTATAAATGCGATCAAAATCTGGGTTCTTAAATGGATTTCATTACGCCTTCAATCACAGATTAGATTGTGCCAAAGAGACTGCTGGGGTTTTAGAGTAAATGTGGTTGAGGCGCCCTCCAAGTTGGTACCAAAAATATCTAATCATATCAGGCTACTTGCCAATATGGGTTCCTTATAACTGATCTCATTTACAGTGAATATTTAATCTTTAAAGTTCACCCGTCAGGAGTGCAGGAGGCGGCAAAGAAGTTTGGAATCGGCCATGACTAGGGCTGCTTTGGCCAGTTTCTGGCTCTGAGACACTTTACTCAAATAGTTATTTTAATTAAAAAAATATTTTATAATGTCGTTTTGGCTGCAGCTTTCTAGAGCTGAGGCTAAGTCGAAGAATCTCAGTCTTTTTTTTAAAAAACACTCAAGTCCGAAGTATCCCAGCCATGACTCATAATTTAGAGCAGGAATATGTTTCTTCAACTAATTCTCCTTCAGGATGACAGAAAATTGTTTACACAGCCTATTTTTTAAAGAAATATGGTTTTATTTTCTTTTGATTGGCTTAGTTTTGCATATGTTTAGCTTACGCTTAAAATTGGTTTATTAAATCACATAGGCAATTTTCTGTCATCTGGTTAAATGTAAAATTTTAGTTTGACTATATTATACTATATTGGATGAAATCAAAAGGAGATTCAAAGAATGTCATGTAACTTAATGCCAATAAAAAATAACTGTCAAGATTTTGGATCTTGGGAGATTGTTCTTTATTATTGTTGCTCATTGGGGTTTGGATGGGGTAATGTACAAAGACAATCCAGTACTACCAATCAGGGTCAATATTCCACAGGATGGTGTCAGGGTAAAGTAGAGAGAGAGCTTGTTGTAATTGATCAAATGGGGAATTTATACCCAAATTAGGATGACATTACCAATTAGGAGGTGACAATGTGTGTTTACTCGTAGATGATAACCCTTGAAGAGTGAATAAGGAAAGATGCAGCAGAATATTATGCACAGGTATATCAGGAAGACCTTCATTTGGCTCAACGCCAAGGAATCAGCAGCATAGATAGGCTCACATTCAATTTCACGGTTTCAGGAATCATTTCAGCAGGAGGTGGAAGATTACCAGGAAATTGCAGAGGTGAGAAAGCAGAATCTAGCAGTCTGGATATTACAAATCTGATTGGAAAATATTGAAATAAGTGAATCATTGAGGCAAGATATTTATTAAGAGTAAAATCTCAAACTAATAAGGTAGTTTGGTGGGGACAACTGTTACTTAAAGCCTTTGGGTACATACTGATGAGGTGGCCTCCTTAAATACAATATTTAGACAGCTTACAGATACCACCAATGATGGTTCTGTAAGCTATTACCTGACCTCCTTTGAGGTCAGGATTTGTTGATCAGCAGGACAGAGAAGGGAAAATTGGGCGTGGGGCATCCGCGCCCCACTCAGACCCAATTTCCCGTGCCACCACCCACTTGTGATTGATCATTAGATTTAAATCTACAATCACTGCAAGCGGGTGGGGCTTTGGGTTGGGTTTCCCCGGGTGGCAGCGCTTTGGCCAAGCCACACCCAGGAAAACTATGACTATGACAGATGGCATCTCTTTGCCCAACTTGGGGAGATAACACTTAACTGCAAGTATTGACAAGGCTTTGGCCAATACTCTGATACTCTGACTACTAACTGCAACTAGTAGTGATAATGGGGCAATATATGATATATTTGTCTCTATTGCAATATGTTGACTCTACTCAATCTCTAACTAGGAGAGCACCTTATATAGGGTATTTAAGCCCTCTTGCCATTATTATCATCTGGCTCTTCTAACTCTTATTGGCCAGTCCACTGTTCCTCAGACTACCAATTCCAGTCCCAGAGTTAGGCATCCATGTCATGCTGGCATAAGATTACACTTAATTGCTGGACCTCATGTATTCATAGCAGGGTTCCAGCGGCATCTCATCCAATGTTCTGCAACTTTGAGTAATCTGTTAGTTATTTTAATGGGTTCTGTCAGGATACAAACTGTTGGCATTAATACTGTTTTACATAGGCAGAGGGACTGCTGGGCCAGAGGGTAATGCCCATCATAGTATGGGAGCCAACTTGATAACATAGGATAAGGATTGACCAAGAAAGGACCAAGGACCGGAATTAGGCACCATGTAGTCCATCAAGTCTGTGAGAGTAATATAGGGTACCCTAAACATCTGGGTAGAAGTTGTGTGCCATTAGCAACAATTAATTGTGGGCAGTCAGGCTGCAGGATAGAAGGTGGGGTCATTGGTACCAGGTATGCGGGAAGATAATTATCCTTATTGTGGAATAGCCTATAAGAGATAGTGTGCTACTTTCCTTTATGATGAATTGTTTCTGTGACTCTAGTTCTTGCCAAGGGGTTGGCAAGGAGTATATTTTCCGGGATGAACTCAGAATAGGCTGGGTTTAGAGGGTACTTGGTGAAATTTACAGGTTCAAAGGGTAATTTAGGTGGACAGAATAATGTTGGTGGGGGGTCTATGGATTTTTCAGTAGGAGTGGGGGGGCTGTGAGTCTGTGAGACTAGAGTGAAGATGATATAATACTATAACTAGATAAGGTGGGTTTTTTTGAACCAAAGGTTTATTTAAACTTTATTATCAGAATGATGATACCACCATTCTCAACATAGCAGGTGTTTTATACTATTGAAATTTGTGTCTCTAAAATTTTCAGGCTTCAGGTCTGTGTTTATTCTTCCAAAAGAACTTTGGTATTTGGGGGAGGCTTCATGTGTGGCTAATTCTGGCTTGGCTGATGTTGGAAAATAGAAGGGATGATGCTCCTTTTTCTGCTCTATTCCCTGCATCATGCAGCCTAGACAAATTGTCAGGATTGACAATTCTTTCCCCCTGGAAACCCAGGCCCAAGAGTGGGATTCAAACCCTGATCCTGAATTCCTGAAGGCTGCCGGCCCTATGGACCAAGGAACCACCCACCCACATTTCCTTGGGACTGAGCCTCTGCAAGCTGAAGCTCCTGCTAAGTCCTGAAGTCAGAATACCAGTGCAGGCTTGACCATGGTGGTGCCTGAGGAGGAGCTTTTTGAATTGCCTAATGAAGGCAGAGAAAGCTCCTCTGTGAACTTCATGAACTTTAAGTCCTCTTGGGTAACCAATCAAATTCAGTTACCAAAGGAAAAACACAGGCTTTAGGCCTAACCCCGTGACCACAGCCTAAAATCAAGAAAATTAAGTGACCAATTTGGACATTCCAATCAATGAGAGAACACCCAGTCAAGGTGCCATTTTTCCGCTCCTGCACCTGGGCCTCCTGGCCACCTGCCCGCATTTCCCCCAATATTTTGATGAAGCCCTTATGGAAATACTAAGTTTGGAGGCGGGATGCTATATATACCTATAGATTCAGTGCTCAAACCTTATCACCATTTCTGAATAAAGGTTATGTTATTTTGGCTTGCACAGCTACTGTCTTATTTTGTATTTACCATCTATCAAATCAGTACAAGATTTCCTGGCCCTCTTGTCCCTCCACCCGCAAATTCCTGTCCTCCAGGTGTTCCCTTTGGCCCCATCCACTTCATGGAACACCCTTTGAAACCTGAATATGAGGACTACACCCAAAAAAGATAATCAAACTAGATCCTTTGGCCCTCATAAAATATACAGTTAGATACAACTGTCAAGGCCTGTGGATATTATCAAAACCCAAATTATTTAGAGAGAAGTTCAACTATCTTCTTGCCTACAAGCTCTTCATGGAACCACCTGTGAACCCCAAGCCTATGAATGCCTCCTTGCCCAACCTCCCAACTGACACACTTTAAAGCTGTTTGGGATTGTGTACATCACTCTCACAGGGGTGATTGACACTATAATCCTGGCCGCTGGCCTGTGGTCCTGGGTGAGGAAGTCCTTATCCTACCTTTTTAAGTTATCACATCTCTTATGGTGGGCTTTACCCACAAAAAACCTGGCCCAAGTTAACCCTGAAAACTAGGCTGGCCGCCCAAGACTGGATCCCAGATAAAAATAAACCATTGATTTTATGCTGTGGACTGATATTGACTGTGTAAGACTTCAGGCTTTTTCAACAATAGCTGCATTTGTATCAAAGCCTGTGCTCAACTATCACCAATAAATTATATTTACCAAGGAAACAAAAGATACAGCTAGGAGTGAGATAATAGTTTTATTGATGAGCCTAAACAATATGAGATTGGATTGCTTAGAATAATAGACCTTTGAGGGGTTTTATACCCAATTCTAAGAAAAAAAGATATTAGGAGAATTATGTTTAACTGAGATTAACTTTTAATTTCTAATAAAAAAATATATCATCAAAAAGTGAGATTCTGAAAGCTGTAATTAAGGGCTTTTGGCTGACACTATTTTGGGCTGGAATGGTTCAGTATTTGCGGAAATATAGGCGACCAAAGATGGTAAAGGAGAAACAAACAGAAAACTTGGCATAAATATCAACAAAATAGAAAATATCAGTTGAGACTTAAATTCTCAGTCCTGACATGACCATCTTGCACCTCACCTACTGTAGCTCATAGTAGTCAAAGAAGGGATGTAACTCAACTTCATGGCTCAAGGCATAAAGATAATTCCATAGAAGCTCAACCCCTTTCCCAGCATGCTCAGGCTTTATAAAGGACAGAAAAGCAACCTTTTTAATCAAAAGCTTACATTTATCAGCTGTATCCTGTTGTGTGAGAGAGCAGAGAAGGGTCTTGCCTTTAAGGCGTCTATTAATGGCCTTTCAGCAATTAATGAAACATCCTTGTACATCACCATTGTGAGTTTTAAAAGCATTGTACTGGGCTATCTCATAGTTCATAGTAGTAATCTTGGGGCCAATGGCTCTATCACATTCCTTCTCTTTAACAGCTAGGGCAATATAATCTTCATCAGTATCATCAGGATTGGCCTCTTGCTGATGGACCAGGATCTTTCCAGTCTCAGAGGGAATAGCTTTAAGCCCCTCCTGTAGAATCTTAGATGCTCCTAGGCATATGTCGCAGTAGTTTCCATAATTCTGAAAATAAATCATCCCAGTCAGAAGATGAAAAAATCCATAAAACCATTGATGAAGTTAACCAAATTAAAGGACTTGAATCAAACCGCTGATCAAAAGAGGGTCAAAGCAGCCCCAGCTAATCAGCAAGATCCAATTATACATACCAAGCTGACACTGATAAATAGAAGTAATCAGAGGGTCACCTAATAAAACCTTGCTTATCAGAATGGCCATCGAAAATTAATTGTTCAAGGGATTTCTGCTTGCTGGACTAGATACATGTTGTAATTTTGAGACTGGTTAGAAGCCATAGATTCAGGTTATATTGCTGAGTCAATAATTTTTGTACAGATTGAAATTTTACCATTTTGCAACTCTTAAGAGTTGATTCCTCTTAAGTTATCAATAAAACTAAAACTTATCTATTTGATTTCAAACATATACTAATGTATCCAGTGGTTGGCCTGCTCCAATATATTCCCTACAATTTGATTTTGAATCAAATTTTAATGGGAATATGGGGGTCCTGCCCTGGGCTCTATGCCGCCTATGTCTCCCAATGTTACTTCCATGCCTGCTAATATCAATGTATTTACTGTTGAAATAGAAACTTCAACCCTTGTCAGCTATCAATGCCCAGAGTTTTATTCCAAAAATTTGTTGATCTTGTTCCAGGAAACTACTTAGGGTTACTCTGGCTAGCTTTAATATTCCTATTTAATCCTAGTGTTTTCCTTTGGAAAATTCATCAAACACTATTTAAAGCCACATTGGTGGTTAATTATCAACTCTATGTAAATTTGGGTGTTTATCCCTCGCCACTTAGACACAGTTTCATACTATCATGGAATTTATGTCCCACTCTGTAGAATATAGGGGTGCCAATCACAAAGGATGGTGGGCTAGAGCCTGACTGGCTCATATTGTAATCACATCTTGAGACTACCATGTATGAGGGCCTCAACTTGTCAACCATCTCAAAGCTAAAAGGCAACAAGGGCCGGCTCATAACCGATGCTGAAAAATTCTACTGCTGGGCAGACATCTTGAGACTACTATGTATGAGGGCCTTGGCTTGGCAACCATCTCAAAGCTAAACGGCAACAAGAGCCGGCTCACAACCGGTGCTGAAAAATTCTACTGCTTGGCAGAGACAGAAGAAAGACACTATAAATTACCATCACACAGCAAGGGAATCACATCATGTACTATTGCTGTATACCAGGACACATGGGTGGATGTAAACTTTTTGAAATCATGCTTGAAAGGCCTGGTGGCTGTGTTCATGTCAAGATATCCCATATCCCCTCGAAGCATGTGTGCTGTGCCAGACAAATACGTCCAGACCAGCCCCACAATAGCTGATGCTGCCCTCAAGGGTATGGAACCCTTCAAGCTATGGGATCTCAATACTATGAGACCCCTGCCTGAGGATAAGCTGGGGAAGAAAATATTTTTACTACCATTGACTACTTCACTTGCTGACCTTTATCCTGGGCAGTCACTAACCACACTGCCACAACAAGCACCTGCTCCATTGGTAAAGAGATTGTGACACACTTTGGTTATCCAAAGTGGCACATCACAGATGAAGAATCAGAGCTTCCAGACAATGTCATGAAGGCATACTACATAAAGGATGCCCTAGAACACATGATCATAACCCTATACAAAAAAAGACAATGGGTGAGTGGAACAATTGAATGGGTTGCTAATCCATCCAGTTTCAAAGCTGTCCCAGGAACATCCTAACGCTGCCTGGACAGAACATTTGTCAACCACACTACTCATCCTAAGTACCAGAATCAACCGTGTTACAGAGTTCAGTTCCAATGCATTGGCCTCTGGTACATTTGGCGGTGTGACAGGGGTGGGCCAGGGAAAGTTGAGATCCACACCCTGGCCAAATCACCCCTTGCTGCCACCCCTTTGTTGGCACAATGCAAGCCAAAGCCCACACATTTAAACAAGAACATATCAATTGGGTGACCAAGAACCTAAAATCCTGCTATGCCTTGGGTGGTCCAGTCTATGCCCAAAATCCTTGCACAGTAAAACTTGAGCCTGACCACCTTGGGTTCTTCAGAACCATAGCTGTCTATGACAACCAAACTTACTGGATTGAAGAAGCCCAAGGCAACACCAAGACACTACATCCCAACTGATTGCACCCCTGTTGCTCTGTACCTGCCCATAAAGGTTTCATATGTAGCTCTCTGGATCTTCTGCAGACCCAAATTCTAGTGCTAGACAACAAACAGGGGGCAAGGGGGTGTTGCAACCAACATCAACACCTTGCCTACCAGCATGTCTTAAGAAACATAGGGGTGCTCACAGAGCTGCCCCATGACGTATCTAATGGCACAGGATATTATCCTGCCAATGTCAACATATGGGCAATACCCTCAAATCAGGGGTGTAACCAATCTTGAGTAATGATACCTCAATTAGTTATTAGCTCACACCTTAATTGGATCTTGCCACAAGCCACCCCCTGATGGACTGATGGCTCCCCTTTTCAGTAAATCAACTACTGCTTCCCAATAAAGCTAGTTTCTTCTTATTCTCTGTCCTTTTGAATGTTGTCTTCCCGATCCCAAATGCTGAAACTTAGCTAGTTCAGCTGCAAAAAAAGAATTTGATCTCACTTCCCCTAAGGCAAGTCCATCTCAGCCACAGAGGTCAGATATACAGCTATATAGAAGTGTAGCAAATCAATTGGAACTGTGGGTTTAATCTTAAGCAGCCTGTTGCTCCCCATTTGATCTTGATCTGCATGTTCTTAAGTTGGATAATCTATCCAGTAAGCTGCTTTGCTATGGTGGCAAGGTTCTCCCCTGCTTAAGAATCAGGCAGCAGAACACAAGCTTATTGAATTATGAGTCACCTTGATTCTGGTTTCCATATAATTTTGGTCACGCTTCACTGGGTTCAGCCTGCATGGTTTCAAAGGTGTGTGTAAGGTAATTTATGGAAGGGTGAGCTAATTCAGTTGGCTACTTAGTCATTGACTTTAAATATAAAGTAGTGTGGGAGTTGGTTTGACTTGGGACCTTGCACCCCAAATGCATGTAAGCTGGAGTTACAAATGGATATCAGAATAGGGTTGCGGTGGACCAACTCTGGACAGAAAACTGGACTTTGCCCAGCTCTCCAAAATATGGATCCTTAAAGAAGGTTTAAATAGGAATATATATAGAATCCACAGTTTTTGGAAATGATAAGAAAAGTTGGGGGTTTATCTGGGGGTGGTCTGCTGCAACCCTGATCCAGACTCACTTTTAATAAACTAATGTTGGTGGTTAAAAGTTAGTAGGTCTCTATAATGAATTAGTTTGATTCTAAGAATAGAGTGCATGGTATCAGCTAGGGCTGTGGTGGATCAGAAATGATGGCTGCTTTATAAAAATGCTGGCATCTGTTTCTGTCTTGCACCACTGGTGGCGGATCGTTCTTTGGATCTTTTTTAAATAAAGTGATGTATTGAATTTTTCTTAGTTTTAGAATGTATAAAATACATGAGATTTAAAATGATATGGTTTAAAAATTAAATTTTTATTGAAAATATATATGTTTTTTACTCTTCTGGAGGAAGAAAGCCTTTTGCACTTTGATATGGTTTTAAATTTTTTTGATTCCCCTAAGCTAGGGGAATCCGAAAAGCAAAAATGCGACACAAAATGTGCTGATTACAGTAAATGCCGTAATCACGTTTGCATCTGTACAGCCTTAATATCAACAAGGTTTCGGGAGGCCTCGTTTGCTATGCAAATCAATGAGGTCGGATTAGACTAATAATATATTAGGGTTTCAAGTCAACCAGAGATCTTCACAGATGTGGGCTTGTGGGAATTGGATCGTGCACGACGTCTGGATGTCTAATAACGCACACGATTATAACCGAACTGGGACAGGCACCCAATAGCGGCCAAGATTACAGTGCTGACAAGCATTATCGTGACGGTGCTATCTGGAGTGGAAGTAGTAAACGAGGATACAAAGCCTCTAAAGCCAGTATTGATGTAGAAGTCAAGACCAAACATTACAGCAAACGCTCCACTGACGCTGGTGAAGGCGATGATAATAAAGTCGGTGGCAAAATATGCCAAGATAAACATGCCCGAAACTACGATGGCACCAACGATCCATGCGACATTGGTTGGGAGGAGACCCGTGCTGGTAAGCAGCTTCGTCAAGCAGATGCCGACAAACCCACCAAGGATCGCAATGCTCAGACTTACCAAGCACATTCCAATCAATCCGCCAGTAATAGCGGCAATCAACACAACCAGAGTACTGAGAAGAGTGAACTGGGTGCTCTTCTGGATGGTTTGCATGGCGTACAGAGCCCCTCCTCCCAGAAGCAGGGCGCCGGCAATAGATGCAATGATGTGAATAAGACACTTGCCAGCAAACAGGAACATCAGCCCCACTACAATAAGGATGGCGCCCAAAAACAAGGGAACCCAATTCGGGGTTAACCCAGTCAGCTCGGCCGGCTCGGCCAAGACTGAAGAGAGGGTGGCTAAGGCAAAGACGGCTCTTGTTAAAGAATTCATAAATCCTCAGGTGACATGGGAAGCATTAAATACCTTAACCATGCTATTTTTAGAATGTTCAGTTACTCTTGGCTAGGGATGCTTCAGGTCTGGCTAGCTTCTGGCTTCGAGTTCTTGCATCCGAGACGGAAGTACATTATATTTTAGTATTTTAATATAAGTCTTTATAAGAGTGACCCAGAGCCAGAAACTGCTCGTGTCTGCCTGGGGCTTGGCCGACGCAGTCCTACTCTTGACGTAACCCAGATTCACCATAAGTTATATTTAGAATTAATATTAACGTGATTAGCTATTGTTGTGGTATTCTAGAAGAAGTATAATTAAAGGCATCGTAGTAGGATAATATTGATAAGCTTGTGAGTGTTTATTTGGATATATGAATTTGAAGAGGATGATGCTTAAACACCATCTTGGGATGAAGGCATATGTGGGTGTAATTGATTGCACACAAAATATATGAGGTATTTGCAGGACCATAGTCTATGGCGCATAATCTATTGTTATGTATGTAGCCTGGCGGAGCGGCATGATTTGCTGGGAACCAGTACGCTATTCAATCACTTGCATTTCATCAAACGAACCAAGTTCCAGATCGAACATGACCTGATTTTAAATGTGTTGATTCAAAACAGTATTTTTAATTAGTGTTAATAAGAAGTGCAGCTAAGCATCCTGACTTTCAAATACTAGATTATAAATCCATCTCCCCTTGGTCGAAGTATAAGCTTGTAACTAGCATAAAGGCTTGTGTATTTTTTAAATTCTCATTAGACAAGGTGTTTTAAACAAACAGGCTCCATCTCCACTTCCCCAAGGTTTGACATGAACCCTGCTGCCAGGATGCAGCGCTCTTTGCCCAGCATTGAGCTCCTATTTATGAGCCACGAAGAAGTTAAATTGATGGCTAACAACGATTGCTAGCAAGCTGGAAATAATATATCTAGCTTGTTACAATTGGAAAAACCCTTGCTGCCTAAATCTTCTGCAGCCAATCACACTGTACCGCGGGTAAAAGTCGAATTCCAGCTGATGCATCGTTAGGCCGAGGTTTAAAACTCATATTCAATGCCAAGCTGGGGTTGTGGTGGACCATTTTGGACCATCTTCCGACTTTTGCCCTCTTTTGGATGGCAGACCCAGATCCAATCTTATTTTTTGGATTCCATAAGGGCTGCAGCGGTTTTGAGCCGACGGCTGCTTTATAATAACATAGCCATCTGAATCAAATCTTGCCCAGATTTGTCCAGAATCGGGACTACCCTACATCCACTGGTGTAGGGCTGCGGCGTCCCACCCCCAGACAAAACCCGGATTCTGCTCAAAGTTTCTGAAAATGTGGAAGGTAGTATATTTTCTATTTTAAGCTTGATTTTAAATCCGATCTTCTGGAATCCCCGAAAAAAGAAAATATTTGTCCGGGGGTGGGAAGCCACAGCCCTACACCAGTGGATGATCTGTTTCAGATATTATATTATTGTCACAACATCTACGATTACTCCCTCTCAGGAAACTAATTCCTTGAGTGATTCCCCAACTAATAATTAGGTCAGTGTCACTTTCTATCAGCTGCTCATATTACATGGGGCTCAACCCATCCGAGTCCTAAATAGAACACTATTTGGACAATCCCCATGACTACCATGACATACATGGACAATATGTGGCTTCTCATGATACTATATAATACCCCTCTTCTATATCCAATAAACTATCATTCTCTTCTTAATTTCCCCTTTATTTTTTATTATACTTCTCAGAAGTATATACTCAACAGTGGTTGTCGTAAATCGCACAATTAAAGCTATTTCAATATGGCCTTCAAATCGTGATAGTTGTGAAGATTTGGCTGGGTTCACGTTCGACTTCGGAAATCCCTTGCCTTTCGCAAATGGGTCTGGTTCAATATCCACACATTCCGGATTATTGTACCTGTCTGTGGTTGATCCTGGTATGACCTAATCCCAACGTGACCCCCTCAGCCACTCTGTCTTACTATTGAGTGATCACTGTCCCTTACCTACTATTTAAAGTAGAATCATTTTTCCTAATAAAACCAAGTTTATCCACATTTGCGTTGGCGTTTATAATCTTCAAGCTTTTCCTGTCCTTTCTGCCAAAAGGACATTTACATCTCGTTTTTCAGGAAATTAAGGTATGTGTCCTTAATTTTGCCCTGAAGGCTAACCCAAGGCTAGCTTTGAACCTCAAATCTTTTGTTATAAATATTTCCCACCGTGTCCTCCAGGATGTCGTCCCCTGGAGCCAAACACAACAAAATGGTGCTCACTATAAGGCTGCAAGCCCCTCGGTTACCCTGTTCCCGCGCGCATTCTCTGGTCCTTCTCCCTTTGTTTCTGAAGTACCCAATCAACCCAAAGTTTCTAGTCCCCCTCTAGAAGAAGACATCACCGATGCCCCCTCAAATCCTATGGTATTGGTTCTGTCTCCTGGGCCCGTGTGGGCCCCCTTCCCGCTTTCTCTCTCAATTACAAGCAAGCTCATGCTGCCGCCTGCTCCCTTCTTCATTATGGCACGGTAGCCATGCACTCTATCCCTGGCCTCCATCCTGGGTATGTTTCTGAAGACCTGTACTCCTTCCTTTTGGACTTCAGTCTCCCCCCCGCTTTGATGGAATCCATGGATACAATTGGTGAGTTAGTTAACCGGTTCATCCAGCCTGTCCTAGTTCACCACCAACTTGCCTTAGGATCCCAGAATCAAATATTGGATGCTGTAGCCACCACTGTATTAAATAACCATGCTCAAAATATGGCCTACCAAGAATGGTCACACAGTCTCTTTGCTTGTATTTCTGATAACCAGTGCAACTCATTGGTGTCACAGAAGTACCTAACCACCTCCCTGAACTCCCTTTGTTCCTCGCTACCTGGATACATAAAGGATCAACTATGCAAATTGGATGAACATCAGGCAGCGTGGCGTGAGAAAATTGAGGCCTTTCTGCTGAACCATTGCCAGGATTTTGAGACTCTGGTTAGTGAGCTTAATCAGTTCAGAGAGCATGTCAACTCACAACTTGAATTGATAGGAGCTCATGTTGATACTTGGGGCTACCACCTACATCATCAGTATGGCCTGGATAAGGCTGCACTAGGCGACACTCTATACCGGGTGCAAAATTATGTGGATGACAGGGTAGCATCTATTGAGGTGACTCCTCCCGCTCCTCCTGTTGAGACCCCATCTGATTTTGAAACCAAGTAATGGGAGGGAATTGCCAAACTCAAGGCTACCACTTGACACCAAGCTTCTGTGCAGAACCCCTCTCCAGTTGATCCAATGCCTGACCCTCGTATTGCCTCCCTCACTGATCAGGTGGCTACCTTACAAGGTGAAATTAAGTACTTAAGATAGTGCCTTTCCAACTCTGAGGATTCATCATCTGAATCTGAAGAGGAAGGTGATGTTGTTAATACTCCTGCTCATGACAATCATGGTTGTTGCCCTGGTCTGGAAGGTCAACCCCAGGTCAACTGTGCACGTGTACTAGATCAACTTGCCAAAGTGACAAATGATGTAGCTTATAGACAGGACATATTGGAAAGAGAGGTCCAAAGCCTCACCCGCTTTACTGAGACCCTAAATGGACAAATTGCCCCATTGGTCACTCAGGCCACTTCTCTGACTACTTGTGTCAATGGGATTGCTGGCACCTTGGCAGTACAACAAATCAAGATTGACAAGTTTGGGACTGCTTTGCCACTGCCAGAGATATTAGTGGACAGAACAGCTCTACCTTGGACACTCTAGAGGAAAGCCTTTGACTCCTCTGGGCTAGAAAACCTGCTGCTGAGTCCAAGTTTGAAAGCAACCCACATATTAACGTCCTCAACCCTGGTGAAAACAGTCAGTCCTCGTCCTCTTCCATTGATCTGAACTACAAACCAACCTTCAAACAGATATGTGATCCAAAAACCTCTACCATTGCCGCCTTTCTAACCATTTACAAAACTGCAATGCAAAGGGCTACCAACAAGCTCAAGAAAGAACACATCCTCACCTGTCTCCATCCCACTTGTCAAGAAGTTGTGGTCCCCAAACTCCCCTCCATTGTCACTTGGGAAGACATGAAGCGCCTCCTTATTGAGGAGTTTGGAGGAGATCTCAGCTTGGAGATCACAAATAATGCATTTATGCACATCACCTTTAAGCCCAAGGAAACCCTGGCTGAGTTTGCAGATTGTTTCTACATTGAAGGCCAACAGTTAATCACCAGTTGCCAGTTAACTCCACAGGAAGCCTACACGGCTTGCTCAAATGCATTGAAGGTGAAACAGATTTTATGCCTACACTTTAAGGCACACAAGGCTTTTCTCACTTCCATGAAGAGTATTAAGACTCTCTTACAAGACATGCATTTGACCCATGGAGGAACAGTGGTACACAAAAATAAGGCCAGCAATGCCGGGACTACCTCTTGTACACCGCACATTATGACCCTGGGTGCTGGTGGACAGGCTAAGAGGCAAGGTTTTCATAACTGTGGCCAAATCAGGCACCACTCCTGCACTTGCAATAATCCTCAAGTGGAAGGTTGTGACCCCAAGGAACAGGCGGGAAAAGAGAGGTCAGCTTAGAGACAGAGACACTCTCTGCTGACCAATCTCCCCCGTCTCCCCTTGATCCTCCGACTGATGAGGAAGCTCCGTCTGCCTCTGGCCCACTATCCTTCATCTGTTTCACAATCTCTCCAGTGATTCAGAGCCTGAGGATTCTGATAGTTATGGCTATTCTGTCTTGGCTGTTCTGGAAACTATCTCTGTCCTATACAAGCTTTGCTCTGGAAAGACTACCACCACTTCCTGTGTACCTGCAAGTGA
Organism: Entomophthora muscae; assembly: GCA_014839935.2. Classification (NCBI taxonomy): domain Eukaryota; kingdom Fungi; phylum Entomophthoromycota; class Entomophthoromycetes; order Entomophthorales; family Entomophthoraceae; genus Entomophthora; species Entomophthora muscae. The sequence goes on from QTSX02006399.1 coordinate 567,483, forward strand.
AGCTAAGTCTATGGTGGCTTGCCCTTAACTAGCTCAAGCCCATCAACCTCCCATCTTGGTTAATTTTTCCAAAGAAGCTGCCAAACTAGCCAACGCTCTCTTTCAAAATGTGACTGTATCTCTCTGCTACAGACTGTATATAAGGAGATTCCTGCGTTACAGTGCATGCTAGCTAAATGGGAAAAGGAGCTAGAAGCTGTGCAAGATGTGTTAGCAGTCTTGCCCCCCTTTGGGAAAGATACAACCTGTGTGGAAGTATCAATCCAAAAGGTTAAAATCAACGCCATCTTGGACACAGATTCCCCAGTCAATGTGGTATCTTCCAAACTAATGAAGAAACTTAAGTTGGCCCCTGACCTCAACTACACGCAGTTGTATGGCACAGCTGGTATGGCACAAACACAAGCCATTGGTGCCTACTCTTCTCTACCCATGAGGTTTGGGAAACTCCTCATTGCATCCCCTGCTGTTGTCCTTGAGAATGAAAGCTATGACCTCTTGGTTGGTATGCAATTCCTCCGAGAGTATAATGGGATTGTAAACTTACAAGATGGATACCTTTTGCTCTTGGGATATGAGGTTCCTTTGATTTTTGAGGAACCTCCGCGCCTTCCAGGGAAACATCTTAAAACTTGTGTGCTTGAGTACCCTACAGGTATCTTCTCTCTCAAGTATAAGACCCACTCTTCCAACATGTGTACCCCTCCTCCTTCCTGCCCTGTGGAAGAAGGGGTACCTCTGCTAGCACCTGCGGCTATTACCATCCCCCTGGGCTCTCAAGTGGTGATTGATTCCCAGACTTCTTACAAACTACCTGAAAAGTCATTCTTGGAACTTTACTCACCTTAATCCTTAAGTTGTACAGAGCCCCCCCTGTGTCCTGGGATTTTAGATCAAACCCACAAAGAGCCTGTACAATTACTGCTCGCCAACCTGATGGCCCTACCCATGCAGGTGACCCGAGGCCAGGTTGTGGGACATGGTCGTATACTGGGAGCAGAACAGGTGACCTTCCTATACCCCTTCGGAACTTTTAGTGATTTTAATCTACCTGAGGACAATCCTCAAGTTCTCTCATTGTTCACTGCTGCTGATTTCCCCCAACTGTCTCCTGTTCAACAAAAAGATGTGTTGGACCTACTCAATCAGTTCAGCAACATCTTTGCCTCTGGTCCTACGGACTATGGCCTAGCTAAAGGGGTCATCCATCAGATTGATACTGGGGATTTGCCCCCTTTTTGTGCCAAAACATACCGTTGTAGTAGGGTGGAAGATGATCAGGTGTCTAAAGAGCTCAAACAACTTCTGGACGCCAGGTTACTAGCTCCTTCCCAAAGTCCTTGGGCTTCCCAGTTACTGATCCTCAAGAAGAAAGATGGCAGACATCACATTGTAATGGACTATTGCCGCCTGAACTCTCTCACTAAGAAAGACTCATACCCCTTGCCCAGAATTGACAATGCTCTCAGATGGCTGGGTGGTTCCAATTTTTTCTCAGCCATGGATCTAGCCTCTGGATACTGGCAAGTTGACTTATCTTCTAAAAATAGATAAAAGGCTGCGCTTATCACCTCAAAAGCCTTTTTGAACCCACTTGTATGCCCCAGGGACTCTTCAATGCCCCTGCCACATTTCAACGGGCTATGGACTCCATTCTACAAGAACTAAAGCTCTCTTGTGTCCTTGTATACCTTGATGACATCACTGTGTTCAGTGCTACCTTTACCAATCACTTGGAACACCTCAAGGCTGTCTTAATCAAGATTTGCAAAGCTGGATTAAAACTTAAACCCTCCAAGTGCTCCTTCTTCAAGGAATGTCTTGAGTTCTTAGGTCATGAGATCACTCAAACTGGAATCTGCCCCATGAATAATAAGGTGGAAGCCATTGACAAGATGCTACCACCCACAAATCTTCAAAAGGTTCAAGTATTCCTTGGTATGATGGGATACTACTGACAGTTCATACCTGACTTTGCTGAACTGAGTGAACCCCTTGTCCAACTGCTTTGCAACATCCCCTTTGAATGGAATGACAGCCAACAACAATCATTTGAAGCGCTGAAGGCCAAGCTCAAGGAGGCTCTTATCCTAGTCTATCCTGATTATGACAAAGAGTTCATCTTGTACACTGACGCTAGTGGAGTAGCTGTGGGTGTCATCCTTGCCCAACTTGACAATGAAGGCGTGGATCAACCTGTAGCCTACTTCTCAAGGGTCCTCAATAAGCATGAGAATAACTACAGTATCACTGAGAAGGAATGTTTGGCTGTGCTACATGCAGTGAAACAGTTTTGACATTACATCTATGGGACCCACTTCACGGCAGTCACAGATCACTCCTCCCTCAAATGGCTGCAGCAGTTGAAGGAGCCTGAAGGTTGACTAGCATGTTGGGCTTTGTCCCAACAAGGATATGATTTCACTGTGATACATTGTCCTGGGGCCCAAAATCAGAACGCTGATGGCCTGTCCAGAATGCCAATCCTAGTTATCCATCCCACTGACGCTGATTGTCTATACAAGTTAATAGGGTATCCTGACTTTTGGACCACTGAGCCAGAGGACATCCACTTGGCTCTACAGACCCTATCCAAGGACACTGTTATTTGCATAGAAAAAGCTTCAAAAAGGTTAACAATGCCTACCTACTCTACGTTCACCCTAGCATGAGGATAGCCATCATCCTCCAAGCTCACATTAACACTGGCCATGGAGGCATAGCCAAGACTCATGATTGGTTGTGCAAGAACTTCTATTGAGAGAACATGTGTCTCCTGATCCCTGATGTCCTTGCTTTCTGTCACTCCTGTCAACTAAAATGCCCTTGCCTGTCCCAACACCAGTTCAAACTCATCCCCTCAAAGCATGCCTTCCACACAGTGAGTATTGATGCTGTTGGACCTTTCCCTTGGTCTAGGTCTGGATGTTGATTCATCTTGGTTGCTGTAGACCACTTTAGCAAGTGGGTTGAAGCCAGAGCAACAAAGGATATAACTGCTAAGACCACAACTACTTTATTGCTGCAAGAAATTTTCTATTGACATGGCTGCCCTCAAGTCCTGCTCTCTGACAACGCTACCAACTTTAATGCCTGTCTCATCACTTCTATTGTCAAAGCTATGGGAACTCACCAATTGTTCTCCGCGCCTTATAACCCCTCCACCAATGGAACTGTCAAACGAGCAAACTCCTCTCTGGTATCCATAATGAGAAAGCTCACACTCTCTGACGCTGCCAACTGGGATATGTTCCTCCCTGCTGCCATTTTTGCTTACCAACTCAGTAGACACCGCGTGATAGGCCAGTCTTCTTTTGCCATGCTGTATGGATGTGAAGTGGCTACCCCCTCAATCTTGGGACCCCCTTTTATCAAATTTGATACATCTGCAAATCCTGAAGCCCATGTTGGAGACTTAACCAATCATATCATTGACATTCAGGCAACTGCATACTCTACTGCTTACAAGGTTAAGGCCCTGGAGCTCTCCCTGTCCAATGCTGCTAGAGACCCCCTCCCTAAGTATAAAATATGTGATCTAGTTCTCTAATATCAGAATTGTACAGGTGGTAGAGCCCACAAGCTGGATTCCCTCTGGGTTGGGCCCTGTGAGGTCACCTTTAAGAAGGGTGTTGACTATACAGTAAAACTGCTGTCTTCTGGACATCCTTTTGCCCGTGTTTGTTCCAAGTTTCTCCGCAAATACCACCTCCCTGTGTCCAATCTTGAGGGGGGAGATGTTGTAAATTGCGCAATTAATGCTATTTCAATATGGCCTTCAAATTGTGATAGTTGTGAAGATTTGGCTGGGTTTGTGTTCAACTTTGGAAATCCCTTGCCTTCCGCAAATGGGTCTGGTTCAATATCCACCCATTCCGGATTATCTTACCTGTCTGTGGTTGATCCTGGTATGACCTCATCCCAATGTGACCCCCTCAGCCACTCTGTCTTCCTAATGAGTGATCACCGTCCCTTGCCTACTATTTAAAGTAGAATCATTTTTCCTAATAAAACCAAGTTTATCCACATTTGCATTGGTGTTTATAATCTTCAAGCTTTTCCTGTCCTTTCTGCCAAAAGTACTTTTACATCTCTTTTTCCAGGAAATTAAGGTATATGTCCTTAATTTTTCCCTGAAGGCTAACCCAAGGCTAGCTTCAAACCTCAAATCTTTCATTATAAAGATTTCCTGCCGTGTCCTCCAGGATGTTGTCCCCTGGAGCCAAACACAACAATGGTAGCACAGGCAGGTTATCCACACCTATAAAACTTTAAGGAAAAAATTCCTCCCAAGAAAAGAACCCAGCAGATGGCACTCCTAACCAGCTGGAGAAGATACCAGGAAGGTAAGGACATCCTCATGGGATATACTGTATTCAACAGTATCCCCATACCAACCAGCCAGTACAACTTCCTCAGTACCCAAGGAGTCCTGAACCTGTCTTCAATCCAGGACTTTCAGGACTGAGATTTTAATTCTCAACTGATATTTCCTATTTTTTGATATTTATGCCAAGACTTCTGTCTGTTTTTTGTTTCTCCTTTACTTTCTTTGATTGCCTATATTTCCGCAAATACTGAACCATTTCAACCCAAACTGGTGCCAACCAAAAGCCCACAGTTCCAGCTTTTGATATCTTACTCCTGACAGTATATTTCTAATTTGAAATCATTAGTTAATCTTGCTTAAAAATAATTTCCCTATCATATCCTTTTTATATAATTGGGTATAAATCCCCTCACAGGTCTATTATTCCAAGCAATTCAATCTCCTCCTACTTAGGCTCATCAATAAAACTATTGTATTGATCCTAGCTGTATATCTTGTATCTTTGAGAAATAGTAATTTGCTGGTGATAGTTGAGCACAGGCTTTGATACAGCTGCAGCTGTTGTTGAAAAAAGCCTGAAGTCTTACACAGTCAATATCAGTCCCCAGCACAAAATCAATGGTTTATTTTTATCAGGGATCTGGTCTTGGGCGGCTGTCCCATTGTTTTCAGGGTTAACTTGGGCCAGGTTTTTTGCAGGTAAAGCCCCCCATAAGAGATGAGCTAACTTAAAAAGGTAGGAGATGGACTTTACCACCCAGGATCACAGACTGGCAGCCAGGATTATTATGTCAATCACCCCAGTGAGTATGGTGTACACAATCCAAAGCAACTTGCTTGTGTGGTCAGTTAGGAGGTTAGGCAAGGAGGCAGAATTTGGCTTGGAGATCACAGGGGTTCTATATCTGTCAGGATTCATCTTTCTTTTTAGCTACTAGTATTTTAAGTCTCTTCTTTTTTTGACTTTTCTCCAAACTTGGCTCATGGTTTTTCCCCACAGCTTTCACTGCACCTTCCTCTTTCATTTACCATTCATTTTAAGTTTTAATTGGCTTTTCCTAGCCTTTTTTAAAAACTTAATAGTGAAAAAACACCTTATCAAAACTACCTCACCTTTTGCCACAAATTTGAACTCTGGATATTTACGCTCAAGTTAGTAATTTTACTTCCAAATCCCTTACCTTTTGCTTTACACCTGCTTATGCGTCCCAGGCCTTTAGGCTTAGTTTTTCCTACCTTTTTGCTTGCTCAAACAACACCTGAGCATTGTTGTAACTTTCCCACACCTTCTCCTGGCTTCCTTGTGTTTGATTAACTTTTTGAAGTTAACTTGATCACCTATAATTTTAAAAGCCTATTCTATCCATTATGACTACTTACCAACTTTGGTTAAATCTTTAACTCAAATTTGCACCTCACATTAAAACAGAATAAAAGGTTTGGGTTTTCCAGTATCAACAACAAGTTGAGATTGTTTGACTTGCACCCCAAAAAGGTACTTGTTAGGCTTTGTGACTTGTGTTTTCCTCTTTAATTTTTCAAAAAAGCAGGCTCAACCCACCAACAAGGTTTTGAGTAAGCAAGTTTGTGACCTGCAACCCAATTATCCGGCCATTTGAAGCCATACTAGGAAGTCAACTTGAAAGCCAAATCCAACAACATGAACAAATACTTATTCCTTACAATTGATACCTTGTTTTGGCGCTTAACTCATATCCAGGATCAAGCCACCCCCTTCATCATCCCACTGTGTGATCAACATTATCATGTTCCTGTTATCCATGACTCACATTAACTATATAATCATTATCTCTCAATAAAGAATATTATCTAGTTTCTAAATAAAAACCCTTGTAACTCTGCTAAAACAGCACAGTTACAACATTGGTAGCAGAAGTAGGTTCCCCATCCTACTTTATTCCCCAAAATTCCACCTGTTGCTTGTACTTACCGCGAGCAACAAATCCTTGATAGAATCACGCCTGGCCTCCTGCTAGACTGGACTCTGTACACCCCTGGTGCCGAGATACCTGATGGTTCTGTCTTGTACCAGAACACAGTGATCCCACTGCCTGCCTTCAACGCCATGTCTACACAAGGGTTCTTCTAGACAGCCGCCACCATTCCACAACCAACTGACAAAAGCACCATGCCTGCCTACATAGCCCAAAGACTCCAAAGTGCTGCCTTGGAACCTTTCATTGGGGCCAACAACAACAACACTGCCGCATGAATCCCTTCCTCCCAGAGCAAGCTGGCCCAGATGAAGTGCCTGCAGCAATTTTGAATTGAAGAAATCTCCATCTGACTGACCTACAACGCTGGCACCTGGTGCAACAAATGGCACAAAGAACATACCAAGAAGAACTGAGATACCTTCAAACAAACTTCTTGGCAAGATTCATGATTAAGGACACTGTGCTCATGATCATACATCAAGTAAAGAGCTTAACCCAGACAGGCACCATGAAGGAACTCACTTGCTCCTACAAGGAACTCCAACTATGCGCACCCTCTGAAATGGCCTTTGACACCCCAGCCACACACCTCATGTACTATGACGCACTCAAATTGCATGTAATGAGTCATGTGAATCTGGACAAGGTGACTAACCTACAGAGTCTGTATTGCAAGGCGGAGAAAGCAGAACAAACATCCAACACTCTCCATAAGGCGCAAACTGGAAAACAAGAAAGACCCAAGGATTCTCACACAGGCAGGCGTTCCACTCAACCACCCCCTGGAAACAGCAACAACAGTGCAAATCATAAGCCCACAGGCTCAAATGGACATGGAAACAGGAATAACAGCCTATCAAACCATGCTCATTTCCATATCACTACCACACAAGATAAAAAAGGCAAGGCAAAAGCCTGGGGAGAGCACTAGGCAAGCCAAGCTCTCCTTGCACAACTTCTCACTTGCCCAACAATGAATGCCAACCCAAGAATGTGGACCAGTGTCCAATGATCCAAGTGCCCTTGGAAGACCTGGTACTTTACACCATTGCCAGACATCTCAATAAACTGATGTCTTCCCCTTTCTGCTTTTGCAGTTACACAGGCTTGGCACTCCTAGTCTTGGGCGTGAATTGAACCCTAATCAACAGCAGCGTTGTGGATAAGTTTAAGCTAGCCACCTATCTTTTGCGGATTAAAAATGTGGTTTTGGCTGATAACCATCACATTGCCGTAATAAGGAAACCGCCCCCTTCTCTGTCATGCTGGAGAACCTGCATTCCACCATCCAAGGGCCCGTCATTGACTTTCCAAAGTTTGACATTGTACTGGGTTTGGATTGGTTGAAAAAGAACAACCCTCACGTAGACTGGGCAACCTCAGTATTGACCATCAAATGTGAAGTTGTCAACCACAAGTCCTACCCTGACTCAGTGGATTAACTCCTATACAACCACGTCTTTGTGCACATTACAGGGACCCTGAGCAAAAGAGAAGATCTCAAGGCAATTGACTGGGACTCCTGCCAGTACAATATCATACACTTCAAGGATCAACAGGCTGCCTCCACACCTCAGGATTGCAAAATTGTGGCCCGCCATCCAGAACTTGCCATGGCAGATGCTCTCTTGTGCCTGTATGTCCGTGCCAAAAGAGGAGAAAATGGGCTTAACCCAGACTGGCCCCTCTTGGTACTTTGGACAAAGGACAAAGGCTCCCCCACTGGCACAACCAACACAACAAAATAAACAGTCATTAAGAACAAACACTTATTTGCAGACATGTATGGAACCTTGCATCAAAAATGTCCATTGGAACCACAATCCCTTATATCCCCACAATAGCAAGTTGATACCATCCTAAATTACCATAGAGAACTAGGGCACACCAAGAGTTGCAACCTATATGAGTTCCTTAAACACAAGGCCTGGTAGTCAACCTTGTACCGTGAAGTTCAGGAAGTCTTGGACCAATGTGAATTATGTGAGAAATTTTCAAAAAGCAAAACCCCACCTAAGTCAGTACTACCTATTTGCATGCAACTGCCCTTCAATTTGTGGGCCCTAGACATTGTGGGCCCCATGCCAGGAAAGCATAATGAGAAGAAGTACATCATTGCCGCAATAGACTTCACCACACAATGGCCAGTAGCCCAAGCAGTAAAGACACATACTGGCAATGATGTGTGGTGGTTCATAAGAAAAGAAATAATCAGCAAGTTTGGAAAGCCAGAACTTATGATAACTGACAGAGGCAAAGAATAGACCTTTGAAGACACCAACATATACCTCACCAAGAATGGGGTCAAGCACACTGTGAGAACATCATCCACCCTCAGGCCAATGGACGTATTGAGCGGCTAAATGGCAGCCTCAGAAAGCCTTAGCCAAACTCACTGCCAGGAGACCTGAAGACTGGTATAAGCAGCTATTGACTGCATTACTTGTGTGCCAAACCCAGGTGAAAAGATCCACCAGGAAAAGCCCTTTTGAGTTGGTATACAGCACACAGCCAAATATCATTCAAGCATTGTCAGGACCCAAGCTGAAAATTCCAAGCAAGCCCCCCCCACTCAGATCCCCAGGTCATAGAGGCCAATGGCAATCAAGCAGAAAGAAAAAGCGTCTTCAAAAGACATTTGTCCTCATTCAAGACAGACATGAAGTTGGTGACAGATTTTTGGTCATGAACGTTGACAAAAGCAAGCTACAACCTGAAAAAGATGCCCAGCAATCATCCTAAAGGTAAACAAAAGTAACACTTGCCTTGTACAAGGACTCACAAAGTGCAAAAAAACAAGACCCTACACCATGATCACCTACGACCCTGCAAAGCAAGACAGAAACAACAAGAAACCGCCCTGCCTGCCACAGAACAGCAACTAGTTCAATACAGCGCCTGGGCTCCTGAAAACCTCTCTGACAATCTACCCCCAGAGGAGGCCAACCTTCAGTTGGGGGGGGTGTTGAAACATCAGGCTTGACCTGCCAATAAGGTTCCAACCAAGAAGTTTTGTGACCTGCAACCCAATTATCCAGCCACTCAAAGCCAGACTAGGAAGTCAACTCAAATTGCCAAATCCAACAACATGAACAATGCTAATCCCTTAAAATGAATACCTTGTTTTGGCGCTTGACTCATTACCAGGATCAAGCCACCCCCTTCACCATTCCACTGTGGGATCAACAGAATCATGTTCCTGTTATCCACAGTTCACAATGACTATATACTCTTATCTTTCAATAAAGATTATTATCTAGTTTCCAAATATTTTCCCCCTTGTAAATCTGTTAAAACAGCACAGTTACAACAAATTTTTATTCTTGTATATTTACATCTTAGTTTCACAATTCTATTTGGCTACATCCTACATCAGTTAAGCAATTTTTATAGTGGAACACATACTTTAATTGTTGATATCATTAACCTGCCAGCTAGTGCTGACCATTATCCTGACTTAGAAATCAACTTTTTAACCAAATCTTTAGTCATTAAAACTGGTTTTTATTTTGTTTTCTTAAGTTTAATAAATTGTCTTAGTCCCTGCTTTGCTTCATATAAGCTTTTAGGAGCCTTAGTGCAGTTACTGTTGCAAACCTTGCCTACCTTTTTATACTTGACAAACATAATTATTCTTGTTTTAAAGGCCTTAGTTTACAATAATTTACCTCAAGCCTTCAGAAAATACAATATCTCAACTTCTAATGACAATATACCAGAATTAAACTTCTCTTTCTCAACCATTCTTTTGTTTGTATTAGCAGTTACAATATTTTATGCCTTAGCTTTGTCTTTCCTGTTATATCTTGTTTTGTGTCAGGTAGACAGTCATAGGTAGAGGCATTGGGCAGCTTAGGATGAGGTGCAGCCAAGCCGGCTGGTAAGGCCCATCATAGAATGGGTGCTAACTTGATAAGGTAAGATATAGATTGCCCAAGTAAGGACCAGGGTCTGGAGTTGGGGACCATTGAATCCACCAATCCTGTCAAAGTAATGTAGATTACTCCAAACAGTTGGGTAAAGGTGGTCTCGGCTGTGGCGGTAGGTTCCAGTGGGTGGTCTGGTCTTGGGGTTAATGGTTGAGTCATGAGAACAAAGTACACTAGTAGGTAGCTGTAATTGTCCTTGAACAATAAGGGCGGTATCTTGATCCTCTTTCTTTGGGTCCTATGTATTTGGTACTTCTAGTCCTTGCCAATGGGTTGGCAATGAGGATGGTTTCCAAGTTGTACTCTGAGTAGGCCACGTTGGGCGGGTATTCAGTAAAGTGCACAGGTCCAAAGGGGGCTCCCGGGGGACAGTATAATGCCTGGGGAGGTTCAGCAGGTTGATCTCTAGAGGGGGCGGCAACCTGGTTGTCTACTTGGCCAGAATTTAGATGGAAGATCACTAAGACTATGTAGGGTAGAATTTTCTTGAACCAAAGGTTTATAAACTTTATTATCAAAAATGACAATGTGGTCATCACCACACCGCCGGGGTTTTTATACCATGGGACTTTGCTTCTTCAATTTTTGCCAGATTCAGGTTCACAGACAAGGCACTGGCAGGGCATGGATCTTGGCTTACAGTCTTGAGAGCAGCAGATCCAGGTTGTGCCTGCTCTGGCAAATAAAAGTGATAATGCTTTGTTCTGCCACCACTGTTCACTATGTCACCTGAGTAGTTCAATTGTACTACCCCTTCTGGACGGAAGGCTGGCAGTTGCTGGTGATCATTGGCAGAGTTAAAAATAGGTTTTGTTTTAACCTCCTTAAGGCAAGCTTCAACCTCTGCATAGGTTTGGGTCTTGAGTGGCTCAAGGTTGGCATCAATCTGATGACCATCTGGGGAATCGCCCTTGGGAGACTGGCAGTTCTCAGAGTAACTTGTCAACTTGGTTATGCAATTTAGCAAGTGGGCGGGTTCCTGTCCACTTTGTGTGACTTGAGTAGTCTTTGGAGGATCAGGGTTTGATTCCAGAGCTTCCAGTGTTGATTCCAAAGCTCCAGTATTGGCCCTTGGCAGGTTGGAAGTAGGTCCTTCCCCAACCTCCATTAGCCAGGTTACATTTCCTTTGTAGGTATGGGTCTTTGTTGGCACCAGTTTGGAAGCAGGCTTGCAACTATTCAGGAAATCCTCCGTAGTAGGCCGGCAGGTCGCGGAGTAATTTAACAATTCCAGCCTGTGACTTAACAGATCAGTGGGTCCTGGACTGTCCTGGAGGTTTTGATCCACCTTCAGGTAACTGGGGTTCAACTCTTGGGTTTTCAATACAAATATTGAAATGTCATTCATGACATTTTTCTTCTATTTTTAAGAGTAAGCTTCCACACAATAAGAATAATATAAACAACATTTCCACTTCCCATAGCCAGACTGTTATATTAAATAACATTTCTAAATTTAAGCAATTAGCTAATTATTCAGATAGCACCTTCAATTTATTAGCCTTCACACAAGCCCACTTCCTAGCATATCCTTTGGAGTTCAACTCAGACTCTCAAAAGGTTATCTACCTTTGCAAAGCAGCTTGAGGGTCCCATGCATAGCTGGTTCTGTGAGTTGTCTGTTTGTGATCCTTTCATCCTTGAAAGCTATGACTAGTTTGTATCTGAATTGCTTGCACACACTGCTGTGGAAGGAACTGAAGAGGAGTCCACCGCCACCCCAAGCACACACTTCTCAAACTGCAACCAAAGAATAAGCTCCCTGACCAACTACAAAAAGTGCTTCCATCAAATAGAATCTTGATTAAATGCTAACCATTTGAAGCTTGTGACTTATATATTCTTGGCTTAACCCCTGAACTCAAAGCCGTCTTAATCCATCATGACCTACCTGAAGAGTTAGAACCACTCATGAAAACAGTCTCTGAGTGGGGGGGAGAAGTTCAAAACCATATCAAGGCCAGCTCAGCCTTAAATGGCTCTGACTATCACCCAACCTACCTGTTGTGAATGCTGCCATTCACCATGTTTTGATTTCGCCTTTGTTGGGTTATTTTGAGGACAAATCCCTCTCTTTTGCTTTCACCTCCAAAATGAGGCTGGCTCCAAATTGGGAAATACAATTGTTCAGTTTCCTGATTCTGTGCAACTCACTTGCCCCACTCATGCTTGTGATGAGTGATCCTACCGTCCATGTACTGTTTTGTGGTAAAGCTACACAGTATATATTCCCAATTTTTATAGCCAATAAAATTTAAGTTCTATTCATATTTTTTCTTTGTGTCTCCCAGTACTTTGGCACCTCTCTAGCCATGTCTAGTAGATAATATTAAATCAGAGCCACAAGGTAATCACATATCCTTCCCTGCCATTCTAACCAAGACTTAGTACAAATCCAATCCTAAGGTTAGGATTTCCCATTGTGACTCTGTGCTGAGCCTCAGACCAAAACAAAAATGGTGTTCACTACAGGGGATGTAAGCCCCTTGGTTATCCCTTTTGCAACAATGTTTTCATGACCTTTGTTGTGATCTGAGGCGCGGCACAGAGTCACAATAGGAAATCCTAACCTTAGGATTGGATTTGTACTAAGTCTTGGTTAGAATGGTAGGGAAGGCTATGTGATTACCTTGTGGCCCTGATTTAATATTATCTACTAGACATGGCTAGAGAGGTGCCAAAGTACTGGGAGACACAAAGAAAAAAATATGAATAGAACTTAAATTTTATTGGCTATAAAAATTGGGAATATATACTGTGTAGCTTTACCACAAAACAGTACATGGACGGTAGGATCACTCATCACAAGCATGAGTGGGGCAAGTGAGTTGCACAGAATCAGGAAACTGAACAATTGTATTTCCCAATTTGGAGCCAGCCTCATTTTGGAGGTGAAAGCAAAAGAGAGGGATTTGTCCTCAAAATAACCTAACAAAGGTGAGATCAAAACATGGTGAATGGCAGCATTCACAACATTAACCCCCTTTAGATTAGCCTTAGGGGGGTGATACTTGAGGAGGAACTTAGCATAAACGTAAGCAAAAAGGTTGACCACTATAGAGGAGCTTTACTGTATACTGATCCTTGCTTAAAGGTCACTTCTAAGGGCCCAATCCATAATAAGTCTAGCTTATGAGCTCATCCTTCTACTCTGTGTCAATAATACAAAACGTGATCTCCAATGGCAAACTCAGGTAGGGTGGATCTCCCAGCATTGTCAGGGGAGAGCTCTGGCAGTTTTGTTTTATAGGCAGACATGTAGGCAGTAGCCTGTATATTAATGATGCAGTTGACTAGATCTTTGATGTGCTCATCAGGGTTTATGGCCTTATCAGAGAAGAGTAGGGGGGCCCCAGGAGCAACAGGGTAGTGACTTCACGACCATACAACATAAAAAAGGGAAATACCTGGTGACACAATGTTTGCTAAGGCAATTGGCAAAGAGAGCAGCAGATAAATATAGGTTACAGTTGGCGGCGTCAGAGTAAGTAAGCTTCCTCACAATAGAAACCAGAGTTGAGTTAGCGCGCTCAACTGCCCCATTGGTGGAAGATTTAAGGGGGCGGAGAAAGACTGGTGAGACCCCAAGGCTTCAACCACTGAGGTCACTAACTTGGCGTTGAAGTTAGTCCCATTTTCAGACAACAACACCTGAGGGCAATCATGGCAGAAGAATACATCTTGCAGCAGAAAGGCGGCAGTGGTCTTGGCAGTAATGTCTTTAGTAGGACAAGCTTCTACCCACTTGCTAAAATAATCAACAACAATTAGGACAAAGTGGCAATCAGAGCAGGAGCAAGAGAGAGGCCCTCCAGCGTAAATACTGACAGTGTGAAAGGCATGTTGAGGGGGGACTAGCTTAAGCTCATGAGCGGCAACTTTAGGACATTAAGGCTGGCAATCATGGCAATTAGCAATAACATCTGGGATCAGCAAGCAAAGATTTTACCAGAAGTAATTCTTCTAATGACAGGCATGGGTCTTGGCAACGCCCCAATGTCCTGTCTCCTTATGGGCTTGCAGCACCAACAAAAGGCAAAGACTAGGCCTTACATAGGTCAAGTAGTGGTCTTTTACTTTCTTGAAGAGCTGATTGTCACAAATGAGGGTGTCTTCAGATAGCTTAGAAAGGGCAACTCAAACTTCCTCTGTATCACTCTCCCATAATGAAGGATATCCAATTAGTTTGTAAAGCTGGTCAGCTTCAGCAGAGTGTAGAGTGAGGATGGGCATTCTGGACAGTCCATCAGCATTCTGATGTTGAATCCCAGGGCAGTACAGCACAGTGAAGTCATACCCTTGTAAGCGGAGAGCCAATCTAGCTAGTTGTCCTTTGGGTTCCTTGAGTTGTTGTAGCCATTTAAGCAAAGCATGGTCAGCAACCACAGTGAAATGGGTGCCATACACATAGTGGCAGAACTACTTGAAGACATGTAACATAGCAAGGCACTCCTTCTTTTCACACTGTAGTTCTTCTCATGCTTATTCAGGACACAAGAGGTATAAGCTACCGGGTGATCCACACCCTCATCATCCAGTTGAGCCAAGATAGCCCCAATAGCCAGGTCACTAGCATCAGTATATAAGATAAATTCCTTATTGTAGTCAGAATATACTAAGATGGGAGCCTCTCTGAGTTTTTTTTGAGGGTTTCAAAGGCAAGTTGTTGACTGGCGGTCCATTTAAAAGGGATATTATGCAACAGCTGGAACAAGGGTTCACTAGTGTCAGCAAAATCAGGGATGAATTATCTATATTATCCCATCATGCCCAGAAAGACTTGAACTTCTCGCAGGTTGGTGGACAGAAGCATTTTGTCAATGGCTTTGACTTTCTTAGTCATAGGGAGGATTCCTGTCTGAGTCACCTCATGACCCAAGAATTCAAGCCATTCCTTGAAGAAGGCACACTTATATGGTTTTAACTTAAGACCAGCTTCTTGAATATTTATGAACACTTCCTTGAGATGAGCCAGGTGGTTGTTAAAGGTAGCACTAAATACAGTTATATCATCTAAGTACACTAAAACACACAAGAGCTTCAAATGACAGAGAATGGAATCCATGGCTTATTGGAAAGTTGCTGGAGCATTGCAGTATCCTAGCGGCATTTGAGTGGGCTCAAACAATCCTTCAGAAGTGATGAGCGCAGCCTTCTGTCTATCTTTGGGAGAGAGATCAAATTTCCAGTACCCAGAGGCTAGGCCCATAGCAGAGAAGAACTTAGAGCCCCCAAGGCAGTGGAGAGCATTGTCAATTTGTGGTAAAGGGTAGTAATCATTTTTGGTTAAGGAATTCAAGCATCAGTTGTCCATAACAATACAATGACCTACATCTTTCTTCTTCAGTATGAGCAAGGGGGAATCTCATGGTCTTTGGGAAGGAGCAAGCAGTCCAGCATCTAAATTTGCTTAAGCTCTTTAGACACCTGAGCATCTTCTACTTGACTGCAGCAGTAGGGTTTAGAACAGAAGGGGGAGCATCACCAGTATCAATCTGGTGAATGATGCCTTTGGCTAACCCATAATCTGTGATGTCATTAGCAAAGATATCCAAAAACTAATCCAGTAGGTCAAGCATCTCTTTCTGTTGAACCAGAGATATTTTCAGGAAGCCTTAGGCATTGAATAATGATAGTACTTGTGGCTCATCCTCAGGTAAGTTAAAGTCCTGGAATGTACCAAAGAGATAGAGAGATAGGACATTGGGAGCATTCAATAACTTGCCATAGCCAACAACCTGCCCTCTAGACACATGTGTGGGGAGAGCAGTCAAGTTGGCAATCAGCAGTTGAACAGGGTCTTTATGAGAGACATCCAAGATTCCTGGACAGAGATAGGGTTTGTTGTGTCCTAGCAAGGGAAGAGATTACAACTCTAGGAATGTACGCCTGGGCAGCTCATACAATATTTGGGAGTCTAGGATAGTTTGAGACCCAGGCAGAATATTCAAAGCAGAAGTGGCCAAGAGAGGAAACCCTTCTGACGTGGGGCAAGCCATAGGAGGACACTTCATGTTAGAGGAATGTGTACAGTATTTTAGAGTGAAAACACTAATGAGATATTCCAAGGCACATGCCTTGAGGCACTTCCTGGGAACTTTAACTGGCTCTTCAAAGATCACAGGGACTTTATATCCCAAGATAGAGAGGAAGCCGTCCTTTAAGTTGATGATCCCATTATATTCACTAAAGAACTGAGTACCAAATAGCAGGTCATAGCTCTTGTTCTCCAGGACAATGGCAGGCACGGCTAAGAGAAGCTTGCCAAATTGCATGGACAGAGAAGAATAAGCTCCTCTAGCGCAAGTCAAGGAAAGCTCAGCTGTGCCATACAATTGATGATAGTTAAGGTTGGGGGCAAGTTTGAGCTTCTTCAAGCTTCAAGGAGACAACATTAACAGGAGACCCCATGTCTAAGACAGCTTTAATCTTCACCTTTTGGATGTATATTTCCACGCAAGTGGTAGCACTACCAAAGGGTGGAAAGACGGCCAGGATGTCCTGGGCTTTAGCTAGCTCATTGTCCTAGTTTTCCATCATGCATCTCAAGCCTGGAAACTCCTTATAGACTGTCTGGAGAGGGAGCAAGACAGAGAAATTTTTGAACACAGCGTTAGAAACCTCAGCTGCTTCTTCAGAAGACTCAACAAGCACAGGAGATCTCTTGGCTTGGGTGAGGTAAAGGCAAGATACAACCTCCTTAGCTTCAGGCAGAGGCTTTGCAGTTGTAGTAGTCTTCCCAGAACCTAGCTTATAAAGGACTGCAATATTTCAGGGATGGCCAGGACGGAGTACCCATAGGCATCAGGATCTTCTGCATCAGAATTTTCCATGTCAGAGTCATCAGATATGTTGTAAGATAGCAGCAGAATGGGAGGAGTCTCATTGTCAGCAGGTTCAGAGTCAGCAATAGAAGGGGGAACTGGAGGAGACTGGGAAGAATTTTTTACTGAGAGTGACTCCGCCTCTAGGTTGACTGTTCTTTTCCCGCCTGATCTTTGGGATCAGCTCCTTCAACTCAAGGGTTAGTACAGACCCAGGAATGGTGATTTATTTGTCCACAGAGTTGGTAACCCTGTTGTTGAGGAGGATTCTGCAAGTTCATGGTAAGGATATGCGGCCCACGTGAAGACAAACTAGAGGTAGAGGCAGAAAATTTCTCTGCACAACTTTCCCAGAATGGGTAAGGTGCATATCCTGTAACAGTGTCTTTATGCTCTTTATGGAAGAAAGCATGGCTTTATGGGCCTTGAAGTAGAGACACAGGAGCTGGTTAACCTTGAGGGCTTGAGTGCAAGCCATGTACGCTTCATGTGCAGTCAACTGGCGGCTTGTGATCAGTTGTTGTCCTTCCATGTAGATTCTATCTGCAAATTCAGCTAGGGTCTCCTTTGGTTTGAAGGCAATGTGCATGAAGGCGTCCTTCTTCACTTCCAAACTAAGGTCACCACCAAACTTTTCAATCAGAAGCTGCTTCAATTCTTCCCATGTTTCAATGGTATGGCAGCTCTGGCATAACTAACTCTTGGCAGGTTGGGTGTAGACAGGTCAGAATGCTTTTCTTGACTTCATCTGAGGCTCTTCTAATAGCAGTTTCATAGATAGTTAGGAAAGCTGCAATGGTTGAGGTTCTGGGGTCAAAAACTTGCTTAAAGATAGGCTTGAAATGTGCTTCTCAAGTTGGACCATCATTGTTGCTATTGAGTACATTTATGTGTGGGGAAAATTCTGCTTCTTACTCAGTGGGGGCTGCCTGGCCCACAGCTGGTGAACACTATCTTCAAGGGTAGTCAAGGTATCAGCAGTGCAGGTGCCCATATTATTAGCAGGGGCAGTATGCTGCTCAGTAACATCAAGGCACTGACCCTATGAAGTTACTACTGAGGAAAGCTCAGCCATTTGAGAAGTAAGAGGCTGGCCTACCAAAAGGCAAGGGGCAAACCTGTCATTTACTGAATAAGCTACTTCACTTAGTTCTTGTACACCTTTATCAAGATCAGAGTGATCTTGCCTCAGGAGTTCCACTTTGTTGACTAGAGCTATCAACTCTCTATCACAATGGATGCAGGGGGCTCCTGAAAAGCCAGGGCAACAATCATCTTTGCCCACAACTTCAGGTGGACTAACTACAGATGCCATTGCCTCACGCAAAGTAGCAACCTCTTGTTGCAATTCAGCAACCTGAGCCGTCAGCGCAAGCATTTGAGGGTCAGGCTGAAGGACTTCAGTAGGGTAATCCTGACTGCAGATAGATGCTCTTAAATCTTGAATGGCATCACAGAGCCTCTTTTCTCTATCTGCTAGCTTGTCAAATGGAGGAGAAGGCAGTGCATCTGCTTTGGAGGCAGACAGTTCATTTACTTGGGTCAGGAGTTTGGCAATGATAGCAGCGGTAGCAGCCCTTTCTTGATCAAAGTCCTTACCAAGTTTGTGGAGGCCCTTTGCAGCATAGACTTCTACTTGCTGTAATTGGTCAAAGGAATAAGCACTGAGCTTGTTTAGTTGTTGTACAAGTTGTTTGAAGTTGGTGAGATAGGTGTTTAAAGTAGAGTCTACTTGGGCACGCCAGGACTGTTCCAGTTGGTGGAACTCATGAAGGCGCTCTCTGACATACTCATGATGGATAGACACATTCTTTTGATGGAATTGACCAAGCAGGATTGGGAGGTGACAGAGTTGCGCTGATTTTCAGATACTAAGGAAAACAGGGAATGAATCCCTACTGGTAGGCTACAAACTGATCCCAGTGATGGGTGACAGTGGCTTGCAATGACAAAATTTCCTGAGCATGAAGCCCTAATACCATTTGATGATGGATTAAGGCGGTTGTACAAAGGAGGACAATAGATGTTCAGCGGAGCCAGCCACCAAGAGGAGATGCTGGTGAAATTGTGGCGCTACAATCAATTTGTAGTATTCTGCCCAATTGAACTGAAGCTGGAAGCAAGAAAGGCCCCATCACAGGCTATCCCAAGGGCTACCACCATGACTTGTTCCAAGTCAGGGGTACCCAAAGGGTAGGCCACTAGGTGAGGACCACTCCCAAGGTTCAGCACAGTAGGGACAATAGGCGGGTTTGCAATGTCTTCTTCAATAGAAGAAAAGGTGATTTCAGGAAAAGTTGGCTCTTGTATAGGTGGGGGCAAAGATCCTGAAAAAGTAGTTGCAAAGGGGGTGACCAAGGGGCTTACAGCCCCTGTAGTGAGCACCATTTTGTTGAGATCTGAGGCGTGGCACAGAGTCACAATAGGAAATCCTAACCTTAGGATTGGATTTGTACTAAGTCTTGGTTAGAATGGCAGGGAAGACTATGTGATTATCTTGTGGCCTGATTGAATAATATCTGCTAGATGTGGATAGAGAAGTGCCAAAGTACATGGAGACACAAAGACAAAAATTTGAATAGAACTTAATTTTATTGAAAAATAGGAAATAGATTATATAGTGGTTTACAATACCACAAAACAATACCAGGACAGTAGGATTACTTACCGTAAGCATGAGTGGGGCAATTGAGTTGTGCATGATCAAGAAACTGAATAATTTTATTTCCAAATTTGGATCCAGCCTCATTTAAAAGGGCAAAAGCAAAAGAAAGATATTTGTTCTTAAAATAAACCAACAAAGGCAAAATCAAAAGATGGTGAATGGCGGCATTCACAACAACCTTTGCCTCCTCCCATACAAGAGCCAAATTTTCCTGAAATTACCAGTCCTCCTATTGAGGAAGACATTGCCAACCTGCCTATTGTTCCTACTGTGATGAACCTTGGGAGTGATCCCTGCCTAGTGGCCTACCCTCTGGGCACCCCTGACTTGGAACAAGTCATGGCAGTAGCCCTTGGGTTAGCCTGTGATGGAGCCATCCCTTGCCTTCAGCTTCAGTTCAGCCAAGCAGAATACTACAAATTAATTGTGGCTCCTCAATTTCCACAGCATCTCCTCTCAGCGGCTGGCTCTACCAAACATCTATTGTCATCCTTTGTACAACCTGCCTTAGCCCACCATCAAATGGTGTTAGGGCTCCGCGTTCAGGAGATTTCATCTCTACAAGCCGCCGTCACTCATCAATGGGATCAGTTTGTGGCCTACCAGCAGTAGATCCACTCCCTGTTTTCCTTAGTATCAGACAATCAGCACAACTCTGTCACCTCCCAATCCTGCTTGGTTGATTCCATCAAAAGCATGTGCCAGTCTACCCCTGAGTATGTCAGAGAGTGTCTACATGAGTTTCATCAGTTGGAACAGCCCTGGTGCCCCCAAGTAGATTCCACTCTAAACATCTATCTCACCAATTTTCAAAACTTGTGCAGAAATTAAAAGAGTTCAGTGCTTACTCCTTCAACTAATTACAGCAAGTATAAGTCCATGCTGCAAAGGGCCTCTGCAAACTTGGCAAGGTTTTCAATCAAGAAAGGGCTGCTACTGATGCTACCATTGCCAAACTCCAGACTCAAGTAAATGAACTGTCTACCACTAATTCAGATACCCCAACTTCTCCTCCTTCTGATGAGTTAGTGGATGGAGAATAGAGACTATGGGATGCCATTCAAGAGTTAAGAGCGTCTACCTGCAGTCAGGATTGTCCTACTGAAGCCCCTCAGCTTGATCCTCAAGTGCTTGCCCTGACAACTCAGGTTGCTGACTTACAACAAGAGGTTGCTACCTTGCGTGAGATGTTGGTGTCTGTTGTTAGTACAATTGGGGTTGCTTGTGAAGATGGCTGTTGCCCTGACTTTTCAGGAGCCCCCACATCCATTGTGATAGAGAATTGATAGCTCTAGCTAATGAGGTGGGCCATTTGAAACAAGACTACTCTGAGCTTGATAAAGACGTACAAGAAATGAGTGAGTTAATTGATTCAGTGAATGACAGTTTTGCCCCTTGCCTTTTGGTGGGTCTTCTATTACATCCCAACTGGTTGAAATTTCCTCAGTAGTAACTTCACAAGGCCAGCGCCTGGATGTTACTGAGTGGCAGACCACTCTAGCTAATAATACAAGCACCTGCACTGCTGAAAACTTGACTACCCTTGAGGGAGTTGTTTGCCAGTTGTGGGCCAGATAGCCCCCCACCAAATCCAAAGCATAAAGCTCTCCACACATATAATGTACTTGATAGCCTAACAATGGCCCAACCCCAGAAGCACATTTCAAGCCTACTGTTGAAACTACAGGCTTGACCCGCCAGCAAGGTTCCAACCAAGAGGGTTCTTGACCTGCAATCTAATTATCTGATCACTCAAAGCCAGAATAGGAAGTCAACTCAAATTACCAAATACAACAACATGAACAGATGATGATCCTTTATGGTGGATACCTTGTTATGGCTCTTGACTCATTACCAGGATCAAGCCACCCCCTTTTTCTATCCAGCTGTGTGATCACCAATCATGTTCCTGTTATCCTTGATTCACATTAACTATATAATCACTATCTCACAATAAAGATTATTATCTATATTCTAAATATTTTTCCCCATGTAACTCTGCTAAAAAAGCACAGTTATGACATTGGTAGCACAGGTAGGTTCTCCATCCTACCTTATCTTGAAAAATTCCGCCTGTTGCCCGCACACGCTGCGGCCAACAAATCCTTGACAGAATTATGTCTGGCCTCCTGCCTGACTGGACTCTGTACACTCCTGGTACTGAGATACCTGATGGCTTTGTTCTATATCAAAACACGGTAATCCTTCTACCTGCCTTCAAAGCCATGTCTGCACAAGGTTTCTTTCAGGCTCCCTCATTGATGCCGCAACCAGCCGACAAAAACACCATGCCCGCCTATGTAGCTCAAAGACTACAGAGTGCCGCCTTGGAACCTTTTGCCAGGGTCAATGACAACAACGCTGCTGCATGGATCCAGTCTGCCCAGAGCAAGCTGGCCCAGATGGGATGCCCACAGCAGTTTTAGATTGCAGAAATTTCCATTTTCCTGACCCATGATGCTGGCACCTGGTGCAACAAGTGGCATGAAGAGCACACTGACAAGAACTGGGATACCTTTAAGCAAGACTTCCTGGCAAGATTTGTGCTTAAAGATACAGCGCTCATGATTATTTGCCAAGTGAAGAACCTGACCCGGACAGGCACTGTAAAAGAACTCACCCTTGCCTACAAGGAACTACATCTTTGTGCACCATCCAACATGGCCTTTGGCACCCTAGCCACACACCTCATGTACTACAACGCTCTCAAGTTGCACGTGATGAGACATGTAAACCTGGATCAAGTGATCAACCTGCTAAGCCTGTACTGTGAAGCAGAAAAAGCAGAAAAGACATCCAACGCTCTGCACAAGGCACAAACTGGGAAAAAGAAAGACCCAAGGATTCCCATTCAAGCAGGCGCTCTGCTTGACCACCTCCTGGAGGCAACAGGAACAATGCCAACCATAAATCCACGGGCTCTAATGGGCATGGAAATGGAAACAATGACCAGTCAAACTGTACTCATTTCCATGTCACTGCCACACAAGGCAACCAAGATGAGGGAAAAGCCCAGGGAGAGCACTAAGCAAGCCAAGCTCTCCCTACGCAACTCCTGACTTGCCCAAAAATGAATACCAACCCAAGGACGTGGACCAATGCCCAATGATCCAGCTGCCCTTGGAGGACCCAGTACTGTACACCATCACCAGAAATCCCAATAAATTGATGTCCTATCCTTTCCACTTTTGCAGTTACACAGGATCAGTACTCCTGGACTTGGGCGCAGACCAAACCTTAGTCAACAGTAGCTTTGTGGATAAGTTTAAGCTGGCCACTAATCAATTGCAGATTAAAAATGTGGTCCTGGCTGATGAACACCCTATTGCCGTGACAAAGGAAAGAGCCCCCTTCTCCATCATGCTTGAGAACCTTTACTCCACCATCCAAGATCCCGTAATTGACTTTCCTAAGTTTGACATTGTATTGGGACTAGACTGGTTACAGAAGAACAACCCTCACGTAGACTGGGCAACCTCAGTGTTGACCATCAAACGTGAAGGTGTCAACCACCAGATCTACCCTGACTCTGTAGACCAACTGCTCCGCAACCACGTCTTTGTGTGCATCACAGAGACCCAGGACAAGAAGAAAGACCCAAAGTCAATTGACTGAGACTCCTGCCAGTACAAGATCATACACTTCAAAGACCACCAGGATACCTCCACGCCTCAGGACCTCAACATTGTGTCCTGCCATCCAGAAATCTTTAAGGAAGCGTTACCTGGGCTGCCCCCTGAGAAGCATTTTTAGCATTCTATTCAACTCAAGAGGGCTGTACCCAAGGCACGCCCCATCTACAGGCTGACCCCAAATTAAGACAACACCTTATGCGCTCAACTCAAGGACGCATTGAAAAATGGACTTATCTGCCCCTCACAGTCTCCCTTTGGGGCCGCTGTATTCTTTGTGGCTAAAAAGGATGGTACCTTATGCCGGGTCACAGACTACTGCGCCCAAACAAAGTTATCATTAAGAATTGTTACCCACTGCCACTGATTGACAACCTCATTGATGCCTTGGGAGGAGCCACAGTCTTCTCCAAGATTGATCTAACTGCAGGCTACAATCAGATTTTTATCAAGGAGGAAGACATTTCCAAAATGGCCTTCCGCACTAAATACAGCTCCTACAAATGCGTGGTACTCAACTTTGGCATGACCAATGCCCTGTCCATCTTCATAACCTTTATGAACAAAGTGTTTGCGCCCCACATAGGCAAGCATGCCCTAGTGTACCTAGACAACATTATTGTCTACAGCCCCTTGGTGAAACAACACCACAAAGACCTGGAGGCAGTCTTTGCAACCTTAGCACAACACAAACTGTTGGCCAAGCCCTCCAAGTGCCAGTTATTCTGTGAGCAACTACCCTTCTTGGGACACATAGTCTCACAGGATGGCATCAAACCCAACAGTCAAAAGATACAGGCCATCTGCAAGATGCCACCACCCAAGGATAAGTTGGAACTCCGCACCTTCTTGGGAATGATGGCCTATGTACAATGTTTCATACCTGACTGTAGCATCTTGACTGTCCCCTTGTCTGCCATTACAGGCGCCAAGTCTAAGTTTGTGTGGACCCCCCCCCCCCCAATGTGGCCTCTGTTTTAGACGCCTCAAAGAGAAGCTCACAACAGCTCACATCTTGCAATACCCCAAACGTGATGGGGAATACCAATTGGAAACCAACGTCTCAGATGCATCCATTGGAGGAGTACTACAAATCAAAAATAGTGACAGTGACTTCTTGCCCGTAGTCTAAAAATTGCAAAAATTGACAGATGGCAAGTGTCAATACCCTATTGATGACAAAGAACTGCTGGCTATTTTGCACTGCCTAGTCAAATGGCGTTGCTACCTAGAGCGCCAGGAAGAATTCACAGCATAAACCAATCACAAGTCACTCATCTATTTCAAGACTCAAGAAAATCTATTGTGCCGCCAAGCGCAGTGAATGAAACTATTGGAGAGATTTAACATACTCATCCAGTACAAGCCTGGGGCTGAGCTTGCCATGGCAGACGCCCTGTCCCACCTGTATGTCCGTGCTTCAAGAGGAGAGAATAAGCTCAACCCAGACAGGCCTCTCTTAGTGCTACAAACAAAAACAAAGGGTTCCCCCCTGGCACAACTGATATAACCAAAGAAAAAGTCATCAAGAATGAACACCTCTTTGCTGACGTATACAGGACTCTTCACAGAAAGATGACTGACAGCACAACCATTCCCTACATCCCCACAAATCAGCAAGTTGACACTATCCTTTGCTATCACAGAGACCTTGGACATACCAAGAGCCAAAATCTAAATGAGTTTCTAAAACATAAAGCCTGGTGGTTAAACTTATACTGCAATGCCCAGGAAGTTCTAGACCAATGTGAGATATGCAAAACTTTTGCCAAAAGCAAACCCCTACCAAAGTCAGTACTCCCCATCCGCACACAACTACCTTTCAAAGTATGGGCTCTTGATATTGTTGGTCCCATGCAAGGAAAACACAATGACAAGAAATACATCATCACCACCATTGACTTTGTGGCAGGATGTCCAGTAGTCCAAGCAGTGAAGGCACACACCAGCAGTGATGTTCAACAATTTTTTGGTAAAGAAATAATTAGCAAGTTTGGAAAGCCAGAACTCCTGATAATCAATGAAGGCAAAGAGTTGACCTCCAAAGAAACCAATGTATATCTCACCAAGAATGGGGTCAAACACACTGTAACAACGCAATACCACCCACAGGCCAATGGACACGTAGAGCAGCTTAATGGTAGCTTTGTGCAAGCCTTAGCCAAACTCACCACTGGGAGACCTTAAGACTGGTATAAGCAGCTACTGATTGCACTACTTGTGTGTTGAACCCAAGTGAACAGATCCACCGGAAAAAGCCCGCTTGAACTGGTATACAATACACAGCCAAATATCATTCAAGCATTGACAGGACCTAAACTGGAAATTCCAAGTGAAGTCCCTCCGCACTCAGACCCTCAAGTAATAGAGGCTAACAGTGAGCAAATAGCCAAAGAGAATGAACGTCTGAAAAAGACATTTTCCCCATCTGCAATAGACATGAAGTTGGGGACAAAGTATGGGTCATGAATGTTGACAAGAGCAAGTTACAATCTGAAAAAGTGGGGCCAGCAATCATTCTGAAGGTAAACAACAATAACACTTACCTTGTGCAAGGATTTGGAAAACGTAAGCAAGACAAGACCCTACACCATGATTGCCTATGACCCTACAAAGCAAGACAGAAACAACAAGAATTTGCACTGCCTGCCACAGAACAGCAACTAGTTCAATATGGCGCCCAGGCTCCTGACAACCTTCCCCCAGAGGAGGCCAACCTTCAGTTGGGGGGTGTCAAAACCGCAGGCTTGACCCGCCAGCAAGGTTCCAATCAAGCAGGTTTGTGACCTGCAATCCAATTATATGATCACTCAAAGCCAGAATAGGAAGTTGACTCAAATTACCAAATACAACAACATGAACAGATGATGATCCTTTATGGTGGATACCTTGTTATGGCTCTTGATCATTACCAGGATCAAGCCACCCCCTTTTTCTATCCAGCTGTGTGATCACTAATCATGTTCCTGTTATCCTTGATTCACATGAGCTATATAATCACTATCTCACAATAAAGATTATTATCTATCTTCTAAATATTTTTCCTGTGTAACTCTGCTAAAACAGCACAGTTACAACACTGCCTTTAAGCAAGTCTTTGATCCCAAAACCTCAACCATTGCAGCTTTCCTAACTATCTACAAAACTGCCATGAGAAGAGCCTCATATGAGGTCAAGAAGGAACACATTCTAACCTGTCTGCATCCAACCTGTCAAGATGTAGTAGTGCCAGAGCTGCCCACCATTGAGACCTTGGAAGATATGAAGCAACTTCTGATTGACAAATTTGGTGGTGACCTTAGTTTGGAAGTGAAGAAAGACGCCTTCATGCACATTGCTTTCAAGCCAAAGGAGACCCTAGCTGAATTTTCAGATAGATTTTACATGGAAGGACAACAACTGATCACAAGCTGCCAGTTGACTGCACACAAAGCGTACATGGCTTGCTCTCAAGCCATCAAGGTTAACCAGTTCCTGTGTCTCTACTTCAAGGCAGATCCAGGTCCAACCAGTCCAACCCGCCATTATCCTGCCCTTGAGTCTTATTGCCATTACCTTCCTTTGACAAAGCTTCAAAGAGCTTTGTCTCCAGAGAGGCAATTTTATGGGACAACATTTTGTTATCATCCCGCCAATGGGCCATGATTTCAATGCTCTTTTCCTCTCTTGCCCTTAAAGCCTCAATTTCACAATTTGCCTTTGCTTTCACTTGCTGTAAGATTTTGTCCCATCCTACTAACAGGTTCCAGGAATCCCACACATAGATTTGATTTCCTTGGGCGGGAGTGCCTTCTTTTGCAAAGTAATTGGCGTATAACTCTTCAAATGCAGCCTTTTCTTCCACCAAAGACTCCTCAGGCACAGTCTTGGTGACCTCCAAGCTTGCCCAAGCTTCCTCCAACAAACTTGTAGGAACTTCTTTCCTGGCAGTAGCAGTTTCCAAGCAAAGTACTCCATTTTTGGCCCTTTCAAAATTTAACAAAGAAGACATAATAATTGAAAAGGTAGTTGAGGGGAAAGCGTCAAAATTGACAATATATTTATTAAAGTTTAGCTGTTCTTGTTTATATACCATTTGGGGCATATTTGGCTGAAAACCCCTCCAGTTCCTGAATCAACCTATGATTCTTCTCACATGGTCTATGACATTCAAGTCATTCAAACCTAGATCTTTACCTGAAAGGTCATCAATTTTTCTCAACCATGAGAATCAACCTACAATGGGAAGAAGTCACCTGAATCCATTCATCTCATTGTACCAACTCAGCATGGAGCTTCCTCAGCTCCCGTGCCAAAACCCTGTGGATTAAACATCCCAAAACTCAGCTATTGATGTTCCAACTTGGAACCAGCTGATCAACCCTGAATTCCTAGGCATCCTTGCCTTTATTTAGTTATCTTTTCATTTAATGGTTTTTTGCTTTAAACCCCATTAAAATACTTTGAAACTTGAACCCAGCGCCACAGCGCTTCTCAAATCCATTAGGCAGCGCAGCGGCGCTTTTAACCCAAAATTCAGGGGTTTACTTATGATTGACCTTAACCAAACTTCTTGATACAGTCAAGGCAATTTAACTAATATAATTAAATCCTCATTATTATATCCTTTGTATTTATTAATTTATCTTCCCAATTAATTAAACTGTTTTTGAGACATCCCGTCTCCCAGATTGACTTGGCCAATCTTGCCTTCTTTTCTTTTATTAAACTAGACATCTAGTTTTCATTAATCTTTAACTTAAGACTTCTAATCCAACCTATCTACATGCAATAATCAGAAAACCAGAGATAGCTTTATATTTCAGAGCATTTATTTGGCTAAATACTCAATAGTGACTGTTGTACGGTCACAAGGCCCCTTCCTTCTCTACAGGGGAATTGGCCTCATCTTCCCATATCTTTATTAGCTCCAATTCCTCATGAAACAGCTTAAGGAATTGAGGATGAACACAGGATTATTATTCTCCTAGGGCATCTCTAACCCCTTGAATTAGGTAGTTTTGCCCTGGACTAACCAAGATAATCTTCATCATCCCTACACATTGCTGAAGACCTCTTCTTGGGTGCTTTTCTTGGTGTCTTTGATCAAACCCTACCAGATCTCCAATCTGGAATTGATCACAGGGAATTACTCCAGGATTTGAGTTCCACTTGGAGGCATGTCTCTCTCAACCCCGCTCTCCTTTACTCCTTGCCTTGGCAAATAACTTCTGCATCTTGGCTGCATCTTCCTATACAGTGTCTTTGTAGGAATTCTTTTCCACAAACTCCCATTGGCCCACTTTAGTGCTTGTGGTAGTCTCCCAGCCATACAACATCCAAAATGAAGAAAACCCAGTAGCATTGTAGGGCATTATATGGTATGACATGACACTCATTGCCAGGTGATTTAGCAATGGGTTGTGGCTCCGTCAGCCTACTTCTCCATAAAGAGCTTCAGGGTTTGAATGGTTCTCTCGGCTAAATCATTTGTCTTGGGATGATATGGAGCTGAGGTTAACTTAGAAATGCTCCATTTCAAGCATTCCTTAGTTGACGCTGGTCCTACATAAGGCAGTCTATTATTGGTGAAAACTTTCCCAGGACATCCATGCCATGCTATTATTTCTTATCAGAGAAAATTAGCAATTGCAAGGCTTGTTCCTTAGTCAGTGCTCAAACTTCTACCCATTTTGTAAAAGAATCAACAGGCACCACAAATTATTCTTTCCAATCATTTGCTAACGTAATATGACCTGTATCTATTGAGACCAACTCAAAAGGATAATGTGATATCACTGACTTGAGCTGCACCTTAGATTTTGCCGCTGAGAACTTAGAGCAAATATCACATTCTTGAAAAATCTGAAGGACCGTAGCTCTCATCTCTGACCACAAGTACCAAGCTTTCACTGCCTGACATAGCTTCTCATATCTGATGTGACCTCCCCATTGCACATGAAGATCTATGAAAACTTGTAGACACTTGGATTTTTTTACATAAATCTTATTCCTTGATAGAGCTTCCCAGGCTTCTTGTATCTCAACCTCTCCACAGGCCAACAGCGCTTGGGACAATAAATCAGGAATCTGATTTTTCAACCCTGGACAGTAGATGATATCATAATCATACCCCAAGAACTTCTCTGCATACAATTGCATTTGGACTTGTAAGTCCTCCTTGGTTCAAATTGCTCTCAAAGCTGCGTGGTCAGTGACAATAATAAACGGCATTCCTAGGATATACATCCTAAAATGTTCCACTGCCCATACTATTGCCAATCCTTCACGCTCAGTAGCTGAGTATTTCCTTTGAGTGGTTCCCAAAGTCTTAGAACCATACACAACAGGATTTTGGGAAAACTTTGACTCTCCTTCTTGAGCAAGAACAGCACCAAGACCAGTTGTTCTCACATCTGTCTCAATGTAGAACAACTTTGACCAATTGGGGAATCTTAATATAGGGGCCTCAGATAGTTTCTTCTTTAGCTCCAAGAATCTTGACTCTTGCTTTTGTCCCCCAAAAAATTGGACATTCTTCCTTGTTAACACAAACAATGTCTCTCCAAGTGCAGAGCAATTAGGTATTAATCTACTGTAGAAATTCACTGACGCCATAAAACCCCAAACCTCTCGGACTGACTGCAGTGATCTCATACTTAACAGCATAATAACTCTCTCAGGACTTGGTTTAATCCCTTGAGAATTCACAACATTCCCTAACACCTTGTACTCTTGACAGGCAAGCTTAGTCTTAGATATACTAATATTCAACTTTGCTTTCTCAATACGGTGAAATACTTGATCAATATCCTCTATATGTTGTTCCCAGGAAGGGATATATACAGTAATGTTGTCTATATATACTGAAACACATCTAGGCTGAAGTCCTGTCATAATCTGGTTCATTACCTGCTTAAATACAGCACCTGCTGTCTTCATTCCCAATGGCAAAACTTTCCATTGATACAGACTGTCAGGTGTAGAGAACACTGTAACCTCCTTAGACTTCTCATCAATTAACAATTGGTGATAACCCTTAGTCAGATCCAATGTGGTGAACCAGGAAGATCCAGCCATAGCATCCAGCTGATCTTCAATACAGTGCATTGGGTAGGCATCATTTACAATATCCTTATTCACCATTTGTAAATCAATACAAAAATGTATAGTTCCCATCTGGCTTTGGAACACAAACCATTGGAGAAAAGTAAGGACTGATACTTTCCTAAATCAGGCCGGCCCTTTGCATTTTTTCTCTATCTCTTCTCTAATTGCAGCAACTGCAGTAGGACTACGACGGGGTACATATCCTTTGTACGGCTTCCCAGTCACTGTTTTTATGACATAGGGTGGACCAGTTCTCCCTACATCATATTTGTCCAACAAGAAACAACTACTCCATTTCCATACCAGAGTATACAACAGGGTACCTGATGCTTCACTTGGATATAGTATACGGGTTAAATTTTTGAAGGGCACACAAACATAAGAGACAGTAGGTTTATTTATTGTGACTTCTCCAACTACAGGCATCCAAAATCTAATATGCTGACCTTGCTGAATGTCCACAGGAACTGCACAAGTGTTAAACAACTTCCAGGACTTGAGGAGTTTGCTATTTGATCCATTCTCAAATGTCTCCACAATTGAAGATATATGACGGGGCAATTATGAGATAACTTGTCCTTCCTGTGTTCCACAATTGAAAGCTACCAGTTTCAACCAAGCAATTCCCTTTGGTGGAATGGAGCAATGTTTTTTGGCATAGATGACCACTGACTGAACATATTCTGGTGCTGGAAGAATTGTCAGCTGTTGATAAGCGTACTCAACTCCTTCATGAACCAAGACATTCTTGACAGCGTCCAGGCCCACCTTGGCTTCAACAATCCAAGTCATACCAAGCAGAACATCAAATTCTACTCCTGGTAAAACTATAGCGGAAATCTTAACCATGGTATTGTTGCAACTGAGTTTCCAGACTTGCCTGCTAACGTATCTTACAATACACAGGGGGCACTCTTTGAGTTGCCCCTTGACGTATCTAACAACATGTACTAATCTGATGGCAATATTTAATGGCAGGTACTTCCTCCTAATTAGGAGCGCTACCAATTTGACTTGCTGATCCCCGCACAAGTTATTCCTCAGCTTCAAACCTTATATAGAAATTCCCACTATGCCACCCCCTTGTGGCCTTGTGGCTTTCCCCGTATAGTATATTAATCACAATATTCTACAATAAACAATACCTTATTCTTATTATTCTGTCCTTTCTATTGGACTGTTGTCTTCCCCAATTCCAAGTACTGAATCCTCATTGGTTCAGTTGCAACAGTATTTTTTCATTTTATTACCACCTCATCAAACACATCTTGTTCAATAGTGGTAACCCCATCTTCAGAAGATAAAGTCAAAGTGACCAATCTTGATGGATCCATACCATGTTTACAGACAAAGTTCTTTGATACTGCTACCCCAGCACAACCTGGATTGTGTAATGCCTTTTCTGGGATACCATCAAGCAAAATATCCAGAATTATAACCCCTTGCAATGCCCACACAAAAGGTTTTGCAATAAATAATGCTGGCATGCTTTGGGCCACCTTCTTATGCCATTCCACTTCTTTGAGCCGATTCACACTCAACTGAACCCGCACAGGCTGCCATGTAATCTCCCTGTCTTCCTTCATACCCAAGCACAGATCCAATATCCACTCATCTGGAGAGGCTTCTGGACTTCCCTCAGGCAGAGTTGGACAAGAGACATCAATTTCCTGTACAGGTGGCTCCACTGGTTTGCTGGCGCTTTTCCTGTACTCCTTCAAGGCCTGTCCAGATTGAAGTCTCATTCTTCCATTATTCTCTGAGTTACTGAGCTCAGGTTGGGAGACACCTAAGCCAGCCTTTTTTTACCAAGTCCTTAAACATAAGTTTGGGGTGTTCCTTGTCAAATTCTGCACAATTGGGGCATTTCCCAGCAAAATGGCCATCTTTCCCGCAGATCCAGCATCTCTTTGCCATGGGAAACTTACATGCCTGTTTAAATCTAGACATGTGATCCTTATCTGAGGGACTTCTAGGACGTCTGGTATTCTTGGAAGACCCTTCCCCTGCAGCCACATCAGCTCCTAATCTTGAGTGTGGAGCACTTTGGGGAGGACCACCAAGATCCCATTCCATTTAATGACCTTTTGAACCAGTTTTGACCATGATAACTTCTCACAACGCAGCATAGAAGCCTGAGTTCTCAACCCGGGCCACATTCCAGTGAATAAAGCAACCTCCACCAGATCTCGGTTGTGTTCCACATCCATAAAAGCTAGGAACTCTTCCATTTGTGAAAGATACATTGACACTGTTTCATGGCCAGCTTGAGTGACATCTTGGGCTTTCTGAAGAGCATCACCAGGTTTGAGGGTTACCGTGTAACTGGCTCAAAATTCCTCCAACAATGTGGTCCAATTGTTGCCTTTTTGTCTTTCAACCCACTTGAAGCAGGCAGGACCTGCAAGAACTTCCAACCAATGATGTTTCTCATCATCCTTCAGACCAAAGGCTCAGATAAGAAAACCCTCTAGGAAAGTGTTTCCTTCCTTTGGATTTCCAGAAAATGGTGACATTTTGGCAAGCATAGGCTGGACTCCTTTCATCATGGGTTTTTCTGCCCCTGTGTTGGGCTCTGTGGTGGATCCAGGTCCAACCAGTCCATCCCACCATTATCCTGCACTTGACTCTTATTGTCATTACTTTCCCTTGACAAAGCTTCAAAGAGCTTTGTCTCCAGAGAGGCAATTTTATGGGACAACGCTTTGTTATCATCCTGCCAACAGGCCATGATCTCAACACTCTTTTCCTCTCTTGCCCTTAAAGCCTCAATTTCACAATTTTCCTTTGCTTTCACTTGCTGTAAGATTTTGTCCCATCCTACTAACAGGTTCCAGGAATCCCACACATAGATTTGATTTCCTTGGGCAGGAGTGCCTTCTTTTGCAAAGTAATTGGCGTATAACTCTTCAAATGCAGCCTTTTCTTCCACCAAAGACTCCTCAGGCACAGTCTTGGTGACCTCCAAGCTTGCCCAAGCTTCCTCCAACAAACTTGTAGGAACTTCTTTCCTGGCAGTAGCAGTTTCCAAGCAAAGTACTCCATTTTTGGCCCTTTCAAAATTTAACAAAGAAGACATAATAATTGAAAAGGTAGTTGAGGGGAAAGCGTCAAAATTGACAATATATTTATTAAAGTTTAGCTGTTCTTGTTTATATACCATTTGGGGCATATTTGGCTGAAAACCCCTCCAGTTCCTGAATCAACCTATGATTCTTCTCACATGGTCTATGACATTCAAGTCATTCAAACCTAGATCTTTACCTGAAAGGTCATCAATATTTCTCAACCTATGAGAATCAACCTACAATGGGAAGAAGTCACCTGACTCCATTCATCTCATTGTACCAACTCAGCATGGAGCTTTCTCAGCTCCTGGCGCCAAAACCCTGTGGATTAAACATCCCAAAACTCAGCTATTGATGTTCCAATTGGGAACCAGCTGATCAACCCTGAATTCCTAGGCATACTTGCCCTTATTTAGTTATTTTTTCATTTAAAGGATTTTTTGCTTTAAAACCCATTAAAATGCTTTGAAACTTGAACCCAGCGCCACTGCAGCGCCCAGGAACTTTCCCAGGAGGCGCCACAGCGCTTCTCAAATCCATTAGGCGGCGTGGCGGCGCTTTTAACCCAATGAATTTGCCAATGCAGCGCTTTTAACCCAAAATTTGGGGGTTTGCTTATGGTTAACCTTAACAAAACTTCTTGACACAGTCAAGGCAATTTAACCAATTTAATTAAATCCTCATTAATTATATTCCTGTGTATTTATTAATTAATCTTCCCAATTAATTAAACTGTTTTTGAGACATCCTGTCTCCCAGATTGACTTGGCCAATCTTGCCTTCTTTTCTTTTATTGAACTAGATATCCAGTTTTCAGGAATCTTTACCTTAAGACTTTCAATTCAACCTACCTACATGCAATAATCAGAAAACCAGAGACAACTTTATATTTCAGAGCATTTATTTGGCTAAATACTCAATAGTGACTGTTGTACAGTCACACTACTTCAAGGCCCATAAAGCCATGCTTTCCTCCATGAAGAGCATAAAGACACTGTTACAGGATATGCACCTTACCAATTCTGGGAAAGTTGTGCAGAGAATGGTTCTGCCTCTACCTCTGGTTTGTCTTAACATGGGCTGCATATCCTTACCATGAACTCGCAGAATCCCCCTCAACGCCAGGATTGCCATAACTGTGGATAGATAAGTCACCATTCCTGAGTCTGCACTAGCCCTCAAGTTGAATGAGATGATCTGAAAGAACAGGCGGGAAAAGAACAGTCAACCTAGAGGCAGAGACGCTCTCAGTTAAAAATTCTACCCAGTCTCCTTTAATTCACCCCTCCATTGCTGATTCTGAGCCTGCTGACAATGAGGCTCCTCCCATTCTGCTGCTATTCCACAACATCTCTGATGACTCTGACATGTACAATTCTGATATAGAAGATCCTGAAGCCTATGGGTATTCAGTCCTGGCTGTCCCTGAAACTATTGCAGTCCCTTATAAGCTATGTTCTAGAAAAGCTACAACAACTGCCAAGCCTCTGCCTGAAGCCAAAGAGGTTATCTCTTGCCCATACCTCACTCAAGCCAAGAAATCTCCTGTCCTTGTCAAATCTTTCAAGGAAGCTGCTGAGGTTGCTGACTCTGTGCTCAAAAATATTTCAGTTTTACTTCCTCTCCAGACAGTCTATAAGGAATTCCCGGGCCTAAGATGCATTATTAAGAAATGGGACAAAGAGCTAGCAGAAGCCCAAGGCATTCTGGATTTTCTCCCTCCCTTTGGTCATACTACCACTTGTGTGGAAATATCCATCCAAAAGGTGAAGATTAAAGCTGTCTTAGATACTGGATCTCCTGTTAATCTTGTCTTCTCAAAGCTTTTCAAGAAGCTTAAACTTGCCCCCAACCTTAACTATCATCAATTGTATGGCACAGCTGGGCTATCCATGACTTGCGCTATAGTAGTTTATTCTGCTTTTCCCATGCAGTTTGGCAAACTACTCTTGGCTGCACCTGCCGTTGTCTTGGAGAATGAGAGCTACAGCCTCCTAGTTGATACTCAATTCCTTAGGGAATACAATGGGATCATCAACTTAAAGGACAGCTACCTTTCTATCTTAGGATACAAAGTCCCTCTGATCTTTGAAGAGCCAGTTAAAGTTCCCAGGAAGCGCCTCAAGACATGTGCCTTAGAATATCTGTCTGGTGTTTTCACTCTAAAATACCGTACCCATTCCTCCAACATGAAGTGCCCTCCTAAGGCCTGTCCTGCATCTGAAGGGATTCCTCTCTTGTCCACTTCTTCTGTAACCATCCCCCCGGATCTCAGGCTATCCTAGACTCCCAAATATTTTATGAGCTACCTGATTGTATGTTCCTAGAGTTATACCCTCCTCCCTTGCTAGGACGCAACAAACCCTATCTCTGTCCAGGAATCTTGGATGTCTCTCATAAAGACCCTGTTCAATTTCTGGTTGCCAACTTAACTGCTCTCCCCATACATGTGTCTAGAGGACAATTTGTTGGCTATGAAAAGTTGCTGAATGCTCCTGACGTCCTATCATTACATCCCTTTGGTACGTTCCAGGACTTTAATTTACAAAAAGACAAACCTCAAGTCCTATCCTTGTTCACTGTGCAAGACTTACTGCAACTATCCCCAGTTCAGCAGAAAGAGGTGCTTGACCTCCTGAATCAGTTTT
The DNA here is from genome assembly GCA_014839935.2 of Entomophthora muscae. Taxonomy (NCBI): domain Eukaryota; kingdom Fungi; phylum Entomophthoromycota; class Entomophthoromycetes; order Entomophthorales; family Entomophthoraceae; genus Entomophthora; species Entomophthora muscae. The sequence goes on from QTSX02006399.1 coordinate 603,626, forward strand.
CAGATATCTTTGTTAAGAATAGCACTTATTATGGTCTAGTTAAAGGCGTTTTTCACCAGATTGATACTGGTGACACTCCGCCCTTTTGCGCTAAACCTTATTGCTGCAGTCAAGTAGAGGATGTTCAGGTGTCTAAAGAGCTCAAACAAATTCTAGACGCTGTACTGCTTGCTTCTTCCCAAATTCCATTGCCTCTCCCTTGCTCATACTGAAAAATAAGGATGGAGGTCATTGTATTGTGATGGACTACCAACGCTTGAATTCCTTAACCAAAAAGGATTCCTACCCCTTATCACACATTGATGATGCTCTCTGCCTTGGGGGCTCCAAGTTCTTCTCTACTATGGGCCTAGCCTCTGGGTACCGGCAAGTTGATCCCTCCCCCAAGGATAGACAGAAGACTTCCCTCATCACTTCTGAGGGGTCATTTGAGTCTACACAAATGCCGCAAGGACTCTGCAATGCTCCAGCTACTTTCTAGCAAGCCATAGACCTATTCTCTGCAATTTGAAGCTCTTGTGTGTCCTAGTGTACTCAGATGATATAACTATATTTAGTGCTACCTTTATCAACCACCTGGCCCATCTTAAGTGTTCAGAAATATTCAAGAAGCTGGTCTTAAGTTAAAACCATCTAAGTGTGCCTTCTTCAAGAAATGCCTTAAATTCTTGGGACATGAGTGTGACAGAAATCACTGGATAATATGAAGCCGTTTCTAAATGATGGGGAATTACCACCCAGATCTACATAGAATTGATTATTAACCACCAACGTGGCTTCAGATATTTTTTTGTGAAACTTCTAATTGTAACTCCAGGATGAAGTAGAACCAGTAGTCCTAACCAGAGTAAACCAAGATAAATGACCTGGGAAAGCATCAATGCATCTTCAGCATAAATTCTGGACATTGAGAAGGGACACAATTTTCAGTTTCAAGAATGGGGGGAGGAGCTACAAAATTGACTGGCATGAAATTGACATTTGGAGGCGCCAACAACAAAGTTCCAGATGCTGGGCCCCATCTCCCTGAAATGATTTGGTTCAGAATCAGATTGTACAGGATATACTGTAACAACCCAATTGCAGGATGCATTTTTGAAATTTAAAATTTAGAACTTGGGATAATTGATTTTTATTGAGTAAATTTAGAAGGACTCAACTCCTAGAGTTGAAACAGGGAAAACTATTCAATATATATAAGAAAAATTGACTGAGCAATACCACCTGAGTCTTGACCTCCTATTCCTTCCACATTGCCAAGTAAGTATCTGGTCCAGGTTGCAAAGAACCCTTGCGTGACTAGTCTCTGACAACCATACTGATTAACAAGCTCATATCAGGTGACCCTCATATTATGTCAATTTATCAACGTCAGTTTGAAAGGGGGAGCTGGTTTCAGCTGGCGGACTGGAGCAGCTGTGACCCATTTTTGATCAACTGTTTGGTTTAAATCCGTTAACTTGGTCAATTTTGATACAGGCTTCCCTGCCTTCCAAGTCTTCTGAGCCATCTTACCTGGACAGACAATACCCAGCATTATGGAATCTACCATAATAATGAGGTGAAACAGAAAGGATCTAGCCCCATGACTAAGAAATTTGAGGTCATTGACAAAATGCTTTTGTCCACCAACCTGAAAGAAGTTCAAGTCTTTCTGGGCATGATGGGATACTACAGACAATTCATCCCTGATTTTCTGACACTAGCAAGCCTTTGGTCCAGCTGTTGCATAACGTCCCTTTTGAATGGACCACCAGCCAACAACAAGCCTTTGAGACCCTCAAGCAAAAACTCAAAGATGCTCCCATCCTAGTCATCCTGACTACAATAATGAATTCATCATATATACTGATGCTATTGACCTGGCCATTGGAGCCATCTTGGCTTGATTAGACAATGAAGGTGTGGATCACCCTGTGGCTTGTACCTCTTGTGTCCTGAATAAGCATGAGAAGAATTACAGTGTAAAAGAAAAAGAGTGCCTTGCTGTGTTACATGCTGTCAAGAAGTTCCACCATTACGTGTATGGCACCCATTTTACTGTGGTTACTGACCACACTTTGCTCAAATGGCTACAACAACTTAAGGAGCCAGAAGGACAACTAGGTAGATGGGCTCTCTGCCTGCAAGGATACAACACACTGTGCTGAATTGCCCCGGGATTCAACATCAGAATGCTGATGGATTGTCCAGAATGCCTATCCTTGATCTCCACCCTGCTGAGACTGACAGGTTATACAAACTAATTGGACATCCTTCTTTGTGGGAGAACAAGATGGAAGAAGTTTGAGTTGTCCTTTCTAAATTATCCAAAGACATGCTCAATTGTGGCAATCAGCTTTTCAAGAAAGTAAAAGACCACTATTTGTCTTATATAAGGCCTAGTCTTTGCCTTTCAGTGGTGCTTCAAGCTCATAAGGAGACAGGACACAGAGACATTGCCATGACTTATGCCTGGCTCCAGAAGAACTACTTCTGGGAAAATCTTTGCCTGCCAATCCCAGATGTTATTGCTAGTTTCCATGATTGCTAACTCCAATAACCTCAAACTGCTGCCCACAAGTTCAAGCTAGTTCCCCCTCAATACATGTTACACACTGTCAGTATTAATGCTGTAGGACCTCTCCCTTGCTCCTGCTCTGGCTGCCGCTTTATCCTAATTTCTGTCAATCATTTTAGCAAGCGGGTAGAAGCTCGCCCTACTAAGGACATCACTGCCAAAACAACATCTTTCTTTCTGCTGCAATATGTATTCTTTTGTCACGGTTGTCCTCAAGTGTTGTTGTCTGACAATGGGACTAACTTCAACGCCAAGTTGGTAACCTCTTTTGTTAAAGCCTTGGGGTCTCACCAGTCTTTCTCTGCCCCCTATAATCCTTCCACTAATGGGGAAGTTGAGCGTGCAAACTCAACTCTGGTTTCTATTGTGAGGAAGCTTACTTACTCTGACGCCGCCAACTGGGACCTATACTTATCTGCTGCTCTCTTTACCAATTGCCTTAGCAAACATTGTGTCATCAGGTATTTCCCTTTTGTTATGTTGTATGGTTGTGAAACCATCATTCTGTTACTCTTGGGGCCCCCCTACTCTCCTCTGATAAGGCCATGAACCTGAACAACCATATCAAAGATCTAGTCAATTGTATAATTGATATTCAGGCCACTGCCTACACGTCTACATATAAGACCAAGATGCTTGAGCTCTCTTCTAACAATTCTGGACAATCTCCCCTGCCTGAGTTCAACATTAGGGACCACCTTCTTTACTATCAACACAGAGTTGGAGGACGTGCTCATAAGCTAGACTTGTTGTGGATTGGGCCCTTGGAAGTGACCTTCAAAAAAGGGTCAGAGTATACTGTAAAACTCCTCTCTAGTAGTCAACTGTTTGCTTGCGTGCACGCCAAGTTCCTCTGCAAGTACCACCCCCCTAAGGCCAATCTAGAGGGGAGGCAATGTTGTGAATGCTGCCATTCACCATGTTTTGATTTTGCCTTTGATGGGTTATTTTGAGGACAAATCCCTCTCTTTTGCTTTTTCCCCTCAAAATGAGGCTGGCTCCAAATTGGGAAATACAATTGTTCAGTTTCCTGATTCTGTGCAACTCACTTGCCCCACTCATTCTTGTGGCAAGTGATCCTACTGTCCATGTACTGTTTTGTGATAAAGCTACACAGTATATAATCTGTTTCCTATTTTTCAAAAGAAATTAAGTTCTGTTCACATTTTTGTCTTTGTGTCTCCAAGTACTTTGGCGCATCTCTAGCCACGTCTAGCAGATATTATTCAATCAGGGCCACAAGGTAATCACATAGCCTTTCCTGTCATTCTAACCAAGACTTAGTACAAATCCAATCCTAAGGTTAGGATTACCCGTTGTGACTCTGTGTTGCGCCTCAGATCACAACACTACCATACAACCAACACCTGTTCTGCACTCCTTGCCTACGGGAACCCGCCCAACACTTCACCCCCTTCTGCATATGAACCAAAGGAGAGTAGTGGGTACCTTCTAACTGCTGCTGAAGCCCTTGCAGACAACTAAACAAGCTGTGCTCCTATTGTGGACAAACCAACCATTTGGTGATAAACTGCTCTGATCCTAGACAAATTCCTTGCCCAAGTCTGGAGTTATAACCAACATTAGATAAGTCAACATCAAATTCCACTGGCCCTTCCAACAATACCCAGATCAACAACATTCAAGCCTCTGGTAAGTTTTCTTGCCTTTATCCAGATTGTAATTCATGGCCCTGCCTCCAACATTGAGATATTTGCCTTGTTGAATATGGGTGCTGATCTAAACTACATTGACTCTAGACTAGCTAAGGCGTTAAAGCTCACACCCAGTTCCAAGACCAATGCCTGTGGTCCCAAAAAACTGCCTGTGACAGCCTTTGAGATAAAGCCTCACATCCTATTTTTCCTGGGGAAGTCCGCTTTCCACTCCCACTTTGTCAGCTCAGACCCACTAAACTTTCCTGTTTACCTTGGCATGAATTAATTTGAAGAATTTGGCCTCATTGTCAGATGCCAAGAGTGCAAGGTTGACTTCTTTGCACATTAAGTCCCTTGTTCATTGGATCTCTCAAGAAAGCAGCAGCTACCCAACAGCTTTTTGAACTTCAACATACTGAATTCCTGCACTATTTCCCCTTCATCAGAGACAGCCTGTGCCAACAATGGAATTCCTCTCTGCATAAGCAACTACAAAGAGGTATTAAGCAACAAGAAATGCTGCAACCTATCTCCCCAAAGACCCTACAACATCAAGATCAACTTGACCAAAGGAGAAAACCCACCCTGGGATAAAATCATACTGTTATCTGATGCCAACAACAAGTTGCTTTTGGAATACATCAACAACAAGCTCAGTAAAGGATTAATCACTTTCTCAACATTGCCTTGCTCTTTGCCTATCTTCTTTGTTGCCAAGTCTGATGCTTCCAAGCACCCATGCATTGATTTTTGTGCCCTGAATGTGGTTACAATCAAGGATTGATGTCTCATCTCATCTGCCAAAGCTCTCACAGACTGCCTCTCTGGCATTCAAATCTTCTCCAAGGTAGATCTACGCGCTTCCTTCAATCAAACCTGCGTTGCCAAGGGACACAAATGGAAAACTGCCTTCTGTACTCCCTTTGGCCTCTACAAATACAAGGTGATTCCCTTTGGCTTATGTAATGAGCTCTCCACCTTCTAGGCCCTCATGAACAAAGTCTCCTTCTTTCCCTGAACAAGTTTGTGGTGGTTCACCTTGACAATATCCTAATCTACTCAAAGCATACCTCTGACCACATTGAGCATCTGAGAAAGGTCATGGCAAGGCTTCAAGAGTACCGTCTTTACTGCAAGCTCTCTAAGTGTTGCTTTTTCCAATCAAGCATGGAATTCCTTGGTTACATTTTAACTAAGGAAGGATTTGCCATTGCACCAAGCAAAATTGACGCCATCCTCTCTTGTTTAGTACCAAAGAACCAAAAGAACTCCATGGCTTTCTTGGCCTTACAAATTATTGTTGCAAGTTTGTACCAGGATTCAGCAGCATTGTTCTTCTACTCAAAAATCTGACTTCCACCAAGGCTGGGTTCAAATGGTCTTCTGAAGCACAAGATTCCTTTGAGCAGATCTGCCACTTATTTTCCACTCCTTCATTACTACTCATACCTGATACCAGCAAATCCTTCTTCTTGGAGACCAACACCAGCAACTACACTGTTGGTGCTGTCCTTCTTCAGAATGAGGGGGATGGTATGCTCCATCCTGTAGCTAATATAGCCAGAAGTATCTTCCTGTTGAGAAGAACTACCCTGTTCACAACAAAGAACTACTTTCAATTATCAAGTCCCTCAAGCATTGGCGCCACTACCTAGAAAGAACCTCAGACCCTGTCAGCATATTCACAGATCACAAGAACTTGCGTTTCTTCACTCAAGCACGCCGCATATCCCAGCAACATGCTTGCTGGGTGATTAACCTTACCAACTTCTTGTTCACCGTCACTTACAAGAAGGGATCCCTCAACATTCTCCCTGACCTCTTCTCTTGCCATTCTACCACTGCTGACTCTAATCCTGAATACAAACGTCTCAACACCAAAGCAGTCCTCCCTGCATCTGTCTTCATCAACCAGATCTCAGTAACTCTTCTCAACTTCCCAGACACCTATTCCATCCAGAAAGCCCATTCAGAAGACCCTGCCTCCAGCAAGATTATCCAGGACCTGCTATCCAAAGCAATACCCCCATCAGATTATTCACTTGAGAGCAATCTGCTTCTCTTCTGCAAACTGGTTATGGTAACCAATAAAGACTTGCAGTTGCAAATCACAATTGGATTCCACAATTCCCTCCCTGCTGGACACTTAGGTTATAAGAGAACCTTGGCCCTCATAAAGTCACACTACTGGTGGCCACAGATGGCAAAAACCACTAAGGAATATGTTGCCAGCTGCCTAGTATGCCTTAGAAACAAAAACCGTACCTCCAAGCCATCCGGCTTTTCTCTGCCTCCTCCTGATTCCTGAGGGTCCCTGGCAGAGCCTCTCTGTGGATTACATTGCACAGCTACCCTCTTCTGCAGGATATGACGTAATCCTAGTAGTGATTAACCGCTTCTCAAAGGAAGCCTCTTTCTGTCCTTGCCACACAACTGTTACTGCCAAACAAACTGCCAAGCTATTTGTCAAGTACATATTCCCTCATCATGGAGTTCCTAGCAACATAGTCTCCAACCAAGGCCCCAGTTCACCTCTGCATTCTGGCAAAAACTCATGGCTTCCCTTGGTGTAAACTCTCTCTACAGTAAAGCATACCACCCGTAGACCAATGGCCAAACCAAAAGAACAAACCAAACCTTGGGTTCAGTACCTCTGCTGTTTCATTAACAAGAATTAGGACAACTGGTCTGACCTTCTATCCATTGCTCAATACTCCTACAACTCAGCATACCATGGATCTATTGGCATGACTCTATTCCAAGCAAACCTTGGCTACACTCCTTCCTTCCTCTCCAACTTGCAGGGTTACTTCTGCTCACAGTCTGCAGCCAAACTTGCCACCACAATCAAGGAGACCCAAGCCCAGCTTGTTTCCCACCTCCAGTCTGCTATCCTAGACTACAAGAAGCATTGCAACAAGAAGAGAATCCCAGGCAGTGAGATTCAGCCTAGCAACTTGGTACTCCTCTCAACTAAGAATCTCCTAGCCATCATTGCCTCCTACAAATTCTGACCCTGTTTCATTGGACCCTTCCAAGTTGTTGAGATGATTGGAAACACCTCCTTCCAACCATCTCTCCCTATGAATTTCTGCATTCACAATGTTTCCCTCCATTCACTTCTCTTGAAGTTAAGACACCCCCCTCCTGGCCATCAAACAAGGGCTCCACCTCCTGCTCTATTTCTTCAGGGTTCTTAGGAATACAAAGTACAGGAGATCTTAGCTCACTACACTCTCAATTCCGGCACTGAATACCTTATCTTATGAAAGGGGTATGACCTTGAAGACTCCACTTGGGAACCTGAAGGGAATCTCAACCACTGCCAACAGTTGCTTAAGGCCTACCAGGAGCTTCAGACTAGTAGCTAGGGGTGATACTGTCAGTATTCATCTTTTTTTAGCTGCTAGTCTTTTAAGGTACTTCTATTTTTGACTTTTCTCCAAACTTGGCTCATGGTTTTTTCCCTCACAACTTTCACTACACCTTCCTCTTTCACTTATCATTCATTTTAAGTTTCAATTGGCTTTTTCTAGCCTTTTTAATAACTTAACAGTGTCAAAACATCTTCTCAAAACTACCTCACCTTTTTCCACAGATTTGAACTCTGGATATTTACGCTCAAGTTAGTAATTTCACTTCCAAATCCCTTAACTTTTTCTTTATACCTGCTTATGTGTCCCAGGCCTTTAGGCTTGGTTTTTCCTACCTTTTTGCTTGCTCAAACAACACCTGAGCATTGTTGTAACTGTCCCACACCTCCTCCTGGCTTCCTTGTGTTTGAACTAGCTTTTTGAAGTTAACTCAATCACTTATAATTTTCAAAGCCTATTCTATCCATTATTATTCCTAAACAACTTTGGTAAAACTTTATCTCAAATTTGCACCTTACATTCAAACAGAATAAAAGGTTTGGGTTTTCCAGTATCAACAACAAGTTGAGATTGTTTGACTTGCACCCCAAAAAGGTACCTGTTAGGTTTTGTGGCTTGTGTTTCCTCTTTAATTTTTATTCTTGTTTCTTTCCATCTTAGTTTCATAATTCCATTTGACTAGATCTTTCATCAGCTAGGCAATTTTTATAGTGGTACTCACACCTTAATTGTTGACAGTTTTTATCCCCCATCTAATGCTGATCACTTCCCAGACTTAGAGATTGACTTTTTAACTGAATCTTCAGTCATTAAAACTGGTCTTTATTTTGTTTTCTTAGGTTTAATAAATTTTCTTAGTCCCTGCTTCACTTCATATAAGCTTTTAGGAGCCTTGGTGCAGTTACTGTTGCAAACCTTGCCTACCTTTTTATACTTGACAAATATAATTATTCTTGGTTTAAAGTTCTTAGTTTACATTAATTTACCCCAAGCCTTCAGACCTTAAAATATCCAGCTGGTATGCAGGCAACAAGTTGAACTTGCCTCTAAACAGTTTGGGCTTGGTTATGTACCAGTAACCTTGCTGGTTGTATCTAACTGCTGATTTTAAGTGGGCCAAGGCATTTAGTTCAAGGACCTTTTTGGGTGTATAGTCTTTATACTCAGGCTTTAATGAGTACTCTGTGAAATAAACAGGAACAAAGGAAATACCTTGTGGATGGATGTCAGAAATTATGCCATTAATGCTAGTTTTGATATGGCCTTTGAAAGTTGATATGTGCAAAGATTTGGTTGGTTTTGCTTTCTACCTCAGAAATTCCTTGCCTTCTATAAATGGTTTGTCATCTATTTTTTTCCATTCTGGAATACCATACAAGCCTTGACTGATCCTGGTATGATTTCAACCCAATGTGAACCCCTCTACTCTGTCTACCTATTGAATGATCATCAATTCTTGTCTACTATTTAAGTAGAATCATTTCTCCTAATAAAGCCAAGTTTATTCACATTTCCTTTAGATTTAATATTTTTCAAGTTTTTTCCTTTCCTTTTTTCCAAAATGAATTCCTCATCTTAAATTCCAGGAAATTAAGGTATGTGTCCTTAATTTTGCCCTGAAAGCTAACCCAAGGCTAGCTTTTAACCTCAAATCTTTTGCTATAAAGGCTTCCCACTGTGTCCTTCTGGATATTATCCCCAGGAGCCAAACACAACAATGTGTTTTCTATCTCATTTTTGGAATTCAGTATTTGAATTTATTTTTGTTATATGATTGACTATATTTGTTTTCCAGCTATAAATAAATGGAAGCTTTATTAATTAAATTGACATTTAATTGGTTCCAGTTGAGATTTGTTTTGTGACTGAATCTATGCATTCTAAACTAACTAATATATGTTTATCTCAACAGGTTTGAAAACTACTATACATAAAATTTGGATTCCCCATACTGTAAATTCAGAACCTAAGTGCAAAAATGCGGGATTTTCAAATCCTTGGTCCAAATTTCAAGTCACTTTTGTGGGCAATTCAGCTAAGTGAAAATTAAAATATTTAATAAAATCAACCATTTAATTTGACTTTTTTGGTTTATTTAAATTAGTAAAATTTTGAATCCCTTGAGCAGATAACTCAACTAACAAAAGATAAAACACAGCAAACAAATTTGGTATTCTAATGTACAATTTGAAATTTCCTGTATTTCAAACAAATCATAGACATCATGTAAAACTTAAAAAATCTGAAATTGAAGGATTGTAAAATCCAAGAACCAAATTTCATGTCAAAAATGAGGTGAATCTGAAAAAAATATAAGTTATGGGCATCTTAAAAAGGATGTCAAAGGGTCTAGAGTGGATTTGTGCTAATTATTTTAGGAATTATAGGCATTCTCAGAAATCACCCTATTCCATTTTAGGACAGCTAAAATTTAGGTTGTAATATTCACCAACTTAACATAATTAACAATAAAATTGACTAAAATGCACACTTCTCTTTTTGAGTAGAATTTTTTTAAAACATTTATTATGTCTTCTTCCAATAACAGCCAAGTCAATGAGCTGTTCCCTGGTCTTGACAAAATTATGCAGGGCCACGCTGGGTCTTCCAATAGTGAAGCCTCTGTCTATGGTCACACCCAACCCGCAGGCCCCTCTGAAAGCACTACCCAGGAGTGTGTTCTTTCTCCTATGTCCTCAAACATGGCCCTGTTTGCTCATCACACACAGGACACTTCTAATTCATATCATGTATCAACACTAGCATCTGGAATTGGCCAATTGAGCCAAGGGGTAACCCAGAGAACCCAGAATCCAGAAATAGCCAATCAGATGGCACTGTCTGAGTCCCATGACAGACACACCCCAACTCCAGCCAATCAGCCTGCAAGATGCAGAGAAAGCTAATTACCCCAGAAATTGTTCTCACATGGTTGAAAAACAAGGGATGATTATGTCCCTCAGGGAAATTGCAGCCGCAATGGGTTTTTGCAAAGTCCACTTTGGCTGCAACCCTGCAAGCCCACGCCAACTGTGGCCCCCCCTCCCAAGAAGACCCCAACTGGAGCTCATACGTCAACTGATAGTGATAAATCCCATCCCTTTTGATGGCCATCATTGAACGTGACCCACAGATGCCCCTGATCCAGGTTTGTCTCCAGCTAGGACTCCATGGCATTTTCACAAATAAAAGAAAGGTCAATTTGTGGATGCACAGAGTTGTGGTTGCGGCTAGAATCTTGTCCAATCAGGTTCTCATTGGTCCCAGTTTGGTGGATACCAACCCTTACAATTCAACCATAATTTTATTAAAGAGAGGGCAATAAAGACGTGCAATGACATCATCTTCTTGTTGTATGCCAAGATTTCTGCAAGTATCCAAGATTATGGAGAAAAGTATATCCAATCTGATGTCTATAAGTGCGGCCCAATCTTGTATTGTTTTGTAGGGTTTTGTTGACAGTTTCCCCATTTGGTGCCAATCATTACTTGGCAATATCAAACATCTCAGATGGGTATGCCTACCAGATGAAGCTCAAGGACATCTGGAGGAGTGGGCTACCCAACAAGCTGTACACAAAGTTGTACGTAGTGCAGAGATGAAGCAGCAGGAATGAACAACCCAAGAAATAAGGACTGGGGGACATACCTGTTGGTCCTATCTCACCAACCATGTTGATATGCATCTTGCAGATGTATTTCTTTAAAATTTTGGTTTGGCTCTCAGGCACTCAAAGCCTGCCATCTAAAATGAACTGTGCCCCCAAATTGAGAAGGGGTATGAGCCTTTCCCTTCTGTATTTGTCCAGGACTTATTTGATCTCATCATCTTCTATAAAAGTGATAGTGATAAGTCCAGAAAGGACTCCTGCCTCCCCCCACACCCATTTATTTGGTTTGTCAAGCCCACATATGTGACAGAAGAAGAATTTGAGCAATTGAATCAATCAGCTCTTTCTGCCTTTTCCCAATTAACAAACCATGCCTACCCCCCCCCAAAAGATCAAGCCACCCGCCTTCCAACCCTGACTCCCAAATAACCACCCATTCCCTTCCCATTACCTCTGATGCCATCCCTCTCACAGGTGCAGATGATGGCAACATACATTCTGCCATACCCTCCCCTAATTGTCTTTTGATGAGTAAAATAAAACTTTTATTTGTGACAACTTATTAAAATTGATATTATTTCTTCCAATTCACAATTAATAATATATTTTTTATTGCCATTCCCCATAATTAATAAAATGTTGTACATTTGATGTGATAATATATGATTTTTTGCATGATTATTTTTCATTGTCAATAATAAATTAAGCACCACAAATGTAAATGATATATAAATATATTGCAAGTATGTGTTAGATCCTGATATTTAGATATTATGTGCACAAATCTTTGCATTTTGTTTAATAAAATTCATTTTAAACAAGGCCTTTTTCATTTTTAATTTATATAAATGGACTGTGTTTATATTAGGGTGCCATTAACGCTTAGTATAAATATTGATACATAGTGCATTTTACAGCTTGTATATTTGCCTATTGATAACAATTCTGTAAACTTTCTAGTCAGATTTTGTGAGTAATAATAATGTAATGGGTTAATAAATTACTTTTAATACCACTAAATGGCTTTTTTCTTTGCTATGGCAACTGTCCATTTTCTTATATTTACGCACAGATGTCCAATTGATTGGTTTCACATCCAATTGCATAGGCAATAGGAAATACAGTTGCCACCCTAACCACATTTGGTCTTGGGATGGCAACCATGTTTCCTATTGCCTGTGCCATTGGATGTGAAACCAACCAATTGGACACCAGAGTGTAAATATCATAAAATTCACAATTGCTACAGCAAAGAAAATCAGTCTATTAATGGTAATAAACATTAATTTATTAACCCATCACATTATTATTACCTTGCAAAATCTGACTAAAAATTTTACATAGTTATTATTGATAGGTTAATATGCAGGCTTTAAAATGCACTATTTATCAATATTTTTACTTAGAGTTAATGTCACCATAATATAAACACAGTCCATTTATATAAATTACAATGAAAAAGGCCTTGTTTACAATGAATTTTATTATGCAGAATGCATTGAGTTATGCATATAATATCTAAATATCAGGATTAATGCATACCTACAATACTCTAATATAACATTTACATTTTTGGTCTTTAATTTATTATTGATAATGAAAAATATTCAGGCGTTGACTTTAGTACTATAAAAACAGGTTTTTTAATGTACTACCATCAACATGTCAAATATCTACAGCCTAATCAATGAATTAGAGTTAGCCCTCCAAAAGGTTATTGAGCTCAAACATAACATCAGAGAAATTGTAGTAAATCTGCTGGAAAATGAGGGAAGGGCTTTGGTCCAGAAAAATGAAACTGCAAAAAATATCCTGAGATTTTTATCAAAGAAGAACACAAGGAAATAGTTTAAATATACAAAAGAAAATACTCAAACGTGTAAAATTCAACAATGAAAGTTACAACTTGTGGGAGTTTGCAAAAAACAACAGAAATAATACTCAAAATTTCAAATTGATTAAAGGAACTGAAATTTCAAAGGAAATTAACACAAATAAAGAGAAAACTGATCAAATGGAAACAGATGAAAATGAAGTAAAATCAAGAAGCAGAAGAGCTACAATAAACAATAAAAATTTATAAAATGAAAATAAATAGGAAGAACAAGTAGCACAGAAAATGAGGAAGATAAGACCCAGGAAATCAAATGAAGAGCAGCCAACGCTCATGAAGTTTGTGGAAGGGGCGCACGTGGCTGAGGGGGCCGCACAAGAAACAATAAGTAAGTTTTTTATGTTTTACTTATATTTACTTTAGTTATAACTAGGAATGGGGACAAGGTTGCTGAAGTGGCGGCCTTTACGCCCAGTTGGTTTTACAGGGGTTACCTATCATTGGTAGCCCCTGTGAAACAAAATAATAAAAATGAAATAAATAAAATAATTCAAATAAACATGATCAATATGGAAATAGGGAAGAAAAAAAGGAATATTTACCACCCGCAGAGTGCTTTCTGTGGGTTAGGGAAGCATATGAAATAGGAGCAAATATCAATTTCAAAGAGATGAATAAAATTTGAGTGGATATCAAGATGAATTTTGATGAATATTTTTATGAAAGTATTCAAAGATTTCCCTTTTCAAATATAAATGAATATGAAAAAATCTAAAAAAAATAGAATTTCAAATAGTACTAAAATATCTCAAAACTGAAATTTTCAACAAAGTAGTCAAAGCATTATCAAATAAAGTTGGGGGTGCAGTCCTTGTGAATAAGTTCAAGCCTTTATTAATTTTGTTTGCTGAGGCATGGGGGCAGATACAAGCCAGGCGCCCCCCAGAACCATCTTCAAGTTCAGCCAAACGTCCTACATCAACAGATTAATTCAAATATATAAAAAATTATGCATGTTTTCAGAAAAATATACCTCTCAAAGGATTCATGTTGCAACATACCTAGGAATCCTATTACACTGCATATTAAAAACAAATGTTAAAAAATTAGAGGATGTAACAATACAACTTAACACATACCAATTAGCACTAGAACAACAGAAGACACCACAAGGGTACAGGACAGTTGAGCACGTCCTGTACAGCTCCTTTGCACTGACATTGCTGTATGGGTTTTACAGGCCTCCTGAAAAGAACCTGTTAATTGAGTTGCTTACCCAACTCCCTTTTATTAAGTGTTTGGCAACCACCAGGGTGCAGGGCACTGCCCCTCTTGCTTTTTCATTCAGGGTTGTCCACCACGCACAGAAGAGTATGTGGATCCAATTAGACACTCTAGCTGAAAATTTGATTTTGGGGTATTATTCCCCATAATAATTGCATTCCCTTTGCACTTTGCATCCTCTTAATAATTTATCTTCCCTTGAAATTTATCTTTAATTTTTATGTTTGTTTTTATGTTTAATTTTATTTTTAATTTTACTATTCAAATCATAATAATAATATATTTAAATATATTATAATATAGTAGTTATAGTAAGCAAACACGTGAAATAATAAAATATGATTTATAAATTTATTTATTTAGTTGCTCGTCAAGTACAGGTTCATATATTACTTATTTAAACAATCAGAGCTCTATTTATCTGCATTGAGCTGCCTGCTCTACTTATGTTTTAAACAATTGATTGTTTAGAACTCAACTTACTTTTCCCTTGTAATATGATTTGATAAATAGATTTTCTATGCTTAACCTGCGTGATATGTACTAATTAATTTGATATACATGAAAACCATTGGTTTTTGTGTTGTGTGGCTGTAGTGGTACTGAAATAATAAGGATCAGGTGATACCTCACAAGTTCAAATCTGTGGCTTTAAAAAAATTCAATGGTACTAAAAATGGTTCAAAATTATTTAAATAAAACTAATCAATTTCTCTCTTTTTTAATTTATTTATTTGTTAGCTCTACAGTCAATACAATATTTTGTGCATTATAATAAAAAAATATGAATCTCTATATCTAGTATGATTAATTGTATTTATCTTTTAAACAAATTATTATATGTCTATAATATAATCCAACATCATGTCATTATATATAAATAATAATTTTCAAGTTCTAATAAAAACAAAATAAAAAAATGAAAACAAATAAAACCTGAGCGTCCATTTATTTGATTGGCTTGGAGGCAAGGGCTTTAGGGAGGAAGGATTCAGAGTACTTGTAAAAAGCCGCCATCACATCAGGTGACATCACAAATTGACTGACCTCAAGGATAATGAAGAGATCTTTGGTGTCCTGTGAAAACCCCACTTTGACCTTATTCTTGATCAACCTGAAGACCTCCTCAATTGGGTTAAGGAATGAAGAATATGGGGGGGGAGGAAGAGGAGTCTCATCGGGCAATCAGTAAGCCAGTGGCTGGAGGTGTGGCTGTTTTTGTTGATGGAGGAATTTGGACACAACCAGATCCACTTTGTGGAGCCTGGCATTATCAAGCACAACAACATTGGTTGTGCTGCTGTAATTTATCCAAAGGCACTCCTTGATGGTTTGGAGAAAATCAAGGAATGTCCTGCTATTATGGAAACCCTTAATCATCTGAAATTGATCCAACCCACAGAGACCAAGAAGTGCAACCATTGAATAGGTCTGGGAACAGACAGCTGCACAATGTGCTACACTATTTTTGGACCCCTTCTCAACCCACCTATGCCTAGACCTGAATGAGGAGGAAAACAACAATTTGTCAATATAAAAGAACTGGACATTACCAGTCTGCTTAAGAGCCATACTGTAAATTCAGAACCTAAACGTAAAAATGTGGGATTGTCAAATCCTTGGTCCAAATTTTGAATCACTTTTGCAGGATGGCCTTTTTTAATTAAATTGAATTCTTTGTATTTTTATTTGAATATTTGAAAATGAGGGAACTCATAGACACTTTGCAAATTTCAAGTTAAACTGCATATTTCCAATGGACAAAATGAATTAACTGGAATCAGATTTGAAGTGTTCAAATCCATCAACCATTTTCATTAAGTTTACTATGTTTTTTGAAATTTCAGGATTGTCAAATCCATAAACCAAATTTCAAATCACTTTTGAATGCCACTAGTAAACTCAAATATTAATTGTGGGAACTGGAATCTAAATTTAATGTACAGTAAGCACACTAGGAAACACCAACCCAAATAAAAAAGCTCAAATACAACTAAAATCAAATAAGAAATTTAATAACAACCACCATGTTTAGACATAAAAAGTTATTAAACTTTAAGATTACCCAAACCCAGAAAGTATAAAATATTATACACTTCAAATCACAGATATAGAAATTATGTTACTATTCAAGGAAAAATCAAGAGAAAACAACTACTCACAACTAAACCAATAAACCTAAATAAATAAATAAATAAATAGTTAATCTAAAATTATATTTATTATTTTTATGGACCAGCAATTGCATTCTCAACCAGCTCCTGCACCAGCCTGCAGGGCAGCCTGTCCACAAGGGCATCTCAGAGGGTCCAAGAATAGACCCAGAACACAACTTGAGGAGAGTAATGTCAATACACAGGCCTCCCAAGGCGTCAGTGCCAGCCAACCACCTCCCACATCCCAATCCAGAACAACCAGCCTAAATCCTAGACACAAGCCGCTCTAAAGGCCTGCCACAAAACTCTCCTACACCAGGGTCACCGGAACACTGAGGTTACTTACACCTCCACTGTGTACCCCGTTGTCACCCGGCCCCGCACTCTTAATCTAAGAGTTGCCACTTCCTGCCCCGCGTTTTGACACCTCCTATGAGCCATTGGCCACAACTGAGGAGCCATCTGCACCTGTAATGTATTCCACCATTGACAATGCCATTGCAAGTAAGAGTGATCCCACCTTCTACATGAAGGTCACCATCCCCTGTGTTGAGCCTGCCAGCCAGGATGCCGCGGTACCTGCCAAGGGCCTGCGTTGGTTAACAGATAGTGAGCGTGAAGCTCTCTTCAACTGCTTAAATGGGGGAATGGCAGTTTGGGATATTGTGTCCCAATTTGGGGTTGCAGCCAGGTATGTTGGCAACCTCAACGCCAAATTTGGCAACACTGGTTGAATCACAAAATCCATCAAGGCTAAGCGGCAGCCCAGTCTACTTCAGCCCACTTATCTTGAGGTAACCAGGTAGTGGGTGACCAAGGATTGCCACCTGGACATGATTGCTGTCCAATCAATGCTTGCCACAGAGTTTGAGCTTTCTGTCTCTAAAACCCTTGTTTACCAAGCAATGATCAATTTGGGCTTGTTGTGGGGGGTACTCAGAGTTTCTCTGCATAATAGAAACAGCAACAAAACAATTGAGAATCAACACATTTATGCAGAGACCTATGTGGATCTCAAGAAAGCTGGAAATGTCCAATTCTTTTATATCAACAAATTGTTGTTTTCCTCTTCACTCAGGTCTAGGCATGGGTGGGTTGAAAAAGGGTCCAAGAATGGTATAGCACATTTTGCAGCTGTTTTCTCCCAGACATATTCCTTGGTTTTGTTTCTGGGTCCTCACGGGTTGGACTAATATCAAATGATCAAGGGTTCTCATAATATCAGAACTTTTCTCAATTGTCTCTAACCCATCAAGGAGTACCTTTGGAACAATTACTGGGGCACAAATAGCATTGCTGTGTTGGATAATGTCAGGCTCCACAAGGTGGATTTGGCTGTGTCAGAGTTCCAACCAAAAGATAAAATAGCCATTTGGCCATCCAGTGCCTGGCTGACTGCCCAATGAGACTCCTCTTCCTTCTGCCCTATTCTCTATTTCTGAATCCAATTGAGGAGGTGTTTGGTTGGATCAAGAATAAGGTGAAGAAAGACCTCCCTCAGGAAACTGAGGATCTCTTCAACATTCTTGAGATCAGCCAATTTGTGATGCCACCTGATGTGGTGGCAGCTTTTTATAAGCACTCAGAATCCTTCCTTCCAAAAGCCCTCAACTCCAAACCAATCAGATAAATGGGCACTCCGGATTTATTTGTTTTATAAATTTTTTTTATTAGGACTCAAATTTTATTAATTATATAGTATGACTTGATGTTTAATTGTATTATAGACATATAAGAATACATACAAAAGTTAAGTAAAATTAATTATACTAGTATAGAGACAAATATTTTTATTATAATGTACCAAATATTCTATTGACTGTTGAGGTAAACAATAAATATATTTAAAAAGATAGAAATAGAATTGTCATGGTAGTATCATTTTTGCCTGGGATAGATTGCCCAAAAAAAGAATGAGAACAGGAAAGCAGAGAACCCCTTGAAAGTATTGGACAATTTAAATCTAGTCATTGACAAAAAATGGGTTAAAGCTTCCCCTGTTGACAGTGAAGGAATTAATCTACATCTCCCTGAATTTTTCCCAAACAATTATGCGTTGAAGATTATGAGATATCACTACCCAGTGGCGCTTGGCGGTCAACCGGGTAGTTGCCCAAAAATATCAAATTATGATGTCATCAACACTTTAGCAGAATTCCCCAACCAAGAGGTGAAAATATTTCTGTCCAGCCAATCAGACTCAAGTTTTCCCTCCAAGTTGAGTTATAGTCCCTCTCATTTTCTCTCTGAAAACTTGTTTTCAGATAGTTTTACCTACTCTCAATAAAGTTATTTCCCAATATATTGTTGTAACTGTGCTTTTTTAGCAGGGTTACATGGGAAAAATACTTATAAGATAGATAATAATCTTTATTGTGAGATAGTGATTATATAGTTCATGTGAATCAAGGATAACAGGAACATGATTGGTGATCACACAGCTGGATGGAAGAGGGGGGTGGCTTGATCCTGGTAATGAGTCAAGCGCCAAAACAAGGTATCCACCATGAGGAATCATCATCTGTTCATGTTGTTGGATTTGGTAATTTGAGTTGACTTCCTAGTCTGGCTTCAAGTGACCGTATAATCAGATTGCGGGTCACAAACCTACTTGGTTGGAACCTTGCTGGTGGGTCAAGCCTGAAGTTTTGACACACACCCCTGACTGAAGGTTGGCCTCCTCTGGGGGCAGGTTGTCAGGGAGGTTGTCAGGAGCCCGGGCGCTGTATTGAACTAGTTGCTGTTCTGTGGTGGGCAGGATAGTTTCTTGTTGTTTTTATCTCACTTTGCAGGGTCAGAGGCAATCATGGTGTAGGATCTTGTCTTGCTTACGTTTTCCAAGCCCTTGCACAAGGTAAGTGTTATTGTTGTTTACCTTCAGAATGATTGCTGGCCCCACTTTTTCAGGTTGTGACTTGCTCTTGTCAACATTCATGACCCATACTTTGTCCCCAACTTCATGTCTATTGTGGATGGGGACAAATGTCTTTTGCAGACAATCATTCTCCTTTACTGTTTGCTTGCTGTTAGCCTCTATCACTTGAGGGTCTGAGTGTGGAGGGACTTCACTTGGAATTTCCATTTTAGGTCCTGTCAATGCTTGGATAATATTTTGCTGTGTGCTGTATACCAGTTCAAACAGGCTTTTTCCAGTGAATCTGTTCACTTTGGTTTGACACACAAGCAGTGCAGTCAGTAGCTGCTTATACCAGTCTTCAGGTCTCCCAGCAGTGAGCTTGGCTAGGGCTTGCACAAGACTACTGTTAAGCCACTCCACACGTCCATTGGCCTGTGGATGGTATGGTGTAGTCACAGTGTGCTTGACCCTTTTTTGGTGAGGTATACATTGGTGTCTTCAGAGGTCAGTTCCTTGCCTCCATTGGTTATCAGAAGTTCTGGCTTTCCAAACTTGCTGATTATCTCTTTGCCAATAAATTGTTGAACGTCATTGCCAGTGTGTGCCTTCACTGCTTGGGCTACTGGCCATCTTGTTACAAAGTCAATGGCGGTGATAATGTATTTCTTGTCATTGTGTTTTCCTGGCATGGGACCAACAATGTAAAGAGCCCATACTTTGAAAGGTAGTTGTGTGCAGATGGGAAGTACTGACTTTGGCAGGATTTTTCTTTTGGCAAACTTTTTGCACACCTCACATTGGTCTAGAGCTTCCTGGACATTGCAGTATAAGGTTGTCCACCAGGCCTTATTTTTTAGAAACTCATATAGGTTTTGGCTCTTGGTATGTCCAAGGTCTCTGTGATAGCGTAGGATG
Organism: Entomophthora muscae; assembly: GCA_014839935.2. Classification (NCBI taxonomy): domain Eukaryota; kingdom Fungi; phylum Entomophthoromycota; class Entomophthoromycetes; order Entomophthorales; family Entomophthoraceae; genus Entomophthora; species Entomophthora muscae. Next base: position 623,874 of record QTSX02006399.1, read on the forward strand.
GTGTTGACTTGCTGATGTGTGGGGATGTAGGGAGTGGCTGTGCCGTCAGTCATTTTTCTGTGAAGAGTCCTGTATATGTTGGTGAAGAGGTGTTCATTCTTGATGACTGTTTCTTTTGTTATGTTGGTGGTGCCAGGAGGGAACCCTTTGTCCTTTGTTCAAAGCACTAAGAGAGGCCATTCTGGGTTGAGCCCATTCTCTCCTCTTGAAGCACAGACATACAGGCGGTACAGGGCGTCTGCCATGGAAAGCTTGGCCCCAGGCTTGTACTGGACAAGCATGTTAAATCTCTCCATTAGTTCCATCCACTGCGCTTGAAGGTGCAACAGATTTGCCTGGGTCTTGAAATAGATGTGTGACTTGCAATTGGTTAATTCTGTGAATTCTTCCTGGCGCTCAGGTAGCAATGCCATTTGACTAGGCAGTGCACAATAGCCAGCAGTTCCTTGTCATCAATAGGGTATTGACACTTGCCATCTGTCAATTTTTGCAATTTTTAGGCTACAGGCAGGAAGTCACTGTCACTATTTTTGATTTGTAGTACTCCCCCAATGGATGCATCTGAGGCGTCGGTTTCCATTTGGTACTCCCTGTCATGTTTGGGGTATTGCAGGATGGGAGCTGTTGTGAGCTTCTCTTTGAGGCGTCTAAAACAGAGGCCACATTGGGGGGGTCCACACAAACTTAGACTTGGCGCCTGTTATGGCGGATAAGGGGGAAGTCAAAACGCCACAGTCAGGTATGAAACATTGTACATAGGCCACCATTCCCAAGAAGGTGTGGAGTTCCAACTTATCCTTGGGTGGTGGCATCTTCCAGATGGCCTGTATCTTTTGACTGTTGGGTTTTATGCCATCCTTTGAGACTATGTGTCCCAGGAAGGGTAGTTGCTCATGGAAGAACTGGCACTTGGAGGGCTTGGCCAACAGTTTGTGTTGTGCTAAGGTCGCAAAGACTGCCTCCAGGTCTTTGTGGTATTGTTCCACCAAGGGGCTGTAGACAATAATGTCGTCCAGGTACACTAGGGTGTGCTTGCCTATGTGGGGTGCAAACACTTTGTTCATGAATGTTACAAAGGTGAACGGGGCATTGGTCATGCCAAAGTTGAGTACCACTCATTTGTAGGAGCCGTATTTAGTGCAGAAGGCCATTTTGGGAATGTCTTCCTCCTTGATACAAATCTGATTGTAGCCTGCAGTTAGATCAATCTTGGAGAAGACTGTGGCTCCTCCCAAGGCATCAAAGAGGTTGTCAATCAGTGGTAGTGGGTAACAGTTCTTAATAGTAACTTTTTTTAGGGCGCGGTAGTCTGTGACCAGACGTAAGGTACTGTCCTTCTTAGCCACAAAGAATATGGCAGCCCCAAAGGGAGACTGTGAGGGGCAGATAAGTCCTTTTTCCAATACCTCCTTGAGGTAGGCGTGTAAGGTGTTGTCTTCATTTGGGGTCAGCCTGTAGATGAGGCGCGCCTTGGGTACAGCCCCCTTGAGTTGGATGGAGTGCTGAATATGCTTCTCAGGGGGCAGCCCAGGTAGCGCTTCCTTAAAAATTTCTGGATGGCGGGCCACAATGTTGCGGTCCTGAGACGTGGAGGTATCCTGGTGGTCTTTGAAGTGTATGATCTTGTACTGGAAGGAATCCCAGTCAATTGACTTCAGGTCTTTCTTTTTATCCTGGGTCTCTGTGATACGTACAAAGACGTGGTTGCGTAGCAGTTGGTCCACAGAGTCAGGGTAGATCTGGTGGTTGACACCTTTACGCTTGATGGATAACACTGAGGTTGCCCAGTCTACGTGAGGGTTGTTTTTCTGTAACCAGTCTAGTCCCAGTACAATGTCAAACTTAGGAAAGTCAATGACAGGACCTTGGATGGTGGAGTGAAGGTTCTCAAGCATGACAGAGAAGGGGGCAGTTTCCTTTGTCACGGCAATGTGGTGTTTGTCAGCCAGGACCACATTTTTAATCCGCAAAGGATTAGTGGCTATCTTGAACTTATTCACAAAGCTACTGTTGACTAAGGTTTGGTCTGCGCCCAAGTCCAGGAGCGCTGAGCCTGTGTAACTGCAAAAGCAGAAAGGATAGGACATCAATTTATTAGGATTTCTGGTAATGGTGTACAGTACTGGGTCCTCTGAGGGCACCTGGATCATTGGGCATTGGTCCACGTCCTTAGGTTGGTATTCATTGTTGGTCAAGTCAGGAGTTGTGTAGGGAGAACTTGGCTTGCTTAGTGCTCTCCCTGGGCTTTTCCCTCATCTTGGTTGCCTTGTGTGGCGGTGACACAGAAATGAGTACAGTTTGACTGGCCATTGTTTCCATTTCCATGCCCATTAGAAACCGTGGGCTTGTGGTTGGTGTTGTTCCTGTTGCCTCCAGGAGGTGGTTGAGTAGGGCGCCTTCTTGGATGGGAATTCTTGGGTCTTTCTTGTTGCCCAGTTTGCACCTTGTGCAGTGTGTTGGATGTCTGTTCCGCTTTTTCTGCTTCACAGTACAGGCTTTGCAGGTTAGTCACCTGATCCAGGTTCACATGTCTCATCACGTGCAACTTAAGAGCGTCGTAGTACATGAGGTGTATGGCTGGGGTGGCAAAGGCCATGTTGGATGGTGCATGAAGGCAGAGTTCATTGTAGGCGCGGGTGTCATGCCCTGCCCCAAGGGCAGGCTCTCTAAATTATCATATTTGATGTTTGATTTCGATTTTTTAATCTTTCAGTATTTTTTAATATTTGGAATTTTAAATTATAAGTTAATATTTAAGTATTTTAAGTTAATTATCTTGTTTTTATCTTTGATTTGCGTTCAAATTGACACGGTTGTCACACACTGTCTTCCCAGCTATTCAAATAGCTTATATTTCTCTACTCTAAGTTAGATTTATTCTACTTTTTGCTTACCTTTTGAAACTCCTTTTTTCAAGTTGTTGCCGCTCTCCCCAGCCTATTCTGCCTATCAAACTTGAAATGGTCTTTGTGTTTCTCCTTTTTTTGAACCTGATTGTCTCCAACTTCTCCAGTTGCTCTTTCTCTTGGCTGCTCCTCCTGTTGATCATGGTCCAACTGAAAAGGCTTTCTCTTCTATTAATAAAGAGCTTTTGAAGAGTAGGCTTTAAGCTGGAATTCTAAGTGATTTCTTCCCCTTCAACTTTTACAATTTTAAACTTCAAATTTGTAATTTTTAGAATTTTGTTTTTTTAAATTCATTTTCTTAGTTTAGCTTTTTTAATCCAAATGGAACTTGTAAAACAACAAGCCTTAGGCTTGTTGAATCCAATTTTTTTCCTTAAAGAATCTTTCAATAGTTATATGTATCAATTTGCAGATAGAGAATATTTAATATCAATATTCCTTTAGTTACAAATTGTTCACTATTGAACACCTTATTCTATCTTCTTTGCTTAGGGTTTTTAAACTCTATTACTCCATTTGTGACACAATATAGGTTTTTAGCGGGTTTCTGTAAGATTATCTTACAGACAGTACCTACATTCTTATATCTTTTAAATTTGAATCCCAATGCTTTACACGCTTTAGTTTATAACCTTGCACCATTATGGGCAAGACCTTACAGCAGGTGAGTTCTTTTACAGTGCCTGTCTGGGTCAGGTTTTTCACTTGGTAAAAGATCATGAGCGCTGTATCTTTAAGCACAAATCTTTCCAGGAAGTCTTGCTTAAAGATATCCCAGTTCTTGTTGGTGTGCTCTTCATGCCACTTGTTGCACCAGGTGCCAGCGTCATGGGTCAGGAAAATGGAAATTTCTGCAATCCAAAATTGCTGTGGGCATTCCATCTGAGCCAGCTTGCTATGGGCAGACTGGATCCAGGCGGCGGCGTTGTCGTTATTGGCCCCAGCAAAAGGTTCCAAGGCGGCCCTTTGTAGTCTTTGAGCTACATAGGCAGGCATGGTGGTTTTGTTGGCTGGTTGCAGCATCAATGAGGGAGCCTGAAAGAAACCTTGTGCAGACATGGTGTTGAAGGCAGGTAGCAGGACTACTGTGTTTTGGTATAGGACAAAACCATTGGGTATCTCAGCACCAGGAGTGTACAGAGTCCAGTTGGGCGGGAGGCCAGACATAATTCTGTCAAGGATTTGTTGGCTGCGGTGTGTGCAGGCAACAGGCAGAATTTTTCAAGATAAGGTATGATGGAGAACCTACCTGTGCTACCAATGTTGTAACTGTGCTTTTTTAGCAGAGTTACATGGGGAAAATACTTAGAAGGTAGATAATAATCTTTATTGTGAAATAGTGATTATATAGTTCATGTGAATCAAGGATAACAGGAACATGATTGGTGATCACACAACTGGATAGAAGAAGGGGGTGGCTTGATCCTGGTAATGAGTCAAGCGCCAAAACAAGATATCCACTATAAAGGATCATCATCTGTTCATGTTGTTGGATTTGGTAATTTGAGTTGACTTCCTAGTCTGGCTTTGAGTGACCGGATAATTGGATTGCGGGTCACAAACCCACTTGGTTGGAACCTTGCTGGCGGGTTGAGCCTGCAGTTTTGACAATATGAAAGCTACCCTGGGGTCAAAAAATACCCCCTTCTCAGACCATGGCAGCTACTGTCTTGGCATGGTTGAGAAAAGTCTTCACACAGGACCAGCAGGTTTTTTACCCCTTATCTCAAAATCATTTCTTTTCAGTGGCCCATTTACATCTCCTGTTTTCTGTGTCATTAATTGTCTTCATTTTGTGTTTTGTTCCTTTTCTTTGTAGATTTGTAGGTTTAAAGCTTCAGTGCACATCTTTGTTCTTGGTTCTGATTTTAGTCTGGGCAATTTATCCTCACAACTTTTATTTGAGCTTAGACCTTATTTACATGACTCTAACAAGAATAACTTTATTTAAATAATTGTGAACCCTTTTTGGTACTTTGGCTTTTTTTAAGCCACAAATTGGACCTTGCAAGTCATTATCTGACCTTATTGATTTAGTGCCACTATAGCCACACAACACAAAAACCAATGATTTTCATGTATCTCTTACTAATTAGTACTTATGACGCGGGTTAAGCATATCAAATATATTTATCAAATCATATTACAAGGGAAAGGTAATTCAAGTTCTAAACAATCACTTGTTTAGAGCATACTGTAAATTCAGAACCTAAATGTAAAAATGTGGGATTGTCAAATCCTTGGTCCAAATTTTGAATCACTTTTGCGGGCAACTCAGCTGAGTGAAAATTAAAATTTTTAATAAAATCAACCATTTAATTTGACTTTTTTGATTTATTTAAATTTGAAAATTTCAAAACCCTTGAGCAGGTAACTCAACTAACAAAAGACAAAACACAGCAAACAAATGCAGGATACACAAATCAGAAATGTGGGATTCTAATGTACAATTTGAGATTTCTTGTATGTCAAACAAATCATAGACATCATGTAAAAATTAACAAATCTGAAATTGCAGGATTGTCAAATCCAAGGACCAAATTTCAAGTCACTTTTGAATGCCACTAGTAAACTCAAATAATAATTGCAGGAACTGGAATCTAAATTGAATGTACAGTAAGAAACTAGGAAAAATCAAGCCAAATCAAGAAGCTCCCCTCTGGATAAAATCAAATGAAAAATCCAATCTCAACAACCATGTTTAGACATGAAATTAAGTGAAATGTAAAATTCTCTAAGCTGGAAATGATGCAATATTCTGCACTCTAAATTACTAATATAGCAACCATAAAACCATATAATGATATATGAGCTACCCTCCTGATGACACAGAAATTTTTTAAAAGTTTTTTGGCCCCCAGTGTAGCCAGGGGCATAAAACTTACTTTCAAGAAAGAAAGGAGGGGAAAGATACATCATCAGTTTACTAACTATGTATTCATGTATTGCTACTAAGGATACTTGATTACAGTAGATTTTAAAAAATGCTAATAATAAAATAGAATTATATATTACAATCTATCTTATCATGTTGTCTTTTCCTTGATGTGTTGATAGTTCATCAAGAAAAAGATAACATAATAAGATAGATTGTAATATATAATTCTATTTTATTATTAGCATTTTTTAAAATCTACTGTAATCAAGCATCTAAATTTTAGCTGTCCTAAAATGGAATAGGGCAATTTTTGAGAAATCCTATGATTCTTAAAAGAATTAGCACAAATCCACTCTAGATCCTTTGAAATCCTTTTTAAGATGCTGTCAGGATACCAGGAGTACCGTGGGGCTCCAGCAGGTGAGGGTGGAGTCAAAGCAGGTACTGGCATGGCCCACCAGATGATGGGACCTAACTTTACCAGGTAGGAAAGGGCCGTCCCAGCCACAGCCCAAGGTCTAGCCTCTGGCAAGGCAGAGTCAATCAATCCCGTAAGCGCAAGGTAAAGCACTTCCAGGAACTGACTACTCTGGTCAGAGGCATCAGAAGTGGGGGGGGTTGAGATGGTTGGTTTGGGTGTTGGGGGCGGTTCCATGGGGACCAAGTAGGCGGCAGGATTGTTGTACTTCCCGTTGAAGATCAAATGGTAGATGGTGATTGCTTTGCTGTCTCAGACAATTTGGTAGGGTTCCTTGGGAGCGTTTGGGCGGGTGTACCACTGCAAGTCTTCCAATGTCCAGGGTTTGTGGTCAGGATTGGCAGAATACTCAGTGAAATACACAGGGCCAAATGGAGTGTTGGGTGGGCAGTAGTAGTCAAAGGCTTTGGATTTATCAACTGGAGTCTGACTATCTATCCCAGTAGGGGGTGCTGACGCTTGGGTGTATGCAGATGGAAGAGTACCAAAAATAGGTATGGAAAAAAATTGGTGAACCAAAGGTTCATAACAACTTTATTTGGTAAGGATGACAATACAGAACTTTTTCAAGTGCTTCTGATTTATATACTTACTCACATGCAGGTGCCTCTGGGTATTCTTCTGATGCTATCTGTATAGCAAGGCTTGGCATTTCAGGTTCTGCTGTTTGGTTGACTGCTTCATGGTTATTTTTGGGGTTTTCATGAACAGTTGTTTGGCTTTTTGATGGTCCATCTTGGCTTGAATGGTCATTGATTTTGGCAGGTTTGGCTTCTGGGGTTTTGGGGTTTTTCCCAATTAGATCACCATTTTTGGACTGGCTTGACAGGCCCTCTTGAGCCCAAAGAACTTGATTAAAAAAGGGGTCCGCAATTGGGGACCCCAAATTACTTAATGGAGGGTGGGCTTGGTCTGGGTTTACTTGGCAGCTAAAAATAGCCTGCCCAGGCCCAGCCAAACCCACCAAAGCTTGGGCATAGCTTTTGGGGCCCAAAGCGGGCCCCTTAGCTGCCACCAGGGCAGGAATAGTTCCTTCACCTGGATTTGCTTTTAAAAGCAAAAATCCAGGTGTGGGCAAATCTCCCCCGCCCGCTAACCCTGCCTGGTGGCTAGGAGTGGGTTTGATTCCCGCCCGGGGCTTTAAAGCTGTTACTTTTGTAACAGATGCCATAAATTATATTTATTTCAAATTCACCTCATTTTTGATTTGAAATTCAGTTTTTGGATTTGACAATCCCGCAAATTCAGATTCATTAAGTTTGAAATACAGGAAATCTCAAATCATACATTAGAATCCTGCATTTATGATTCATGTATCCCACATTTGTTTGCTGAGTTTTGTCTTTTGTTAGTTGAGTTATCTTATCTGCTCAAGGGATTCAAAATTTGCCAATTTAAATAAACCAAAAAAGTCAAATTAAATGGTTGATTTTTTATTTATTTTAATTTTCACTCAGCTGAGTTGCCCGCAAAAGTGATTTGAAATTTGGACCAAGGATTTGACAATCTTGCATTTTTACGTTCAGGTTCTGAATTTACAGTATAAGCTTTCATTATTCACAGAAATCAAATTAAAATCCATTTTTCTTAAAAAATAATAAGGTTTTATAAAAAAGAAAATCAACTACTGGTTAAATATAATACCAGGATACTTATATTCAAAAATGGTGGTCCTTATTATAATTGTATGTTTTAGAAGCATGTTTTTCTGTTTAGAAATCTTTGTTGTAGGCAACCCGAGACTTGTCTTATATCTTCTGCCCTTAACTTTTTAGATATGAGCTCAATCAGAAATTTTTGTGAATGACGTCACAACTCATTCTGGTATGTGTTGATACAAATCCAAATAAGGATTCAAGGATTGTTTAACATTCCATTCGTCAACCAAATCCAACTCAGATAATGGAAGTTCATATAAAAGTGCTGCTGTAGTTAACTAGGTCAAAGCAAAATACTCTTTAAGCAATATAAAATTTTTGGCGGTTCAATAAAAGAATAAGGTACTCATTTATTTATTAGGCCTTCAATTTAGATTTTATATCCTATCAATAATACGAAGGCTTTTGCCTACCAAATAGATTGGGTGTTTATAATTCCTCCTCTATTTGGCAAAAATTTTAATTGATATATAGTAGTCAGTTAAATTTCGCTAGTTTCGGCTGTAAAATATATAGTTTTCTCACTTTTTGTTTTTTAGCAATACAGCGATGGCTAAAAATATTCAAAATTTCGATCTCCCTACTGCCAGAGAGAAATCTCCAACAGGTACTAAGTGTGACAATAAAATTCTTCGCTTCATTTCATCCTATTCTAATTATATATCAGAATTAATTCTAACTCGGAGTAAAAGGAATGTCCCCTTTTCAGATTTTGAAAGAGTTGAACATTACAAACCTTTAACTTCTGATGATTATCCACCCGAGCTAATCTTTGGCTCAATAACCGAAAAGTATTCCCAAAAAACTTCTTATATTTATTTAAGCAGGATGTGCTGGTCAAAGGTTTCCCCAGTAACTATGGCAAGCCTAGGACACTCTACTAGTAGAACAGGAGTTCCCAGGCGAAGCTGGGAATTTTAGAAATTGAAAAAGTTGACGATGTTCAGCAGCGTGGGCGCAAAGCGGATAAGAACTATAGACGGTCATACACTTCTAGATCTCGAGAAAGAGCCCACCCAAGTATAGTTTATTGCTATTTTTGAAGGTTGTATATTGCGTCTTAATACCTTTCTTTTCAAGGCACAAATTCGGATATAAACTATGACTCACAAAGTTCTTCTCCCCGAGAAAGATCAGGTAGTAAACGAAAGTCCAAAAAGAGAAATAAAGATCCCAAGGTATTGGAGCATTCAGCTTAAGTTGACTTTGTGAATAGAAAAGCAAAAAGTCCAAAAGAGATAAATATGGCTATTATGGCCTGATTGGCGAATCAGAGTAAGGAGTGTATTATTATGTATTAAGTAATTAGTTTCTACAATAAAGAGAGCGAGTTTTCTGCCTGGCTCGATGAAGTCTTACACATACAAATGGATGAAATCTCTCCCTTTAAAAGAATTGAGCTCTTTCGCGATTTCATAGAAGGTAGCGGCAGGTTTTCTCTCGCTCACATTCCTTAGATTACAACAACACCAAGCTGCCCAGCAGAAAGTACTAATTTTTTCTCCTGTGTAATTAACTTTCATAAGATATTATGATATTGCCAGATGGCGCTCTAAAAGAAGCGACGAGAACTCGGCTGGAGGAGCAAATCCGTGTGGAAATCAAAACCAGGGTTCTGAAAATCGTGTTTTCGAGTGAGAAAGGTATCGCCTTATCTGGCTTTAGACTTATTTCAATAATCTCCCCCGTTAAAGACGCTGAGTAACATACTTTCATTGCAATCACTCAGAATTCACTATGTAATGCTTGAACATTAGAAGCTTTTATTTAGACTGATCTTTAATGTTTTAAATTTATGGGCTTTTGGTTATGCCTGAATAAAATATTCTTTGCACTATCAACCAAAGCGTATATTTAAATATGAGAACAGGTTGGACCTTAAGTGATGGTTTGCTGCACAACAACATTACAGAGTTAAAGCCATTATGTTAACATCCGATATTATATCTACACTTTTCTTTATATTTCCAATTGACATTTACTAAGTTGTTTATAAGAAATCATAAGTTTTTTTAGAACGTTAGATTTTCAATTTTTGGGAAAAAATAAAAGCCAATCTAAATTTTCTCAACAGCACCAAATCATAATGCACCCCAAGGAATGTAATTTTGGCTTGCCTTTGTAGCGATTGACTTCTATATTATTTACAATCTCGCTTACACTTTGTCGGATGCTGAATAGTGCTGAAACTGTGCTTTAAAAAGCTTTAGCCATGAAAAGGGGGATATAAGGTATAAGTAAGTCAAGTGGTTGAAGGTGAGCTGTTTAAATTTTATACACTTGTTGTAAACTCTATGACACTCTAGCTTGACATACAATTTATCTTGATACAAGATCCAATCCAAGCTCAGGAAACTTGCACCATCAACATGGGCCAAGAATAAAATTTAATCCAAATTGTCAGGGAACCAACCTTGGGCAGATGGCCCATTGTTTTCCAGGGACGCACAGGCCATGGATTTTACAGGCAGAGCCCACCACAAGATTGGCGCTAACTTAATAAGGTGAGTCATCAATTTTCCCACCCGGGACCACAGGCCAGCGGCTGGGACTATAGTGTCAATCACCCTGGTGAAGGTGTTATACAGTATCCCAAACAGCTTGTTTGTGTGATCCAGGGGGAGTTTGGAAGAGATCACAGGCATTGGCTTGGGGGTGATTGGTGGTTTCATATCCAACTGGTACACAGACAGGGAATTGTATCTATCTTGGAATAGACAGGGCTCATTTACGTGCCAAGGGCCTTGTCTATTGTATATGGTCAATGCTTTTGTTCAGGCCAAGGGATCTTGTTCTATTATCTTTTCAAAGGTGAAGTCTTTGTATTCAGGCTTTAAAGGGTACTCTGTAAAGTGGAAAGTACCAAATGGGGCACCTGGTGGACAATAAACTGTGGGAAGGCAGGTTAGAAGGCTTTGAACTGAGTTGGTAAATGGCAAAGATAAAATAGGGTAGTAATTGGGGAAACCAATATCTCATAACCTTTTATTTAAAAATGGCAATAAATTCTTAGTGTGGGGTCTGTGGGTGTATATAGTACCCTGCCGCCAAACTTCACATCTACTATTTGGGGTTCATCATAGGATCAGGAAATATGAGGTTGGGTGGCCAAGACACCTGGGTTTTGGAGAGGCAAAATGGCACTATTGCCAGGGAGTTGTTCATTGGCTGGATACTTAGGAAGGGCTGCTCAACTCTTCTGTTCTCAACTCATAGTCATGGGGGTAACATTCAGGTCTGCATTTTCTTTGGGTGGTGAATATTGATTGGCCATTGAGATAGACTTCAAACTCATCAAGCTAATGGTAGGAATTACTTTGCTTCTATTTGGCAATTCATTTTGTCTTCCATTGGGTGCTGTAGTTTCAAGGGGTTTCTTGTATCTTCATCCTGGGAAGTGGTTGCGGCCTCGGCTTGAGGGGACTCAATCCCAAAAAAAACACAGGAAGACAGCCTCTTGGTCCTTGATCCTGGCAGCCTGCGAGTAGTCAGGACCAGGGTTTAAATCCTGCTCTTGGGACTGGGTTTTAGGAGGAAGAATTTTTTTAATTTCAACACCAAAGACAGCATTTAGAATCAACTATGGATCATTTGAATATGTATTCCTTAACTTTGGTATGACAGACACCCCCAGTATCTTTATAACCTTCATGAAAAACGTGTTTAAGGACCACATTGGAAAGAAAGCATAGTCTACCTAGATGATATGATCATCTAATTCCCTGACAAAGAACAACACTGGAAGGACGTTTGTATGGTACTCAACATCCTCTAAGACAATCAGCTAGTAGCCAAACCATCCAAGTGTGAATTATTCTCAACTGAAATCCCATTCCTAGAACACATCATTAGCAAAGATGGGATTAAGTATGATCCAGAAAGATAAGTGCTATCACAGACATGCCAGCGCTGTGCAACAAGAGTGAACTTCAAACATTATTGGGGATGGTCGTGTATGTCAGGAGATTCATCCCCAGTTGAGGAGCCTTAACTGCCCCTTGTCTGTGATTACTGGCAAAACAACTGTAAGGGATTCCATCCCTTTCACAAATAATCCCTCCAACACTAGGGCTATTGATACACAAATCAATCCCAAATTTACATTTTTAAATGTGAAATTGGGAATTAATAAGAATATGGAATCAATTCATTTAATTAATTTGAATCTGCGTAAAAAATTGATTAATGAACATACTTTCAAAAGCAAAAGCAAAATCAAAAGTGAACACTCAAACCTAGGCAACAGTATAAATCCTAGCTTAAAGTTAAAAATCCAACCTACAGATGAAGAATGTGACAGCAACAAAAAAAGTGCATTTAAAATAAGCTCTGAAACTTCAAAACCAACCAATAAAACCAAATTTAAATGCACAACAACAAATCACAAATATTCAGGGGACCCACCTAGCCAATCACATAATGCAGTGCAACTAATCCAGTGCAGTAACACTCATCCAGGCCCAGAATGCTATCTCCAACATAGTACAGAAGAATGCTGTAACCCAATAATTCATTTTACCTCTTCTTGCATTGCAGGCTGCAGCCTGCTGCAGTCCTGCAAGGCAATACTTGCCAATTTACTCTTGCAGGATCCCCTGGTAACCTCCATGACCACTTCCACACTTGACTTCAGTATTTAAACTGAGATATTTCCCCTTTTTTAAATTTCTCCAACAATTTCTTATTCATATCATACCCAATAAATCTATATTTTCAAACTTCTAAACTTGATTAGTAGATTTAAAAGGCTCCCCTTCAACAACATGAAGCTCATCCTCTTAGTGTGGGCCTTTTGTGTGTTGATTAGTTATGGTCAAGCTAAAGTGAACTTCAAAAGTCCTGAACCTACCCCCACCAATAAATCAGAGGATTCCATCTGGTATTGTTTTGGACCATGTTGCCACCATGCCCCCTATGTAGAAACAGCTCAATTTCCTCCCATTATTTGCCCCAAGGCCCCTTGGTTGGTTTTGGGGTATACCAGCGTCTATTACCTCTTAAATCATTTCACTCCCTTCCTGGGGAGATTTTTCTTATTTGGTCACCTCTTGCACATGTTAATGATATGGATCCCAGTAGGGTCTACTCTAGTCAAATTCAACTTGTGAGCTCTCCTTCATTGCATTGGAGAGAGACTTCCCAATGAGTGGATCCCTGACAACAACAACTTTTGTGTGAACCCCACTAAGAGAGCAGCATTTCTGACAACTAAAAGAACAAATTGTTGCAGCCCTCATTCTACAATACCCCAACTGTGACAGGTTCTATGAACTGGAGAAAGATGCATTGGATTACACAATAATAAGAGTGCTTAGAATACAACCCACAGAAAAGGACTTTCTCCCTGTGGTGTATGATCCAAGGAAGCTTTCTGAAGACAAACAAAGATACCCAATTCATGAAAAGGAATTAGTAGCTATTGGCCACTGCTTAATGAAGGGGTGTTGTTATTTGGAAGGTGCACAGATATTTAAAGTGCTAACTAATCACAAATCATTGGTATTCTTTTAAAAAACATCAACATCTATCAAGACAACAAGCTAAATGAATGAACTTTATCCAAAGGTATCCAATGATAATTTGGTATAAACCAGGCAAGAAGATGCTTACTGCAGACGCCCCATCAACACTATACCGTAAGCATTTACTCAGCACTAATGGAGAGGATACTGATTGGTCCATGTTAATCATGGGGAATCTCCAATAGGGGTTCCCACCTGGTACACCAATGGACATCCAAGAGAAAGCCCTCAAGAACAAACACCTGTTCAAAACGTATAAGGTACTATACACCACATACTTCCAAGTGGTGACACTGTACCAGCCTGTCAATACAAAAGATTGACACAATCCTCCAATATCACAGAGACTTGGACCACACCTGTAGCAGGAACTTGCATACATATCTCAAGACACACTACTGGTGGCCCAACATGCAAGATGATATCAGAGATGTTCTCAAACAATTAGAATTATGTGAAAAGTATGCTCACTCCAAGGCACCCCTGTCAGGGATCCAGCCTGTGGGGGGGGGGGTTCCTGAGAACTTGCAGGCGGAGGTCCCACCACAAGATAGGAGCTAACTTTACAATATAAGATAAAAATTTGCCCAGGAGGTCCCAAGGTCCGCTGGCGGGTATCATAGAATCTATCAAGCCAGTAAGAGTGATGTACATCACCCCAAATATTTGAGTGGAGGTGGATTCATTAGCAGTAACAGATTCTTGCGGGCGTTTGGGCCGCAGGGTGAGAGGCGGAGTCATGGGAAGCAAATATGCAGGCAGGTAGTTGTATTTGTTGTGGAATAGCAGAGGAGGAATAGTGATCTTGCAGCCTTCCCTGTATAGAGTTTCAGTCTCTCTAGTTCTTGCCTCTGGATTGTAGATTAGGATTTCCTCTAGGGTGAACTCCAAATACGCAGGATTGGGAGGGTACTTGGTGAAATGTACGGGACTGTAGGGGACTCCTGGTGGATGGTAAAACTCGGGCAGTTGGTCCGCAGTTTCTTAGGGTTGTAGGGTATGGGGCGCAGAACTAAGGGAGGTAGACTGTAGATGAAATAGAACTAAAATCAAATATGGAATAACCTAGTTGAACCAAATGTTCATGTCACTTTACTGCAAGAATGACAATGGGCATCTTCCTGGCGGTCCAGGGTATAAGTATGCCCATCTGTCATAGGAAAACTTTTACAAATTTCTCTGGCCCGGGTGGTACTGTTTACCTGATCTTTCCAGTCTTTGGTGGCATTCATTGTGGGAGTTAAATCATTGGCTGGTTCAAACTGGGAATACTCCAATTTACCTTGTTGGGTTTTGGGATTGGTCATTTCTGGGTGGCCTGCATTTATTGGGAAGTTTCTCTATTTCCTTTCCTGCGGCGGCCCAAGTTATTTTGGGTTCTATGACTGGGCCCGCTGATTGGTTGTAATAACAGGAACCTTTAGTGTAGGTGTTGTTGATGTAGATGATTTTGATTCATCCAGCTCTAAGGAAATTTCCAAAGTCAAGTTCTGCTCTGGCTTGAGCCCAAAAATCTGCAGGCGGCCGGTCCTGCAGGCTAGAGGCCTGCGGGGTCTCAGGGTTTGAATCCCGTAGTTGAGGCTTTTCAGTAATCATGGTCAGTAGGAGTTTGTCACTTGTGACAACCCCCAACCCTTTAAGGTGTGGTCATTGGACATTGTGGGGACTATGCCTGGAGACAACAAAGGCAAAAAAATACATCATTGCAGCTATCAACTATGCAGCTAGGTGGCCTGTGGCACAAGCCACAAAAGAACATAAAGGAAATGATGTTAGATAATTTATTGGCAAATCATAGCCAAGTTCAGAAACCTGAACTTCTAATTACAGATGGAGGAACAGAACTCACTGCCATTAACACCAAAATCTACCTTGTTAAAAATGGGATAAATCATACAGTTGTCAGTCCCTATCACCCACAAGCAAATGAGAGAGTGGAAAGATTGAATAGTGCCTTTGTAGAGGCACTCAGTAAATTTTCTGCCAACAACCCTCGCCTCTGGGCTGACATACTCCCTACAGTGTTAATGGTATTGATGAGGAGCAAATTTTGGGAAAGCTTTGAATATGGAATTAAGAAGAGAAGTATATTTTATTGGATAATACTTTATACTTATATAGCTTTAGCTGTGGAAGAGATTTAGTTAGATTGAACCTAGGGGTTGGTCATGTGCAGGATGGGTTTGAGTTGCTGGATACTTGGACAGTCATGTGATATTGGTTTGTTGCCATTTCTGGCATGTCAAACTGGATATTAAAAAGGCACCAAATTGGGCAATGACTGGATGTTAAGTGGGCTGGCAGTAGCTAGAATATTTGTACATCTAGATCCTTGACACACCCCTCCCTTAAGGGGTTACTCTGGTACATCAGGAGGGGGCTTTGTCTTGACAGCTGCCGCCTGATGTTCCTGGAGTTGTTTGCTAGTTGGTACCAGTTGGGTTGAGTGTTCTCCTTTGCTAAGGCGGTGCCAGGATCTGTGGTACTTCTTGGTGATGGGCTCTTTGGCGCCCTTGAACTTAACCAGGTAGGTGTTCCTGTCTGGTTGGTATTTGGTGATTCTTCCTGGTCCCCTGTGTACTGAGTCTAGCTTCTTTCTGTTTCCAGCCAGGACCCACACAGGGGAGTTGATGGGAAGTGATTCTTCTGTAGAGGTTACCTTTTGTGTTTTGAGCCTTTTTGTTTCTGCTATTTTAGCTTTGAGGTGTATATGTTGTAGTGTTGGTACTTGTTCCACTGTAGGAGGTTTTCCTGGGGGAATCTTTTTTTATGGTTGGTTGTTGCAAGTAACTATCTCTGGTTTGTACATGTATGTTAGTTCAAACAGTGAGTAGCCTTTCCCTTGATAATTGTGGACCCAGGATACTAATAATACATGTTTCATGTATAGCAGCTATGTGTATTTGGATTTACCATTCATTATTTTCTTGAGGGTTTTGATAAGGCTGCTGTTTAGGTGTTCAACTCTGCTGTTGGCCTGTGGCCTGTAGGGCAAGTTTGTGGAATGTTTGATGTTCTTTGCTTTTAGGTTGTTGTTGTTTACTACGTGAACAGATAAATCTGTTGCTCCATCAGTTATGATATAGTCTAAAGTATTGTAATCAGCTATGACTGCTTTTTTTAATGAATTGGTTTATCATTTCTGCTCTGTGATCCTTTGTTGCCCAGCAGATAGGCCAGTGTGTGGCAAAGTCAATGGCTACAATCAGGAAACATTGCTTTGTTTTAGTTTCTGAGAAGGGCCCCACTATGTCTAATCCCCAGACCTTGAATGGTTTGGGGTCAGGTACTGGGTTCACTGTTGGCTGGGGAGCTTTAGTGCTGGTGTAATTTTCACACACTGTGCACTTTTTCAGAACATCAATTATGTCTTTTTTCAGATTGGGCATCCATATTATCTCTTTTAATGTGAGTTATAGGTTGTTAGCCTTTGTGTGTTCTAGTAGACAGTGATGTCTTAGGATGGTGTCAACTCTTTGTGCAAGTTGGATGTAGGGAACATGCTTGTCTTTAATGATTTGATATACAGTGCCATTTGATACATGTAAATATTTTTCATTCCTTACTAGTGTATCATGAGTTAGTTGATGCGTGGAGGGATCTTTCCCTTTTGCTTTGTACTCAGTGTTGTATAAGTTGGGCCAGTCAGGGTCCAGGGGGTATGGGTGATCCTCTCTTGGCTGGAATAGCCTAGATAGAGCATTGGTTGTGACCAGCTTTGCCCCCTTTTTGTATTAGATATCCAGATTAAGCTGCTCAAGCAAGGACATCCACTTGTCTTGTTGTTGTGCAAGTGTGTTCTGAGTTTTGAAATAGATTGAGGATTTATGGTCAGTTAGTACTCAGGCATTTAAGTGTCCTTCTAGATAACATCTCCACATCTTGCATGTGTGATACAGTAGTTTTAAAAGCTATGGTAACAACCAAAAATACCTCAGATTTAAACAAAATGATTTCAGATTTAAATGAAATCCAACTCTCAGGTTAAAATATACACTCTGTTAACAGGGTTTATTGGCGTTAATGGGCAAAATGAGTCAACACAGCAACAAAAGGCTCACACACAAAGCAAAACCATTCAAAATACAATATGAATTACATTGATTCACAAAAAAATGGTGTGAGTTGACTTTTGGTGTGCATATGTTTACTATGTGAATCAGTGACAAAATACACCCAAGCAAGGTGTGTCAAAACGCAAACCAAAAACAAAACACAATAGCAACCCACTATGTAAACAAAATCACTCACGCAATGTGTGCAATGGATTATAATTATGAATGATACCAAGGTATCTAAAATAAGACACAGGATCAGAAGCATAAATTTTAAAAATATTGTGTTGGATGTTTGAATTTGGCAGTAAAATCTAGGAAAATGGGTGGAAATTATTTTGGGTATTCAAAAATGGGCGTTGTAAAACCAGAAACAACTAATTAAGAAATAAAAAATCTATAATTGGGATATTGGGTGGGAAAAACTCTAATTAAATATCCATATTCAAATAAATGCAAAAAATAAAATTATGGAGTAACTTGATTGAAATTTATTTAATCTTTTATTAAATTTTAAAATGGAAGGAACACAGCAACAGACTACCATTGCACCTGTTGTGCACCGCAGTTGCAGTCACCCCCCCCCGCAGGTAAAAAATAGCTTAGTACAACCCAAGTGCCTACTCAAGGAGGAGACAGGAGAGGAGAGTTCCATAATGAGCTGCACTGACACAGCCGGTTCAAGGAGCACACACTGCTAGGGTGCGGAGCATAAACCCTTGGGTCCCAAAGCTGACCCAGAAGCCCACCAAAGTCACCACTACAAAGAAAGTTAGAAACAAGGAGGTAGACCTTACTTAGTATGTGTTTGAAGTTGTGTACCGGCAAGAATTGGTCCCGTCAGCCATGCTGGAGAAGGTGAAGCCTGTACTTGATACTAGCTACAAGCCCTACATCAGTGATGGCAATCAGGAGGATGACAAAGAGCCCAAGTTCTATCAAATCAATGAGGAACAGCTGGTGTTAAAAAGGTTTGCAGCCTTCTATACCAAGGTACCTATGCCCTGTGTTGTGCCCAATGCCAACAAGTCAATCCCCACTGCTAAAAAGCCCACCCAGAACCGCACCTCCAACATCAAACACATCATCCTGCTTAAGCTAATGCGGGAATTGGGTGATTGCAAGGCAGCCGGGCCCTTGTTGGAGTGGATCCCAAGTATGCCAGCAAGACCTTCCAAAAATTCATCAATACTGGTTGTGTCCTTACTGTGGAGAAATCCTTGTGTGTTTCTACCATGCTCACCAAGGAGCACAAATGGGCAATCCGCCAGTGGATCACAAGGGACTGCCATCTTAAACTGGCAAATATACAGGCCATAATTAAATCTACTTTTGGGATTGAGGCCTCAATTTCCTTTTACTACCATCTGGTGAAGGGAATGCAATTTTCTTGGAAAAAGCTTGGGGTATCCCCCTACAACCAAAACAGCCCAGCCAACATTGACGTCTGGAAAAACTACGCAGAGGCGTACACTGCCCTCAAAGCCAAGGGGACAGTCAAATTTTATTATATTGACAAATCAGCATTTGCCTTGTCAATGCACAATGGGTATGGCTATGTCCCCAAAGGCTCCAATGACAGGATGGCTTAGCGTGCTGCAGTCTGCGCCACAGCCTACTCAATGGTGGCTCTCCTCAGTCCAAAGGGGGTCAAGCTCTACCAAATGATATTGGGTTTGCATAACAGCAGGAACTTTCTATCATTTCTCCAATTGGTCCAGGAACACCTAAGGCGCACAAGCCCGGGCTTCACCAATGTCATTGTGTTGGACAATGTTGGTCTCCACAAGGTAGCTGACATTCTTGAAGAATTTCCATCAATTGACACCAGTATTGCTGTGGGCCCCCAGCAATTGGCCACAGCAATTTTACGCTTTCTCTTTCTCCCAGCCTATTTGCCCTTCCTAAATCCCATTGAGGAAGTCTTTGGGTGGCTCAAGCTGAGTTGTCAAGCGAGGAACCCCAACTGGGACCAAGGACCTCTTTAATTTGCTGCAGGACAGGATCCACACCCTCCCAGCTGAGACCATGGCCAAATTCTATGGCCACACTGATTTGTTCATCCCCGCGTGCCTAGCCAAACAGCCAATCAATTAAAGAGTTAGTGTGTCCCTTTTTTATATTCTCTTATTTACTATTCAAGATTTATTAATTATCATTTTATATTTAGATGTTTCCACGCCCGCAATCACATTCAGAAGATCCATCAATAGATTTAAGTAATTTATTTATTTTATTATATATTATTTTATTATTACATCTGAGGTAATCCCAAACGCTCAATACTGGATTACGCAAAAATATTTAAATCACTTTTGTCAAATAAATATAAAAATAGTTTAAAAAATTTAATGTAAAATGTACAAGTTAGAATTTATTTTATTAACATATAATTTTATGCTTTTATGAAAACTGTTTCTGCAATATATTTTGCAAAACTGGTTTGCTGAAATGAAAATTATAAAAATTTATTATAATAAAAATAATACAAACTGTAATAAAATTTATTGGAATCATATTTTTATTGTGTGCGCCTGTAGTGGGTTCTTTGGTATGTACCCACCCTGCAACAAAGGTGGCGCACAACCTCCACTGCCACACCGTGGACGGTGGATACGCCCTTATTAAAAAACTCCCTCCTGCTGGTGAAGGGGAGTAGGGTAAGGTGAAAACTGAGGAGCAGCTTTTTGGGCGGGACTGCAAACCTGTAAATCCCTGCCAGGACCAGGGCGTCTTGGATTACATGGTCCACTGAGTTGTATCCAGGGGGGACCTTCTTCCCGTTGAGTGTGAGCCGGGCCTTGTTGATTCCCAAAAGGACCCTGTCTAGCTCCTCTATGTTGGCGCTCATCCCAAAGAAGAAAAGATAGCCAAGGTAAACCACCAAGTGAAGCCTTTGCTCAGCAAAGGCTTCCGTGAACTCACACAATTTATTATATACTGCGCTGATATTCTTGTTGTTCCTGGTCTTTGCAAAGGTCAGCTCCATGGCTGCAGGGACCCCTGTCTTGTTGGCACTCCAAGCTAGCCCAAGGTCAGCAAGGAGGATTTTTGTCTTCTTGACAGCTGTTGCATCTGCAACAGCCAATTTTCCCACTGCGCGCCCAAAGTTGTCCAGCAGGTAAGACAGGGTGTGCTCCAACAGGAAGCAGAAGCAAGCAGCTGCATGAGCCCGGCCCATCTCCAGTACATTCTTGAATGGGGCCAATGCCAGGACGTCCCAAACAAGCTCAATAGAGTTTACACAGTAAACTCCACTGAGGTTAACTGGGTCCAGGCGGACCAGTTGGGCATCCTTGTTGGCAGTAACTGCCCACTTGAATGCCCCCTCTCCATGTGTCAGCCCATCCAATGCCTCCCTGGACATAGGAAAGGACCTGTGGATATGGTCCTCCAGCTCCTGCACAACAGGGGGGGACAGATACAATTGCTTGGCCACATGAGTGGCATAATTTGCATAAAAGGTGAACAGGAAAAAGGGGACCAGGACTTGGTGGAGTTTGCTGTCTACGTTTTCTAAGAAAAAAGGTAAGTTTTTTGATAATTTATTAATTTTTTTTGGGCTACCTTCTTGTGTTTCTTCCTTGCCTGCAGCCTTGGCCAGCTTGGCCATTATTGGGGCAATCAATTGCGCTGGCAATTCAGTATCCTCTGCCCTGGCACGCTTGGTGGGTTTGAGATGTTCATACATCTCTGGGTCATCAAACCAGACGGACGGTGCAGAAAGATTGTATGCCTTAAATTGCAGGCCCTCCACCACTGTCTTCTGGATGTTGAGAAGACGCTTGCTGGTCTTCTCTGGGGTGTCTGGCATTCTTGACATTAGTGCCTTTGCGGACACCTTGTCAATTTTTCCCCAGTGAGGACAGTGGACTTAACTTTGGCTTTGACCTTGTGGTCAATGTCCTTGATTTTGGCAATTGCTAAGTCAAGGTCTTTGAGTAGTTTTTTGAGTTCTCTCATTTAATTTTTTTACTAACCTTTCCATATGTTTTTATAGCTTTTGCCCCAATAAATTCTGTATTATTTTGATACTGTTGCCTCTTTGTTTATTTCTTTTTGTTTTCCCATCTACTACATTATCCCATCTTTTTACCCATTTTTTATATGTTTTACGCTCATATCAATATGTGTTGTTTGCTTTGTGTTGGCATTTTTTCCTTGATTACCATATTATTTTTAGCGCTTGACATAGCCCTTTGTGAAAATATTAACAACAATTTGGTGATCAGCTAAAAATAACCGTGTTCTGGATCTAGATACACAACATAGTAAATATATGATTTTATAGAAATAAGCTGAACATAAAGAATAAACCCAACTATAAACAAAGAGAACATGAACAATTGAAATTCAAAAAAAATAATATAAATAGAAAATGTTTGGTGACAGGGGTTTATTGGGGCGGGGGAGAGTGATGCCTAGGAGGCAGAATAACGCGGGAAGGAAGATGTAGAGGCGGTGCTGGCCTGGGGGGTCTGGGATTGGGTGGGTTGGGCTTGCGGGTTAGGGGTGTTGGTGGCAGGGGTGGAGGCAGGAGGATTTTTCATGATGACTGCCATATAACGCTTGTTGTATTCCTCATTGGTCATTGGCTGGATGGGCTGGTAAGTGGCAGTGGCCTGAGGTGGAAGGTGCTTATCCTTACGTGATTTGTTGCCCATGTTCACATGGAAAACCATTTGCGCAAACAAGTCAGCCACCATCTGGCAGCCAAAGAGAAAATTGTGGTCAAGGACCCCAAGATGGAGGTTGTTGAAAGCCTGAGGGCAGCGCTCCTGTAATGTGGATCCCATGTTGAGGAAGACACCATCAGCCAGATGGACGTCTGCATGGCCAGCAGGGTAGACTGAGGCCTGGTGCCCGCGTCCCTGGATGGCCTCGAGGGCAGTGGAGCTACCCTCCATCTAGTGGCTCAAGAAAACACGGTACTTGGAATTTGAGCCATCCCAGGAGTCAAGTAATCCACTGAGGATATGGCTGTATGAGTAGCCATTGATGAAATCTGGGTTTTTATGATAGTAGACAAAGCCCTTGGCTGAAACAGCCAGAAATGTACCAATGAGCGTCCCCTTCTTGACCTTCTTCCCTCTATTCTTGGCAGCAGCTTTTCCTTGCTTGCCAAAATCATCAAAAGCTATTGGTAGCTTGTAGTAGGAGATGAACATGACATCATCAGTTAGACTAGTCAGGCATTGGACCAGGGTTGATTTGATGGCAGTGTCATATGGGGAATCCTCAGCGCCATCCCATTGGTTGCCGGCAAAATTGGTAAGAACCTGTATGGAAGCCACCTTCTCATACATCCAGAGCTGCACCATGCGCTCAGACACCCATATGTTATGGTGTGCAAGTTGCTTACGGGCCTGGGTCAATGGAAGCTTGGGATCCTGCTGGAGGAGGTCAAGCATGATTGGGTACGCCTCATTGATTTAGGACTCAGGGGCCTTCTTGGGCTTCTTGGCTGTCCCAATCAGATTCCCCCTGTTCATCAGATTGTTGAAATCCTGCTTGACAGTAGCTCAGGTAAATTACAACTGAGCAGCAATCTGTTCCCAGGACAGACCCTGTATATTCAGTGCCACAATTTCCTGAAGAATTTGGGCAGTGATGATTTGTTGCTTGGGGTGCTGGGCTGGGGGAGCTGAAGCCTGATTGGCTGTAGGGGGGCAGGTTGGCTGGTGGCAAGAAGTTGTTCCAAATCAAGGTTGCCATCCTGATTGGTTGGTTGGTGGGCAGCTTTTGCAGGGGTGGGTACGGGAGCAGGGGCAGAGCTAGACTCTAAGTGACTCTCAAACAAGTCAAAGCCATAGGGTTTGGTGGTCAGGTACAGGTCAGCTTCCTTGTTACCCACCTCAAAGGCTTGGGTGTAAACAGGTGCCTCCATGTTCTGAGCCTTGCCTCCATTGAAGCTGGTCTGGCTGCTGCTGGCTTGGCTGCTGGCGCCGTCAAAGATATTGCTTGTAAAAACCATTGTAAAGAACCTAGGATAAAATCACTAAAAGTAAAATTTTTAAAATTTAATAATTTATTTTTATTTTAATCTTGAGTCCATATTTGGAAGGTTCTCAAAACCATTCCATACAAATCTGGAGCCATGAAAATGAATAAAATGCCTCTGTTCCTAAATTGAATAGCAGTTGATTGGCTGTTAAACTGTTATATTTCTATTTTAGGCTGCTCATACTACACATCTTGTGTGAGTTCATTTCTTTTTTGCTTATGTAAGCTTGATTCTAGATTGCTCAAGTTTTGTTTCATTTTAGTCCTTCTGTTGGTGCCTTGTATTAATCCTGATTGGATTATAATATACTCTAGAACAGCATATATCCATTTCACTTGTTGTGTCAGTTCATTTTGTTTGTGCTTTGAACTACACCGCTTGATGTTTGATATAATTTTGTATAACAGGCTAGTGAAATTTCGTTTTTTGTTTGACAGTCCCTTTATTAACTGAAATTTAATAAATTAGTTGAACCCTGAATCTTGTGCAACTTGGATTTTGTTTAAATCTGAAATCATTTTGTTTAAATCTGAGGTATTTTTGGTTGTTGCCATAGCTTTTAAAACTACTGTATATTGCTAGCAATTCCCTGTCATGTATTGGGTACCTCTGCTCAGTGTTGGTTAATTTTCTGCTTTTTTAACATACTGGCAGGAAGTCTTGCTTCCCTGGCTGGCAGATGCATAGGACTGCGCCAATGGCAGTGTCACTGGCATCCAACTCAAGCTTGTAGCACTTGTTGTTATTAGGGTATTGCAAGATTGGTGCTTTGATCAAAGCTTGTTTTAATAATTGGAAATTATTGTCAAATTCTAGTGTCCAGATGAATTTTTTGGCATTAACCTTGGCTAAGTCATTGATTGGTGTGGTTAGTTTCTTGCAGTCTTTGATGTATTTCCTTAGGTAAGCTACCATACCAAGAAAGCATCTAACTTGCTTAATGGAGGTGGGGTGTTGCATGTTATTTATGGCTTTAGTTTTATCTGAGTCTGTTTTGATGCCACTGTCAGATACAATGTGACCCAAGAACAGGAGTTTCTTTTTCATAAATTGGCACTTACTTGGTTTTGCATAAAGTTTGTGCTTTTCAAGTTGATTGAGTGTCTTGCAGACATGTGTGAGGTGTTCCTCTTTTGTTTTTGAGAATATGATGATATTGTCAAGGTAGCATAATGTATTTGAGAGACC
The DNA here is from genome assembly GCA_014839935.2 of Entomophthora muscae. Lineage (NCBI taxonomy): Eukaryota > Fungi > Entomophthoromycota > Entomophthoromycetes > Entomophthorales > Entomophthoraceae > Entomophthora > Entomophthora muscae. Next base: position 648,563 of record QTSX02006399.1, read on the forward strand.
GTTTAGTGCTTGGTTCATCATGGTGAAAAGCGTCACATAAGTGTTGGCCATCCCAAAGTTCATTACTCTACATTCAAAGGATCCAGATTGTGTATGGAACACAGTTTTTGGTATGTCTTTTTCCTTTCCTTCAACTTGATTGTAACCTGAGGTGAGGTCAATTTTGGAGAAAAATTTGGCTCCTGAGAGCCTTGCAAATAGGTCTTCTATGAGGGGAAGGGTTTTTTTACTGTACTTGTGTTTAGTGCTTGGTAGTCAGTAACTAAGCAAAGAGTGCCTTCATTTTTCTTTACAGAGAACACTGCTGCCCCCCATGGGGATTCAGACAGGCAGATGAAGCCTTTATCTAAGTTGTCCTCAATATGGGTTTTGAGGGTTTGGGTCTCCATGGGAGAGAGTCTGTAGAGGGGTGCAGTTTTGGGCATGGCTTTACATAGGTCAATGCCATGTTTGACCTCCTGTTTAGGGGGTAAATCTGTGAGTTCTTCCTTGAATACATGAGTTTATTCATTTAGTAGTGCTGCAAGTTCTGGGCATTGGATTTTTGTTATTTTTATATTACTAAATTTGGTGTACCTCATTATGTGGAGGGTACTATATTTGGTTAGATGTTCTGAGTTGTCTTGGTTTATGACCTGGACAAATACTGTATCTCTTAGGATGAGGTCATTGGGTTCTTTGAGGATGTTAAAATTGACTCCGTTGTGTTTGATGGTCATGGTCTTTATTTTCCAATATACACTGGGGCTCACTTGGGTAAACCAGTCCATGCCTTCTACAATGCTGTAGTTTATGTTGTTCATGACAAGTCCTTTGATGGAAGTTTGTATGCCTTGGAGGTCAATTCTGAAGGGAGTTGTTTTGCCTTCAAGTAGAACCTTTGATTTGTCTGCCATTCTGGCATATTTGAAGTTGGGTTTGACAACTGGTTTCTTGTATTTGGTTACAAATGGTTTGCTAACCATGATGTGTTGATCACCAGAGTCAAATTAGATTTTATGTGTATGAGATTTATAAGTGCATGGGTAGACAAGAAGTTGTGAGTGATGTTTAATTTTTACGTTCATAAAGATAGAAGATTGCGGGTCACATGGGATGTGAGCAGCAAAGTTCATGCCTTGGTACAATTTCTTGTCAGTTTGGGGGGAGACAGGGGCACTTAAGTCTTTTACCCCTCCTCTTTTCCCTGTTCCTCTGTTTTGAGATCTTTGAGGTCAGAGAATGTGGCGTCAGATTCATAGTGGGTTGCTGTTTGAGCATTGTTTACTTCAGTGGTGTCCTCTTTCTTGGGACATGAGTGGTTTGCGCTTTGGCTATAATTATCATTGTTACAATTGGAGTTGCTGTTGCTATGATTGGTGTTTTGGCACTTGTTGCCATTAGAGTTATCTCTGTCATTGCTGTTTGAGGAGTGGTTGCTGTTGCATGCAGCATATTCCATGTTTGCGCATTTTTCTGCGTGCTTGGCTTCAGCAATGAGTGCAGGCATGGAGGTGTTAGCCTCTGGGCGGATGAGGGCAGCAACAGAGGGCTTCATTCTATTGATGAATGATTCTCTAGTGTGAACGTTGTCAGCTTGTGCTGGATTTTGGATCTTGCAGTGTATCTCTTTAAATTCATTGGCATAAGCTGTGATAGTGGTCTTCTGAGGAAAATCACTGAGCTGTATTACAATGTCTTGGAGGGATTCAGTGATACAGAAATTGTGGGTGGTATTGGCTTTGAATTATTCCCAGTTTTCAAGCTGGTTGTCAGTTTGTGAGCCAACCCAAGTGGAAAACCAGTTTGCTGTGGCCTCATACAGGCGCTTGCTGGCTTCCTGGACCCATTTTTCTTGGGGGATGTGGCAGGCGCAGAGTTTAGCAGCTGAATGATCTAGCCAGTTGACGATGTTTTTTTGTTTTTACCAAAGAACTTGTTGATACCAATGTACTTGGTGTTGGTAACTTTGCCTGTGATAGGCAGTTGTGTGTTTTTTGTGGTTGGAGAGAGCAACTGCATTGAATTATCTTGGTGCATGCTTTGGGCATGACCAGTCCTTCAAATATGGTACATCCACTAGGTATGTCTTCATCAATATCTTGGGCGCAGAAGTACGTTTTCCAGGTGTCCTGGGATGTGGCCTGGTTGAGTACGTGAGCAAAGGTGGGCAGGTTCTGTTTAGTCATTTATTCTTTCATTGGTGTGATCAAAAACCGTAGCTGCTACCAGTGATGAGGAGCAACTTTTGGGAAAGCTTTAAATATGAAACTAAGAAGAAGAGAAGTATTTTTATTGGATAATACTTTAGACTTATATAGCTTTAGCTGTGGCAGAGATTTTAGTTAGATCAAATTTAGGGGTTGGTCATGTGCAAGATGAGTTCAAGTTGCTGGATACTTGGACAGTCATGTGATATTGGTTTGTTGCCATTTATGGAGTGTCAAACTGGATATTAGAAAGGCACCCAATTGGGCAATAACTGGATTTTAAGTGGGCTGGCAGTAGCCAGAATACTTGTACATTCAGATCCTCAACAGTATGTCAAACTCAAGTCAATTGCAATATGGGCAAACACCCATATGAGCTTGTCTACAGGCATAGTCCACCATTATCAGTACTAAGTTAGGACCCTAATTATCTTTACCATAGAAAGTACCAGCTGTCAATAACCCCAAAATATAGCATACCAGAAAAGGCCAAGAGATCAGAGAAAAGGAAAGATTTTTTATAGAAACACAATTTTATTCAGAGTTCAAGATGGCGTTAAAAGGAACATGGCCACAGAGAAAAAGGAAGAGTGGCAAGAGAAACAGTTCCACTTCAACAGGAAAAATTCTAAGTTGGAGGCAAGATCTGGGTTGCAGCCATGATTTGCACAAACTGAAACCAGGGCTATGATGACCAGGAGTTGTATGAAAGTCAAACCTAAAAGTACCTATCTCATCAAAGGAACCAATGTCTGCACTGGTTTGAAATTAATGCACCATGTCCAACTTCATCTATGCAAGGCCAGTGTGACAAAAATCAACAGATATTAAGAATCAGTCTCTGTAAGAGAGGGGGGCTAAACTAACTAAGTTGGCTCCCATCCTGGGGCAATATACCACAAAGATACCGTCCAGTGGAGAACTGGGACAGCCGCTCAAAGGGGGGACCACAGGGACAACACAGGGGATAGTTGAGGGAAGTAGGCATTCAATCCCATCAACACCAGGCCAGTAAGCAACCAGGGCGTACAAGTGAGAGTGAGAGGGGGCGTTGCAGGGGCCTGGAGGGACACCAGGTTGCGCTTCTCAGGGCTGGGCAAGGGTGATACTGACCTCTCTGTGGTCACAGGAGCAGACTGGTTGAGACCAGAGGGCTCCAGATCCAGGTTGTTGCAGGTTAAACTCCTTACCACGGCCTCTCCAGAGAACAGGAGACCACTAGGGAGATCCAGGAGGTAGGAAGGGTCATCACCCACAAGACAAGCAGAAGAGGAGATCTTGGACCATAGCTTGGGCGAAGTTGACCACAGAAGTAACAAAAATGGCGCCAAGGAAAATACAACAAATTTGAGCACTGGGAGTAACATGGTTGTATTCTCCACAAAATTTCAAATAGGTAGGCAAGTTTTCCAGGGCAAAAAGCAATATTTTGGGGCAACAGAGGGGTCCCACAAACAAGAGCAAGAAAAATGGGGCCAGGAGAGCACTGGGAAGACTTGGTGGTGGTCTCGGGAGGCTTTTAAAACAAAATATAATGAAAGCGGGTTTGAAATCAAAGGAATTAAAGGAAAATTCAAAAATAAAGTAAGTTTTATATTGAAATTCAATTAAAATTTTCAAGTTCAAAGTTGACTTTCAAAAGAAAAAGCAAGAAGAGCAACAACTATACGTCTGAGCTTCTTCTGAAGGGCCTTGGAATGATGCCAGGGCTCAAAGCTGGTGGCCGTGAGGTAAGTTTCCACAAAAAGACTAACACTTTTAATCTCTAGGTTATAGGAGCTCAAAACAGAGTTTTAAGGCCTATATAAAATTTTAAAAAGTGCAGCAAATTCAAAGTTTTATTGAAATTGGGAATAGACAAGCAGGGGACTGAAAGTCCCCTTGCTGTGTAAAAGGGAGTGTGCTACAGGGAAAAGATCACATGACTTCAGGGCTCAAGTCTGATTGGGTGGGGGAGAAATTTTTAGGTCAGAGTTAGGAAGACTGGAGGGTTTCATCTTAATTTCTGTGGTGCTCCCTGATTGGCTGGAGGGGTTTTCAAGCACTTGGAATTCACTTGAACTTTTGGATGTCAATGTGGCAGGGCTCAATTGGCTGGATCTGATAGTTTTCAATAATGGTTGACACCAGGCCAGTAAGAAGTCTAAATTTACCAGGATTTTTTCCAAGGAAGGAATGGTGGGCGCAGTAGAATTCACAGGGTATGCCAATACAAATCTTTTGTCTACAGTGTGAGCTAAATCTTTTAACAAGTGAGTGGTTTAGCTGGACTATGGGCGGATTTCTTTGTACAACAGGGGAACACATCTCTATCCAAAGCCAAAGGGGGCAGTGGATTTACAGTCTCCATATGGTGGGAAATCACCACCCAAATCCACATGGAGTTGATGATTGACCACCAACAAAGCTTCAAGTACTGTTCTTAAAATTTCAAAAGAATACCCTGGGGTTAAGCAAAATGATTAAAGCCCAACCAGAAAAGTCCTAGGTAAATGGCCTGGGAGAGAATCAAGGTATCTTCTGCAGGAAACTTGGGACATTGAGAAGGTACAACTGTCTCTGGTTCTGATTATTAAGGAAAGACACCCAAATTCTGGGCCATAGGAGTAACATTGGGAGGCACCAAAAACAAAGTACCAATGGTGGGTCTCCATCTTCCAGTAATGATTTGACTTAGGATCAAATTATACAGGATGTAGAGGAGTAGGCTAACTACAGGATGCATTATAAATAAAGTTAGATCAGGAGAATATTTGGTTTTTTTGAGTAAATTTTTAGGGAGGACTCAACTCTTAAGAGTTGAACAGTGAAAATTTTCCAATGTGTACCAAATTTTGACTAAGTAATACCACCTAGATACATGGCTCCTATAATTTCTGTATCATCTAAAGAGTACTTGATCCAGTACGCAAAAAAACCTTGAGTGACTAATTTCTGGTGTCTGTTCTGATGAATGAGATTGTATCAAGTGACTCTCAGATTACATCTATTTATCAGGGTCAACTTGAAAGGGGAAATTGAATCCAAATGGCAAACTGGAGCGGCAGTAACCCGTTTCCATTTGACAGTTTGATTCAAATCTGTTAAATTAGTTAACCTGGTCAACAGTTTTCCCAATTTTTAAGCCTTGCAACTAGGCCAGGTAATCCCAGGCATTATGGAACCTACTGTGACAGCCAGGACTACACAACACAATTCCTGACTACCTATTTCTAGCGCAAATGTCATGCCCTGCCCCAAAGGGCAGGCTTTTTAGGTTTATCATATTTATTATTTTTGTTTGTTTTAATCTTTCATTATTTTAATATTTGAAATTTAAATTGAAAGTTAATGTTTAAGTATTATAAGTTAATTACCTTGTTTTTTTGATGCTTTTTGTGTTTGAATTGTTGTTGTTGTTGTTTTCTCTGTTGTTTGCTCTTACTTATATATATGGGTCATTATTTTTCTTGTTATGCCTAGGCGCCAGATTTATTCTTTTATAACTTAATTGCATTATTTATATTCAAATTATTCAGAAAGCTTAAAATACAATCAACAAATTCCAAAACTTTAATTGATCTTGGGCCTAGATGATTTTTTTAAAAAATAAATCATCAATTTTAGAATTGAAAATTGCAACTTATAGTATTACTGAAAATATCTTAAGTGCTACTACAAACTACAAACCAAAAATATTTATGATGAGTTGCATGGGAGAGTAATAGCAGCCCCAAAGCTATAAATGCTATTACCCTATCTTTGGCTCATCATAAATATTCTTAGTTTGTTTCAGAAAAAAATGTTGTTGTTTTTGAAAGACTGATAACTCTATTTAAAATACACCCTCTAGTAAGCTGCCCTACTTCATGAACTTGCCCTAGTGCACCACTAGCATCTTCTGATATTTTTGTTTCTCTGGTATCATCACGTGATTTCAAATGATAAGTTATCTTAGAATATTCTGAGAAACTTTCAAATGTTAAAGGTGAAGTATACAACTTCCCATTTTTCATCAAATATGAAAGATTAATGCGCAGATTTTTAACTTTGAGCTCTTTCCTTATAGGCTAACTTTTCTCTCATAAATATAAAAGAATGACTTTTGAGAAATATTTGAGCCTGATAGCGCTGATTTATATAACTCTTTTCTTTTTTCTTCTTGCTCAAAAATATTTTTAATATCATTTATATTCTTAATATAAAAATGATTTTCTTTCTCTTTTAATGTTTTTGATATTACACCAAAGTGACCATCAACAATGCTTTTTCCATGACATTCCACAAAACAATTATATTTTATAGAACCCTTAATATATTTAGGTGCCTCTTTAAATAAGTAGTATAAAAATTCATATGATCTAAAATGATTTCCATTATCAGTCTATACTTTTATATTTTTTATTTTTTTAAATCTATCTAATTTAATAATTTTTATAAAACACTCACCTGAAAATAAAAAATCATGTGATAATATTTGAGACAAAAAATCATGATATTCATATTTAATTTTATTGTTTTTCTTAAAAACTAATGCAAACCCTAATAATGAGATTGATTTTTTTGAATAAAAACAATTATTGGTCTCAATTGGACCACCTCCAACCTTTAAGTTTTCTTTATAATCTATAACTACAACACAAGACTCATCATCTAATTCATTAATATCTTTTTTATATTCACAATTTTGATGAACATAAAAGTCTTGGTGCTGATTAATAGTCTTTAAGTCATTGTGTATAGATTCTGGTAATGGCAAGTTTTTACTTTCACATTCTTCCTTCTTTTTTCTAGCAAATTTTTTAAATTACAAGTATTGCACATATCAGTTTGTTTTTTACTTTTTATTATATTTTTAGGGATTAATTTATAGTAAGTAGAAATTGGAACCAAAATTTCATTTTTTATTTTCATATTTTCATATATTTCTTTTTTTGTTTTAAGTAGAGAGTATTTAATTTCAGTTGAGTAATTACTCATCTCTTTTTCTATATCTTTATAAATTTTTCCAGGCACTTTTTTTGTAAACTGGCTTGTTTCAAAAGAATTTTCCAGCAATTTTTTAATTATTTTTTTAGTTATTTCTTTTTTTTAATGAATAGTTATTATTTTTTAGCTTTTTTTGTTTAAACTTACATTTTTATTTTTATTTATTTTTCTTGAGTATTCAAACTCACTTTTGGTTATATTAAAACCCATATCATTAAGCTCTTTTAAAGAGTAACTGGAAGTAACCAGAGATCGCAAGGCTGGGAGATGTTTTTGGGGAGAAGATTTCATGAGATCCTTTAAGTTTTCAATGAACTCACTGTCTTTTTGAATTTAAATAGTTGGCAGGAACTGAGCTTTCCCAAATTCAGTTTGAGTAAGGAAGTGCTTGATGAAATTATCAAGATCATCACCAGCAATAAAGAGGAATGCCTTTTTTAACATTGCAATTCTCTCTCCTTTTGTTGAAGCTCCCAAGGAAAAAAGGGTAGCATGGCAGAAGTAAATTTAACTGAGGACATGGTAGTATTTTGAATCTGTAATTAGGTCAGATCTCTGAAGTGCGCCTTAATGTTGGAGTAGTTATGATCAGAATGTGGCCTTTGAATGGGGTCTTTTGGATTAGAAGCTTTGTGGTGCTTTAGCTCTTATATACCAAGCTAAATGACACCATTCTGAAAGAAATGGTGTGATAGCTTTTATTATAGTTTGAACTTGAATTTATGTTTGCAGAATTGATTAAATACCCAGTTTTCATGCACAAGTGATGCATGTGAAGCAGCTAAACATTATTATTACATCATATACTCTTTGTAATCAATGCAAATAAATTAAAATGATGTATTCAGTTAATTGTAACTCTTCCGCATATTTTTAAAATGATAAAATATTAAAGAATTCCATTTAAAGAATGCTTGATTTGAGGTTCAAAGCTCACTTGAACTTTAAAATCAATCTAAACAGTGATAAAAACACCCTAACTTCAAACTATCATAAAATCCTAAATAATTGAGCTTTTTAAATAAAATAAAATAAAATTCAAAAATAAAGCTCTCAATCTTATTTTTGATTTTGTCAAATAAAAAAAGCTGTTTTATATTAAAAAAAGAGTATTTATTAGCTTTGAAGTGATTTACTTTATATCATTAGATATAATCATATAATAAAATCTGGATTATACTCTTTTAAATTACTTTTGCTTTAATATTGAGCATATTTTAAACATTAAAATCTTTCCACCAATAGAAAGATAAGATTCTTAGCATCATTTTGATAGTTTACATTGTGAAAAAATATTAATTTTTCATTGAGTTATTAATGTTTTAAATATAAAATATGTAACTAGTTACTTTTTATAATCGAACTGTGTTATGCTGCGACTTGAGCAGCATGTGCATTAGAAAATGGCCTAATCCCTAAAATAATGACCCATATATCTACTTTTAAAGTTAGAAGATTTTCACTCACTTACCTTTTGAAACCCCTGCTTGTGTTGTTGCCGCTCCCCCATGTTTATGTTGTTGATCTGCAGGTTTACTGGGGTTCTGTTTCCTCATTTTCCTCCAGGTTCTTGCTCAACTTCTCCAGTTTCTCCTGACCTTGGCTGTTGTTCCCCTATGCTAATCAGTTTTAACTGAATAATAATTAACTGTAAATAAAAGTCTTGTGAAGAGTAGGCTTTAAGCCAAAATTCTAACTGATTTCTTCCCTTCAACTCCTACAATTTTTAACTTCAGATTTGTAATTTTAAGAATTTTGTTTTTTTAATTCATTTTTTTTAGTTTAGATTTCCCTTTCCTTAAATCCAATGAAACTTGTAAAACAACAAGCCTTAGGCTTGTTGTATCCATTTTTTTCTCTTAAAGAATCTTTCAATAGTTATATGTATCAATTTGCTAATGGTGAATATCCTAATATTGATATTCCCTTAGTTACAAATTGTTAACTATTGAACACTTTATTATATCTTCTTTATTTAGGGTTTTTACACTCTATTACTCAATTTGTGACACAATATAGGTTTTTAGCAGGGTTCTGTAAGATTATCTTACAGACAGTTCCTAAGTTCTTATATCTTTTAAATTTAAATCCTAATGCCTTGCACGCTTTAGTCTATAACCTTGCACCATTATGGCAAGACCTTACATTATTTCAGCTTCCCATGGAATTAACCCAGGCAATACTTTTTCCTTCTCCTCTATCATCTTTTTAGCCTTGTTTCTCTCTATTATTATTGTAACTTTGTTATATCTAGTAGTTTTTTTACTTGGTTGGCTATATGATAAAGTTTTTTGTAATAAGGAGGAGCATACCCCCACTACTTACACCAACCAAACAGTAGTTCTCAATACCTTAGCTCATAGTTCCCCACCCCCTAGTATTTTTAACACTTTAGCTTATGCACAGACCCACTTTACTGCTTATGGGTCTGAGTTCTCCACCAACTCCCAGAAGGTCCTCTATCTTGCAGAGAAGCTCACTGGTCACTACAGAGATTGGTTTAGCTCTCACTCAATATGCAACCCAGGTATCCTCCAGAACTATGATCTCTTTGTCATGTCACTCCTATCTTTCTCTGGAGAGGACAAGGAGTTGTCCACTTCCTCTTCTTCTTGGTTTGCAGGTCTCACACAAGGTTTGCTTCCACTTGGCAAATACAATCAGAAGTTTTGCTCCCTCCAGTCAAGACTATAAGCCTCTGACGCTGAGGCTTGCAGCTTCTACAAGATAGGCCTCAACATATTGCTCCAGGAATTTTTGGTACACCACAACCTCCCCAAAAAACTAGAACCTCTTATCAGAGAAGTGGTCAAGTGGAATCAGAAATACCTTTCCTCAAAAACACACTCTCCTTCTAACCTATCCCCTGCAGCCTGGTTATTTGTTCCAGACAAGGCTCCACTTTCTTCAACCCCTCCACCTGGTACCAAGCCAAAGTCTGGGGGAGGTTTTTGCCTTACTGCTGAGGAAGTCCTTAGAAGAAGGAACAACAACCTCTGCTCTTACTGTGGATCAAAGGATCATCTTCTACCAGGCTGCCCTCTCTCCAAACGTTCCCCCTTTGTCAACAAGACCTCCACTCTCACTTTGCTTTCCCTCAACAACACTTCCAAGTCACCTACTTTCCTAGTAACCATTCATGGACCTTTGGGAAAGATCAAAGTGCTCGCCCTTCTTGACACTGGCAATGATGCCAACTTCATTGAGGAGAAACTTGCTAAACTACTTGGACTCCCTGCTTTTGGATCTCTTGATGTTAAGGTGGGAAACAGCACTCTCATTGGCGCCACACCTATCCTCCAACCTGTCATCATTGACTTGGAGGGCTCCCCATTTTGCGTCACGTGTAACTCTTCCCCTAACTTATCCTTCCTGTTCATCCTTGGATTCCTGTGGTTGAGAGAGTCTTTGCTTAACTTTGATCACCCAAACAACAAGATATCATTTACATGCAGTGACTTTGTCAAATTGTTATCCCTTGTACCTGGTACTCTTGGCTCAACCTCCTCCAAACCAAACCTGACTGCTATCTCTAGTACAATCCTGGATACTCTTTCCACCAAGGACAAAGATGGGTTACTTTATTGTTACTCTGACTTCAAGGATTGTTTTAGCAAGGAGGAATGTAACCTGCTACCTCCTCATAGGCCCTACAATATTCAGATAAACCTTAATCCAGGCACCACTCCCCCCTGGGGAAGGCTTATTCCTCTCTCTGATTCAGACAACACTCTACTAAAGAAATAAATCAATGAGGAACTCTCCAAAGGTTTCATCTCACAATCTATGTCTCCATGTTCTTCCCCTATCTTCTTTGTCAGTAAATCTGATGGCTCTAAGAGCCCTTATGTAGATTATAGAGCTCTCAATAAGATCACAACCAAGGATAGATGCCCTATTCCTTCTGCTGAGGCTTTGACTAATTGCCTCACTGGTAGTTCTGTATACATCAAGATCAATCTCCGAAGCTCTTTCAACCAGATCAGAGTCTCTCCTGGCTATGAATGGAAGACCCTGTTCTGTACCCCATTTGGGTTATACAAGTACAATGAATGCCTTTTGGATTATGTAATGCTCCGTTAACCTTTCAGGCCTTAATGAATGAGGCACTTCTGCCCTTCCTTAACAAGTTTGTTGTTGTCCATCTCAATGATATTCTCATATGCTCCTCTTCCATCAACAACCATGTTGCCCACGTTTGTTGAGTGCTCCAGAGACTTTGAGACTACAACCTGTTTGCAAAATCTTCTAAGTGCTCATTCTTCTGTACTGAGATTAATTTTCTCAGCTACGTTGTCACTCAAAACAGTTTTGCTGTCTCTCCTAGCAAGGTGGATGCTATCCAAAGCTGGCCTGTTCCCAAGACTTGCTCACAACTTTGTGGTTTCCTTGGATTGGCAAACTATTGCCGTAATTTTGTGGAAAATTTTTCTTCTCTAGTTTTGCCACTCACTACCCTCACTTCTCCTTATGTTCCTTTTGTCTGGACACCTGAGGCCCAGCTTGCGTTTGAGGCTACAAAGGCTGTCTTTGTCTCCACTCCCATCCTCCTGATGCCTGATCCTTCCAAACCCTTCTTGGTTGAGTTTGGTGCCAGCAACTATGCCATTGGCGGTGTTCTCCTTCAGCTTGGGGAGGATGGGATGCAACACCCTGTTGCATACTTCTCTCAAAAACACCTTCCAGCTGAACAAAACTACTCTGTACACAACAAGGAACTTCTTGCCATCATCAAAACACTCAAGCATTGGCGTTGCTACCTTGAGGGACTCAACAAGCCTTTTCTCATTTACATGGACCATACTTCAGATTCAGAACCTAAAGGTAAAAATGTGGGATTGTCAAATTCTTTTGCGTAAACTCACCAACTTAATGAAATATTTTTCATCATTTTATATAAAAAAGAAAATTTTCCTGGGATGAAAATTACCCCATTAAGTTGGTGAATTCATGCAAAAAAATTTGATAATCCCGCATTTTTACCTTTAGGTTCTGAATTTACATTAAGAACTTGCTTTACTTCACCGAGTCACACCGCATCTCCCAAAGACACGCTAGATGGGTACTGGAGCTGTCAAATTTCTGCTTCAAGCTTGTGTACAAGAAAGGTGTACTTAATACCCTACCTGATGCGCTTAGTTGTCATCCTTCATTAGCCAATGTTGACAAAGACTACAAACTCCTTAACACCAAGATGGTCCTTCCACCTGAGAGCTTTCTGAAACTTAATGTTATCAGTACTACAACCCCTGATATACTGAAGCAAATCCACAAATCCCAGCTTTCTGATAAAGCCTCGTCTCAAATCATTGACGCTCTTACAAACAATAAGACAGTCACAAATCCTTTCTTCTCCCTGCTAGATGGTGTGTTATACTTTGACAACCTTTTGGTAGCTTCTTCTCCAGACCTTCAACAGCTTCTAACCATCATATTCCATGACTCCCTTGCTGCAGGCCACACTGAATATAAGAAAACCCTTTCTAAACTCCGTGATCACTTCTGGTGACCAAAGTTGTCCACCTTTGTCAAGTCATATGTCAGTAGTTGCCTAGTTTGCCAGAGAAGCAAACACTCCACCCAGAAACCTGTGGGTCTTCTATGTCCCCTCCCAGTCCCTGAAGGTCCTTGGTAGTCTGTCTCTTTGGATTATATTGTCCAGCTTCCTCAATCTGAAGGTTTTGACGCCATACTGGTCATTGTAGACAGATTCTCAAAGCAGGCTATTTTTGCTCCCTGCAATTCTAATATTACTGCAAAGCAGACTGCTTCTCTCTTTGTTAAAAATTTCTTCATCCACCATGGTACTCCAAGAGATATTGTCTCTGACTGTGGACCACAATTCCTTTCCCTGTTCTGGAGGGAGTTTATGACTCAGCTGGATGTTCACCTTTCTCTTAGCACCTCTTATCATCCCCAGTCTGATGGGCAAACTGAACATACAAATCAGACACTAGAATGTTACCTTTGCTATTTTTCCAACAAACAACAAGACAATTGGGCTTCTCATCTACCTTTGGCCCAGCATTCCTACAATCCTACCCCCCATTCCTCTACCAAGATGACTCTGTTCATGGCAAATTTAGGCTACATCCTGCCTTTGTTCCTTCTGTCACCTCCTCTGTCCGTTCCCTGTTAGCCAAGAAGTTTCTTGTCCAGCTAAAAATCATCCAGAATTCCTTAAAAGAGAATCTCTCTAAGGCTATTGAGGTTTACAAGGTCCAGGCCAACTGTCATTGTCAAGAGGGAAAAGGCATCCAGGTCAACAACCTTGTATATCTAAATACAAATAATCTTCCTATCAGATGGCCTTCCCGTAAACTTGGCCCTCAGTTCATAGGGCCTTTTCTTGTAACAGAAAGAGTTGGAAAGGTTGCATATTGTATCCAGCTTCCTCCAGGGTATCACATTCATGACGTCTTCCATGTGTTGCTCCTCAAACTCCAGACTTCTCCTCCTCCTTCTCATCAGAACAACAAAGCACCTCCTCCTCACATGGTCCAAGGGACCCCTGAATATGATGTTGATTCCATTATCAACCATTGTTACCACTATGGTAAACTCCAATACTTGGTTCTTTAGAAGAGATACTCCGTTGAGGAGAGCTCTTGGGAGCTATTGTCTAATCTTGAAAACTGTCCTGAGGTCATCAAGTCTTATATCCAAGCACATCCTGAGCTTGGATCTGGAGGAGTAATGACATGCCCTGCCCCAAAGGGCAGGCTCTTTAAGTTTATCATATTTATTATTTTTGTTTGTTTTAATCTTTCATTATTTTAATATTTGAAATTTAAATTAAAAGTTAATATTTAAGTATTATAAGTTAATTACCTTGTTTTTTGATGCTTTTTGCGTTTGAATTGTTGTCGTTGTTGTTTGCTCTTACTTATATATATATCTACTTTTAAAGTTAGAAGATTTTCACTCACTTATCTTTCAAACCCCCTGCTTGCGTTGTTGCTGCTCCCCCATGTTTACGTTGTTGATCTGCAGGTTTACTGGGGTTCTGTTTCCTCATTTTCCTCCAGGTTCTTGCTCAAATTCTCCAGTTTCTCCTGTCCTTGGCTGTTGTTCCCCTATGCTAATCAGTTTTAACTGAATAATAATTAACTATAAATAAAAGGCTTGTGAAGAGTAGGCTTTAAGCCAAAATTCTAAGTGATTTCTTCTCTTCAACTCCTACAATTTTTAACTTCAGATTTGTAATTTTAAGAATTTTGTTTTTTTAATTCATTTTTTTTAGTTTAGATTTCCCTTTCCTTAAATCCAATGAAACTTGTAAAACAACAAGCCTTAGGCTTGTTGTATCCATTTTTTTCTCTTAAAGAATCTTTCAATAGTTATATGTATCAATTTGCCAATGGTGAATATCCTAATATTGATATTCCCTTAGTTACAAATTGTTCACTATTGAACACTTTATTTTATCTTCTTTGTTTAGGGTTTTTACACTCTATTACTCCATTTGTGACACAATATAGGTTTTTAGCAGGGTTCTGTAAGATTATCTTACAGACAGTTCCTAAGTTCTTATATCTTTTAAATTTGAATCCTAATGCCTTGCACGCTTTAGTCTATAACCTTGCACCATTATGGGCAAGACCTTACAGCAAAACTGGATCAATACCAAGCCCAAATTCCTGACAATCTTGAGAAAATTTCTAAGGCTCCACCTTTCTAGCACCCCAGGGGGAGATGTCACAACATCTACAATTACTCCCTCTCGGGGAAGTAATTCCCTGAGTGATTCCCCAACTAATAATTAAGTCAGTGGCACTCTTATCAATTGCCCATCTAATATGGGGATCAACCCTTTCAAATCCTAAATGGAACATTTACTTGGATAAGCCCCATGACTACCATGACGCACATGGACAGTATGTGGCTTCTCATGATACTATATAATATTCTAAACCCATACCAATAAAGTATTATCTCTTCTTAATTTCCCCTTTATTTTAGTTATTATACTTCTCAGAAGTATATACTCAACACTAGTTTAGTTTCCTATAAAGGCTGACATTTCCACTGAAATCCCGTTTGAAAATTTCATTTCTTGAACATTCACAGGATTTAAACCTTGGCCAACTTGATTGCTGCTTAAGTATGGTTTATAAACAATTATCAAGCAAAGGTTGAAAGGGCCATGCTATAAGAGAAGTGGGGTTTGAACTAAATTTCACAGGGGTTGTTTTAAACCATAGCTGTGAAGCTACGGTACAACTTTGATTTAATCCTATTTTGAGCTTTACACATAATTTATGGTTTTGTAAAGAAATGATAAATTTCAACTGCTCAAGTCATGATTACTGGAATCTATACAGTATCCAAAGACAGATTAGGTTAAAGTAACTGGCTGCAAGGAATCAAAATTTACTGACTTGGGTATTCCAATATCCATATTAAACTTGTTCTTGATAGCAATAATCATGGGCTTGCAAGTTGCCTGTTTAGGATTGGGTTGATAAAGTACTACATCAGAGTTCTAAACTTTTGGTGGTAGATTCTTGATCAAAAGTGGTTGCTAAATTGCTGGATCCAGCCCCAAACTTAATTAGTAAAGCACTTATCTAAAAAGGTGGCATGGAAAGGATACCCTAAACTGATATTTATTAAGTTTTATCGAAGCAAAATTAATTAGGAGTAAAAATGGATATCAATAACCAAGCAAATTGAAATCCCACACAAAGTATAATGAAAAAGGGCTTATTAGGGGACACAGAGAAGGATCTGCAAGTTTAAATAGCCTAGCTTAAGGCATCAAGGCAGAAGCAAAATCTTGTTTTTCAAAAGACAATAGGGGATTCAGGGCAACAGACGGATAGCCTAAAGGCTTGGACTTGAAGAGAGACTTTTCTAAACTCTAGGGTCTGTAAAATTAAAGTATAGTACAGCAGCTTCCTGCTGAGTCATCTGCGCTCAGTCCTTTTGAGCCTGCTCTGTCTGAATGAGCTGTTTGTCTCTCACTGTTAGACTTTCGAATTTCACGGACCAGATCAAAAAATGCTTCATCAACATTAGTCCTCTTTTTTGCAGATGTTTCTTTGAAAGGACAATTGAAGCCTCTGGCTAAATCTTTTCCCTCTAAATGAACCATTAAAATTAAACAATAATAAACCCATACGTGCAAAGGGGACTTGGCGCTCAATATCAAGATCTGATTTGTTAGCAACAATCACCATAGGAAACTTTTCACAGTCCTTGACTCTTAGGATTTGCTCATGAAACTTGATTATCTCATCAAATGATTCACTAGAAGTAAGAGAGTAGACAAGTAGAAACCCTTCTCCTGTTCTCATATACTGTTCTCTCATTGCACTAAGCAACAATAAATACATGCAAATTTTAAAGATAATCTTATATACCTATATTCTTCTTGACCAGCAGTATCCAAAACATCCAGCAAAGCAATCTCATCATCAATAACACATTGTTTACGATAGGAGTCTATCATTTAAATAAATAAAAAGAAATCATAGCTTACCTTCGATAGTTGGATCATATTCATCAATGAAATGAGATTGAATAAATTGAAGAGTGAGGGCAGACTTTCCAACACCTAGCAAAAGAGTAAATATGACAGGAAGGAGAAAGGTAAAAGCATTGATACATACCACCACCACCAACAACTACAATCTTGTATTCTGGTAAAAAAGATGTCTGGGCCATATTAGGGATCTTGTAAGTTTTGATATTATTTAGGGTAAAGGGATACTTCAACAAGGTAAAGACTCAAGGTTTTGAAGTAGGAAAAAGGGCCACAGGGCTCGAGGAGCAGAGGGGGCGGCCCTTGTCTCGATTTTGCCACCTTTCAGTGTGGGTAATAACAAGCATTGGTTTGGATGTGGCTGAAATGATACCTCCAAATTCGGATTCTTATTCGAGGGTGTCTATTCCACCTGAGATAGGATAGAATAAGTTCTAAAATCCAATTCATCCGTATGAATTGAAGCGAAGGCTTCCTCTCAGAGTCTTCGTCCACCTCCAACAGGGGCGAAACCATATAAGATGAATATCGCCTCGGTTTGCTACGAGCTAAAAGGCAGCAACAAGCTGTGGCATTCCGTTGTAAATTCGTCGAATCAAAGCGGATTTTTTGATAATCTGGATGTAGTTATAACTCGTTAAGTCCATATTAGTCTAAACGATATTTTAAGGATGTTCTAAAAAGATGAACCTTAAAGTTAAAAGCCTCCTTCCACACGATGTCATCATAAGGTATCAAGCAAGAAAGCACAGTTAGCTTATTTTGCTATCAATTTGTAATATCAAGTGCTCTCCCCCAAACGCACATAATCCTTTAAGGTGGGTTATGAAAACAGCCTTAATATAAATCACAAATCTAAATTAACGGTAGCATTGTTCGAACATACCAAAGTTTTAAAGAAGGTTATGTTAACTTTTTTAAAAGCGAAGAGGAATATTGAATAGAGGTTAAGGATATTTTATCAAAAGGATTCTTGATAGAAGTATATATTAAAATTTAAGCAACTTGTTTTAGTTAATATAAGAGTACAGCCTCAGCAACTTTTACTTCTCTGCTGACTGCTATTAGAACCTCAGTATGGGCTGGTTCAGCAGATGGGCTTCATTTAACCTTAAGTTTTATCATCCAATTACAATAAACCCTAAAGGGCTGAAGCTGGTTTTCATTTTGGCTGGCTAACCTAAAGGCTGTTTTGAGTCCCCCTTTGAATCAAAAAAGGTCACGACTTAAAGCACTGACTCTACAGACTCCTTTAGATTTCACAATGAAGTATAGCAAGAGTTCATCATAATTAATAAGACGAAGAATATAGAGAGAATCAGTCAAAGTCATTTCAGATCAAATGCAATTTTTGCGCTAAAAATCAATATTGCCCCAAAATCATTTTAGCAGTATTAAACCTTAAATAACTGTTGATATTTTATGATGTGACACCAAACAAATTAATTCACAGTCTAAAACATAGTCGCACTCAAATTCCCTTGTGTACAAACAGATAACAAAACAAGGCAAACTCAACACTAATATTCCAGACTCCAAGCTGTACTTGGGTGTGCAGTTATCCTGAAAAAACGGCTCACTAACCATGCAAATTTGCTAAACCTTAAACACACAGAAATCACAAACCAAAAAAATTCCAAAGCATACAACATAAACTTATCAGCCCATTTTAAACATTAGCAAACTCCAAAAAGCAGAAAGAGATATCCTCACCCAGAAAATTTTAATTGTGAAATGCTGACACCTCATTTTCCATCCAGTCTGCTAATTTGATTAAAACAGACTGATGTTAGTTTTTTCATCAAAAATCAACCCTGTACTATGCTTTTCAGTGCTGTTGAGATGGAGAAACCAAAGTTGGCTCAGAGCAAACCAAAGTTGTGCATGGAACAAAACATTAGTGGTACCATTTTTTTCAGTGATGCTCAAACAATAAATATGGATTAATATTTTTATTGTGACACATTGATCACTAGGAATGTCACAGATATGTCTGTTTTTCTGTGTGTGGCTAGGTCTAAGTGCTGCCACCTGGAAAAACGAGCTCTGAAGCAGCGCCCACTTGCAGTGATCAAAGCTTTAAATCTTACAATTAATTGCAAGTGGGTGGTGGCAAGAAGAATTGGGTCCAAGTGGGGTGTGGATGCCCTGCACTCAATTCCCCCATCTCTCACTGCTTGGGTTTCCAACCCAACCTCCTAGGAGATAAATCAACTATTATACAGCACTACCATTGGTGGTGTTAGATAAGGTAAGTAGACATCAAACACAAGGAGGCCACCTCATCCAGATGTACCCAAGAGCCTTAAATAACACAAGTTCTAATTAACTACCTTAGTAGTTTGATACTTTCCATTCAATAAAATATATTTACTCATAATTTACTTATTCTGATACCTTCTCATAAGATTTGTAATAACAAGATTCTTAGACTTTGTTTTTGCCACTTCAAAATTCTGGAAATCTTCCACCTCCTTTTGAAATAATTCCCAAAATTCACAAAATTGAGGGTGAACCCATTTATGCTGCTATCTCCTTGACATTAAATCAAATAAAAGCCTTCCTATTCTATCTGTGCATTATAATATGCTGTAATTTGCCATATTATCTCTTTAAAGGCAATCATTTGTGAGTAAATACAACTTTCTCCTCCTCATTGGTAAACTCATCCTTATTTGGGTGTATGTTTCCCACTTAACTGATCAAGACAAGCTCTCTTTACTTCATCATGACAAGGAAAAACATAGCCACACTTGGTCACTAATGCACAGCAAAAATCAAAACAAATAATCTTGTACACCAATATTCCACATTTTAAATGCACCTAAATGTGTATTATTCATGCAGAAAATGCTTGTTAATAACACAGCACCATCAAATGCCAGCCACACAAAAGTTGTGCACAAGGCAAATGAACTCAGCTATACAAATTTTTATCACTTTATTCCAATTAAAAGCAAGACCCAGAAAGGAAAGAGCAACATCTGAAGCTAATCCAGTGAATTTTATCTAAGAAACTGGGGTAGTGACTTTAAAAATCAGCTTCCAAATAATATCAGTCAATTACCTGCTGGTACCTTCTAGTAAAGCTCAAACCATACCAAAAATATGACCAAAAAGTTTTCTCCTGTTTTTACTAAGAATTTATTAGGTCTCTGAAGTAGGGTTTTAAGTGATGGTAAGTTGGCCCTTATTGACCCTCATTACCAAGAGCTTATGACAGTCAATATTTAAGAGCATGAGGCTATCACTACTAATGTATATCCCAGCACTTTAACTAAACTCAGGAGGATAAAGAGCTGTATTGTGGTGAACAAAGTTTAATGGATTTCACAAGTATTAGGGAGAAACCCCTCTTGGCACAGAAGCTGAATGATAGAGAAACTCTTACCTCAACCAAATAATGCAATGCTACCAAATATCAGTATGAAGCAAAAAAGACTTGAAAATTGGTCAGAATTTCTGCATTCATTCCAGATTTCAAACTCCTGCTTGCTGCCTCAGTCAATAGAGCTCAAGGTTCTTCTACTGAAACTCTGCCTTGGTCTGAGGGTTCTGAAAAACATATTCTAAATCCACCCTTATAAACCAAAAAGCTTGTCAGGGTTATAAATATACCTTTGTTTTAGTTAGAGGAGATTTATCTTGATACCTCAATACTTATTTCTTTGAGTTGATCCTAAAAATACTTAGGAAAATTTTCTTTTAGCCCATTCACACTGTAGATAATTGAGTAAAGAAATTAGCTATTGGGTTCACTCAGTTGGTCTCCTTAGTTTTCAACTCTGTGTTTATTTACCCAAAAATAGGAGCCTTGATAGTTATTTCAATTAACTGGCTCACAAATTTAAACTACATTCCCACAACCAAAATCTTGTGGCCCAACAAGCGGGTTTTGTAGGCATGGCATATTAGTGGCCACAAATAAAGGTTTGTTGTCTAATCAATGTTGATTGGTGCTGTTAGGATTTTGCTATTCAGCTCTTTTGAGTGCTTATATAATGAACACCTAAAATTATCATGCCAGGGAAATATGCACCCTATTATAATATATCATAAATAGTGAACTCATGAGACAGCTGGGACTATAATACAATTTGGGTACCCAATCACAATAATTGGTGTTTCTCTTTCTATCTCTTTAGAATTTATATAAGAGGGACATCTATAGTGTAAAATGCAATAATGAAAATCATAAGATCACCACTGGGGTAGATATTTGAGGGAATAGCTGCTGAACCCAATGGCCTGATGTGCTATAAAGTTTGTGGCACCCACTTGGAACTGGACAGGGAATTTCACACCAAGCACATAAAAAATGCCCTGGATGTAAGAGTTAAATGGCGTGTAGCACTATTTAGTGAAAAAATGAGGATAAAATAAACAAATTGTCAACTGTTTACTGTAAATTCAAAACCTGAACGTAAAAATGCGGGATTGTCAAATCCTTGATCCAAATTTCAAATCACTTTGGCGGGCAACTCAGCTGAGTGAAAAATAAAATATTTAATAAAATCAAACATTTAATTTGACTTTTTTGATTTATTTAAATTGGCAAATTTCAAATCTCTTGAGCAGATAACTCAACTAATAAAAGACAAAACCCAGCAAACAAATGCAGGATACATGAATCAGAAATGCGGGATTCTAATGTACAATTTAAGATTTCCTGTATTTCAAAAGAATCATAGACATCATGTAAAACTTAACAAATCTGAAATTGCAAGATTGTCAAATTCAAGAACCAAGTTTCAAATCATAATTTCAAGAAATTTGAAATAAATATAATTTATGGGTGTCTCAAAAAGGATGCTAAAGGATCTAGAGTGGATTTGTGCTGATTTTTTTAGGAATCATAGGCATTCTCAAAAATCACCCTATTCCAATTTAGGACGGCTAAAATTTAGATCATAATATTCACAAAATTAATATATATAGCAATAAAATTGACTAAAATATAAATTCCTCTTCTTGAGTTTAAAATTTAATAAAAATTTATTATGTCTTCTTTCAATAACAACCAAGTCAATGAGCTGTTCCCTGGCCTTGAAAAAATCATGCAGGGCTATGCAGGGTCTCTTAACAGTGAAGCCTCTGTCTATGGCCATCCCAACCCACAGGCCCCTCCACAAGCACTACCCAGGAGTCTGTTCTTTCTCCTGCAACTTCCAGCATGGCCCTGTTTGCCCATCACACACAGGCAGCTGCCAACCCAAATCATGTATCAGCAATGACATCCAGAACCAGCCATTTTAGCCATGGGGTTACCCAGAGAGCCCAGGACCCTGAAACAGCCAATCAGATGGCATTGACCAGTTCATAAGATGGACATATCCCTCCCCCAGCCAATCATCCTGCAAGACGCAGAAGAAAACTAATCACTCCGGAGATTGTTCTTGAAATGGTTGAAAAGCAAGGAAAGCTTATGTCCCTTGGGGAAATTGCGGCCACAATTGGTTTTGCAAAGTCCACTGTGGCTGCAACCCTGCGAGCCTACGCCAACTGTGGCCTCCCTACCAAGAAGACCTCAACTGGTGCCCGTACTTTGACCAAAGGTGATACAGCCCATCCCATTATGATGGCCATTATGGAACGTGACCTGCGGATGCCCCTGGTCCAGGCATGTCTCCAGCTGGGACTTCACAGCATCTTCACCAACAAAAGAACAGTGAATTTGTAGATGCACGGAGTTGTGGTTGCTGCTAGAATCTTGTCCAATCAAGTTCTCAGTGGCCCCATTTTGGTGGACACCAACCCCTACAATTCAACTATTATTAATTTTATCAAATGAAGGTCAATGAGGGCCTGTAATGACGTAATCTTCCTGTTGTATGCTAAGATATCTGCAAGTATCCAAGACTTTGGAGAGAAGCGTATCCAGTCTGACGTGTACAAGCGCAGCCCAATATTGTATTAGTTTGTCGGGGTTTTATTGGCAGTTTCCCCATTGGGCGTCAATTATTACTTGGCAATATCAAACACCACAGATGGGTATTGTGACAGAAATTGCCGGATAGTATGAGGCTGTTTCTAAGTGATGGGGAATTACCACCCAAATCTGCATAGAATTAATGATTAACCACCAACGTGGCTTCAAATATCTTTTTGTAAAATTTCCAATTGTAATACCAGGATTAAGCAGAACAATTAATCCTAACCAAAGTAGCCCAAGATAAATGGCCTGAGACAACATCAACAAATCTTCAGAGTAAAATTCTGGACATTGGGAGGCACCACAATTTTCAGTTTCAAGAATGGGGGGAGGAGCTGCAAAATTGGTTGGCGCAAAATTAACATTGGGCAGCACCGACAACAAAGTTCCAACTGCAGGACCCCATCTTCCAGAAATGATTCTGTTGAGAATCAGATTGTACAGAATATATTGCAACAACCCAACCACAGGATGCATTTTTTTAAAAAGTAAATTAGAACTTGGGATAAATGACTTTTATTGAGTAAAATTTTGGGAGGACTCAACTCTTAGAGTTGAAACAGTGAAAATTATTCAATATATATCAGAAAAATTGACTAAGCAATACCACCTGAGTCTTGACCTCCTATTCCTTCCACATCATCAAGTAAGTATCTGGTCCAGGTTGCAAAGAACCCTTGTGTGACTAGTTTCTGACAACCATGCTGATTGACAAGCTCATATTGGATGACCCTCAAATTACACCAATTTATCAACGTCAATTTGTAAAGGGGAACCAGTTTCAGCTGACAGACTGGAGCAGCCATAACCCATTTCTGACTGACCGTTTGATTTAAATCCATTAACTTGGTCAATTTTGATAAAGGTTTCCCAGCTTTTTGAGCCTTCTTGCTTGGGTGGGTAATACCTGGCATGATGGAACCTACTGTGACAGGTATGCCTACCAGATGGAGCTCAAGGCCATGCTGGAGGAGTGGGCCACACAAAACACTGTGCACACAGTTGTACTGAGTGCAGAGATGAAGCAGCGGGAATGGGCTACCCAAGAAATCAGGGCTGCGGGGCATACCTGCTGGTCCTACCCCATCAACTACGCCAACATGCATCTTGCAGATGTATGTCTCTACAATTTTGGTTCCACCCTCAGGCGCCTAAAGCCTGCCACTTACAACAAGCTATGCACCCAAATTGATAAGGGGTATGAGCTTTTCCCTTCCGCGTCCGTCCAGGACTTATTTGATCTCATCATCTTCTATACAAGTGATAGTGATAAGTCCAGAAAGGACCCCTGTCTCCCCCCATGCCAGTCCATCTGTTTTGTCAAGCCAGTATATGTGACAGAAGAAGAATTTGAGCAATTGAAGTAATCAGCTCTTGCTGCCCCTTCCCAGTCAACAAACCCTGCCTCCCCAACCTCCCATCAAGCCACTTGCCTTCCAACCCTGACTCCCAAACCACCACCCATTCCCTCCCCACTATCTCTGATGTTGCCTCTTTCACAGGTGCAGATGAAGGCAATGTTCATTCTGCCCATTCCCTCCCCTTCCCGTCCTTTGATTAGTAAATAAAACTTTTCTTTGTGACAACTTATTAAAATTGATATCTCTCTTTCAATTCATAATTAATAATATTTTCTTTTTATATTATCAACATTTCCCATAATTAATACAATGTTGTACATTTTACAAATAGCTTAAAATTATGAGCATACATATTTTCATCATCATTAATAGATTAAAGACAATAAACGTAAATATTGCAATAGAATATTGCAGTTAGACGTCAACTCTTGATATTTTGATATTATGTGCATAATTCAATGCATTTTGTTTAATAAAATCCATTATAAACTTGGCCTTTTCCATTATAATTTAATGAAATGGATTGTGTTTATATTAGAGAGCCATTAACGCTTAGTACAAATGGGTCATTATTTGTTAGATTAATCTGTTTCCTATTAACCGTGCTACTTAAAACTTTAAAATTTTGTTTTAATTTTCTTATCAATAAATTTAAATAATTACAACAATTTTATCAAAATAAATCTTATTTAATCCTTATAATATAAAAACCTATATTAAATTAATCATTTTCTACTTACAGCTAAATTAAACTGTATTAAAAGCTAGTAACAATCTTATTTCATATACCATTATTTCTTGAAAGCTGATTAGTACAAAATGACATCATTCTAAAAAGAGCAACATAAAAATACAATAAAAACTGATATGATGCTTTTTGTTGGAAATCAAATTGTTGCCTAAAATCTTAGCTTTTTTAAAATATTTAATTTAAAATATAATAATTTTTGAATCCCTCTTTTTAAAAAGAGGGCAGATAGCTTTTTTTGCATATTTAACAAATATTAAATAATTTTGGATTTTTTAAAAAAAATCTAGTAAAAAGTCAAAAAAAAACTAAAACTAAAATTAAAACTGAACTTTTATTGAAATTTCAGTGATCTCATTTAGCATAAGTAATTTATTCTTAAGTTAGATTTTATAGAAAATATATAATAAGAACTTATAAGAGAGTAAAAGTTTTTCTTTTCAAAATTTTAAGTATTTAATATTAATAAAATAGCTTTATACAACTATTTAATAAAATTATATTTTTATACTGTATGCTAGAGATAATATGTATAAAAAATTCAAACATAAAAAAGAATGTATCAAAATCTTGCTTTATTTAATTAAATTTTATAAAGGCTAAAATTTATTTGAACTAAACGGAAAAAGATCTTAGTCATTATATCTATAAAAATAAGATACAAATTTAATTATACAAGCAAATATTTATATGTGATTAGAAAAACATTTTTGTTTTGATAGATTTAAAATATATAAAGTTCATTTTTAAGAACTGTTAAAGGTTATAATAAACTTAAGTTTATTTAAAAAAGGTTTTTGAGTTGGTTACTAAAAGTAAGCTAAATAATGATTTATACTTTAAATTTAGTTTATTGATTAAAATATCATACTTTAAGAGTTAATTAGCATATTTTATTTCAAATAATAATTTTATAAGCTTACATTCAAAGCCACTTCAAGATACTAAATTGGTATTGAAATATAAAGTTGCAGCACAATTCCGAAAGCTGAGATTAAGGGCTTTCTAATGATACTAGTTTGAGCGAGATTGAAGTACTATTCACGGAAATATCAACAGTTAACCAGAATATAAAAAGGGGTAAATAAACAATGATATCAGACTTCAGGGGTGATATTGATAAATTAAGGAGATCAGTTGGGGGTCAGTTGGGGATTTATACCTGTAGTGCAAAAGCTCAGCTAACATGGTATTTAAACAGCTCAACTTTACAGAAATTTACTTTACAATCTACACCTTTACTCCTCTCTGATAACTGCACATCTATTTCCAAGCAAGAACTGCCTGAACCAAGCCAAGGAACCCAACCACTATCATTATGGAACCTATCAAGTTTGCACCTCAGATGACACCCTTCTTCTCACTGGGGGCTTCTACTAAGAGAGAAAGAATCTCTATGCTTAAACAAGCATTCCTTTTTACTGCTGGCAGTGATCTTAACAGCTTTGTTGAGCATTTCTTATTAAAAACAGAGTTTGGAAAAAGTACCTTCTTACCTGTCATACAAAATTCTAAGACAGATGATTTCCTTAACAACCTAAAGGAATTGATGTCAGAGTCCCCTGCCAAGCACCTTCCTTCCCTAAGAGCATTGGTTACATCAAGCTACAGTCTGAAAGAGCTTTGGGATTGTGGATTTAAAATGACAAAAAATGAGTATTCATATTCTAAAAAAATAAAAAATGCTAAAAAAGCATCATAAAATTCAAAAAATAAAAAAGGAAAAAATGATTCAGTAAAGAAAGAAAACATAAAAAATATTTTAAAACATATATTAAAAAATTCATTTCCGACTAGCCAATTCACTAAAAAATCCCCTGGATTGATTTATGAAGAATTACAAAAAGAGTTGAGTGAATACTCAACTAAAATAAAATACTCATTATTGAAAACAAAAAAAGAAATTTACAAAGATATGAAAATAAAAAACAATATTTCTATTTCACTTTCCACTTTTTATAAGCTTATTCCTAATAATATAATTAAAAGCAAAAAGCAAACTGATATGTGTAACATTTGCAACTTAAAAAAGTCATTAGAAATGAAGAAAAAGGATTTGAGTATAAAAAAGTTGCCATTGCCTAAATCTATTAAAGAAAATTTGGAATCTATTGACCTACATGAAAATTTTTATAAGCATCAAAATAAAGAATATATTAGTGATATAAATAATCTTGATAATAATTCATGTGTTATAGTAATAGACTATAAAGAAAACTTTAAAATAGGTGGGGGTCCTATAGAGACAAATAATTGTTTTTATGAGAAAATACCTATTTCTTTATTAGGATTTGCAATTGCTTTTAAAGAAAATGAGAAAATTAAATATGAGTATCATGACTTTTTATCTGAAATTTTATCTCATGACTCTTTGTTTTCAGGTCAGTGTTTGATAAGTCTGCTTAAAAATAATAAATTTAAAAATATTAAAAATATTAAAGTTTGGACTGATAATGGTAATCATTTCAGATCTTATGAATTCTTATATTATCTTTTTAAAGAGGTACCTAAAATTATAAAAGGAACAATTAAGTTTAATAAATTTGTTGAGTGTCATGGCAAAAGTATTGTTGATGGTCATTTTGGTGTATTATCTAAAATATTTAAACAAAAGGAAAATGAGATGTATATAAAAAATATAAATGATCTCAAAATGGTTTTTGAGAGAGGAAGAAAGAAAGGGTCTATATGAGACACTTGTAAATAATTCAGATGTTTCCCAAAAAATCTTTTTTCACATCTATGATAGAAAATCTAGGCCTAAAAAAAGCTGGCTTGAAGTCAAAGCATTTTATGTTAATCTTTCATATTTAATGAAAGATGTTGAGCTGTATGTTTCACCTTTGACATTTGAGGATGTTAAGGAGTACTCCAAAATAAATTATTGTGCAAAGTTCTGTACAGATGACAGAGAAACAAAGAGAGCTGATACTACTAAAGGATTAGTAGGACATGTTCATGAAGTTGGACACATAACAAAAACTTATATTTCACATAGGGTAAATAGCCTTTTAAATACAACAACTTTTTTTTCTAAAAATAACTAAGAAATTAATTATATGAGCCAAAGATAGGGTAATAGCAATTATAGCTTTGGGGCTGCTATTACTCTCCCATGCAACTCATATATTTAATTCTTGGCTTATTAAAATAGAAAAAAGGGTTTTAGCAAAAAATACAGCTAATAGAAATAAGATTTATTTCTATTATTTGTATATTTTACACTATTAAACTTTTCTTCAGTAAACTAAGCATTATACTAATGTTCAAAAAACATAAGTTTATGACTTAAATGATACCAAAGAAGTTAAAAGGCTTTGAAATGCTTAAGCTGGCGCCTTGGCTTAATCTAATAAATAATGACCCAGGTGTGGCTGTTTTTGTTGATGGGGGGGGGGAATTTGAACACAACCAGATCCACTTTGTGGAGCCTGAAATTATCAAGCACAATGACGTTGGTTTTGCTGCTTTAATTTATCCAAAGGTACTCCTTGACGGCTTGGAGAAAATTGAGAAAGGTCTTGCCGTTATGGGAGCTTTTAATCATCTGATACTGGTCCAACCTGCAAGGACCAAGAAGCGCGACCATGTAATAGGTCTGGGAACAGACAGCTGCACAATGGGATACACCGTCCTTGGACTCCTTCTCAACCCACCCATGCCTGGACCTGAGTGAGGAGGAAAACAACAATTTGTTGATATAGAAGAACTGGACATTCCCAGTCTCCTTTAGTGCCAGATATGTCTCAGCATAACTGTGTTGATCCTTGATGGTCTTTTCACTGTTTCTATTGTACAGAGAAACTCTGAGCACCTTCCACAAGAAGCCCAAATCAACCATTGCTTTGCAAACAAGGGTTTTAGAAACAGAAAGCCTTAACTCTGTGGCAATCATTGATTGGACAACAAGTGTGTCCAGGTGGCAATCCTTGGCTACCCACTTCTTGACTGCATTAATATGAACAGGCTGAAGGAGTTTGGGCTGCTGCTTAGCCTTGGTGGATTTGGCAATTCACCCGGTGTTGCCATACTTGGTGTTGATGTTGGCAATGTATCTGGCCGTGACACCAAATCAGGACGCAATATCCCAAACTGCCATTCCCCCATTCAAGCAGTTGAGGAGAACTTCACACTCACTATCCATCAACTAATGCCGGCCCTTGGCAGGTACCACGGCATCCTGGCTACCAGGCTTGAAACAGGGGACAGGGACCTTTGTGTAGAAGGTGGGATCACGCTTGCTTGCAGTGGCGCTGTCAATGGTTGAATACACAATAGGCGCAGATGGTTCCTTGGTGGTGGCCAATGGCTTGTAGGTGGTGTCAAAGACGCAGGGGCAGGAAGTAGCAACTCTTGGGTCAAGAGTGCGGGGCTGGGTGACAACTGGGTAAATAGTGGAGGTGTAAGTAACCTCAGTGTTCCTGGTGAACCTGGTGTAGGAGACTTTGGTAGCAGGCCTTGAAAATGGCTTCTGCCTGGGATTTAAGCTGGTAGTTCTGGCTTGGGATGCGGGAGGTGGTTGGCTGGCGCTGACACCTTGGGAGGCCTGTGTATTGGCATGACTCCCCTTGAGTTAGGTTCTGGGTCTGTTCTTGGACCCTCTGGGACGCCCTCGTGGACAGGCTGCCCCGCAGGCTGGTGCAGGAGCGGGTTGGGAATGCAATTGATGGTCCATAAAAATAAAATAAAAAATTATATTTTAGATTAAATATGTATTTATTTGGATTTATTGGTTTAGTTGTGAGTAGTTGTTTTCTCTTGATTTAGCCTTGAATAGTAGCAGAGTTTCTATATCTGTGATTTGAAGTGAATAATATTGTATCCTTTCCAGTTTTGGATAATTTTAAAGTTTAATCACTTTTTATGTCTAAGTATGGTTATTGAGATTGAATTTTCCATTTGATTTTAGTTGTGGTGGAGCTTCTTGATTTGGGTTGGTGTTTCCTAGTGTGCTTACTGTACATTAAATTTGGATTCCAGTTCCTGCAATTAATATCTGAGTTTACTAGTGGCATTCATTTGTGATTTGAAATTTGGCTCTTGGATTTGACAATCCCACAATTTCAAAAAACATGGTAAACTTAATGAAAATGGCTGATGGATTTGAACGCTTCAAATCTGATTCCAGTTAATTCATTTTGTCCATTGAAAATATGCAGTTTGATTTGAACTTTTCAAAGTGTCTATGAGTTGCCGCATTTTCAAATATTCAAATGAAAATACAGAAAAATCAATTTAATTAAAAAAGGCCATCCCGCAAAAGTGATTCAAAATTTGAACCAAGGATTTGACAATACTGCATTTTTACGTTCAGGTTCTGAATTTACAGTAAGCAGCACTAAGCCATATTGGGTGAAGGGGCTCACTAATTTTGTGCCTTGATGGTATAACAGAAGATAGCAGCCAAAATTGAAATGAAGAAAAGCATTTTGAGAGAGAAATCTGAAGTAGAGAAGGGTGAAGATGTAAGATACAAAGATGGCCAAGGGATAGCAAAAAAATCAGCAGAAAACTGGAATAGGATTAAGGACACATTGTTCACAACAGGAGCCAGTAGGCCAATGCATTCCAACTTGGGATTTTAACATCCTTTATTTTAAGTTATCAGGGATAATAAGCTATCTAGAAAAAAAGTTCCTAGAGGGTAATAGAAAAGGTTTTAAGGGAGTTTATAAGAGGGAGGTGGGAGTTCTACTGCATCTGATTGTTTGACAAGAATAATTCCAGCAGTTGGGGTCCAGCTTTGGTTTTTTTGTCCATGACAACATAGTTCAGCAAATTTTGGTAAACAGTGAGTCAAGCACCACCTTCACTAAGTAATGAATAACAAGTATTTACTTAATGTAATTAATTAGCTGAAAGGGGGACAATCTAGATTTTTGAGGGGTATTTGTGAAACTTCAGCTTTGACCCATTTTTTGTCAATAATAACATTTAAATTGTTTAACATAGTCAAAGGCTTAACAGATTTTCTTTGCTGATTTCCAATTCTGCAAGGGCATGCTATGCCTATCATTTGGCATTATACTATAATACTAGGAAGCTGACACAGCAGAAGAAAAATATATGTTATAATACTACCATAATTTTTTAGTAATACCCCCATAATGGAGACCCTTTTGTGGGAGAAACCCCATTAAACTGGGGTTTTATCAGCAAAATTATGCCTTTTTTGAAGGAATATTGTTCTATCCAATCAGATGCCTCAATATCAAAGACTTTGACCACTCTAATTCCTGAAAATGATGGTATAATGATTTCAAAATCTGGGACTGGAGGTGTGATGAACATAATGAAGGCTGTATTTTAGGAGTGGGCTGATGTTATCATAATAAAGATTAGTTGCCTAATCAAACATAGATTATTTTTATTTATTTTTTGCTCAGCTACAATGGCAGGTGTTTCATCTAAATACAATGATTGGTGCTTGTTATTTATATTTTTTGAGTGCTAATGGTAGTGAAAACCCCCAAAATATGAAGGATTACTTGGGCCAGGTAGAGGAGCATGCTATAAAGCTGGAAATTGATGAGGGCTGTGAAAATAGATTAAATGATCATTACCCAACAGGCAGCCTTGGTGTGTATGTTGTAGCGCCCAAAGCTTCCAGTAAAGTAGGTTAGCATGTAGTATACTGAGGTGAATACTGCAAGAGACATGGTGGATCTAGGGAAAACCAAAGTGGGGCCAAAATGACATGCTAGAAGAGGATAGTTGTGACTGCTCTTAATAAAACATGTCATTAGTGGATCTGGGCATGAGA
The DNA here is from genome assembly GCA_014839935.2 of Entomophthora muscae. NCBI lineage: Eukaryota > Fungi > Entomophthoromycota > Entomophthoromycetes > Entomophthorales > Entomophthoraceae > Entomophthora > Entomophthora muscae. The sequence goes on from QTSX02006399.1 coordinate 680,011, forward strand.
CCAGTCTGATCAAAGACTTACTGATGGCCCCCAATCCCAAGGCAGGCTGTGAGTACAGCTGATAAGATGAGATGGTTCATCTTATTTCTTGGGGAGGGGTGATTAAGCTTATTAGTATGTAGCTTTGTTGTTAGGTAAACATGATTTATGTGATATTAATTGAGGGGATATTTCTCTCAATGATAGAACAACCTATCACCAAGGAATCAATATTTATTATATAGTGTAGTCACTGTGAAAGATTTTGTAGATTGAAGAGAAAACACTTGACTGGGGTCCCCAAGAGTCTAGATTGAAACAGTGGATGTTTAGAATTTGGGCAAAACTTCTGATTTTCTGAGCCAACATCTACAGGGATGTCTTATTTTTGATGGAAATCAAGCAGGTTTATAAGGTGTGACTGTACTACAGTCACGTTGGGCTGTGGTTTCACAAAGAGGTTGAATTGTGATGAATTTCATAGGTTGAAATTCAAAACAATAGGATTGACCTTGGAGAGATTTTCCAGTGTAGTAATATATTATCCAGGAATCAATAGGCTATACTAATTGAGGACCAAAATGAATAATCTGAATATTCAGATTGTGAGACTAGGTGTCTCAAACCAACTAATTAACCATGGAGGTTAATTGATACCCAGGAATCAATTAGGCTGTACTAATTGAGGGCTGAAATAAATCATCTGAAAAATTCAGATTATGAGACTAGGTGTCTTAAATGAAATTTATTAACTGAGAAGGTTAATAAATTGATACCCTTGAATATGATTAATGAGGATTTAATCATAGGGCCAAAATGGACTTGACTGTGTCAAGTAAAGACTTGTTGTCTTCAAACAGATTAATTAACTGGGAAGGTTAATTAATATATGCTGTGAATATAATTAATGAGGATTTAATTATATTGCTTCATTGTCTTGGCTGTCTCAAGAAGTTTGGTTAAGGTTAGCCAAAAGTAAACACCCAAATTGTGGTTTAAAAGCGCTGTTTTGGCAAATTTATTAGGTTGAAAGCGCTGCCGCGTCGCCTAATTGATTTGAAAAACGCCAAAGAGCCGCCCAGTGGATGTTTCAGGTACTAGAGCGCCGCCTGGGAAAGTTGTTGGGCGCTGCAGTGGTGCCTGGTTTGAATTTCAAAGCGTTTTAATGGGTTTTTAATGCAAAAAACCATTAAATGCAAAAATAACTAATTTAGATAATGATGTCTATGCATTCAGGATTGATCAGCTGGTTCCCAGTTGGAACAAGGATAGCTTGGATCAGGAGTACATATATTCCATAGGGTTTTGGCGCCAGAAGTCTGGAATGCTTCAAGCCAAAGCAATACATTTCCATAGAAAGAATCAGGTGATTATGGGATGTATCAGGGCACATTATTATAGGTTAAGAGTGTGAAGATATTTTTGGTAAAGATCTGGATTTAATGATGCTGTTATGTCATAAACCACGTGATAGAAATCCAGGTGTGATTCCAGAACTGGAGGGGTTTTCAGCCGAATATACCCTGATTGATATATAATGGAAACATGATAATAACTAATAAAAAATGATGCTTATTTGTGATGATAGTTGCTTTCCCCTCAATCATATAATGTTTTATGTTTTTGACTTTTTACTTTTAACTGAAAGAAGACTATCATGGAATGAAAGAGATGGTCTGCAGCTAAGACTATGAGAAGTGAAAAACGTGGAAGTGATCACCAGATGGCAACAAGTTTAACACCAAGATTGCTTTCCTGGAATCCAAGCTCATCAAAACTTACATAAAGGATTCTCTGTCAAACTGTAAAAGAGTCAGACCGGGATAATGAAAAAGCAAGTATGAATTTCCTGGGTCCTCTACATAAGGTAGGTTTTGAGACTAACAATAGACCCAAAGCCTCTTTCCAAGTCTAAATTTACTTGTTCTTGGGAAGTTTGGCTTTGGGCTGGGGCCTGCATGGCCACCCCATTTAGTAATAGGCAATGAGTACCTCATTTACTTTTGGGGGTTTTACCTGGGGCCTCTGCTCTGTTTAATTTCCATGGGGCTCTATATGTGATTGTTTGAACATCTGGGACCAGTGGGAGATCAGATGGGCAGTGGTTGGCTGGGTGTACAGACCAGCAATGTGATCCGTCCCACGGGTGGCTGTCAGGAGGCTAGCTAGCTTGTGAGTGTCTGTCAGGCGGGGATGATAGAAGGCTGGTTTATGGGTGCCTGGCTGATGATTTTGATGGCAGAATGACTTGTGGGTGAATAAGTGGGCAGTCTTGCAGATGGCTTTGTGATGGTGGTGAACAGCTGGCCTGCAGCAGTATTTAATAAAATATTTTCCCTTTGAAGTTTTTTTTTCTCCTTTTGAATATAAAATTGTAGTTTCTTTTATTGTTGGAAATTATTGCAGGTATTGTTGGTGTTGCAACATCTAAAATTACTCCCTCTTGGGAAACTGATTCCCTGAGTGATTCCCCAATTAATCATTAAGCCAGTGGCACACTCCTCAGACACACATCTTATACAAGGATCAAATCTTTTGAGTCATAAGAAGAACATTACTTGGAGAAGACTCATGACTATCATGACATACTGTCAGGAATATTCCTGACAAAATGTCACAAGGAATCAATGTTTGCAATACAATGACGCCAAATAATCAATGTGATTATTTGCAGCTGTCAAAACCGCAGGCTTGACCCACCAGCAAGGTTCCAAACAAGCGGGTTTGTGACCCACAATCTGATTATCTGGTCACTTGAAGCCAGACTAGGAAGTCAACTCAAATTACCAAATCCAACAATATGAACAGATGATGATCCTTCATGGTGAATACCTTGTTTTGGCACTTGACTCATTACCAGGATCAAGCCACCCCCTTCATCATCCAGCCGTGTGATCACCAATCATGTTCCTGTTATCCTTGATTCACATGAACTATATAATTGCTATCTCACAATAAAGACTATTATCCATCTTCTAAATATTTTCCCCCATGTAACTCTGCTAAAACAGCACAGTTACAACATTGGTAGAACAGGTAGGTTCTCCATCCTACCTTATCTTGAAAAATTCTGCCTTTTGCCCGCACACGCTGCAGCCAACAAATCCTTGACAGAATTATGTCTGGCCTCCTGCCTGACTGGACTCTGTACACCCCTGGTACCACCATACCTGATGGCTTTATCCTGTACCAGAACACAGTGATCCCGCTACCTGCCTTCAACGCCATGTCTGCACAAGGTTTCTTTCAGGCTCCCTCCTTGATGCTGCAACCAGCTGACAAAAACACCATGTCCGCCTATGTAGCTCAAAGACTACAAAGCGCCGCCTTGGAACCTTTTGCCGGGGCCAACAATGACAACGCTGCCGCATGAATTCAGTCCGCCCAGAGCAAGCTGGCTCAGATGGAATGTCCACAGCAATTTTGGATTGCAGAAATTTCCATCCGCCTGACCCATGACAAAGGCACCTGGTGCAACAAGTGGCACAAGGAACACACCAACAAGAACTGGAATACCTTCAAGCAGGACTTCCTGGCAAGATTTGTGCTTAAGGATACAGCATCATGATAATACACCAAGTAAAGAACCTTACCCAGACAGGCACTGTGAAGGAGCTCACCCACTCCTACAAAGAACTCTGACTTCAAGCACCATCTGACATGGCTTTTGACACCCCAGCCACACACCTCATGTACTACAACGCCCTCAAGTTGCATGTGATGAGGCATGTGAACCTGGACCAGGTGACTAACCTGCAAAGCCTGTATTGCAAAGCGGAGAAAGCGCAACAAACCTCCAACACACTGCATAAGGCACAAACTGGGAAACAAGAAAGACCCAAGTATTCCCATCCAGGCAGGAGTTCCACCCAACCACCCCCTGGAGGCAACAGGAATAACACCAACAACAAACCCACAGGTTTTAATGGACATGGAAGTGAGAACAATAGCCAGTCAAACTGTACCCATTTTTGTGTCACCGCCACGCAAGGTAATCAAGACAGGGAAAAGCCCGGGGAGAGCACTAAGCAAGCCAAGATCTCCCCACACAGCTCCTGACTCACCCAATGATGAGTACCAACCCAAGGACATGGACTAATGCCCAATGATCCAAGTGTCCTCAGAGGACCTGGTACTGTACACCATTGCCAGACATCCCAATAAATTGATGTCCTATCCTTTCTGCTTTTGCAGTTACACAGGCTTAGCACTCCCTGATTTGGGCGCAGACTGAACCCTGGTCAACAGTAGCTTTGTGGACAAGTTCAAGCTGGCCACTAATCCTTTGCAGATTAAAAATATGGTCCTTACTGACAAACACCACATTGCTGTGACAAAGGAAACTGCACCTTTCTCTGTCATGCTTGAGAACCTCCACTCCACCATTCAAGGTCCTGTCATCAACTTCCCAAAGTTTGACATTGTGCTGGGACTAGAGTGGCTGCAAAGGAATAATCCTCACGTAGACTGGGCAACCTCAGTGTTGACCATCAAGTGTGAAGATGTCAACCACCAGACCTATCCTGACTCTGTGGACCAACTTCTACGTGACCACATCTTTGTGCGCATTACATAGACCCAGGTAAGAAGAAAAACCTGAAAGCAATAGATTGAGACTCCTGCCAGTACAAGATCATACACTTCAAAGATCACCAGGATACCTCCATGCCTCAGGACTGCAAAATTGTGGCCCACCATCAAAAAATCTTCAAAGAAGCGCTACCTGGGCTGCACCCTGAGAAACACATCCAACACTCCATCCAACTCAAGGGGGCTGTCCCCAAGGCGCGCCCTATCTACAGGCTGACCCCAAATGAAGACAACGCCTTACACGCCTACCTCAAGAAGGCATTGAAAAAAGGACTTATCCGCCCCTCACAGTCTCCCTTTGGGGCTGCTGTATTCTTTGTGGCTAAGAAAGACAGTACTTTACGTCTGTTCACAGACTACCGGGCCCTAAACAAAGTTACCATTAAGAACTGTTACCCACTGCCACTGATTGACAACCTCTTTGATGCCTTGGGAGAAGCCACAGTCTTCTCCAAGATTGATCTAACTGCAGGCTACAATCAGATTTGTATCAAGGAGAAAGACATCCCCAAAACGGCCTTCCACACTAAATACAGCTTCTAAAAATGTGTGGTACTCAACTTTGGCATGACCAATGTTCCGTCCACCTTTGTAACCTTCATGAATAAAGTATTTGCGCCCCACATAGGCAAGCACACCCTAGTGTACCTAGAAAACATCATTGTCTATAGCCCCTTGGTGGGACAACACCACAAAGACCTCAAGGCAGTCTTTGCCACCTTGGCACAACAAAAACTGTTGGCCAAGCCCTCCAAGTGCCAGTTCTTCTGCAAACAACTAATCTTCCTAGGACACATAGTCTCAAAGGACGGCATCAAACCCAACAGTCAAAAGATACAGGCGATCTGCAAGATGCCACCACCTAAGGATAAGTTGGAACTCTGCACCTTCTTTGTAATGGTGGCATATGTACAACACTTCATACCGGACTGTGGCGTTTTGACTGCCCCCTTATCCGCCATAACAGGTGTCAAGTCCAAGTTTGTGTGGACCCCCCAATGTGACCTCTGTTTTAGATGCCTCAAGGGGAAACTCACAACATCTCCCATCCTACAATACCCCAAACGTGACGGGGAATACCAAATGGAAACTGACGCCTCAGATGCATCCATTGGGGGAGTACTATGAATCAAAAATAATGACAGTGACTTCCTGCCTGTAGCTTATGAATCACAAAAATTGACAGATGGTAAGTGTCAATACCCTATCCACAGCAAAGAACTGTTGGCTATTGTGCACTTTCTAGTCAAATGGTGCTGTTACCTAGAATGGCAGGAATAATTCACAGCATTAACCAATCACAAGTTGCTCATCTATTTTAAGACTCAAGCAAATCTACTGCACCGCCAAGCCCGGTGGATGGAGCTATTGAAGAGATTTAACATGCTCATCCAGCAAAAACCTGGGGCCAAGCTTGCCATGGCAGACGCTCTGTCCTGCCTGTATGTCTGTGCTTCAAGAGGAGAGAATGGGCTTAACCCAGACTGGCCTCTCTTAGTACTACAAACAAAGGACAAAGATTCCCCCCCCAGCACAACCTCATAACAAAGGAAACAGTCATCAAAAATTAGCACCTATTTGCTGATGTATATGGGACCCTACACAGAAAAATGTCTGACGGCACAACCATTCTCTACATTCCCACGCATCAGCAAGTTGACACCATCCTACACTATCACAGAGACCTTGGACATACCAAGAGCCAAAACCTATATGAGTTCCTCAAGCACAAGGCCTGGTGGCCAACCTTATATTTCAATGTTCAAGAAGTTCTAGACCAATGTGAGATATGCAAAAAATTTGCCAAATGCAAAACCCCTCCAAAGTCAGTACTTCCCATCCGCACACAACTACTTTTTAAAGTATGGGCTCTTGACATTGTTGGCCCCATGCCAGGAAAACACAATCACAAGAAATACATCATCATTGCCATTGACTTTGTTACAAGATGGCCAGTAGCCCAAGCAGTAAAGGCATACACTGGCAATGACGTACAATAATTTATTGGCAAGGAGATAATCAGCAAGTTCAGAAAGCCAGAACTCCTGATAACCAATGGAGGAAAAGAATAGACTTCAAAAATCACCAATGTATACCTCACAAAAAATGGGGTCAAACACACTGTAACAACATCATACCACCCACAGGCCAATGGTTGTGTAGAGCGGCTTAATGGTAGCCTTGTGAAAGCCTTAGCCAAACTCACTGCCAGGAGACCTGAAGACTGGTACAAGCAGCTATCAACTGCACTACTTGTGTGTTGAACCCAAGTGACCAGATCCCCTGGGAAAAGCCCATTTGAACTGGTATACGGCACACAGCCAAATATCATTCAAGCATTGACAGGACCTAAACTAGAAATTCCAAGTGAAGTCCCCCCACACTCAGACCCTCACGTTGTAGAGGCTAACAGCAAACAAACAGAAAAGGAAAATGAACGTCTAAAAAAGACATTTGTCCCCATCCAAGATAAACATGAAGTTGGTGACAAAGTTTGGGTCATGAACATCAATAAAAGTAAACTACAACCTAAAAAAGTAGGCCCAGGGATCATCCTAAAGGTAAACAACAATAAAACTTACCTTTTGCAAAGGCTTGGAAAGCGTAAGCAAGACAAGACCCTACACCATGATTGCCTAAAAACCTGCAAAGCTAGACAGAAACAGCAAAAAACCGCCCTGCTCACCACAGAACACTAACTAGTTCATATGGCTCCCTGGCTCCTGACAACCTCCCTGACAACCTGCCCCCAGAGGAGGCCAACCTTCAGTCAGGGGGGGTGTCAAAACTGCAGGCTTGACCCGCCAGCAAGGTTCCAACCAAGTAAGTTTGTGACCCGCAATCTGATTATACGGTCACTTGAAGCCAGACTAGGAAGTCAACTCAAATTACCAAATCCAACAAAATGAACAGATGATGATCCCTCATGGTGGATACCTTGTTTTGGCGCTTGACTCATTATCAGGATCAAGCCACCCCCTTCATCATCCAGCTGTGTGATCACCAATCATGTTCCTGTTATCCTTGATTCACATGAATTATATAATCACTATCTCACAATAAAGATTATTATCCATCTTATAAATATTTTTCCCTGTGTAACTCTGCTAAAAGAGCACAGTTACAACACAGCAGTTTTCCCTGATTGGGGAAACTGATGCAAAAAGATCACAGCAAAAAAGTTAAAATTTTAAATTTTGAACATGCTGCCTTTTATAGGCCAGCCGCAGACCGCACAGCCAACCACCAGGCTCCCACTGGCTGCACTCCCAGCCTGGAGGCACACCTGCCACAGCTGTCCTGTCCACCCCTTCTAAATGGGGAACTTCTAAATTAGGAAACCAATAAAGGAAATTTCCCTAATTCCCAATTTGGGGGGAAATGTTGCCTAAATTGAAAATCTTCTAAATAAGGGAGGGGTTGACAAGCTACACTGCACCAATATTCATGCACTAACTGCACCTAATGAATTTGGGTGCATGAAAGCATCCCAATATTTCTTATGCTACTGCCAGCCAGGAATTGACAATACATTACCACTGAATCCACCCCAATACCACCCCAGAAAGGGAATCTCAGACAACACCAAGTGTTTAGGGTTACCAATCTAATGTTTTTCATTATCCATGCCATACCAAGGCCACTAGTATACAATAAAAAACATTCACTTGATGATATATTATGCTATCATTGGGTGAAATTACCCTCAATCATATCACATAAATCACTTACAAGACTTACTTAAAGAAAAGTCCAAAGACACTAAGCTTTGTCTGCCCTTACCCAGGAGATAGAAGATGAGCCATCTTATCTTCTCTGCTGTCCTTAAAGTCTTCCTTGGGATTGGGGGCCACCAACACAATTTCCAACCACATGGGCCTTTCCAGGAATCAACCAAAGAGTACTACTACAAGGAGCCTGCAAAATTAAACTCCTCCTAGCTGTACTCCTGTCCTGCCCTGGTTGTGCCCCATTCAACAACATCCATAGCTGCATATTTCTTTATGTACTATGTACTGACTTACTTTGCCAGTGATTTTGGACAATTTAATGTGCACACAAAGGTGTTTCATTAGGTATTGATGGCATACTCAATTTTCACCTCAATAACTTGTTCCAATTGTCAAACTTGGCACCATACCTTGCTAAAATACTTCCTTGCATGTTGGATATTTACATGTACATGAACAGCATGTGGCTTCTAATGATATTATATAATCCTTAAAATTTCTACCAATAAAGTATCATTCTCTTATCAATTTACCCCTTTATTTTGTTTATATACTTCTAAGAAGTATATAATCAACATTAATTAATTAGGACATCATTTCCTTTTAATACTCATATTGGGAGCAAGGATAAATGTGGCTTTCTATCAACCTCTATGTAAGGAATATTTCTAACAGTTAGGTACCCTTATTAGTACTATTTAAGGGTAGATATGTGCCCTGGGATAGATATACCACGTGGTATTGAAATCTAAGACCAACTGGGGTAATGTCACAAATGACATTTTGCTATTAATATTAAAGCAAGTCCTGAGTGAAGGCCAAACCCTGACTCCCACCACAGGTGGCCTGCCAGCTCAGAGGACTGAGGGCCTGGCTGGCCACATTTTCTTGGGCTCAAGCCAGAGAGATGTTTGACAGGCACCCTTACAAAGCCTAAAAGATTCACTAAGGTTAGGTGGGTCTACCCTACAGAGCGCGTCACCAAAGGCCCAGACTTATGCTGAAATAGTTGCTTGCCAAATAGAAAATTTGGTGAAATCTAAAGTTGCACCTACCAATGAACGCCAACCAGGGTCAAGCCCCAGTGTCAAGACCAAGACACAATTGACTGGGCCACGTGTTTTTGAGAACAAAGTTGGGAAAATAAAAACCCATAGCATATATTAATCAACATCCACCCATCAAGAGCAAGACAAACCCAAAAACCAATCAATTAACCAGATTATTGACATTAAGATAACCAAGGACCAAAATCCCACATTTTCTTTGGCAATCAGAAAGGGTAGTATGAAACCCCCAAGTACCCTGGAAACAGGGGTATTTTCCTTTTGAGTAATAAAGCTGTTAGGAACCTGTGGTTCAATGATATCTTTCCTCATTTCATGTTAGTTCACTACCATTTACAAACCAAGTCAGCAGGCTCTGCCCAGCCTGCCGCCTCACCCATAGATTCTGCGGACCCTACACCTGCGTTATTCTGCCCTCCTGGTTCCCCCTTTAGCCCTATACACTTTAATGAATATCTGTTAAGCCTGACTTTCTCTGAGTTTACACTGGAGGATACCCTCTTATCTGGCCCCCTGGTCAGATCAGGTAAGCCAGGAATCTTTGGTCAAAAAGATTGCTGGTACACTGTCCAGCCCTGGCTCTTCAGGTATAAGTACAATCACCTGCCCTTCTATCTGGTTCCAGTGAATCTGCCTATTAACATGTGGACCAATTGACCACAAGAGCCTAGGATCACAAATGAGACCACTTCTACTCAACTCCTTGATGTGATGTATATCACATTAACTGGGTTGGTAGATTATATGATCCCATCAACCAGTCCCTGGACCCTGCTAGGTTAATCCTTCTCCTATATACTCAAGCTAGAACCTATATTGTGGTGGGCACTTCCTACTGGCCTGGCAGTCTTAATGCTTGCATCTGTAACTGTCCCACCTCAAACCTGGCTTCCCAAAACTACCCAAGATGATAAGGCTATATATTTTCTGTCAGGAACCCACCCTGCTGGAAACAACTTCCCAACATGATGGATTAATGCAGAAGGATTCAAACCTATAATCATCAAACCAATTGGAACAGAAACTGTGCCTAAATGTACCAATTCCCCAAGGATTTGGCATCTGCCTGATAATGGATTGAAGCAACCCAGGAAGGCATTGGCGCCTAGATACGCGAGCAAGGGGACAGAAGCAAACAGACAGAAGAGACTAGTAGAAACAGGATTGGAGGGCGGGGATTGGGCTTTCTGCTTAGTGGGAGGGTTTGAGGAAAACAAGGATGCAGTATAAAATTTCCCTGGTACAACTGGGGCCCATTTCTCATTATCACAGAATTAAGTGCTAGCCCCAGATCCTAGGTGAGTTTCCATTTGCACGTTAGAATGTACTATAGTACACAACAAGAATAGAATAATCTATTTGAGCCTAATTCCCCAAGGAGGAGACAGATTAGGTGGTTTCATAGAGTCCTAAGGTCTTACAAAAAATAATAGAAGATAATATGTTTAAAGTCTTTATTGATTGAGAAATTGATATAATCAAGGCTCAAGATCTTATATAGTAAATAGATTGATGAAATTGAGAAAGAAGATTAAACTGTTACATAACAGGAATAATTGCGGGTTTGGGAACTTATCAGTTAATAACAAAACAAATTATAAACTTCTTCAACTATCAGTAAAACGTTGCAACTTACTCAACAGGACTTAGGGACATAGGAGGAGACTCAGATTTTTAAAAGTAGAAACAAAAATGGTCACAATCTTTGGGTATATGACAAACAGTAAGATAGCAGCTTTAAAAAGCCTAACAGTCAATACAGGTGCTGTTAAAGTCATCTGATGTTTTCCTCACATCCAATTGGTTGCAGCAAGACAACTGGGAAAGCTTTTGTTCAAATTCTAAATCCATATAAGGCTCCTTTAAGGAAAGAAAAATTGGCTGGAAGGTTCCAAGTTCAAGTTTTGTGCTCAGATTAACAGGTAACCAGTGATTATTAATAAATAACTTATTAGATTCAATGTTTTCTGTGGTCCCACATGAATTAATTGTTGTATAAGCATTAATATCAGGCTCACAAAGGTCAAGGCCTTTAGATTCATCAACCTTAAGCATAAATTGAGTGTTGGAATTATCATAAAAGATGGTTCTGATATTTTCCTTTACATATTGGTTGTCTGCCATCATTGTGCTATTTATAGAATTGTGGCGGGGACTAGTCCTAAAGAGCTAGCCATCCAGCTGTCAACCATAAAGTATCTGCCCCAGTATCAAATTAAGCTGGCCACCAAGAGTTAAGGGGGAGGGTAGGTGACAACTTATTTATTGACTGGGGGAAACCCAGATGAGGCTTTTGGATGAGCTTGGATCATGGGTTAATAGTCAATCTTTGGATCTCTGTACAAGGCGTGTTGCCCAGGAGAGAGTGGCTTTCCAGAGCTCTCCCCCAATTTCCCCCAAGCCCTTGAATAAACGTATGGTCATATATGGTGTTTGATTGAGACCTTTAAAGAATCTCTCTTGAATTGGAGCCTGTTGAGTGGGGGTTGGTTTTGGGGCCTGGGTCCATTCTAGGTGTAGGGCAGGAATTGTTTAGTTTGGCAGGTGCTCACCAACCTGATAAAGCAGAGCTCCAATATGAGCCCAATAAAGGAGTTTGCTGCAATAATTCCCATCATTTTAAGACTGGTTAAGTTCCCCTAAAGAAGTAGCAGCCAAATAACGGCTCAAACTGGACAAGAGAGTGGTAAAGGGTGCTGTGCCCCAAGAGATCTCTTGGGGCATCTGAGCAGATGATGGGTGGAGCTTTTAAAGCTCAGAACCAGGGGAGGTAAGCCAGATAGAACCTTGTTTGCTCCAGCTAACACTATACAGGGGATCTTGAGAAAAGCAGCATTCTTTGAAAAGTTACGGTTTCCACCAACAAATCAAAGAGGTAGCTGAGAGCAATCTGGAACAAGAAGATATCCCATCTTGCTTTACCATCTAGATGAACCCTGTTTAAACCTGATACCCAATATCTGATATCCAAAGAAGATGCAGAAATATAGAGAGTTATTGAAATTGGTAGAGCACCTGGCACTTAGAGAATGTGGGCTTTTAAGCCCTGGAGAGCAGAGTTAGTTTAGGAGTGGTTCATCATGCAGCAAAGATCCCTAGTTTAAAATATATTGTTGCTTCAAGCACAGAGTAAATTGTAGGTTGCATCTGCAAGAGAAAATCCAGGGATAACAGACCTTGGCCAAAGCCCTGGCCTGGATTAGGAAGCTTGGGGTTTTCTGCAGCAGGAGGCTCCAGCTGCAAATTTAGTCAGGTATTGATAGCTGATGGAACTACTTTTATAGCTCTAGGTTGGTTCTCCAGCTTATTATTGGTAGTTGGCTTTATGTAGCGCTCAGTGTCACCTCATCACCACTGACAGTGGTTTTAGATGACATGTGCAACGTACTAGCCAGTGTAGCTTCATTTGTTATCAATGGAAAGGGGCATTTAAATCCATATGGTCCAGGGGCTATATTCAATCCACAGTTTCTATCAGGGTTAATGATATCAATGCCTGGCTTTGGATCCAAGAGAATTTGATATATGTCTTTATTCTTTCTAGATGATTGGGGGTGATATTATTTGATCAGCTGATAAATTAGGCCAGAAGCAGCATTGATTATGACCTTTGAACCATAAGATACTTGGGTTTACAACTGGAATACCCCTATATTTCCAATCCAGTGCACTGCTGATAGCTCAATAGGTTAGCAGAGATCTTGGATAACTCAACTTGGGTGTTTGATCCTGACACAATAGTTGAACATCAGCTATCCTGTCATTTTTTTGTATCAGAAGTGTTAGGGGTATTGTCCCTTATGATATGGCTCTCAATTAGGCTTGGTATCTTCCTCAGGATATTGTGCTTCTACTGTCTCCATCCCCAGGAAATCTTTCCTGAAGGCCAGTTCAGCTGTTTGGCTGGGAATGCCTCATGAAACCAGTAGGGGACTGTCAGGGACCCACTTGATAGGAAACAGTTTCCCTACCTGATGGGCCAAAGCCCCTAAGTTGAGCCCGGCTATTACTGATCCAATAGATACCATGATCATGGCAAGATGGCCTAAGTGGCCCAGATAGGCAAATCTTCCCATCATAGAGCTGAAACAACCTAGCAGGTAGCATCCCACCACATAGGTTAACAGGTAGAATGAAGCATTGGGTCTAACCAGCAAAGGTTCAGTTGGAAGAGGAGTGGAAGAACAACCATGGTGGAATTTGCGTCCCCAGTGACCATAGGGGTATTTAAACCACCCATGGGCAAGAGACTCCTTATGGTGAGCATTGTCTGGGGATTAATTGTGCCAGTCTGTAGTTGGAGTGGGGTTCTCCAAGGCTAGCACCACAGGCAAGAAGGAAGCTAGAAACCAGAACAGGAATAAAATTCCTTTCATGGTTTCAAAATAAGAATCAAATAGATAGGTGTGGGTAGAGATAGAATAGAAATAATTCTTTATTGTTGGAACAATTGAAAGTCATGAAAGAAAAGTTTCTTAAATACACTGGTATTCAGCCACAAACAAAATGAGAGGGAAATTGAAAATGAGAGGGTTAAAATTCAAGTTTCCTGAAATGAGTGGCTGGGGATATTCTTATTACCATTGGTATGTAGCTGGATCCTAATAATATGTAATATCTTTAAATGCAATGAGAGGTTAATCATCTGTGCCACAAGAACAAATAAAATTAAGCAGTGCTTAACATTATTGTTACTCTCACACAAGTACAGAGCCTGGCCCAAATGTAGAGCGGGTGATATAGAGAATGGCAACAATGTAAAAAGCAGCCAATCATCTTTCAAACGGTAAGTGACATGTTTAAGTGAATTTTTAACTCTTGCAGAAGCAGACCCAAAGTTGGAAACCAAAGTCCAATGGCTTGAATCAATATATATATGTAGTTTAAGTTGAGATTCAGACTTTGAACTAACCATTGACTTCATTTTAGGGTTCTGGGTTTGATCCCTGTTCTGGTGGATGTTTGACACAATGGTTGAATAACCCAATACTTTGTTGACTTCTAACTTGATTGGAGATCCTAATTTTGTACTTTCATGAATAAAAGAAAAATTGTTGTAGTCAGAGAAGAATTCACTGACAGGGACCAATCCTAGAGTTATGGACCAGCAGATGTGTTACCAAGCTTTGAGTGCCTGGGAGCTGATTCCCAGGTATCTTTGCAGGCTGTGTTGTAGCTGCTGACAAACCTGGGTACTTCAAGGGCATTTAGCTTATTAGCCACCATGGTAGCTTAGCTTTTTGGGAGATCATAGCTCAATGGATGTACCAGTGAAGAGGCCCCAAATCTCATCCATGCTAGGCTGGCTATTAAGCACCCCCACAGGTCTGGAAGTAGCTTCAGTATGTCTAGAAAAACCGTCAATCACTCATAATACTTTTTGGGAAACCGTGTTACTTGAATCTACCCCAGTTATCCTTGATTTGGATGGGGGCATGCCCCTTTAGGGGGTCTCTATGGTGATCTAGTATAGACTGGACCAAGACCTGAGCTATCTGTGGAGCTTCTCTCAGAGTATCTAGGGAGACTACTATGGGGTTAGGTTGCAAGGCAGAGAACCTGGGTGGGAACTCTTATGGATCTCAGAGATCTAGCATGAGCTGTTAGAACGGCTGAGAGATCTCCCTGCTGCGGGTAAGTACAGCCAGCAGCAAGAGATTGGAGCCTATAGTTAGGGTCAGGGGTAGGGGTTGGTGATGCTGTATGCAGATAAAGCCAGCTTGAGTGTGCAGCAGTAGAGCTTGCCAGCTGAGATATGGTGGTTGTTTGAAGAGGTAGGAATAGCTTATTGGGATATTTTTTACGTGAGATATGCCAGGAAAGGAGTGGGGACCATGGGTTATGAACTAATTTACATTGACTATAAAATCATGTCAACCATCATGAAGCAGACAGGGGAATTTGGGGTTTGCGTATCAGGGAGGGTTGAGGTGGATGACCTACATCCATCACAGTCTGCATAAGTACCCATGTTGGCCAGGCGGCAACTGTGGTAAGTTCAACTCCCTGGTGATTGACTCCCTTAAACTCAACTCCCTGGTAGTTGACACTATAGTAAAGTGAGAATTCAGCTTTTGTCCTGATTGACAACTGGAAATTGACACTTTTTTAATTAACAAATCTTGATGTACTGAAAACTTTTAATATAAAATATTAAATCTTACAGCTATGGTATACTAAAGTAATCCCAAAGAGCTCAAAAATACAATAAAAACAGTACCCTAATGTAATAGAAATAAGGAGAAATAAGCAATTGTTTCTCATTTTACTATCTAATTTACACTCTTCAATATAAAAATATATTTTATTACCATAAAAATTAAAATTCCAATGAGAAAAAAATAAACACAAACACAACAAATAAAGTTATGCAAAATATGAAGAAATATTAATATTTATTTGATATAGTTCATATAAGCACAACTATGAATATCATATGTTTTATTTGGAAATTAATAAAAATTAAGATATTTCACTTACTTTCAACTATAAATATTCATCTCAAACTTACCATGCATACATAGAAAAATTAATGCTATCTAATTAAATTAAAAAACTTAAAACTTAAAACTTAAAACTAAATGATCAAAGCTAATAAGTAAAAATTAAAGTTAAAAGTAAAAATCATATAACTGAGCAAGCAAGCAAGTTTATTCCTCATCATTCTTTCCCTGTTTCAATTTGGCCCCTTCCAGGAGAGCAGTGGCAATAAGCTCAAGCTGCTGCTTAAGCTCAGAGGCCTTGTATTTGTGCTTGGCTGCACCCTGGATGGCCTTGGTGAAGAGGGTACAGCAGGTGGTTGGCTTGGTGGGGGGGACGCAGTTGGAGAGATCCCGGAGCTTGGAGATTGTTTTCTCTTGCTTGTGCTGCAGGAGGGAGAAAAACTTATTGAATTTTGGGTGGAGCCCAAAGTTGGCCTTGAGGTGTTTGTGATAAGCCTCTAGCGCTGAGGTGGTCTTGAGCTCACCATTCACTGCTGCCTGGTACATATTCCAGCTGGCCTTGGCACGGGCCTTGCCTCTGCGTGATGACCTTCCCAATCCACTGGGGCTCAAAGTACTTGAGGAAAGGCTTGAACTCTGAGTGCTTCACTATGTAGGTATCCTTTGAGAGCACCTCAAACCCCTGCGCAGTGTGCTCTGGCTTTAAAAAAGCCAAGGCACTAAATTGTGTCAGCACAAATCTGCAGGTGTCCAAAGTATCCCTCCAGCTCAACCTACTAAGCTCAGTGTGGGCTTGCACGTTACAAGCAACTGCTTGGCGGAAGTGGAAGTGGCACCCCTGCACCTCCCCGCTGAACAGCTGCTCTAATGCATTGAACTGAGCAGGCTCAAAGTCCATAATGCACACGCGAGGCCCAAGAGATCTTAGCCTTGCCTTTTCCTCCAAGTCCAGGATGGCCTGGTCCTTGTCAGAGGCAGGTGGGTTGGCGCGGGTGTGGGGGGGAGTCTTCTTGGATTTGTCATTGTTGGCGGGAGGAAGAAGGGCAATTGCTTGGCAGAGGATAGAGAATGCACGGGTATAGATGGCCTCAGTGGCCCCAGGAAGAAGAAAGAACACAAGTGGAATCATCTGGATGTCAATCTGGGCATGGACCATCCAGAGCTGCTTGAACATCCGGGGGAAAGTGGTGAAGGTACCATCAACTAGCCAGATTGACGCCCTTTTCAACCCCATCAGGTTCTGCTGAGTTGAGTAGCAGATTATGCGGTCCTTGGCGGCAGGCCCATTGTCATGGAGCAGGAAGCGCTCCCCACTCGGAAGCTGCTTAAGCTCATGAGTGAGTGTGAGCTCAGAGAGGACGTCTGAAGCCTTGGGGGGAGGGGGATTGGCAGCAATACGCTTATTGCTGATGAATTTGACCAACTGCTCCTGTGTTGGTACCAACTTGAGATTATTGGGTTTGAGATGTTGCAAAGCCTTTATGGCCAGATCAGAAGCCCAGAGATGAGAGGATGTGGGTATTACTTGAACAAGGTACCATTTTAACATCCAAGTGATTAGATGATTGGGGGGCTTGCAAGTGTGCTCCCCCTTCTCCACCACTACTTGCTCCCAGCCCTTGGTGTTTAGCCGGGCCCCACAAGTCTTATCCTTGCAGACAAAGTGCTTGCTCTTGGTCTGCCGCTTTTGGTTGTTGCAATTAAAGATGTATTTGTCAGCAACATAACCAGGGCCTCTCTTTACGGACATGATTGGGAAGTAACAGGGGAAGTGCTTGGGAACTTTAAACTCTCTGTCCACATTGTAGATGTTGTGGATGACCAGTGGATCCCAAGCCACATGACCAGAAGCTTTAAACTTCTTGGAGTAATCCTCCAGCTCATCTTGGGGGTCAGATGAGGAAGGAGGGGAAGAGCCATTGGGAGGGGGAGGGGAAGGATTCTTTGAGGCCTGCTTGGATGCCTCCTTTTTTATACCAGAAGAAGAGGTGGGCTCCTTGGCAGCCTTTACTTTCTTGGTATGCCGCTCCTTGGTGGGCTCAGAGCCAGCCTCTGAGTGGTAAAAGGAGTGTTCAGTAAGATCACAATCAGATTTATTGGGGGAGGAATTTTTGGGGCAAGGTGAAGGGGATGTAGAAGATGAGGGTGGAGGGGGGAGTAGGAGGAGATGGAGTGGGAGGAGATGGGGTTGGAGACTTTTCCTTTGCAGGTTTCTTGGCACGCTTGGGAGTGGAGGCAGTTTCTTTGGAGCCCTTGGAGGCTTGGCGCTTGGGCTGTTGGCTGTTCTTGTTTGATTTTGTCTAAAGAAGAGTTTAGCATTGTAAATAATAGAAGTATGAAAGATATGAAACACAGAGGTAAAACAAAGCAAAAGTTAAATGAAAAGTATGCAAATAAAGTTTTATTTATCAAGAAAAAAACATAAAAAAGTAAATAGAAGCAAAATAAAAACTAGAAGTATAGATATAAAGGTTAAAACATAGAAAATAAGTGAATTTATCATGAAGCATCAAAGATGTTAGGTTCAGCATAACATCTTAGTGTTGAATCAATGTAAAAGTTTAATTGAAAATAAAAAAATATATGAAAATTATATGGAGAGCAGCAGAAAAAGTAGTAGATTATAATAGCAAAAAAATAAATAATTATTATGTGGAAATTTTTTATATTGAGAGTTGACAATTCAAAACATAGTAAAGTGTCAAGTTCAGCACTGTCAATCAGCCAGAAAAAGCTGAATTCTCACTGTCAAGTATGCCAGAGTTGAGCAGAAACATCAAATTTACTATGTTTTTTACATATAAAACTTGCTTAAATTTAAACTGGGTTCAAAAGTTAACCCAAAAGCAAGGCAGTGTTGTATGCTCAAAAAGTAAAAAAAATACAACATAAGTTAAAAAAGTAAATAAATGGGAATGTGTTTATTAGTGTTTAAGTTATGCTGGGAGGAGCTGGGAGTGAATTATTTACCATAGTGTTGGTTAAAACGTTAAGAAGCTCTCTGTACTAATCCCCAAGTTAAAGTGTCGAGTGGGTGAGTGTTGAGTGATGCTCATAGTGCGTCACATATTAATTTAGCCTTGATTCCGAGCCTTTGATTAGTTAAATCCAAAACCAATTGGGTGTCAAGTGGATAGAGTCAAACAAAGAAAGTGTCAAGTTTCAGTTTTTTATAAATAACATATGAAATCTCTTAATAAATTGGGCTTAATTTATGTGGCACCACTTAATCCAAAAACCCGGGAATGACATAAAGTAAAACAAGTGGGGTGTTTGATTAATGTCTATGCCACTAAATCCAGTATAGTGGTGCTTGGGAGCCTAATCAACAACTATGGACACTAATAATAAAAATATAATAGTAAATAATAAAATTTTATATAAGCACATATGTATTTTATTAATAAAATTAAAATTTGGCTTAAAAAGTGTCAAACTAGTCACTTTTTGTTTTAGAGTATCAAACACAGGTTTTTTCATTTCTATTAGTAAATTTACTTATAAATTGTCCCTTGAATTGGTATTTTAGCTAACCAATTTATTAAACAGAGTCAAATTCGAGTAAATTTAACCTTGGTTTTTGGTTTCAACCCCCTAAATTACTAGTAAAAATTAGCTTAAAATTGGTTAAGTCAAAAATACTAATAGATTCACATATGCGGCACTCGACTCCCTGGTACTCAACAAAGTATCGAGTACCAGGGAGTCAAGTTTAAGGGAGTTGAACTTACCACAGTTGCTGGTCAGGCAGGGGGTCTGGGATATGGCAGGGAAGATCTCTATTACCTTCTGTGTTTTTTTTGGGTGTTCAGGGTTCCTCGGGTTATAGGTTGGTTGGGCTGCTGGGTAGGGTCAGGGATGTTGTTGAAGATGGATTTTACTGATATGTTGATTGTTGTTCACTTGCAGAGGAGGATTAACTTATGGGCTCTTCTGGTTGGAGACAAGTTGTGGTATTTAGGGATGGATAACTTAACTTTGCCACTACTATTGTTGATTAAATCTGGAAAGTATGTGGTAGAAGAAAAGGGGTTGGGAAGAGATTGGTTATTGAATAAAGTAAGAAGAGTGTTTTTTGGTAAAATGTACTATGTAGTGTTGATGTAGATCATAGTTGAACTGGGATGCTTGTGGTTGGTCTATTTTTATTAAATATACTTGTAGTGGGTCAAGCATCGCTTGGTTGGGATATAGAACAAGGGATCCAATCGGCAATTGGTTTGGATTAGCGGTAGGGGCGGGGTCCCATGGGTTTCCCCCGGTGGTTCTCGTTGGGTTCGGCGTAGTGCGGCCTGTTGGCAGAGGGGTCGTTTGAGTAGGTGCCAGTGAAGGGGTGTTCATAACTATTGGTCTCGGGGTACTGGTAGTTGGATTGGGGTGGCCCTAGCTCCAGGGAGTCAGAGTGAGCCGAGTTGCCGTCTTCGTAGTAGTAGTATGGCTGGTCACTGCTCTCAGTCATGAGGTCCTGGTGTGAATCGCCATCGTGGCTGCTAGAAGCAAGCTCCTTGGCTGCCCGTTCCTTGCGGCGGATGGAGCGCCGGCGACGTCGCTCGTAGTCCTCCCATCGGCGAAGGGAGACCTTTGATGCATCGAAATCCCCCTCCTTGTTGCCGTGGGCAGCACCCTTGGCTTCACCTTCCACCATGCGGGTGGCTCCCCACGAGAAATCATCAAAGTGCCAGTAGGAATACACCGGCAACACAAAGTTCCAGATTGGCAGAGCAAGGAGGTACACCCCCATCCAAGCGACATAAATAAGCTTGCGTGAAGTTAGAAGGATGAGGAGGGCGGGCGAGAACAGGACTGCTAGCAGCATGACTAGCGGCATCGATGACGAGAAGGAGTTGAGGGGTGCCTTGGTCACCGAGTAAATAAGAACAAACGTCATGACAATGGCAACAGGAAGCACAACAGTGCCAATCAACTCCATAAAGATAACAAACTGCATCGAGAAGCAGAAGGTGCCGCACAGGTTGCGCACAAGGACCAGCTCCAGCAGGTTGTGGATGGTGGAGTTGATCCAGCGGCGGCGCTGGGAAAGAAGCACCGCAAACTCATCTGGCACCACCGTCTTGCATACCGCCTGTGGCATAAACATCATCTTGCGGTTGGGGAAGTTGCGCAGCATGAGGGTGGTCAGGAAGCGGTCCTCTCCCAGGAGGAGCAGGTTCTTTTGGTGCAACGTTTCAACAAGGTTTTGTGAATATTCCTGGACAATCTCAGGCTTGGTGATGATCGGCACCCAGTCGTTATCGCCCTTTGGTGCCTTGAGGCGGTACATGCAGAAGCATCCCGGAAGACATGTCACACCACCAAAAACGGACTCAAAGCCTTTGCCCAGGTGGTGGGAGATGTAGTATTCAAACACCTGAATTGCAGTCACCCACGAGTCACGCTTGTTGGCAATCTTTGTCTCCCCGCACAGCCCCATGATAAGTGGGTCATTGATGAGGCAGTATGTCAGGAGCTTCAGGGAGTCGGGATACACCTTTGTATCGGCATCCACCATCAGAACAGTCTCAAAGTGGTCGGCGGTGACGCCCATGAGATGCTGGATCTTTCTAAACATGTCGTAGTCCAGGGGAGTCATGCGCTCGTTGTAGATGACGCGGGAAAAGAAGTTCATCAAGATCAATTGTGAATCACGCTTGCCACGGTTGCCGGCCTTGGGCTTGTCGACCTCTTCTGGGTTGCCGCATTTCACCACCACCAGCGTGGGTACCCGGTGGTCCTTGTAGTTGAAGTGGCCGGCGTACACCTGCGCTCTGTTGTGCTGCTTGTGTCCTGCTGCCACGGCAATGTAGCTCTGGGGCTCTGGGTTGGAGAACTGGGGGTCCAAGTCCAGCATTTCAACGCACAGCTCAGGGGTGCTTCGGTCGTTTCCCGACCCCGTGATGATCCCGTCAGCCACAATAAACAGCATCTTCTTATCATCGCTGTAGTCAGTGCCAACCAACGACTCAATTGTCGTCCTCATCGACTGTTCGCCTTCCGAGTAGCAAGTCACGAGAAGGATGGTGAACAGCTCGTTTGGGTCATCTGATATCCGGCGGGAGACCTTGCCTGACCACGGGGTTGATCTTGCCGCTACCAGGGGCCTCTTGGCAGTGTTGCGGGGGCGCCGCGAAAGCCGATGGGAGATGAGCCAATGGAACAGGAACGCCATAAAGAAGCGCACAGCAATGATCCCAAGGATCACAACCAGCGACACCGTCATGAAGAAGTCTACGCCAAAGCATCCTGCAGCTGACTTCTGAAGCCTCCCAGTGCCGTACTTTTGCCACAGGCATGGGACGGAGGCGAGGATGTTCTTGTCGCGGTAAACCAACCGAGTAGCGTCCCGGCCCCCTGGCTGGGCAGCACGACGGAGGATCTCGTCCAAAGGGTCGTTGGGGATGGGGGTTGGGTTGGCGCTGAGGTAGGTTGTGAAATCAAACACGTAGCCATCGATGACAGTAAGCCCAGGCTTTATCTCGTTCCAGGAGTACCCCGCCTGTAGCAGCTCCCCTCCCTTGGAGAGCGGCAGGAGATTCAATTGGTCGTATATCTGCATGATCGGCTCGTATAAACAGCCGCCATTCCCGTTGTCTGGGCTGCATGGATCGAAGGCAACTGCCTGGAAGCTGACCCCCGCGGCAGAGTGAGCTTTGTACACTCCTTGTCGTAGTTGTCAAGGCGGCGAAAATAGCTGGTGACATCGGGAGCCTGGTGTGCTTGGTTAGTAACGGGGAGGCCGGGAGGTAAGGTGGGGTTGGTTCCCGAGTATATGGCGTGGTCAATGATGTAGTAGCCAGGGGCAGCAAACTTGGAGCCCGGGGCAGGGCCAATGGCCATAAGGCGCTCCCCCACATTCATCCTTGAGCTTTCGGGGCAGAAAGCATAGGGCAAGCCTAACGTGAGGAAGGCTACAGAAGCACAGATGAGGGATATTATAAAGCACAGGGCTAGCTTCTCCCGCCACGCCTGAATGACATCGGCGTGGGGGAGACCACACTTTTTTAGGATGAAGCTTGGTGCCCAAAAGGTGACGACGCGGGAAAAGATGACCCAGCTGTCAAGGCGCTCCCCCTGGCCATCAAGCATCGGCTCCGCCACCAGGAAGCGCTCGGGGCGGTTCAACGTCTTGCCCCGGCGCAGGGTCCGTCCCCTTTGCATAAACTCCGAACTCATGGCTAAAACAAAAGTTAATTCCACATCCCAACCCGATATCCTTACAATGTGACGGAGTAATCATAAAACACACGCTCACCAAATGCCACGCCTTTTGTTTCGTTCAAGTCCAAGCCAAAACTAATCAACAGGTGGTTTGGAACGGAAAGATCCTTCTTGGATTTGCTTGCTAAGCGTACGCTTTCAATAGCACGTTACAACCGCCAACAACACTGCACGCGGTTAAATATCCAATCCATCCGCCAATAATTTAATGCATACACATGTCCATAAAAGATGCTACAAAACATAATACCAACTTTAGCAATCATATAAACCTTAATTTAAACATCATCTTTGAATCAATACAGCCTAGTCCATCTTGCAGAGGTATAGCCATCCTTGACACATCCTACTGCCCAGCATGCGTCATATAACAACTATTACTGCTTCTTATAACTTTATGACGGCATAGGAATCTACCCCTGAGTCTTATTGCATGAAGCACCTACCAGCCAATCAAGTCCAGCTGGTGTTACAAATTTCATTTCACTTACCAATCATGCCGTAACATTTACCAGGCGTTACACCTGGGCCATCAACCACCCCATCCGAGACTATAGCCCATAAACGATCCCAACTCCATCTAGATCACGCTTTTACTTGGCCCGACTCCTCGAAATACCTCTAATAAATCTTACTTCAACCAGCGCAACTCCACCCTTGACTCATCATGGTACTATTGGATAATGTTCCCCACCAGATGTTTTAATTACGCCCAACTTATTCCCCGCTGTCATGTGATTGGTTAGCATGATTCTCGATCCATTTAATTAAATCAACAATTACCACCAGCTTGGTGCTGGCCAGTCCACATCTCAACTATCGGTTGGAAGCCTCTTTGCAGCGACCCAGTTTATCCCAATCTTTGTCGAGAAGCCCCCTGCCATATATTTATCTAAATCGACCCTGCCATCCAAGTTGATCTAAACTGCCTAGATTAGCAGATATGATCAATTAATTGGATCCGATCTGCATTTTAAAATCTAGGATATCTAGCAGCGAAGGTCAATGTATGTTTTCTAAACCATTCCATTTCAAGCTGTTTCATATCTGCCCAGAGGATTGCTTCATTTGATGGGTATCTCACATATGCAATCTGTAGACCCTGGCGATATCTCTGGAGATGTCATGCTGCATGTCCTACAGCGAAGCTGGGTTAGAAAGCTGCCCCTCCCCTTATCTAAATCTTTGCGGTCTTTAGTTGCCCAGGAGCTCCGAAAGCTGTCCAAAGCATCCCCAAGTTTGGGACCCAACCTCGGTCCCCCACCAAGAGTGGTAAACTCTGGGGAAACAGTCAAACGAGGTCTCCTTAATCAGAAGCAAGCGATATAGAATCTCGTCATCGACCCCACCCACGGACCGAGATATCCTTTTGAGAGCTGGATCCAACAGTACCCTGCAAACAACCAGGAACGGATTAATCTTCCAAATATCCTTGCATTTATCGCTACCATCCGCAAACCAAGGGCTTGGTTCCGTTGAAGTCGCAGCAAAGCATATTTCCTTTCCCAGCAGCAAGCTTCATCGACTTCAAAGAGAACCCCACGGCTTTGGGCGGAGTTAAATACTGACATCCTAAAAACATCTTAATAAATTGAGCACAAAAATATATATGTATGCATCAAATCTGGAAGGCCAAGTTATTTACACAACCAAGAAAGAATTCAACCTTGACAAAGCTACCTACAAGTATCTACTGACAAGATTGAAATCATGCAAGATGTTTAGAAGACCATTCGCCTCTGGAAAATGAACTGATGCTGCCCAAGGCAACCTCCACTACCAATACGGCTAATCAATCTATTCTGATTATATAAATCAATTGGACGAAAAGCTAGAAACCACTCACCTTTAAGTTATGGCATCATGGGAACCCTGAAAAGCGTTTTTAAAGTATTCACCCCCAAACAAATAGTATGAGATCCAACAGCAAGCAAGATATGCAAGACCAATAGAATACAAGCCTAGATCCTGAAATGAAGAGGAAAATATTGTTACATCTTCAATCACTCCCTCTTGGGAAATCATTTCCTGAGAAGACTCAATAAACAAGTCAAGGTAGCCCCAACACAGCATTCACATATTACACTAGGACCACACATTCAAGTTCCAGATCTACATGCACACTGTGTGGCTTATTGATGAACTATGTAACGCTCAATAAAGGTATCATACTCTTCTTAAATCTCCCCTCTCTTTTATAAACAATAATAATCCCAGAAGTATATCCTCAACACAGTTAAAAACATGTTTCATAAGATCTAAATATTGCAGAACTATTTTTTGGCTTACAGCCCAGAGCCAGCTCCACATTTCTCAATATATCAATTATAAATCTAAAATCAACTTATTAACTGATGCTTTTCTCTCTAACCCCTTATATTCACCCACCCAAATCAGTCAAATCCGCTACAGGTTGACGACATCTAGAAAATAAGAGGCTTTTGAAGAGATGCTTTCTGACCAAAGTTCATATCCCTGTATCTCACAATACACCCGCAGCAAGTCATCCCGCGATGGGTCAAATACTATCTTCCATCAACGCGTTTAATTTGGAGGAATCTTGTATCCAAAACTAAACAATAATACATCTATGAAAACAATCCCAAACATGACCTTATACAGCACATGCCCACAATTTCTTATCATGCCACTACAAGTGCTACCCCCGTAGGGGCCCAATAGCTTCGTGTGTAAGGAGCTTTCTTCCCTTCCCTTTAATCAAGGATAGTAAATCAAAGCACTCCTTGAATTTTATGGGCAGCAATGTACCAAACAACAGGGGTGTAGCTCCAAGCAAGAGAGTCTGGATTTTCATCTTTAAATGCAATCCCCAAATCAAATCAAGTCTTGGAACTGTCCCTGAGATTTAAGCATTAAATTTCAGTTCAAACCTGCCCTTAGAAACAAGGCTCGGGGATGAAAAACAAGCCCCAAGATCCAAGGAAAAGATCGACATGAACCCTACTCTGAACTCAAGCCTGGACTGCTTGTTAATGGAAACCAGAACCGATCAGAAAACTCTACCACCCAAGATTTTAGTGCTGCAGATGTCAAAAATACAAAGGCAATAGATCAATCAAGCGAAAACCAATCCACGACAGGATCCAGAGGTCCCAAAGCACTACAGGGAAACCAATCAAAGTCAGGAGCTAAACCTAAATCACTGATGTCCACTTTTCCAAGCCCATGCAGCCAAGTAACTTTATTCAGGAAATGGATCAGAGAGCTGCCCAAGACTCACCAAGCCATTCTCTTTTCTCATCTTACAGGCTTCAACTTGCCACAACCCTGCAAGGGATTGTTTCACCTCCCAATCAGCATGCAGTTAATTTGCCAACCTTTCCAATCCATCACAAATTCTTCCATCGGTATTTGAGCCAATGGCTTTTCCCAGGAGTGATTGCTCCAGAAGTTGATTCCTTTCTTGGTGCCACAACAAAATGTATACTTTCTCAGAAGATCGATGGCTAGTATAGTGGCCTTTTCTATTCCAGCACAGAGCCTCTGATCCCGGGAAAGCTTCTTCTCCTGTGTCTCCTTCTTTTCAGCATTGATGCCAACATAGGATTCAAATCTGCAGGTCCTAATCCTACCAAAGATTATGCCGGGTATTGATTTAGCCCTAGACGTTGTTGCATACTAAGAGATTGTGGTAAATCACAATCAATAGCTTGTATAAAATATAGACAAGTAAACTGCTATACCCGAATCAAAGGCAGTTCTTAATGAAGCAGGCGAGTTTGACGTGTGTAAATTACGAAGTAAGTGTTAAATACGTTAATGGGGTAAATATCTTTATTGATAAAAGGAAGCCTTATACAGGCAAATAAAGGGAAGGATTGTTGCCACACAACAAGCAACCAACTTGAGGGCAGTAGGTTTGCACAATCACCGTTTCAGTGCAATAATCCAGATCGGCAGGGAAGACAGAAGTGATAACCCCAATGCGATCATAACAGACTAACTCATGTCCAGCGAATTAACCCAAATTTGCGACTTTAGTCTATCATGATTCTCATGGTTATAGACATGATCAGCAATCATCTTTGGACTTGATACCAACAATAAGTTGATATCAATGAGCAATTGAATAAGGCAATGTAGTGACCAGTAGCAACAATGACTGTTACTACAATCATCACAGATATCAACATCCCCCCTATGTGGAGCAAGCTACTTTTCCTCCCATTACCCACCCCATTCTCCCAGGTATTTGCTGCCTTACATCAGTGTATATTACCTCCTGGACCAAATTTCTCCCCTCCCAGGGAGATTTTGCCTTCTGGGTCACCTTATTCATAAGATGCTGATGGGGATTCCTGTAGGGTCCACAACAGTGAAGGTTAGTTAGGTAGCCACCCTTTATCACATCAGAGGAAAGCTCTCCAATGAGTAGATTCCTGACATATTACCTTATAGAAAACCCACCATCCACAATATCAACCATGATATTCCTAATCCTGTTTCTTGCCCCTGTCTAAACTTTTGTCCTCCCTAACCCTAAACCGGGATGGGTTCAGTTGCAACAGGTGCACAAATGGGTTCAGATCTGGGTGGATTGTTTGCAGTGATTTCTAAGCAGGTAGCCCCCTGGATAGATGCATGTTCAGCCTTGGTGAAGTTGGGCACTGAACTTCTCAGAGCTGATGGGATGGTAGGCCAGAGCTGGCCCGGCCCATGCCAGAGTCAGGCTGGACTCCCACGGGGGAGGCAGGTTGGGCCTGGAAGGCCATGTACACAATAGGCACAATTTGGACCAGGTAGTTTACTGCAATAACTAGGGGACGCCAACTCCCAGTATGGGACAGGGCCTGGTCAACCAGCCCCAATACTGTGATATAGACCAGCCCCAGCTTGCTGAAATCCTGAGCAGGGGGGCGCGTTGGGTGGAGGGAGTAGTAGGAATCCCCCTCATGCTAGGCGGGACAGTCACTCTTGGGTGGCCAGAAGGGAGATCCAGGTGGTGGGGATGGAAGAGCTCCAAGCCAAGAGCTCTAGGCGGTGTGGCCAAAGTGATGGGAGTTGAATTAGGAGAGGATGGATAGGCGTGTTTATAATGTGCAGTAGATTCAGGAATAGATACCAACAGAACCTTTGCTCTAGAGCAAAAATAGATCATCCCTGGAAGGAAATGGTGGATCCTGGGCATATAAGCTGTTCATCTTAAGACGTCAACGGTGAGGAGGGCTTCTCCTCCTCACTACTTATACTTACTGGTGAAAATGCAGCCTTCTGTGCCACCAGAGATCTGGTAGCATCATTTACAGCCAAACTGGCAATTTTGCCCAGGGATTGCATACTAGAGCTTAGGGATGGATGGTCATTGGTCAGCATAACAGGAACATTGCTTGAGCTTCAGCATGCCCAGGTGCCACAGCTATTTATAGAACCTGCAAGCAATCAAGCGCCTGATGGCACAATCAAACAATTGCGCTCCTGATGTATCATTTTCCAATAATTAAGTGGGCAAAATTCATCAGTAGAATCAAAAGAGGGGTAATTTTGCTCTGGGAGACAATTGGTAAAGATTTCCAGGCTGTGGGTTGTTTGGCCTCTAAGAAGGCCAGCTGAATGTCCAGGGCCTTCCAGGCCTGATAAGAGCTATTTCAGTGCAATTTAAAGCTACGCATATAAAAGAGATCATCCCCAGTCAAGGGGTTTAGCAGCCTTGGTGAACAGAGAGGGGCTGATATTTTTATCAGTGCCCCAGAAACGCATTGACCCTGGGTAAAAGCTTGGCTGGGCTGGGAGCCAACAATACTTAGCGGAGCAGATCAAACGTGCCCAGGGGTATTCCAGACTTCAGGCAGCACTTGGGTGGGTACTTTTTGTGCAGAAGTGGCATACCAGAAGCAGTGCATTGTTGGATATAAAGCACACAAAATCTGTGCACACCCCAAACACCCCAGATAAGCAGGGCTTAACTTACCCTTTCTTTTGTAGAAAGCAAATCCCAGAAGAGAAGGGGACAATCCCAGCTAACTGTGACAGAAATTGATGGATAGTAAGAAGAGGTCTCCATGTGGTGGGGAATCACCCCCCAATCCCACATGGAGTTGAGATTAACCACTAATAAAGCTTCAGATGTTGTTTGGTGAAAATTCCCAAAGGATACACTAGGGTTAAGCAAAATGATTAAACCCCAACCAGAAAAGTCCTAGATAAATGGCCTGGGAGATAATTAGAGTATCTTCTGCTTAAACTCAGGACATTGATAAGAATAACTATCTCTGGTTTGGACTCTGCAGGAAAGACACCAAGATCCTGGGGCATTGGAGTTATGTTAGGAGGCGCTGACAACAAAGTACCCAGGGCAGGGCCCCATCTTCCAGTAAGGATTTGGCTTAGGATCAAGCTATATGGAACATAGCGGAGTAGGCCAACTACAGGATGCATGATGAAACTAAAGTTAGACCAGGGGAATATTTGGTTTATTTGAGTGATTTAGGGAGGACCCAACTCTTAAGAGGTGAACCGTAAAATTCCCAACATGTACTGAACTTTGACTATCAATTCCACCTGGATCCATGGCTCCTATTCCGTCTGCATCATCCAAAGAGTACCTTGTCCAGTATGCAAAAAGCACTTGCGTGATTAATTCTGTTGACCGTTCCAATAAACATGGTTGCATTGAATCACTCTCAGATTATGTTTATTTATCATTGTCAACTTGCACGGGGTGATCAAATCAAGCCAACAAACTGGGGCGGCAGTGACCCATTTCCAATCAACAGTTTGGTTTATATCTGTCAACTTGGTTAACAGTAGGCCCAACTTTTGAGCTTTGCAATTAAGACAGTAATGCCAGGCATTATGGAAACTGCTGTGACATTACCCTCTGCTTTAGGCCAAGGAACAATACCCCCATCAGGAAGATGGGGCAGGGAAAATTTCTTGTGAGCAGGAGGAAGTTTCATTGCTGCCAAGGTAGGCACAGGATGCCTGGAAGCAGTAGGATTTTGGTTTTAAACCTCTTGGATGAGATTGGGGGAGTTAGAGAAGTCATTTTGGGGAACCCAGGAACCTTCAGAATCAGTATAACCCTTCCAAGGCACCAAATACTCAAGCCAATGACGGTTCTTACAGGAATCCAGGATGCAATTAAATTCATACTCTGGCTCCCCTTCCACCAGAATGGGCTGGGAAGAAGCCATCTCAGTACCTTTAAAAGGAGTGAGAAGACACTCATGGAAGGTGTGGAAAATCTTAAAGGAAGGTGGTAACTCCAACCAATAGGCAGAGGGACCAATCTGGCGTTTAAATTTGAAAGGACCTGCTTGCTTTGGACCCAACTTGCAATATGAAACCTTAAACTTCATATTACAGGCATCAACCATGACCAGATCACCTGGCCGGTAGGTAGAACTCTTCTGGCACTTGTGATCTGCATATTTCTTGTTAGTTTTCACAGCAGCAGCAAGAGTAACCTGGAGCTCATGATGAACCTGCTTTAATGCAGAAGCTTGATCAGTTGCAGCCTTGACGTTGATAGCTGGTCTAGGACCCATGTTGGACAAGGGATTGTAAACCACATTTGCAAGGAATGGTGAGACCTGAGTTGATGTGTGTGGAGCTTTATTATACATAAACTCTGCCATAGGTAGGTTTGAGAATCAGCTATCCTGTTGCTCATTGGTGTAAAATCTTAGGTAGACCTCCAAACTTTGGTTTACCCTCTCTGTTTGTCCATTGGACTGGGAGTGGAAAGAAATGGACCAATATAGCTTGATACCCAGAGTCCCAGTAAAGGCTTCCCAGAACTGAGCAATAAGTTGGGCCCATAATAACTCACAATCTCCATTGGGATACCATGCAAGGAGAAAATTCTGTCCACAAACAACCTTGCTATTTCCACTGACGTAATTGTGGTTGAGCAAGGAACAAAGTGTGCCATTTCTGTAAACCAATCCACCCCTACCATGACTGCATTGAACCCATTAGATTCAGGGAGTTTGAAAATGAAATCCACTGATACTGACATCCAAGGGCCTGCAGCTGGATGTAATGGAACCAGCAAACCAGTAGTCTTGTTCCTACTGCCTTTGACCAAACACACACCAAACAATCCTGAACATAAGCCATTACTTGCACTGTCAAACCCTTACAAGTAACTGTCAACAAATCAACTCAACCGTCTTTTTTTTCCCCAGGTGGCCTGCCATAGGGCAAGTGTGATATCCTTCCATAATTTCATCCCAAATTTTTCCTTCTGGGACCCATAGGGAGCCCTGATGGTAAAGGATCAGACCTATTTTGTGGTATCCCTGTGGCTGACCCACTGGATGCACACATGCAAGTTCCTATAATATGTTGTAGCCCTTGAACAATGGCTGCAAGAGCTTAACCTTAGAATGTAAGTCTAGATCTTCTCCCTCCTCTAAGGACATGGCGGCAAGAAAAGCAGGCAAAGACAATACAAAAGGGACCACTGCCTCATCCATAATCAGAGTAGTGTATTAAACTCAGCATCCAAACTTGCATCAGGAAGATGGGAAGAATTCTGCTCAACACATTTGACAGGTGATTGTCTATCCCCTTAATTAACTCATAAGGGAACTTGTATTTTGTCAAGTCTCCATGCCATCTGGATTGACAGCCTGATAAAACCCTGGGTTGGTGATAGTAAAAGAGAGCCTTATGATTGGTTCTTACAATAAATGGATGGCGCGCTGACATGAGATGGTGATGCCAATGTTTAAAGATTCTACAACTTCCAACAATTCATTGTCATAGATTATATAATTCTGTTTGCACACCTCCATTTTCCAAGGGAAGTACCCCACTGGTCTTTCAATGCCGTCACTAGTTATTTGCAGCAACACCCCTGCCACAGCATATTTAGAAGCATCCGTAGATACCACAAACTGTAGTTATGGGTCCACATGGTGCAATACAGGAGATGACACCAGAGGAGCCTTGACTGCCAAGAATGCTTCTGCACACTCATGAGTCCAAATCAAAACTGGCTTCCCACTAGCCAAATACAAAGGGGCTGTCACTTCAGACAAATGTGGAGTAAACTTCTTTAAGAAATTACAGGTACCCAAGAAGCTGCAAAGCTGATATACAGTCACTTGGGCAGCATACTCACAGACTGCTGCCTCCTTATCAGGGGCAATTATAAATCCACTATCACCTTTGGCCTTGGATTGAACCGTTTTTCCCTGCCACACCAAAAAAGGCCCAAAAGTTACAGCCAAGCCACTTAATTCTCTAGGAAATTTAGCTCATACTGTTGATGAGAGATTTTTTCTGGCCTACCCTGCAGACCCCCCAGCTCTGGTTGCCCCAGCCTGGGAAGAAACGCTGATCAATTTGGACTATTTGCTGTCATGGTGTTGACCTCTCTTAAAAACTGTCAGAAGCGCCCAATCAAATGACGCCACTTCAATAACCAGAAAGTCAAGTGAATCCCAAATGCTTGGGGTGACCTCTAGCCAATCAGGTGGCGCCATGGAAATTAGCCTGAAACCTTCCTGTGCTCCTGGCCTTGGCCAGCAAAATTTCTCTTCCACCCAATCAAATGCAGGTCACCATGGTCAGGTGAGCATCCCTTAGCAATTCATCCCCTTTTAACAATGCCAGGGGACTTTGGGTCCCCTGCTTGTCAATTTCCCAATATTATTAAAGTTTGGGAAGCTATTTGCACCTTTTTTGAATTTTAGACGTTATTTGGATCTCTGTTTGGTTCTTATTATCTAGAAAATTAAAGTGTTAGTTGTTTCATTAAACCTTACCTTGTGTCAACCCAACTCAAACCTGGCACCTCTTCCGGGACCTCCAGAAGAAGCTTTGGCGTATAGTTGTTGCTTCTTTATGCTTTTGCTTTTGAAAGCAGCTCTTGAACTCAAAGTTTTAATTAATTATAAATATAAAACCCAGTCTTATCTTTAATTTTCTTTAATTTTCTTTACTTTTGAACCCGCTTTTAAATTATTCACCGTCCCAAGCCACCCACACCTTCTCTGCCACTTCTCAACTTGTTCTTGCTTGTGGGTCCCCTTGTTTTCACCAAAACTATTGCTTGATACCCTGGAAGCCTTGCCTACATATTTGAAATTTTGTGGAGAACACAGCTATGATACTCCCAGTTCTCAAGTTTGTTGTGTTTTCCTTGGCCCCGTTTTTGTTACTTCTGTGGTTGACCTTGCCAGACTTGTGGTCTAAAATCACCTCTTCTGCTCAGCTTGTGGGCAATAATCCTTCCAGCCTCTTGGATCTCCCCAGTGGTCTCCTGTTCTCTGGGGAGGCCGTGGTAAAGAGTTTGACCTGCAATGACCTGGACCTGGATGACGTTGATTTCACCCAGTCTGCTCCTGCAGACAAGGAGATGTCAATGGTCCACATTCCTAGCCTGGAGAAGAGCAACTCAGCGCCCCTCCAGGTCCCCAAGATGTCTCCTCCCAATCCCACTTGTATGTCCTGGTTGCTCACCAGTTTGGTGCTGATAGGATTGAACTCCTACTTCCCCCAGCTGTCCCCTTTGTCCTCCCTGTGGTCTCACCTTTGAGCGGCTGTCCCAGTTCTCCACTGGGCGGCATCCTGGTGGTTTGTTGCACCAGGATGGGAGCCAAACTTAGTTAGTTTAGCCCCCCTCTCTTACAGCAATAGTGTGACCATACTCAAAGAAATGTTTCCCAGAAAGAGAGCCTTACGTTTAAGGAATCTGCACTTACTTTACTTGATTATCAAGTTAGCCTGGAGGATACACTCTACCACCGCTGATAAGTGGGCCTTATGGGACTCCTCATCTGGGGAAACACCAGGAGGTCTCCTAAAACCAAATCTATCAACTGCTGAAAGCATGCAGGGGTATTTTTCAACCCAAAGGGCATAACACAGAACTAAAAGATGCTTTTCTTGGTTCTAAATGAAGTCAGCCACTCTATCTCCTCTGCAATCCTAATCTTATTGAACGCATTTAGAAGATCAAGTTTCAAGAAAGCCTTAGCCTTTTCAATACAACAATAGATTTGCGCTTCAAGAGGCAAAGGGCAGGGATCTGGAATAGTGATGTTGTTTAGATTCCCATAATCCACACATGGCCATAAATGTCATGAATGACATTTCAATACTTGTATTGAAAACCCAGGAATAAAGCCCCAGCCCTCAGAAAATGCCTTGTACCAACCAAGGTAGACAGGGACCCATCAGTCTGCCAGTTGAGCCAAACCCTGAGTTGCAGGAGATGCCTTACCCCAATCAAGAGGGACAGGAAACTGCCAGTCTTCCAGCGGTCAAGACTGAAAGTTCAATACCTACAGTGAAAACCCCAGAATAAAACCTGACCCTCCAAAGGCAAATTGAGCCACCCAGGATGGGCAGGGACCTGCCTACTCATTGAGTCACAGACTTGAGTTGTTGAATTACTCCACAACCTGCCAGCTTTTTAAGGGTAATTCCCCAAATGGTCACCAGATTGCTGCCAACCTTGTTCCACCAAAGACCCAGACCTACTCAGAGGTTGTAGCTTGCCTAAAAGAGGTTAAGACAAGGCCTACTGCTAACCTCACCAATGATCACCAGCTAATGCCAGTCTCCAGTCCAGAATGGGTAATGCAATTGACCTGCTCAGGTGATGTAGTAAACAGTAGCGGCGTAACAAAGCATCACCACTTCTGTTCAGCAGAGCAGGCACAACCTGGATCTGCTGCCCTCAAGACTCTAAGCCAAGATCCATGCCCCTCCAGTTCCTTGTCTGCAAACCTGAACCCTGCAAAAATTGAAGAAGCAAAAACCAATGGTATAAAATCCCTGGCAGTTTTGTGATGACCATATTGTCATTTTTAATAATAAAGTTTTATGAACCTTTGGTTCAAAAAAAATATTACCTTATCTAGTCTTAGTGATCTTCCATCTTAACTCTGGCCAAGTAGACCATCAGGCAAATACCCCCTCTAGAGACCAACCTGCCGACCCTTCCCCGGCACTATTTTGTATCCCTGGAGTCCCCTTTGGACCTATGCATTTTGTTGAATACCCGCCAAACTCCACCTAATCAGAGTTTAACTTGGAGAAAATCCTCATTGACAATCCCTTGGAAAGGACTAGAGAGACCAAATAAATAGGCACAAAGAAAAGTGGTGTGTAAGGCTTCCAAGATTGTTCAAAGACAAGTGCAATTATCTGCCTGCCTACTTTGTCCCCATGACTCTGTCCATAACCCCACAACCCAACCGCCCAATGGAACCCCCCCCCACTGTTGCCAAGACCACGTCACTCTACTGTTTGGAGTACTATACATTACTTTGATGTGAATGGTATACTCCATGGTGCCCAAATCAGGGCCCTGGTCTTTTCTTAGGTGGTCTGTATCCTACATTATCAAGTTAGCATCCATCCTATGATGGGCATTACCCACTGGCCCAGCGGTACCCTGTCTTGTATCACCTAATGCCTCTCCCTATGCCTGGCTTCCTGACAGTAAAGGCCCATCTGACTTATAAAAAAACAATAACAGAGAACAGATGGAAAAAGCCTTCTTAAAAGTGCAGCCTTTTACCAACATATCCCAAGTCCACTCCTCCAAACATGCATCCTCCTTCAGGGATAAAGGGTAAATAGGAGAAGCAATGAAGATGAGATCAACAGTAACCTTGAAGTCAAAGTCAAACTGAGTGTGTTTGGGAAGGACCTTGCCCCTAGTAGCGTCAAACACCACCAACCAATGTTGAAGGCATACTGGCAAATCCAAATTCATAGGAGTGGGGACAGGAACTAACTGGATGGTTTAGGAAAACTGCTCCAACTCTGATATTCCTAACAATGGTATATAAACAATAATAACCAAAAAATGGTCCACCTGCAACTCATTTTCCTTAAAAAGAATTGACACATTATGATCCTGCCACCAGCCTACAACCAAGATAATAGGGTACATGAGGGTAGTGCACATGTAGAATTGAGAAGTAAAGGACTGACCTGCAACAGAAAAAATCACTGGCTTCTTCAAATGGAAAGACAGGAATGTTTGACAATTCCCCCTATGACCAACATACCGGGATGATACTTCAACTGCAACAAATCTACAGTCTCTGTACTCATTAAGTTTATTGAAGTATCAGTATCCAACAAAATTGCAGGACGGAAGATAGTTTGACCATTATCAATGCTACCATAAAACAAGAAGTAACCAGAAGTAGATTTATTTGCCGCAAACAAAGCAATCTCAGAAGAATCTTGTTTCTCTTCAGTGGTAAAAACTGCGGCTAAGAAGGCAGGATAATCCTGAAAGTAACATTCAATCAGTTCTTGAATTGCCTCAGGAAGAACAGGGCGGTCAAGGTCAATAGGAACCAATGGTAACTCTCCAGCTTCAACAACAGAAAATTTAGTTGGAAGCATGTGCTGCAATAAAACAAGGAACTTTTGGAAGTTGCTGCAGCATCTATCTCCTTGACATCTGCTGTTTTATTCAAGATTGCCAATTGAGGATAGAAAGATACCTGCAAGGCGCGCTCTCTGACAGGACTAGGATAAGTAACTGCAGGACGTGAACTGGAAAACCAGGGTCGCATAGCGTGTTTGGCTTCAATTGCCAACACCCTTTGCTTGGTGGCAGAAGGATTTGAGAACAGAGAAAGAATTTGGTTTACCAGGGCCTCAGTTGTAGTTAACAAGGAATCCCAAACTGCCAAGTCCTGGTCATCTTGGTCAACTGCTAACCATAACACTGAAAGCTTATTCACCTCAGAAACATTGATAATTTGGCAATAGGTGTCAGGAACTGAGGAAGGAATATTGAAAGCAGAGTGGCACCCTGTTGGAAGTTATACAACTTACGGTAGACTTTTAGCTCATCAATAGATACACACACAGTATTCAACAAAGGGTATAAAGATTTACTCTCAGTTTAAACATATAAATTGCGCTCCACTGTGGACAACCACCATTTGCGCGCATCCACCAAAACCTTTATCATAACATGATAAACCTGAGACTTATGACTAAGAGTGGAGCCAGAATAGGATGATAAAGCTGAAGCAACTTTGCAAGAAATTTTATTGGTGGGTGGAGCAGGATAATAGTCTGGACGCTAAATAACATGACACAGCCCATACCAGAATCTGACTGGACTCCCACAGGGGAGGCGGGCTGGGCCTGGAAGGCCATGTACACAATAGGCGCAAAACAGACCAGATAGTTGACAGCAGTAGCAAAGGGGCGTCAACTCCCAGTATGGGGCATAACCTGGTTGGCCAGTTCCAATACTGTGATGTAGACAAACCCCAACTTACTGAAGTCCTGTGCGGGAGGCGCATTGGGAAGAGGGGAACAGCAGGAATCTCCTTCATTTTAGGTGAAATATCCAGGTGGTGAGGGTGGTAATACTCCACTTCAAGGGTGCAGGGAGGACAGACAGAGGTTGCAGGAGTATAGCCAGGTGGATATGGGTAGGCAAGATTTTATTGTGTAGTGGATTCACAAATAGATGCAAAGATAATAATTAAATTGGAGCAAAAATAAACAATTCCTGAAATAAGATAATGATTTCTGGGCATAAACTTGCTTTATTTAAGATTTCAACAGTGAGGAGGGCTTCTCCCCCTCACTACTTATACTTAATTGATTCTCTGTGGCCTTTTGTGCCACCAGGGAGCTGATGGCATCATTTGGTGTGGAATTTGCAATTTTTACCAGAATCTGCGTACTTGGGCAAGGGGCAGATTGCACATTGGTTGGTATAACATGAACCTTTCTTGAACTGCAGCATGCCAAGTTGCCACAGTTATTTGTAGTTCCCACAACTAATTGAGCACACAATTGCGCTCCTATTATATGGTTTCCTGATAGGTGAGAGGCCCAAATTTGATAATAGGATCAAAGCCAGGGATTCAAGGCTTGTGTGTCTCTTAAATCCTGGGCCATTTGCTAGTCAAAAGGGGTTCTTTCTTGCCTTGGAAGATGCTTTGTACAGGTTCTCACACTGTGGGTTTTCTCAACTCTATGGAGGCCATCTGACTGTCAAGGGCAATCTGGGCCCTGACACAACGGAACTAGGAAACAACAGAAGTAGTCTTGACCGCCACTACCCTAGAGGGAAACCACAGATTAAAAAACAGTCCAAACTGGAAGCTCAAAAAGAAGCTTATACATATTAGCATGGTAAACACAGATATCCCAACAGAGCAGGAGAAGAGGAAGATAATTTCATGACACACTGCTTTCAAAAACTCAGATATGGAAGAGTTAAGTAATGTGACAGAAATTGACAGATAATAAGAAGCAGTCTCCATGTGGTGGGGAATCACCACCCAAATCCACATGGAGTTGATGATTAACCACCAATAAAGCTTCAGATACTGTTTGTTAAATTCCCAAAGGATACACTAGGGTTAAGTAAAATGATTAAAACCCAACCAGAAAAGTACTAGATAAAAGGCCTAGGAGAGAATTAGAGTGTCTTCTGCTTAAACTCAGGAAATTGAGAAGGGACAACATTCTCTGGTTTGAATTCTGCAGGAAAGACACCAAGGTTCTGGGCCATTGGAGTAACAATAGGAGGCACCAACAACAAAGTACCAATGGCGGGTCCCCATCTTCCAGTAATGATTTAACTTAGGATTAAATTATACAGGATGTAGAGGAGTAGGCCAACTACAGGATGTATTGTAAAATAAAGTTAGACCAGGAGAATATTTGGTTTATTTGAGTAAATTTTAAGGGAGAACTCAACTCTTAAAAGTTAAACAGTGAAAAATTTCCAATATTTACCAAATTTTGACTAAGCAATACCACCTGGATCCATAGCTCCTATTCTGTCTGCATCATACAAAGAGTATCTTGTCCAGTATGCAAAACCCCTTGAGTGACTAATTTCTGGTGACTGTTCTTATAAATGAGATTGTACCAAGTGGCTCTCAGATTACGTCTATTTATCAGTGTCAACTTGCAAGGGGGAATCAAATCCAGCTGGAAAACTGGAGTAGCAGTAACCCATTTTTGATCAACTTTTGATTTAGATCTGCTAAATTGGTTAACCTGGTTAATGGTTTGACCAACTTTAGAGCCTTGCAACTAGGGCAAGTAATCCCAGGCATTATGAAACCAAACATGACATCAAGTGTGTATACCAGAGAAGCACATTTAACTGTTTTAATTTAACAGTGATGTATGTGATAACTTTTTTATCTTTCTTGTAAGCTTTGGGACCTTGGAGTTGACCCTCCTTGCTCTCACAGTATAAACCGCCTGGTTCTGTGCTTGGTTTGCTTCACCCTATTCTTCACTGAAAGTGCTGTTGGTTGCTTTGTTGTCCACACATACAGGGCCTATGTTGGTAGACCCAATGGGGTGCCCATGGCCCTGGAACTCTCTGCTGGGTGCACTTGCCTGCTGTTTAGGTTATGTGAGGTATTATATTGAAGTGAATACATATCCTTATTAATATTTTTAAAGCCTTGTATTCTGGGTTTTAACTATTTTAGATACCAAATTTATCATGCCTTTTGTCATATTACATGTTTATGTGTGTTATGTTTCACTATTTAGATAAACTGGTGCCATTTGTGATATTTTTGCCAATTTTATAATGCTCCTTTGATTCTGCACAGTTTTTACATCCAAAAACTGGACCAATAATATTTATGCATAGCTTTTTTTGTATTGTATGGATTGATCTGGATACCTAGTACAGTAGTTTTAAAATCTATAGCAACAACCAAAAATACCTCAGATTTAAACAAAACAATTTCAGATTTGAACAAAAACCAACTATCAGGCTGAAATATACACTCTATTAACAGGGATTTTCAGCGTTAATGGGCAAAATGGGTCAACACAGCAAAGAAGTGCTCACGCGCAAAGCAAAACTATTCAAAATACAATCCAAAATACAAGGATTCACAAAAAAGTGATGTGAGTTGACTTTTGGTGAACATATGTTTACTATGTGAATCAGTAAAGAAATACGCCCAAGCGCAGTGTGTCAAAACTCAATTCAAAAAAGAAACACAATAGCAACTCACTATGTAAAAAAATTACTCAAATGTTGTGTGCAATGGATTGTAATCAAGAATGATACCAAGGTATCTAAAATAGGGCACACAATCTGAAACACAAATTTTAAAAATATTGTGTTGGGGGTTTAAATTTGGCAGTAAAATCTGGGAAAATGGGTGGATTTTTTTGAGTATTCTAAAATGGGTGTTATAAAAACAAAAACAACTAATTAAGAAACAATAAATCTATAATTGGGATATTGGGGAGGAATATTAATTAAATATCTATATTCAGATAAAAGCAAAAATTAAAATTGGGGAGTAACTTAATTGAAATTTATTTAATATTTTATTAAATTCTCAAAATGGAAGGAACACAGCAACAGACTACCAATGCACCTGTTGTGCACTGTAGTTGCAGTTGCCCCTACGGGTCAAAGAACAGAGTTAGTAAAACCCAAGTGCCTACTCAGGAAGGAGGTGGGAGAGGAGAGTTCAATAGTGACGCTGCACTGCACAGCTGGTTTGAGGAGCACAAGCTGCTAGGGTGTGGAGCATCAACCCTTGGGTCCCCAAGCTGATCTGGAAGCCCACCAAGGTTACCATAACAAAAACAGTTAGAAACAAGGAGGTAGAACTTACTTTGTATGTGTTTGACGTTGTGTACCGGCAAGAGTTGGTCCCATCAGCCATGCTGAAGAAGTTTAAGCCTGTACTTGATACTAGCTATGAGCCTTACATAAGTTATGGTAACCAGGAAGAGGACAAGGAGCCTGAGTTCTACAGAACCAATGATGGACAGTTGGTGTTAAAGAAAGTTGCTGTGTTTTACACCAAGGTGCCTATGCCTTGCAAGCCTGTCACTAATCAGGATCCCAGTTCACCAACTCCTGCAAAGCCCGCCCAGAAGTGCATCCCTAATATCAAACACATCATCCTGCTCAAGCTAATGTGGGAATCTGGTGATTACAGGGTGGTTGCGGCTCTTATTGGAGTGGATCCCAAGTACACCTCAAAGACCTTCAACAAGTTCATCAATACTGGCCAAGTCCTTGCTGCAGAGAAATCCTTGCATGTTTCTTCCATGCTCACCTAGGAGCACAAATGGACAATCTTCCAGTGGATAACCCAAGATTGCCATCTTGAACTGGCAAATATACAGGCCATGGTTGAATCTACTTTTGGGGTTGAGGCCTCAATTTCCTTTTACTACCATCTGGTGAAGGGAATGTGGTTTTCATGGAAAAAACTTGGGGTATCTCCCTACAATAAAAACAGTCCTTCCAATGTCAAGACCCAGAAAAAATACACAGAGGCGTACACTGCCCTCAAAGACAAGGGGACAAACAAATTCTATTACATTGAAAAATCAGCATTTGCCTTGTCTATGCAGAATGCATATGGGTATGTCCTAAAAGGCTCAAATGACGGGGTAGCTTGGTGTGCCGCAGTCTGCGCCACAATCTATTTAATAGTTGCTCTCCTTGGTCCAAAGGGGGTTGAGCTCTATCAAATGATACTAGGTATGATGCCAGAAAACAAGGCATGATGTTCTATTTCAGGCCTATGTTACCTGCATAAATGAACCCTATGTAGTCATGCACATTATGGTGTATACATATATAAGTCCTCATCATTCACAATAAACAAGACCCCACTTTGACCTACTTTTACCTCTTGATATATTGCACTTTGCACTTGGCTGGAAATTTTTACTGTTTAGATAGTGTCCTTTAACCAGTTTCTTCTTATGGAAGCCCCTGCTATTCCTATTACAGAGACCAAAGGTGACAGGAAGGTCCCCCTTATATACTAGCACCCCTACCAGGCTAGTGTCCCAGGCCTGACCACAAGTGTTATCCCCACCTTCTCCCTTGTGGACTTAGGAAACCCTGGTGTATACCTGCCGCCTCCCATTCTTCTGATAGAAAGAGTAAGGTCCAGACAGTCATGTTTTTCCCCCATAACTTATGTTCTAGAATACCATTATTTCTATGAGTTATCTGTACTGTGATATGTACTATAGATGCTCTACTCAATATCTTCACAGATATAGATTACTGTATTGCTAAGATAGTGTTGCACTGCAGTAAGTGCCATAAACTATCTGTGTTCCTTACCAGAACACACCCTCCTCCCTCTATCCTTCACCCTCCTATCAGGTATACAAGGCAGACCTTTTTCTGCCTCCTCTCATAAGTGCTATTGATTAGCACCTCCCCTCTCACTGCCCGCTAAGTCCTTCTGGTAAGGACTCCCCTGAGTTGACCTTAGAGGCCCTGTAGAAAAGTACCACACTAGGCCCTCACAACGGCCATACCTTTCTAGAATTCCTCTGATTGGTCCAGGAGAACCTGAGGCGCACAAGCCCAGGCATCACAAATTTAATTGTGCTGGATAATGTTGGTCTCCACAAGGTGGCCAATATTCTCAAAGAATTCCCAATGATTGACACCATCATTGCTGTTGTAAATTGGGCCTTTAGTCCTTCTGGGTACTTCTTAGTAGGCTGCTTGCTTTGACAAGAACATGTAAGGCTTGATTCACAATAGCTTATCACTGATAAGATGACCTTAAGTCTTTACCTATTTAATGGAGGTAACAACTAAGATTAGTCAAATATATCAAGTAAGTAAGTGTAAAGTAAAACTAAAAGTCTTGTTTATTTGAAAAGATAAAGAGAGTTATATAGTCCATTCAGTGCTAATGACTCAGACTAATATCTAGTGCCAATTAACACTGTAGAACTGGAGGGGGTTTGGGGCTAAGGAAAGGGGTTCAATGTATTAGGCTCAAGCATCTTCTCAGTTGAGCCACATGTTGTAATGACTATGCTTAGATGCATCATCATCATCAAAGTGCCATACTTTACATCCAAATCCTTGTAAATAAATAATGTAAAATATAAACTATCTATATTGAATAGCTATCCTTCTGATAGGCTAATCAACATCAATAGAGTAAATATTACGGCAATTGCAGTGGGCCCCCAGCAATTGGCCACGTCAAATTTGCGCCTTATCTTTCTCCCTGCTTATTCACCCTTCCTAAATCCCATTGAAGAAGTTTTTGGGTGACTCAAGCAAGTCATCAAGCAAGGGACTCCAACTGGGACCAAGGACCTCTTTGATTTGCTGCAGGCTGGGATCCACACCCTCCCAGCTGAGACTGTGGCCAAATTCTATGGCCATGCTGATTTTTTCATCCCTGTGTACCTTGCCAAACAGCCAATCAATTAAAGGCTTAGTGTGTCTGACTTTTTTATATTCTATAATTTATTAGTTAAGATTTATTAAGTATTGTTTTATATTTAGAAGCTTCCAAGCCTGCAATCACATTCAGCAGGACCATCAATGAAGGTTTGTAATGTATTATTTTAATATTGTTTTTTATTACATCTGAGGCTATCCCACACACTTGATACTGGATTACTCAAATATATTTATATTACTTTTGGCAAATAATATAAGAATAAAAAAAGTTAAATGTAATGTGTACAAATCAGAAGTAGATTTTATTAAAATATATTCTTATGCTTTTATTAAGACCTTCTCTGGGATATATTCTGAAAATCTCGTTTTCTAAAATAAGAATTATAAAAATTTATTATAATAAAAATAATATGAATTGTAATGAAATTTATTGGAAGAGAGAATTTATTAAAAGTGCATGTAGTGAGTTCTTCTGTATGTACTCACCCCGCAATGGAGGTGGTGCACAACCTCCACCGCCACACTGTGGACAGCGGATACACCCTGGTTAAAATACTCCTGCCTGCTGGTGAAAGGGAGTATGGTGAGATGGAAATGAAGCAGTGTCTTCTCAGGTGGGGCCACAAACCTGTATATCCCAGCCAGGACCAGAGCGTCCTGGATCACATGGTCAACCAAGTTGTACCCAGGGGCCTTCTTCCCATCCAGGGAGATCCTGGCCTTGTCAATCCTGAGAAGGACCCTGTCCAGGTCCTCTACAGATGTGGCCATCCTGAAGTAAGAGGAACCCCAGGTAAACAAATAGGTGAAGCCTTTGCCCACCAAAGGCTTCTGTAAACTTGCACAATTTATTGAAAACTGCACTGATATTCTTTTCATGCTTGGTCTTTGCAAAGGTCAGATCCATGGCTGCAGGGACCCCCGTCTTGTTGGCACTCCAAGCTAACTCAAAGTTGGCAAGGACAATTTTTGTCTTCTTGACGGCTGTTGCAGACGCAACAGCCAATTTTCCCACTGTTTGCCCAAAGT
The DNA here is from genome assembly GCA_014839935.2 of Entomophthora muscae. NCBI lineage: Eukaryota > Fungi > Entomophthoromycota > Entomophthoromycetes > Entomophthorales > Entomophthoraceae > Entomophthora > Entomophthora muscae. The sequence continues at coordinate 724,217 of QTSX02006399.1, forward strand.
TGTCCAGTAGGTAAGAAAGTGTGTGCTCCAAGGGGTAGCAGAAGCAAGCAGCCACATGGGCCTGGCCCATCTCCAGTACATTCTTGAATAGTAGCGTTGCCAGGACGTCCCAAACAAGCTCAATGGAGTTTATATAGTAAACTTCATTGAGGTATACCTGATCCAGGCAGACCAGTTGGACATCCTTGTAGGCAGTAACTGCCGACTCAGATACCCACTCAGCATGTTTAAGCTCAGTCAATGCCTCCCTGGACATTGGGAAGGACCCATGGATTCTGTCTTCAAGCTCCTGCACAACAGGGGGGACAGAAACAGCTGCATAGCCACATGATTGGCATAGTTGGCGTAGAATGTGACAGGGACAAACAGGATCAGGACCCAACAGATTTCACCGTCTATGTTTTCCAAAAAAAACAGGTAAGTATTTACAAATTTTTATTGATTTTTTTTATGTTACCTTTACATGTTTTCTCTTTTCCCGCAGCCTTGGCTGGCTTGGCTATTCTTGGCGCAAGAAGTTGAGCGGGCAGTTCTGTATCCTCAATTCTTGTGCGCTTTGTGGGTTTGAGGTAGGCATACATCTCAGGCTCATCTGTCCAGACAGACAATGCAGAGAGGGCAAAGAGCTTGAATTGAAGGCCCTTGACCACCGTCTTCTAAATGTTTAATAAGCGCTTGATTGTCTTCTCAGGGGTGTCTGGTATTTAGTCATAAGGGCCTTTATGGACACCTTGTCTATTTTGTCTCCTTCAAGGACAGCGGACTTAACTCTTGCTTTGACCTTACAGTCAATTTCTTTGATCTCTGCAATTGCAGAGTTGAGATCCTTCAAAAGCTTCTCTAATTCTCTCATTGATTTTTAACCTTTACATATGTTTTTATCGCTTTCATCCCAATAAAATCTGTATTATTCTGATACTATTGCCTCTTTGCTTATTCCTTTTTGTTTTCAAATTACTCCAATTACCCATTTTTTACCCATTGTGTATATGTTTTACATTCAACTCAATATGTGTTGTTTGCTTTGTGTTGGCATTTTTTCCTTGATTGCCATATTAATTTGGCACTTTACATAGCCCCTTGTGAAAATATTAACAATGATTTGATGGTTGTCAAAATTTGAATTAGAAAATTATAGGTTACTTGTGTTTAGATAAAGTTGTTACTGATCCAAATTCAAAACCTTAATGATAAACTTTAAGCCAATCAGGAGCCAAGTGATAAAGTGATTGTTGTGACATAAAGGGTCATTCAATAATTCTTCAATGCATGTGCGCTAATTAATATGATTGGCTGGATCTTTTACTATTATATGCCATTGTTGCTGTGGCAAGCTGTTGGTGGACTAGTGCCCAATCAGCTGCTGGGTTAGTACTAGTTCACCAACAACTTACCACAGCAGCAATGGTGTACAATAGCAAAAGATCCAGCCAATCATTTTAATTAGCGCACATGCATCAAAGAATTATTGAATGACCCTTTATGTCACAACAATCACTTCATCACTTGGCTCCTGATTGGCTTAAAGTTTATCATTAAGGTTTTGAATTTGGATCAGTAACAACTTTATCTAAACATAATTAAAACATAATTTTCTAATTCAAATTTTGACAACCACCAAATTTTTGTTAATATTTTCACAAGAGGCTATGTTTGGGTGCTAAAAATAACTGTGTTCTGGATCTAGATACATGGCATAGTAAATATATGATTTTATAGAAATAAGCTGAACATAAAGAATAAAACCAACTATAAACAAAGAGAACATGAACAATTGAAATTCAAAATAAAGATAATATAAACATAAAATGTTTGACAACAGGGGGTTTATTAGGGCAGGGGAGAGTCATGCCTAGTAGGCAGAATAGCGCAAGAAGAAAGACAAAGAGGAAGTGCTGGCCTGGGGGGTCTGGTATTGGGTGGGGGTAGTGGTGGCGGGGGTAGGGATAGGAGGATTTTGCGTGATGACCACCATATACCGCTTGTCATATTCCTTGTCTACAATTGCCTTGATTGGCTGGTATGTTGCTGTGGCACAGGGTGGGAGGCGCTTATCCTTGAATGATTGGTTGCCCATGTTTACGTGGAAACCCTTTTGGGCAAACAAGTCAGCCACCATTTGGTGACTAAAGAGAGAATTGTGATCAAGGACCCCAAGATTTAGGTTGTTGAAAGCCTGAGGGCGGCACTCTTGTACTGTGTCTCCAATGTTGAAGAAGACAACATCACCCAGATGGATGTCTGCTTGGCCAGCAGAGTAGACTGAGGTCTGGTGCCCATGTTCCTGGATGGCCTTGAGGGCGGTGGAGCTACCCTCCATCTGGTGGCTCAAGAAAACCTGGTGCTTGGAATTTGAGCCATCCCAGGAGTCAATTAATCCACCAATTATGTGGATGTACTTGTAGCCATTGATGAAATCTGGATTTGTCTGATAATAGACGGAACCTTTGGCTGAAAAAGCCAGAATCACACCAATGAACTTCCCCTTCTTGACCTTCCTTCCTTTTTGGGTGGCGGCTTTTCCTTGCTCTCCAGAATCATCAAAAGCAATGGACAATTTGTAGTAGGAGATGAAGATGATGTCATCTGTTAGACTAGTCAAGTATTGAACCAGGGTGGATTTGATGGTGGGATCATATGGGGAATTCTCAGCGCCATCCCATTAGTTGCCGGCAACATTGGTCAGCACACAGACTGACGCCACCTTCCCATACATCCAGAGCTGCACCATGCGCTCAGACACCCAAATGCCATGGTGCATAAACTGCTTCTGGACCTGGGTCAAGGGAAGCTTGGGGTCTTGGGGTCTTGCTGGAGAAGATCAAGCATGATTGGGTAGGCTTCTGTGATTTGGGACTCTGAGGCCTTCTTGGGCTTCTTGGCCATCCCAATCAGATTCTCTTTGTTCATTAGGTTGTTGAACTCCCGCATTATGGTGGCTTGGGTAAATTTAAATTGATCAGCAATCTGATCTCAGGACAGACCCTGCAGATTCAGTACCACAATTTCCTGGAGAATTTGGGCAGTAATGATTCTGAGTTTAGAGCACTGGGCCAGGGGAGCTGAAGCCTGATTGGCTGTAGGGGGACAGGTTGGCTGGTGGTAGGAAGTTGTTTCAAATCAAAGTTGCCATCCTGATTGGTTTGTTGATGGGCAGCTTGTACAGATGTTGTGTTCTGAGGCGCGGCACAGACACACAACGGGAAATCTTTACCTTAGGATTGGATTTGTACTAAGTCTCAGTTAGATGACAGGGAAGACTATGCAATTACCTTGAGGCCCTGGAAGAATAATCTCTACTAGTTGTGGCTAGAGAAAGGTGCAGAAGTACTGAAGACACAAAGACAAAAATGTGAATAGAACTTAATTTTATTGATGAATTAAGAAAAGGCATATATAGTGTTTGTTGATACCACAAAACACTATCAGGACGGTAGGATCACTTGCCACAAGCATGAGTGGGGCAAGTGAGATGCGCAGAGTCAAGAAACTAAACAATTATATTCCTGATTCAGTCATCAACTCATTTCAAGAGGCAAAAGCAAAAGCGAGATATTTGTCTTCAAAATGGCCCACTGAAGGCAAAATTAAAACATGGTGAATAGTGGCATTCACAACACTGCCTTCCCCTAGATTGGCCTTAGGGGGTGTTATTTGCAGAGGAACTTGGCATGCACTAGAGAAAAGGGACAACCACTAGAGTGGAGCTTGACAGTGTAATCAGACCCTTGTTTAAAGGTCACTTCCAAAGGGCCAATCCATAGAATGTCCAATTTATGTGTGTGCCCACCCACTCTATGTTGGTAGTAAAGAACGTGGTCACCAACATCAAATTCAGGAAAGGGGGAGCATCCAATATTATCAGGAGAAAGCTCAAGCATCTTAGTTTTATATGCAGAAGTGTAGGCAGTGGCCTGTATATCAATTATGCGGTTGACTAGATCCTTGATGTGGTTTTCAGGATTCATGACCTTATTAGAGGAAAGCAGGGGGGCCCCAAGAGCAATGGGGTAGTAGCCTCTTGCCCATACAGCATAGTAAAAGGGGAGTACCCAGTGACACAATGTTTGCTAAGCTGATACACAAAGAGAGCAGCAGATAAGTATAGGTCCCAGTTGGCAGCATCAGAGTAGGTGAGCTTCCTCATGATGGAGACCAGTGTTGAATTTGCACACTTGACTGCCCCATTGGTAGAAGGGTTTTAGGGGGCAGAGAAAGACTGGTGAGACCCCAAAGCTTTGACAACAGAGATTACCATCTTGGCGTTGAAGTTAGTCCCATTATCTGAGAGCACCACTTGAGGACAGCCATGGCGGTAGAAAACGTCTTGTAACAGGAAGTTAGCAGTTGTCTTAGCCGTGATGTCCTTTGTAGGGCAAGCATCTATCCACTTGCTGAAGTGATCAACAGCAATCAGGATAAAGCGACACCCAGAATGTGAGTGGGGGAGAGGACCTACTGCTTCAATGCTGACAGTATGAAAAGCATGTTGAGGGGGAACTAATTTAATTTGTGGGCAGCAGCTCAAGGCCTCTGCAGCTAGCAGTTGTGGCAACTAGCTATGACGTCTGGGATCAGCAGGAAAAGGGTTTCCCAGAAGTAATTCTTCTGAAGCCAGTCAAAAGTCTTGGCAATGCCACCATGCCCAACCTTTTTATGAGCTAGTGACACCAACAAGAGGCAAAGACTGGGTCGTACATAAGGCAGATAGTGATCTTGTACTTTCTTAAAGAGCTGATTGTCACATATGAGGGTATCTTTGGATAGCTTTGACAAGGCCAGTTGGACCTATTCTGTCTTGCTTTCCCAAGAAGAAGGGTATCCAATTAGTTTGTACAATTTTTCAGCTTCTGCAGGATGTAAATCAAGAATGGGCATTCTGGATAGCCCATCAGCGTTCTGATGTTGAATCCCAGGGCAATGGAGCACAGTGAAGCCATAACCTTGCAGACATAGGGCGCATCTAGTTAGGCGCCCTTCTGGCTCCTTAAGTTGTTGTAGCCATTTAAGCAAAGCATGGTCAGTGACAACTGTGAAATGAGTACCATACACGTAGTGACAGAACTGTTTGACTGCATGCAACATGGCAAGGCACTCCTTCTCTGTGACACTATAACTCTTTTCATGCTTGTTTAGCATGCAGGAAGTTTAAGCCACAGGAAGTTCTATACCCCTGTTGTCTAGTTGGGCCAGAATAGCCCCAATAGCAAGATTGCTAGCATCAGTGTATAGGATGAACTCCTTATCATAGTCAGGATACACTAGGATTGGCGCCTCTTTGAGTTTTTGCTTAAGGGTTTCAAAGGCTTACTGCTGACTGGCGGTCCATTTAAAAGGGACATTACGTAACAGTTGGACTAGAGGTTCACTGGTATTAGCAAAGTCAGGAATAAACTGTCTGTAGTAGCCCATCATTCCTAGAAAGACTTGTACCTCTTGCAGATTGGTAGGCAGAACCATTTTGTTGATGGCTTCAACCTTCTTAGTCATTGGGCAAATCCCTGTCTGGGTTACTTCATGACCCAAGAACTCAAGGCGTTCCTTGAAGAAGGCACACTTAGATGGTTTCAGTTTAAGGCCAGCTTCTCAAATCTTTGTTAACACCTCTTTAAGGTAAGCAAGATGATTGGTGAAGGTAGCGCTGAAAACTGTTATATCATCTAAGTATACTAGGATACATGACAGCTTCAAGTTGCAGAGGATGGAGTCCATGGCCCTTTGGAAGGTGGCTGGGGCATTGCAGAGTCCCTGTGGCATGCAAGTAGGCTCAAACAGCCCTTTAGGTGTAATGAGTGCGGCTTTTTGGCAATCCTTGGGCAATAGGTCAACTTGCCAGTATCCAGATGCCAGATCCATTGCGGAGAAAAACTTAGAGCCTTCAAGACGTCAGAGAGCATCATCAATATGCAGCAAGGGATACAAGTCCTTCTTGGTCAAAGAGTTCAATTGGCGGTAGTCCATTATAATACAATGACCTCCATCTTTCTTCTTTAAGATGAGTAGCAGGATGCCCAAGGACTTTGGGAAGGTGCCAGCAGCCCAGCGTCCAACAGTTGCTTTAGCTCTTTAGATACCTGGGCATCTTCCACGCATCTGTGGCAATATGGTTTAGCACGGAAGGGGGGGCGTTGCCAGTGTCAATCTGATGGATAATGCCTTTAGCTAACCCATAGTTGGCACTGTCCTTAGCAAAGATGTCAGAAAATTGGTCTAGCAAGTCTAAAACCTCTTTCTGTTGAACCAGGGACAGCTGTGGAAAGTCTTGCACAGTGAACAAGGATCAGACTTGGGGTTCATCCTCAGGTAGGTTAAAATCTTGGAACGTGCCAAAGTGATGAAGAGACAGGACATCAGGAGCACTCAACAACTTGCCATATCTGACAACCTGTCCCCTAGACACGGTCATGGGGAGAGCAGTTAGGTTGGCTACCAACAATTGAACAGAGTCCTTATGGGAGGCATCTAGGATTCCAGGACAGAGATAAGGTTTGTTGCGCCCTAACAAGGGGGGAGAGTACAACTCCAAGAAGGTTTGTTCAGCTAGTTCATATAATATCTGGGAGTCTAGGATGGCCTGGGAGCCAGGGGGGATGGTGACAGTGCACGTGGCTAGGAGAGGGATCCCCTCAGATGCAGGACAAGCCATAGGTGGGCATTTCATGTTTGAAGAGTGAGTGCAATATTTGAGGTTGAAAACCCCAGTGGGGTATTCCAAGGCACATGTCTTAAGACGTTTCCCGGGAACTTTAACCAGCTCTTCAAAGATCAGAGGGACTTTTTATCCCAGAATAGAGAGGTAACTATCTTTCAAGCTGATTACCCCATTATATTTCCTAAGGAACTGAGTGCCAACTAAGAGATTATAACTCTTGTTTTTCAAGACAACTGCTGACATAGATAAGAGAAGCTTGCCAAACCACATGGGTAGAGCGGAGTACGCTCCTATGGCGTGGGTCATAGACAGTCCAGCTGTGCCATACAACTGGTGATAATTAAGGTCAGGGGCAATTTTGAGTTTCTTCATAAGTTTAGAGGAGACAACATGACTGGCAAGCCAGTGTCTAAGACAGCCTAATATTCACTTTTTGAATGGAGATCTCTACTTGAGTGGTAGTGCAACCAAAGAGTGGAAGGACAGCCAAGATATCTTGAGCCTCTGCTAGTTCTTTATCCCACGTCTCAATCATGCATCTTAATCCTGGGAACTCCTTATAAACAGTTTGGAGGAGGAGAAAAACAGATACATTCTTGAAGACAGCGTCAGCAACCTTGGCAGCTTCTTCTGACAACTCCACTAGCACGGGGGACCTCTTAGCTTGAGTGAGGTAAGGGCAAGAGACAACTTCTTTGGCTTCAGGCAAAGGCTTAGCAGTAGTTATAGTCTTTCCTGATTGCAATTTATAGGGGACTGTAATGGTTTTGGGAACAACCAGGACATAGTACCCATATGCATTGTTGTCGTCTGTATCAGAGTCATCCAGGTCAGAGTTGTCATATATATTGTGGAACAATAGGAGAATTGTGACCGTAAGACAGTCACTATTGAGTATTTAGCCAAAAAATGCTCCAAAATATAAAGTTATCTCTGTTTTTCTGATTATTGCATGTAGATAGGTTGGATTGGAAGTCTTAAGGTAAAGATTCCTGAAAACTGGATATATAGGTTAAATAAAAGAACAGAAGGCAAGATTGGCCAAGTCAATCTGGGAGACAGGATGTCTCAAAAACAGTTTAATTAATTGGGAAGATTAATTAATAAATACACAGGAATATAATTAATGAGGATTTAATTATATTGGTTAAATTGCCTTGACTGTGTCAATAAGTTTGGTTAAGGTTAACCATAAGTAAACCCCCAAATTTTGGGTTAAAAGCGCCGCCTAATGGATTTGAGAAGTGCCAAGGTGCTGTTATCAAATTTTTCAGGCGCTGGGGCACTGTGGCGCTGCCTGAGAAAGTTCTTGGGCGCTGCAGTAGCCTGGTTTGAGTTTCAAAGCGTTTTAAAAGGTTTTAAGGCAAAAAACCATTAAATGCAAAGATAACTAAATAAAGGCAAGGATGCCTAGGAATTCAGGGTTGATCAGCTTGTTCCCAGTTGGAACATTAATAGCTGAGTTTTGGGATGTTTAATCCACAGGGTTTTGGCGCCAAGAGCTGAGGAAGCTCCATGCTGAATTGGTACATTGGGATGAATAGAGTCAGGTGACTTCTTCCCATTGTAGGTTGATTCTCATAGGTTGAGAAATATTGGTGATCTTTTAGGTAAAGATCTAGGTTTGGATGACTCAAACGTCATAGACCACATGAGATGAACCATAGGTCAATTCAGGAACCAGAGGGGTTTTCAGCCAAATATGCACCAAATGGTATATAAGCAAAAACAGCTAAACTTTAATAAGGATATATTGTTGATTTTGACGCTTTCCCCTCAACTACCTTTTCAATTCTTATGTCTTCTTTGTTAAATTTTGAAAGGGCCAAATTTGGAGTACTTTGCGTGGAAACTGCTGCTGCCAGGAAAGAGGTTCCTACAAGTTTGTTGGAGGAAGCTTGGGCAATCTTGGAGGTCACAAAGACTGTGCCTGAGAAGTCCTTGGTGGAAATAAAGGCTGTGTTCAAAGAGTTATACTCCAATTACTTTGCAAAAGAAGGTACTCCCACCCAAGGAAACCAAATCTATGTGTGGGATTCCTGGAACCTTTTAGTAGGATGGGAAAAAATCTTACAGAAAGTGAAAGCAAAGGTGAATTGTGAAATTGAGGCTTTAAGGGCAAGAGAGGAAAAGAGCGTTGAGATCATGGCCTGTTGGAGGGATGATAACAAAATGTTATCCCATAAAATTGCCTCTCTGGAGACAAAGCTCTTCAAAGCTTTGTCAAAGGAAGGTAATGGCAATAAGAGTCAAGGGCAGGATAATGGCAGGATGGACTGGTTGGACCTGGATCCGCCACAAAGATAGGAGGAGCCTCATTATCAGCAGACTTGGAGTCAGATATTGTCAGGAATATTTCTGACAACACTGTGGTTCAGGACAATATTTTGTGTACAATTAATTGCAAGAAACAAATATAAAAAATGGCAGCAGCTCCCCCTTATTGGGGAAACTGCTGCAGGAAGCCAGGGCCAGAAAACAATAATTAAAAATAATAATTTTAATTCAGACGGGTTTTATACCCTGTCCGCAGACCGCACGCCAAGCCTGTCAGCTTGCCCACTCACCCACCACTGCCAGCCAGTCCCCCACCCAGGCCGCCAAATGGGAAAATTGCCAAAAGAGGAAACCCAAAAAGGCAATTTTTCCAAACCTAAATGGAGGGGGAACTGCTGTCCAAATTTGGAATTTGCCAAATTTGAAAGGGGCTGACAGGCTTCTCAAACCATCCATTTCTGCATTAACTGCAGAATTCAAAATTGGATGCATGGAAGCATCCAATGATACACCAGGCCAATTCAAGCCCAGAGATAACAATTCATTTCCTGCACACCACTACTAATTTCCCTCCCAAAAGGGAATTCCAGACAACACCAAGTGTTTGGAATTCCCTGTCCAGTGTTTCACTCTATTCATGCCACCACAAGGATGATAGTATATAATAAAGCCAATTCACTTGATGATAGTTTGTGCTATCATTGAGTGAAATTACCCCTCAATAATATCACATAAATCAACCAGAACTTTTACCCTACAACAAAGTTAAAGACACTAAGCTTTGTCTGCCCTTTCCCAGGATCAGAAGATGAATAAATTAATCTTCTAAGCTGTACTCACAGCCTGCCTTGGGATTGGGGGCCACCAATACAATCACCAGCATGGGCTGTACAATAAACCACCCAATGAGTACTTCTACAAGGAGCCAGCGCAGCTAAACTCCTCCAAGCAGTACTCCTAGCCCACGCTGATGTTGCCCCGCTCCACCCAGCACGTAGCTATATACACTATGTATACTATGTGCTTACATATTTTGCCGGTAATTTCAGAAGATTTAACGTACACGCCAAGGTCTTCATATGGATGATGACGGTCTACCCCATTGTGACAGCACTCACAGAATTCCAAGTCACCAACTTGGTACCCTACTTTGCTAAAATACTCCCTCATATTCTGGGGCTTTACAGTATGATAGCACCACCACTGGGGCTTACACCAACGGCCTCAGGCTCAACCATGTTTGGATATCTTACCTTGATATGCCTTACATTCCTTATTTCCCTTCTACTTGTCTGTTATACTTGTCTTTGCTGCTTTCTGGCTCTCCAATCTAGAGGATAGGCCACACAACCCACCAGTACCCACCAGGTTCAGAATGTTATTCTTAGTCAACTTTCTAAATCCACAATCCATTCCTCCGAGAAACAAGCAATATTTACCCTGCTCTCCTTCTTGCACACCTTGTTCAAAGCTGAGCCAGCCCGCTTTACCACTGACGTCCAAAAGGTTCTTCATATGGCAAATCAACTCACTGGTCAACAGAAAGACTGGTTTGCTGCCATTGTACTAAAAGAGCTGGGGTTACACCATGACTTTAACTCCTTCAGCCAGAAGTTATTGGACTCAGTCAGCTCTCCTGAGGATCTAAACAATACCCGTCAGAAACTATACTCTCTGAGACAAGGAATGTCTACCACGGCCCACTACATCAAACAATTTTCAAAGCTAAAGGAGGCTCTCAACCTGGATAGTGATGAAGCCTGCTACTTGTATTAAGCAGGGCTCTCACCCCAAGTCCAGGAGTTCCTCCTTCACCATAAGCTTCCTGAGACTTACAATGAGGTACTCCAAGACGTTCAAACTTGGGGAGCACGGTATGAAAATACCCTCTCCGCCAAGGCCACCCACCTCAACTCCGTTCAAGTTGAGGTTGCTGGACCACCTGCCAATGCTAAAGTCCCCCGTCTTGGGGGTGATCCCCAGACCTGGGGGGCTTTATGCTATCCAATGAAGAGAAGGCCCGCTGCGTGGTACAAGTCCTCTGTATGTACTGCGGTCTTGCAGGTCACAAAGTGATGAATTGTTCCACCGCCTGACCCAACCCTTTTAAACTTCCCTCCAAATCCCCAGCCCCTTATGGCAGCTGAGGAAGGAGGTAATAAAGCAACTACTTCTCTCTACTCCACAGTCCCCATCACCCTGGCTTCCAGTACCCAGAAAATACACATCACTGCCCTACTTGACACAGGAGCCATGGGGAATTTCATTGACCACCTCCTGGTAAAAAGTCTCAGCAAGCAGGCCACACCAGGGGGAACTGCCAAGCTGGCCAATGGGAGCACTCCCTCAGTGTACTGGGTCATGGAAACAACTGCCGTGGAAATTGGGGGGATGAGGTTTGAACTAAACTTCTCCTCCTTAGAGAACCTTGCCTTCCCTGTCATACTAGGAATGCCTTGGTGGCAGGAAGCCAGATGCAACATCTCTTGGGACACACATCAGGTCAACATCTCCAGTCAGGGCCAGACTGGCATGGCACTACTTAGGAGCAACTCCATGCCCACCAGCACGGTCATGCCCATATTGATGATTCCCCACCTATAAGAGATGTTAGAAGAGTACACCAATGTCTTTAGCAAAGTCCCAATGCAAGGTCTCCCTGAGCGGAGAGCAAGTGACCTCAGGATTGACCTTCTACCTGCTGAAACCCCAAAATGGGGAAAGGTTTATCCCACCACACATGTGCAAGGTCTGGTACTAAAGGCATACATCTCTGACCTAATGGTCAAAGGGTACATGAGGCAATCTCAATTCTCCTGCTCTTCACCAATCTTCTTTGTTAAGAAAGGGGATGAAGGACTACGCCCATGTGTAGACTATAGTAAGCTCAACGCCATCACAGTGAAGGATTGCTACCCAGCTCCCTCTGCAGACCAATTAACAGATTGCCTGACAGGAGCCTACTTATTTCCCAAACTTGACCCCCACAATGCCTACAATCAGGTCCAAATTGCAGAAGGGGACAAGTGGAAGACAGCAGTTAGAACAGTCTTTGTCCTTTACAAGTACCTGTTCATGCCATTTGGACTCTACAATGCACCCTCTGCCTTCCAAGCCCTGATAAACGAGATCCTCTTTGACCTCTTGGATGTCTGTGTAGTAGTTTACCTAGACAACATTATAGTGTATTCCAAGGATGAAGCCTCACATCTCTGTGACCTGAAGAAGGTCCTGGAACACTTACGCCAGGCCAAGCTATACTGCAAAAGGGAGAAATGTGAATTCCTCAAACAAGAGGTAGAATTCCTGGGGTACGTAATCTGGAAAGGCGGCTTTGCCATTGCACCATCCAAAATTGCAGTGGTAATCAAATGGCAGATCCCAGACACCTGATCAAAATTGAGAGGGTTCCTGGGGTTGGCTAACTTATGCTGTAAGTTCATTAAGAATTTTGCAAAGATAGCAGAGCCCCTCACGTCCTTGACTGCCAAAAGTGTACCTTACACTTGGACAGAGGAGGCACATAAATCATTTGAGACCCTCAAAACTTCCTTCACAACAGCCTTGGTACTCTGACAACCTGACCCCAAGCTCCAATTTTTTTGGAGACTGACGCTTCAGACTTTGCCTTAGGCGCAGTCTTGCTTCAGGAAGGGGAGCCAGGAGTATACCACCCTGTGGCATACTTCTCTAAGAAGCTGCTGGATTGTGAACAAAACTACAATGTGTACAAAAAGGAACTCATGGCCATAGTTAAAGCTTTCAAGCACTGGAGACAATACCTAGAAGGAGCCAAGCATACTGACATTGTCTGTACCAACCACAGGAACCTTTTATACTTCACAGAGAAGAGGAAGATCTGCCAACAACTTGCCAGATGGGCTCTGGATTTGGCCTCCTACGACTTCAAAATCAGTTACATCCCAGGGCACACTAACAACCGACCAGACGCCCTGAGCAGACAAGAGGATCATAATGACGGAGACCAGTCCTACAGCCATTTCAACACCCAACCAGTCCTAGATACCAACCAGTTCTTTATGACCGTCCTTGGGGCCTCTCAACCACTCTCATCCCTGGAGGAGGAGGTGAAGAAGCCCAGAAGGCCTCCTCACTCATCCAGGACCTAATTGCCAAAATGAACTCTGCAAAACCCAACCCCAACTAATCTATCCACAAGGGCTTTCTTTACAGACTCAATAGATTGGTGGTACCCCCAGGAGCCATTCAGAATCAGGTACTACAGGAGTTACATGACTCCCTGCTAGGTGGTCACAGAGGAATCAAGAAAACTATGGTGCGTCTTTGAATTAGCTACTGGTGGACATCCATGTTTCCCCAAGTAAAAAATTACATCTCACAATGTGTTTCATGTATGAGGAACAAACACTCTACACAGAAGCCACAGGGTTTGCTTCAACCCCTCCCAATCCCATCCATGCCATGGGAATCTATCTCCATGGACTTCATTACAGACCTACCTCCCAGTTAAGGGTTCACAGGGATTCTGGTTATTGTGGACTGCCTCATCAAAACTGCAGAGTTCATTGCTTATTCATCAGGAATGTTGGCCACTGCCACGGCTCAGTTATTCCTTAACCACATTTACTGCCACCATGGTCTCTCCAAAGACATTATCTCAGACAGAGGAACCCAGTTCACTTCCAAATTCTGGGGCAAAATAATGCAACAACTCCAAGTAAAGCTCAACCTGTCAACAGCCTTCCACCCTCAAACCGATGGTCAAACAGAGCAAGTTAACCAGATACTGGAACTTTATCTCCGCACCTACATCAACACTAAGCAGGATAATTGGGCAGAACTACTACCCTTGGCCCAGTTTAGCTACAACAGTTCTTACCACTTGGGAGCCAAGATATCCCCATTCACAGCCAACTACGGTTTCTCTCTGTAAGGAATTCCCACTCAAGGCTGCCCAGGGACTGTACCTCAAGCCAACAAGTACTTCCAAAACCTAAGGGATACCCAGAAACATCTACAGAGTAACCTCAGAGAGGCCCAACAAAATTACAAGGTCCAAGCTGACAAACACCAATGTGCCAACCCAGAGTTTGAAGTAGGCTCTAACGTGTATCTTGACACCAAGAACCTCAAGATTAACCAAGTGGGCAGAAAGTTAGGACCCTGCTGCATTGGCCCCCTCAAAGTACTCTGGTAAATCTCTGACACAACGTACAGAGTACAGCTCCCTGATTGCTCCAGTGCCCACAACGCCTTCCATGTATCCAAACTAGAGGCAGAAAGAGGAAGTCCCCATGCTCATCAGATTAAAGACAGCAACCCACCGCCAACAATCCTACAACACACTCCAGAGTGGGAAGTGGAGGCCATACTAGGGTACAGGAAAGTTTGCAACCAGGTCCAGTACCTAGTTTTATGGGTAGGGTACCCACCAGAATCAAACTCATGGGAACCAGTAAAGAACCTTGCCAACACTCCTGACCTTATTGCCCAGTACTGCCAACGGACAGGTTTGCCAAGAAGGGAAGGAGAAGCGACTGTCAGGAATATTCCTGACAACACTGTGGTTCAGGACAATATTTTGTGTACAATTAATTGTAAGAAACAAAATAAAAAATGGCCGCAGTTCCCCCTTATTGGGGAAACTGCTACGGGAAGCCAGGGCCAGAAAACAAGAATTAAAAATAATAATTTTAATTCAGACAGGTTTTATACCCAGTCCGCAGGCTGCGCGGACAGCTGCCAGCCATCCGCAGACCGCACGCCCAACCTCCAGGCGCCTGCCCCCAGCCTGCCCCCAGCCAGCCAGTCCCCTGCCCAGGCCGCTGAATGGGGAAATTGCCAAAAGGGGAAACCCAAAAAGGCAATTTCCCCAAACCTAAATGGAGGGGGACCTGCTGCCCAAATTGGAATTTGCCAAATTTGGGAGGGGCTGACAAGCTGCTCAAACCATCCATTCCTGCATTAACTGCATAATTCAAAATTGGATGCATGAAAGCATCCAATGATACACCAGGCCAATGCAAGCCCAGAGATAACAATTCATTGCCTGCACACCACTACTAATTTCCCTCCCAAAAGGGAATTCCAGACAACACCAAGTGTTTGGGATTCCCTGTCCAGTGTTTTACTCTATTCATGCCACCACAAGGATGACAGTATATAATAAAGCCAATTCACTTGATGATAGTTTGTGCTATCATTGAGTGAAATTACCCCTCAATAGTATCACATAAATCAACCAGAACTTTTACTCTACAAGAAAGTTAAAGACACTAAGCTTTGTCTGCCCTTTCCCAGGATCAGAAGATGAACCATTTAATCTTCTCAGCTGTACTCACAGCCTGCCTTGGGATTGGGGGCCACCAATACAATCACCAGCATGGACTGTACAATAAACCAACTGACAAGTACTTCTACAAGGAGCCAGCGCAGCTAAAATCCTCCAAGCAGTACTCCTGTCCCACTCTGATGTTGCCCTGCTCCACCCAGCACGTAGCTATATACACTATGTATAATATGTGCTTACATATTTTGCCGGTAATTTTGGAAGATTTAACGTACACGCCAAGGTCTTCAGATGGATGATGACGGTCTACCCCATTGTGACAGCGCTCACAGAATTCCAAGTCATCAACTTGGTACCCTACTTTGCTAAAATACTCCCTCATATCCTGGGGCTTTACAGATATAGAGGGAGGGATTGAAAGAGGCTGGGAAGAATTGTCAACCAAGAGCGTCTCTGCCTCTAGGTTGACTGCTCTTTTCCTGCCTGCTCTTTTGGATCAGCTCCTTCAACCCGTGGATTGGTGCAGACTCAAGAGTGGTGAACTATCTGATCACAGTTGTGGCAACCTTGGCGTTGAGGAGAATTTTGCAAGTTCACAGTAAGAATGCGAGGACCACAGGAAGACAAACCAGATTTAGAAGCAGCTCAACTTTTCCTAATGACTGCTACAGAATAGATAAGGTGCATGTCCTGCAACAGCGTCTTTATGCTCTTCATAGAGGAAAGCATAGCTTTATGGGCTTTGAAGTGAAGACACAGAAGCTGGTTGACTTTGAGGGCTTGAGCGCAAGCCATGTAAGCTTCATGTGCGGTCAATTGTCTGCTTGTTATCAGTTGCTGTCCTTCCATGTAGAATCTGTCTGCAAACTCAGCTAGTGTCTCCTTAGGCTTGAAAGCAATGTGCATAAAAGTGTCCTTTTTTACTTACAGGCTAAGGTCATCACCAAACTTGTCAATCAGAAGCTGCTTCATATCTTCCCACATCTCAATGGTGGGTAGTTTGGGCACCACCACCTCCTGGCAAGTTGGGTGTAGATAGGTCAGAATATGTTCCTTATTAACCTCATCTGATGTCCGTCTCATGACAGTTTTGTAGATAGTTAGGAAAGCTGCAATAGTCAAGGCTCTGGGATCAAAGACTTGTTTAAAGGTAGGCTTGAAGTGTACTTTGGGAGTTGGGCCACCATTGTTGCTATTGAGTACATTTATGCGCAAGGGAAATTCTGCTTTGGATTCAGAGGGGGGCTGTCTAGCCCACAGCTGATGAACGCTTTCTTCAAGGGTAGTCAGGGTCTCAACAGCGCAGGCACCTGTATTGCTAGCTTGAGTGATCTGTTGTTCAGTAGCATCTAGGCGTTGACCTTGGGAGATCACTATTGTGAAGAGCTCAGCCAGTTGAGAGGTAAGGGATGGCCCCACTGAGAGGCAAGGGGCAAACCTGTCATTCATGGAGTCAATTGATTTACTCATCTCTTGTACATCTCTATCCAGCTCAGTATGCTCCCGCTTCAAATGATCCACCTTGTTAGCTAGGGCAATTAGTTCCCTAGTGCATTGGATTCAAGGGGCTCCTGATAAGCCAGGGCAGCAACCATCTTTGTCAACAACCCCAACTGGACTAGCAGCAGTTACCATCATCTTGCGTAAGGCAGCAAGCTCTTGCTGCAGCTCAGAAACTTGGGTAGTCAACTCAAGCACCTGGGGATCAGGTTGAGGAGTCTCATTAGGACATCCTTGACTGCAAGTATTTGTACGTAGCTCCTTAATAGCATCCCATATTTTCTGCTCTCTGTCCACCAATTCATCAGAATGGGGAGAAGGGGGAACATCTGGCTTGGGCGTAGATAATTCATTCACTTGACTTCAGAGTTTGGCTATAGCAGCAGCGGTGGCAGCTCTCTCTTGACCAAACGCTGTACTGAGATCATTGAGGCCATTAGCAGCAAATTCTGCTACCTGCTGTAGTTGCTCAAATAAATACATGCTGAACGCATTGAGCTGCTGCACAAGTTGTTCAAAGTTGGAGAGATAAGCGTTCAAGGTAGAATTGACTTGAGTTTCCCAGGGTTGTTCTAGCTAGTGAAACTCAAGTAGACACTCCCTGACGTATTCAGGGATGGACTGGTGCATTTGTTTGATAGAATTTACCAAACAGGTCTTGGAGGTAATGGAGTTGCGCTGATTGTCAGATACCAAGGAAAACAGGGAATGCATCCACTGTTGATAGGCAGCAAACTGGTCCCAGTGATGAGTAACCGCTGCTTGTAGAGACAAGATTTCTTGGATGTGGAGTCCCAACACCATCTGATGGTGGGCCAAGGCAGGCTGCATAAAGGACAGTAATAAGTGCTCAGCAGAGCCAGCTGCTGAGAGGAGATGCTGTGGAATTTGAGGAGCCATAATCAATTTGTAGTATTCAGCCCGACTGAACTACAGCTGAAGGCAAGGGATGGCTCCTTCATGGGCTATCCCAAGGGCTACCGCCATGACTTGTTGTAAGTCAGGGGTACCCATGGGGTAAGCAACTAAGCAGGGACCATTCCTAAGGTTCAGTACAGTAGGGACATTAGGCGGGTTGGCAATATCTTCCTCAATAGGAGGACTGGTAATTTCAGGTGAAGTTGGCTCTTGTATAGGCGGAGGCAAAGGACCCAAAAACGTGAATGCAAAGGGGATAACCAAGGGGCTTACAGCCCCTGTAGTGAGCACCATTTTTGTCGTGTTCTGAGGCACAGCACAGACACACAATGGGAAATCTTAACCTTAGGATTGGATTTGTACTAATTCTTGGTTAGATGACAGGGAAGGCTATGTGATTACCTTGCGGCCCTGGAAGAATAATCTCTACTAGTTGTGGCTAGAGAGAGGCGCGTAAGTACTGAAGACATAAAGACAAAAATGTGAATAGAACTTAATTTTATTGGTGAATTAAGAAAAGGAATATATAGTGGTTGTTGATACCACAAAACACTACCAGGACAGTAGAATCATTTGCCACAAGCATGAGTGGGACAAATGAGATGTGCAGAGTCAAGAAACCAAACAATTTTATTTCCTGATTCAGTCATCAACTCATTTCAAGAGGCAAAAGCAAAAGCAAGAGATTTGTCTTTGAAATGGCCCACTAAAGGCAAAATCAAAACATGGTGAATAGCGGTATTCACAACAATGGGGGTGGGTACAGGAGCAGGGGCAGAGCTAGACACTGTGTGACTACTGAACAAGTCAAAGCCATAGGGGTCGGGGGTCAGGTATAGGTCAGCTTCCTTGTTACCTGCCTCAAAGGCTTGGGTGTAAACGGGTTCATCCACGTTCTGAGCCTTGCCTCCATTGAAGCTGGCTTGGCTGCTACTATCTTGGCTGCTGGCGCCGTTGAAGATGTTGCTGTTAAAAACCATATTGAAAAAAACCTAGGATAAAATCACTAAAAGTAGAAATTTTAAAATTTAATGATTTATTTTTATTGTAATCTCGAGTTCATATTTGGAAGGTTCTCAAAACCATTCCATACAAATCTGGAGCCATAAAAATGAATAAAATGCCTCTGTTCCTAAATTGGATAGCTGTTGATTGGCTGTTAAAATGTTATATTTCTATTTCAGGCTGCTCACACTACACATCTTGTGTGAGTTTATTTTGTTTTGTACTTGTGGAATCTTGCTTCTAGATTGCTCAAATTTTGTTTCATTTTGGTCCTTCTGTTGGTGCCTCATATGAATCCTGATTGGATTATAATATAATCTGGAACAGCATCCATTCATTTTTTTTGTTACAGAAGTAACATTTTTGATGCCCCAGGCAGGAATCAAACCCGCTCCTAGCCACCAGGCGGGGCTAACAGGCGGGGCCTGTTCTGGGCCACAAAAGCTATGCCCAAGCCTTGGTGGGGTTGGCTGGGCCTGGCCAGGCTAATTTTAGCTTCCCAGTAAACCCATTTCAAGCCCACCCTCCATTAAGTAATTTGGGGTCCCCAATTGGTGGACCCTTTTTTAATCAAGTTCCTTGACCTCAGGAAAGCCTGTCAAGCCAGTCCAAAAATGGTGATCAAATTGGGAAAAACCCCATAACCCCAGAAGCCAAACCTGTCAGAACCAATGGCCAGCCAAGCCAAGATAGACCACCAAAAAGCCAAACAACTGTTCCTGAAACCCCCAAAAATGACCCTGAAGCAGCCAACCAAACAGCAGAATCTGAGATGTCAAGCCTTGCCACATAGATAGCACCAGAAGAATTCCCAGAGGCACTTGCATGTAAGTAATTATATGATCAGAAGCACCTGAAAAAGTTCTGTATCATCATCCTTACCAAATAAAGTTGTTATGAACCTTTGGTTCACCAATCTGTTTCCATACATATTTTTGATACTCTTCCATCTGCATACACCCAAGCGTCAGCACCCATCCCCTGGGATAGATAGCTAGACTCCAGTTGACAAAACCAAAGCCTTTGACTACTACTGTCTGCCCAGCGCTCCAATTGGCCCTGTGAATTTCACTGAGTATCCCCCAAATCCTGATCATAAACCCTGGACCTTGGAAGACTTGCAGTGGTACACCCGCCCAGACGCACCCAAGGAACCTTACCAAATTGTCTGTGACAACAAAGCAATCACCATCTACCCTTTGATCTTCAACGGGAAGTACAACAATCCTGCTGCCTACCTGGTCCCCATGGAACCACCCCAACACCCAAACTGACCATCTCAACCCCCCACCTCTGATGCCACTGGCCAGAGTAGTCAATTCCTGGGAGTGCTTTACCTGGCGCTCACTGGATTGATTGACTCTGCCTTGCCAGTGGCTGGACCCTGGGCTGTGGCTGAGAAGGCACTTTCCTACCTGGTAAAGTTAGGTCCCATCATCTGGTGGGCCATGCCAGTACCTGCTTCAACTCCTCCCTCACCTACTGGAGCTCCACAGTACTCTTGGTATCCTGACACTTGTTGTGTCAGTTCATTTTGTTTGTGGTTTAAGCAGCACTGCTTGATATTTGCTATAATTTTGTATAATGGGCTAGTGAAATCTTGCTTTTGGTTTGACAGTTCATTTATTAACCAAAAATATTTGAATTATTTAAATCTTGAATCTCATGCGACTTGGATTTTGTTCAAATCTGAAATCATTTGGTTTAAATATGAGGTATTTTCAGTTGTCGCCATAGCTTTTAAAACTACTGTACTGAGATAGTGATTGGCATGATTTGGTTGTATTTTGGTTTTGTGTGCTGTTTATTTCATTTTATATTGCCCTTATTTCCATGTGTGAGGTTTGTCATTACAGTGTGTGCCTTTTATGTGCCCTGGTTAAAACATAGCAGGTGTAATAGAGAATTAGATGTGTATTGCTTTTTTGTATTGTGAGATCCTGACCTTACTGCATGACTTTGGTTGCTATGTGCTTGATATAAGAGTTGGGTATCTGATTTGGTTCACCCAACAAAGCCTAAAATCCCATCACTATCTATTGAACTGTGTGCTTGATATTATATTTTGTCCTCAGCATGACTTTGGTTCATCCATCTCAACAGCTCTGAAAAGTACAGTATCATCTGATTTCACCAAAATTAGGCCCAGATAAAAGCTGTGCAGCAAAACTTTTATCTCAGAGTTTGATTCTATCCGTGTATAGGTAGAATTGAACCTTTTTCTTTTCTATTTGTTTATAACTATCAAAAAACTAAATTTAAAAGAAAAAAGAATATAAATTTTACTTTGGTTTAGTAAATATACTGCATATATGTTGTTTTATTGTTTTTATTACACGCCTCAAATTTCAGCCAATACATTTTTATCAGATGGCAAGCTAGTGGAACTAAGTTCTGGGGGATACAAAGGTATCCCTTTCAAAACAATTTGAAACCCTCATATTCTCTAAGGCAATGGAATCCCAACTTTATTTTAAATTCAACTCTAGCATCTGTTCAGATACTAAAATCATATCCTACACCAGAATAGGGCTGCAGCGGATCTGAAACAATTTCGGAAAATTATCCTGGCTACAATTTTTCTAGAATCGTAGTGGTACACATCCACGGAAGGATGTGTTCTTTTTGGATTTTTTAAGAATAAAAATTATATTTAAAAAAATCAAGCCGGGGTTTCCGGAAAAAGAAAGCCTTCTTTAACCGTTTTTTAAATTTCGGATTCCGCGGGCATAGGGAATCCATATTACAAAAAGGACGGCTTGGATGCAGCAATTACGGGAGATTGTAATTGTCGCGTTTTTAATCTGTCACAGCCCTACACCAGAATAGTCCACTGCAGCCCTGAATCAGATTGGTCTCAGCCGATATAGCCCAGAGTTCAATCAAATCCCAAGCCGATTTAAAGAAGCCAGCTTCTCAAAACTTTACATTTATATTCCTCCCTTTCTCTTTAAAAGCCAGAGTTGGTTTAATCGGTAATGGCAAATACAAAGCTCCAGAGCTGGCTGGAAGATTTTTTTCTTGATGTTCCAGACTTCTCCTGCCCCTCAGCTAAAAAACACTCAACTATCCCAGCAAGAAAGATAGTTGTCCTTCAGGTATTTTCCTGATATTTATTGGAGGTTTGGGCAAGGAGAAATAGATGTATTTGGAGCTGCTCTTTTATTTTAAAGTTTGATTCACTTTGGGTTAACCAAGCTTCAAATGCATAAAAACATAATGGAGGCAATCGAAATGAGCTTGATCAACCAAAACTGGTTAAAACATCCTTTAAGCTTCAAACGCTTACAATCCAAAATTGAAAGCTGGCTTATCAAACTTGTTCTTAAAAAAATTGATTCCACACCCCTCATCTTGCTTATTTATCATTAGCTGTATAAATTTTAAGTTTCTGTTTCTTTAATCTTCTATACATGATAAAAATTATTGCGCAGTGAAAAGATCCTTAAATGGGGCTGAACCCTATCAAGCTGTAAGAGGTCATGAAACTTTTACTCTTGGCCCGCGGACTTGACTACAAGCCTATTTTTTCAAAGTAAACTTTGCCTACATTTTTAATCTTACAGAAGCTAACAAAGTCGCTCCAAATTAAAGCTTAATCAAGTATCTTCAGAGACTTCTTCTCTTGAAACTTCCTATTCCAGGGTAATTGAGTAATGTTTAAGGCTTGTTCCTTTCGGCATGACGGCTATATTTTTAAACCTTGAAACTTCTTGGAAATCATCTTCATTCCTAAATCCCTGTAGCCATGTTAATTTAAAGTATCTTGGGGGTTAGGCCTGAAGATCGGCTTGTAATACACCAACAGTATATTTCAAAAGTTCGGTTGAAGAGGTTGTTTGGTTTATAAACGAATTTAAGCAAGCGAGGGTTCCTTTGGTCGAAGAGTTTAATATGTTGGTAATTTCACAATATTTTCTTGAAGGCTTACTTCATGGCATCACATTATAAATAATTTAATTTTTATATTCCCTATGATTTATATCATACATTTCGGTTGCTTTTTATCAAAGCGTACTGAATTAAATGGTTGGTTTAGGTGCTTCCAGTGAAATATTTTAAACAAACCGACACTGCCAATCCCTCCCCAACAACTATTTTAGACTGTAACTTAGCCTTCTTGTTTGATGGAAGGTACTTTGCCTTTTCCATCATCTTCCCGACATCCTGCATCATAGAGCAGCAAGCCAACATTTTAAAACAGGCTTATCCATGTACCGCACTTGTACATAAATGCTCAGTCAGAAGGTTCCATCTTGATGCAGCGGATTGCAAAGGTGGTACATTCCCGCCAGAACTGGAATCCAAGACCAACACTGTCTGTTTAATAGCGATAAAGAAAATGGAGTTTTTACAAAGTCTTGATTCAACACAAATGTCCGGCCATGACATCCACGATCTTCCAAATCTATCTACCGACTTGGATACACTAGAGCTGTGGAAACATTCTCCTCTAGATACGGGGTAAACAATTTTATCGTCATTTCTCTACCCAATCCTTCATAAAACATTCATGAATTTCTTTGGAATTGCCCCTTCTAACCGATTTACTTAGTCTCCAAAAACCAACGCGTGAGCTAACCAAGCTTTCTTCTTCAAGCCTACTCGCCTCAACTAATAGACTGAATGTCTGCAATCCATTTGTCAATGAAAATATCCATTTTTCTGCTTGGATAGTGCCGATCCCTCAGTTGAAATTATTCCGCTCAAGCCTCGCGATCTCTCCTACGCATGGATTCGCAGACCCAAAACCATTAGCAATCACCCGCGTTGAGCCCCAGCAAGCCGATCAAAGCATTGGTGAATACTCTCATGGATCAGCCGCGTTGATAATAGATTCAAGCGATTATGATGATATATTTTTCTCCAGCCCGTAGCTAGCCAAACGCCTGCTCGCAACCGAAATTCCTTCATCCACTTACAGGTAATTTGGAATTGGAAATCCACTAAAATGGCATCATGCAGATTACTTTACTCATAAGTATTTTTTATTGGCCAAAGATGCCCCTAGCCAGGCTATCCATAATCAGATGCTATAGCCCCTGTGCTTGGGTAAAATTTCTGGCTTTTACCATTTCTTGCAAACCTTTTGGCTTTGTGGGGATGTAGGCAATTAGGTGTTAATCTGGTTGGTACTGGGTTTAATCAGTTGTATGAAACTGAGCTGGAAAGCAGTCAAAATAAGGGCTGTGATTGGGTAGGGGTTTTCTATTAACATAATATTCAAAAAATATTTAGAGGTTGGTATTAGTTTTGCATCTTTTTATACCGCGGGGGTAATCTACAGCAATATCCTAAAATTTATCAAAGGTGTCAGGGGGAACTTTCAGACTTCAAGCGTGGCCTAGTTGGCAATCCTTAAACCAAGTTTGACTTCATCTTGCACGATTGCATTGCAATTTCATCCTTTAAATATATGTTAATCCTTAGCCTTTTAATTAAGTATTTAAGCCCAAAAAGACCAATGTTTAAAAAATAAAAGAGTTAAACATATTTCATGCTGTGTCAGCTTGGCCATACTAAAATTTCGTTATTCTGACTTCTGGCAAATGTTGTATTAAACTGCTGGTATTGATGACAGGTAACTGTGGAAGGGGAGGCAAGGAGAAGAGACCAGAGAGAAAACAGTACAGTGGGTTTCAAGGCTGTGGTGCTAAGCGAAATCAACCCACATGAGAACAGAATCAAAAAGCAATGAATTCATACTGATTAACAATAGATCTGGGTTCACTTCTATTTCGTTCACATCTGAGTTGGTTCCACTTACAGATGAGATGCTCTACTTGGCGCCACAGCTTTAAAAACCACTGTATTATAAATTTATTTGTTTACTTGAATTTAAGCCAAAGTGATTCCAGCCTGGACCTGCTAAGTAAGTGATCAAGCATAAGTAAAAGGGAACTTGGCGCCAGATCGCCACCATATCTCTTTCCAGGGTGAGGATGTATAGCATATGTGATTAGAGATTTGGGCGTCTGAAATCTGCATCCTTGCCACATTCCTCTATAGAGGTTAATACAGGGATAGATAAATTGCATACATGTTTCTTTATACCTATTGGAGCCTGATGATCCTCAAATTGTTTGACAAAAGGCACTTGTATGTAAAGCGTTCCCTTTACTATTGTAGGGGAAAGATCAATAGCACTCCTTGATGATAGTGGTATTTTACTCATATTGGAACTATCCGACTGTTATTATCCATAATGATCTTTATTGGATTATCTGATCTATGATTTAATGATCGTTCTAAAGTTTAAACAGTGCTTGGACAGACATCCACCTCTTTGCTCATATCATTAGTTCAGTGTTGAGGTCAGCTGCCATATTTCTAGAATCGACGGCTTGGTGTTTTCTGTCGTGAATTGTGCTATTTACACTATTTCAATGTGACCTTTGAACCATGGTGCCTACAAAGATAGGACTGATTCTGTGTTTGGCTCAATGACAGCCATGCTTCCTTAATTGGGGGTTTACCGGTGTTCACACATTCCGGATCGCATCACATGATTTATTCTGATCCCGATAACGCAGTAGGCACCCCCTCCACCTTCCTAATGAGCAATCAGGGCTCTAACTAGCTATATGAACCCTGAGCCTCTTCATAATAAAAATAAGTTTATCCACGTTTGTGTTGGGTTTATTTACTTCAGTGCCTCTTTTCCTTTTACCAAAAGAAAGGTTCTTCCTACTTTTATTTTCAGGGAATTAAGGTACACTCCCCTAATTTTGCCCTGAAGACCAACCCAAGGCTAGCTCAAACCTCAAACCTTTTGTTACAAAGGTTTCCCGCTATGTCCTCCTTTATGTTGGACCCAAGGGCCAAACACAGCAGGTGGGGTTTGGCCACCCCAAGCACCTCATCACAGATGGGGGTAGAGAACTGATCTGAGACCCATGGAAGCCTGCAGTGCCAAAGATCCCCTCAAAAGGGTAGTGACATCCTCATATCATCCCTTGGACAACAGGCACATAGAACACCTTAATGGATCACTATTAAAGTTGATTGCCAAACTCTCACAAGAGTACCATGTTCTTGGGTGCAGCCAAAGGACACAACAGGAAATCCTAACAGTAGCACAAGGTTCCTACTAAGCCAGAGGTTAGTCTTCAGGGATGAATAAGGGATCTACTTTTAGGCCTAGGTGTCAGGGTAGTTTCCATAATGCCAGGAATTATTAGTGCCAACCGGAAGGCTAAGAAATCAGGAAGGCAGCTGACAGATCTAAATCAAACCGTTGGCCAAAAATGGGTTGCAGCCGCTCCGGTTCATCAGCAAAATCTGATTACCCAGAGCAAATTGAAACTGATAAATAGATGTGATCTGAGGGTCACCTGATACAGCCTGATTTATCAGAACGGGCATCCAAAATTAATCACACAAGGGGTTTTTGGGTGCTGGACAAGATACTATTTGGAATGATGAGACATAATAGGAGCCATGGATTCAGGTGATATTGCTGAGCCAATAATTTTGGTACCTATTAGAAAAGTTCCCATTGTTCAACTCTTAAGAGTTGAGCCCACCCTAAAAATACTCAATAAACCAAAAATATTTCCTGGCTTTGACATCCTATAAATTCACCCTGTAGTGGGTCCTTGTCGTTTCCTTAGTGGAGTTGTGGTTTTTTTTGTTTACCCAAATTTTTTAAAAAGTGGGGGAGAAAAATATGGGAAAATAGGGTGTTTTTTTTTTTTTTTTTTTTTTTTAAAAAAAGAGGGGGGTTTTTTTAGGAGGGGGAAAAAGAGGGAGAAAGGGGAGTCCTCCCCCACCCCCCCTCCCCCCCCCTTTTATAAAAAAGTGGTTTTTTTAGAGGAGGTGGGGTTTTTTTTTTTTTTTTTTTTTTTTTCCGGGGTGTTTTTTTTTTTTTTTTTTTAGGGTGGGGTGTGGGGGGGGGTGGGTGTTTTTTTTTTTTTTTTTTTTAGTCCTTTACACAATATCCCCTGCAACTTGATTTTAAGTTGAACTGTAACAGGGAGATGGGGTCCTGCTCTGGGCTCTACACTGTCCATGCCACCAAATCTTACCCCAATGCCCGCCAACCTTGCAGTCTTCTCTACTGAATCTGAAACAAAGACTTTTTCTACTTCCCAATGCCCTGACTTCTATTCAGAGGATTCTCTAACCTTGTTTCAGGCTATTTATCTATAAATGCTTTGGTTGGGTTAAATTATCTTATTAGATCCTAGTATATCCTTTGGAATTTCACTAAACAGTATTTGAAGCTCCAGTGGTGGCTAACCATTAACTCATTGTGGATTTGGGTGGTTATTCCTCACCACAAGGAGACCTTTTAATACTACCCAGTAAGTTCCATCACACCAGGAATGACCATCATCAGAAATTTCCTCTAGGCACAACTAGGGAGATGGCAGCAAAGCGCAACAAAGATCACGGCAAGAAAAATTGAACAGAACTTAAACTTTATCAGGTGAATCAAAATGACTCTTATATGGCAAACATTTACCATAAACCGGTAGGGGGCAGGTAGTTCACTGGCCACTCTCGTAAGTGGACCAGGGATTATCTGTGTTACTAGACAAAAGGTAAATGGGAACCTCACCTGATTTGGGGTGAGAGCCATTTCAAAGTGAAAGGGGGAAATGAAGGATTTTGCGCTCAAAATGTGACTACGTCAAAGGCAAAATCAAAAGGGCACAGTATATCATGATTCACAATACTGGGCCAACTTCTTTAAAGTATTCCAAGGGCACAGAATTTTTTCTATGCTTATTAGCTTGACCAAGAATTCTGTACTGGCATCCTTGTGTATGATCCCAGTCTCAGGTTGAGTCGGCTGCTCAGCATAAGGCAACAATACAGTCTTTTAGGCTTTATAGGAAGTAACCATTTAAGAGCAAATTTTTATGCAGCAAGTCTGGTTATTGACAGTGAGGACCTGGTGGGTTAGATCCTCTTGCGCTCTCTCAGTGCAATAATCCCCAAAGCCTGGTCCAGAGGGGAATTCAACCTATGGAGGATCATCAGCAGATTTTAGAGCAAATGAACAACAAGTGCCAGGGTCAGGCACAGGATTGTCAGGGGGGAGAGGAATGAGAGGAGAGGAGGATGGGGAAACCACAAATACAACCAGGTATTTCCCCTTTCCCTGGCTGCTTAGTAGTTTTTTGAATGATCCACATTGTCCTCCTCAGCATCAGAATTGTCAATGTATTTGTCGTAAAATTAGACTATACTAACTAGCTAATTCTACAAACTCAGGATTATCTTAACTAAACTATATATAAAATATACTAATATCACTAAACTATTTAAGGATTACTAAACAACAAATTCAACTTCTAAAAAAAAGGCAATATCAAAGTGTGTGTTAAGTGTAAAGGTAAAAGCTCTCTTTATTAAACTCATATGAGTAGATAATAAGCCTGAGTATTTTAGCTCCACCAGTTGAATCCAAATGAAATAGGAGAAATTAACTTAAGGAATTTATTTTCAAATTGTATAAATGTATTAATTCTAATTATCTCAATAGCAATTAGAGTGGAGTACTCAATATTGCAACACTATTCTTTCTTTTTCTGACCAGCATGAGGTTTGGTTGCTGTAGAACAACCTGAAGTGACAGAGGGATTGCTATCATATTCCCAGGGAGACTCCAGGATACCTGCTTGAGATTAAATGGGGAAATATCCTCTTCATTGCTTCTGCAACAGTGATGGGAGTCAGGAAGGGGCAATGATCCATGGATCATCTGAGAGGAAGGATAAGCAGCTCTAGAATTCCAATGCAATCACATCATAGGCTCATGAGTACTAATTGCTGAGGCATCTGCAATATGCTTGCTTGTTTTTTTATTCCTGAATGGATTCTGTTGGGAATTTTGACCAAGCAATGATGATAATTATGACGGAGCTCGCAGATATGAACTGCAGCAGCCAAATTATATAAATTGGCAGTATAAATTATATGCATATTGGAATAGCGGTAGTCTGCTGACCTGGGCATTAAATTATCCAATGATAAGCGCCGCCGCGGCAATTAAACAATACATAATTTGCCGCCGCGGCACTTAAAAATATACACAAGCACCGCCACACCGCCTAGCAATTGGATTAGGCGCCAAGGTGCCAAACTACTTTTACGTCAAGCGCCGCCACAACACCTGGCAAATATTACAGGCACCAAAGCGCCACCCTACTTTTACATTGAGCGCCAAGGCGCTGGGTTTGATTCCCCTTAATCTCAAATTTCCTAAATTAACTGTATTTCTAAGCAGCCAATGCAAGGACACAAATTAGGCAGGACAAATGGCCTCAAAGAATATCAAACCCCCACACCAGCAAGGACCACCTGTGCTGGGTGAAGCAATTAAATATCATTGGTTGGTGTGTTTGAAACAACCAAACCTAGATCACTAATTACCCAAAATAAGTGCGTGTTGAAATGTCCTAGAAGATATTGCCAACAGCCCAGGAAGATGTTCCCCAAGAGGGTATAAATACTTTTCCCCAATAATAATAAAAATACTTTTTGACTTATATAAGTGCTTCTGCGTGATCAGAAGCCAACCCTCCAAAGTAATTATTGATTCCTCTTCCCATACACTCTTCTGCCACAATACTAATCATATCCTCACATATGACAGTATCTAAGCCAAGTACCCTGCGCCCTATTACAGAAATAAGTTGCCCCCATACTTCCAGCGCAACAGATTCAATGAGAGTACACTGAGCATCTGATACATCTAGCCATTATTTCTTTTACTAAAATGCCAGGGCTACTCCCTCTCTCAAAAAAACATATGGGTCTCTTGAGCCTTTATAGTTTCCTGAAGAGCAGAGATTTTCATGGTTCAGTTGTTCTGGGTGGCTTTAGATCATTTAGAAATCTTCCTTGAGTAACCATGAAAATCCAGGGCATCATGCTGCATCATCTGGATGAGCATCAGGGAAGAAAGGTCTATTTTGATCTTGATCATCCATAGAAAGATTCCAGCGTGAGATTTGACTACTTATGAGGTATGTTGGGCAAGGTTTGAGGGGTCATAGCAGGTACCAGAGCAGCTGCCAGCTTATAGGCTGCCAGAATTAAGGGGATTTTGTTAAGAGAGCAGCTAGAATCAGCAGAAGAAGGCTATTAGTACCATACTTACTTCATAAAAGTGGGATCTAGGGGCTGGAAACATTGCTCATTACAGTTTCTTCAACCATGGTATCAAGTTGCTTTGATGTCAAAGAGTCAAGACCTTGTTAAGTGGAGTTAATCCAGGAGATCATTCCTGACTGGGAGCTGAAACTTATAAATGTTGTTAGCAGTTAGGCAACCACTGACTTAAGCATAATTCAAAATATGTAGAACCTTGGAGACTATCAAGTAGTAAGCCAGAAGTAGTAAAGGTTGGTTCTGGGGTGGGTTAAGAAAAAGGAGCTGTATATATAGACAGGGGATTCACTCCCTTCAAAAAAAGGCCTCATGGGTAGCAAGAGAGGAATAGGCGCTCTCAGATGGATACCACCACCCCTTCCCCCAATAAAGCAATTTATTGGTTCAAAAAAAGGGTTATGAAGAAAGGAGGCTGAAATTTGTAGAACCCATGAGCATTAAGGCTGTAAAAGATGCAGCTTGGATGCAAGAATTATATTAATAGTTAGTCTATCACTTCTATTTCTTAATACTATACCTGTTAATGGTATAATGACAGCCTACAATAAGGGCAGAAAAATACAATAAGGCAAAACTGGTTATTTATTTAGTAGACATGAAGGTTATAAAAACAGAAGCAGGTAAACACTGATTGGCTAGATGAGGCACCTTCTAGATAAATTTCCATAAAAAAGCAGAAGGAAAGTGGTAAGGGAAAGCTAGTGATGTGATAAAAATTGGCTAGACACAGCATACTTGATTTGGAAAGTGGCTTTGTGTAGCCACAATCCCAACCAAGTTTGCAGGAGTAAAGACCAAATTATATGAGCAATTAAGGTATGGCTTGACTACAACTTTTGGAGCATCAGTAGTTGAGATTAATAGTCTAATAAAACAAAACAATAGAGCAATTGAATAATTGTGTGATTGGTTTATTGCTCTTAACATAAGAGGAAATGTGAGTTTGGCTGATTCATTCCAGAATTCAACAATATTTATTTCAATTTTAATTGTAGTGTGATAAAGGGGGAAAGAGATTTAACCTCATGTGGCTTAAAAATATGATTTTCTCAGTGTTTGGGTCATGGGAAATAAGCACTTAAAGGATTTAACCAAGCATAATTAAAGGAGCACCAAGGAGTAAATAACAATGTCAGAAGTGTTGATTTGAAAGCCTAAAAGAACAAGACAGAGATACACCCCAAAAGTGATTAAGGCCATGAATAAAGCAAGCAAGTGGTGAAAAGGGGTTCAAACACGGAAAATTAATTCTGAACTTCTTAAATAAGCAGGAAATATGAATCAAGCGGGAAACCAGGCAAAAACTGAGCAGTTAAGTTTATGCCAACTTAATATAGCTTAAAATCTGGCTTAAAAAAGCAGGAAATTAAAATGATGAAGCATCAGACTTCAAGTTATTGGAACCAAAGCTTCAAATCAAGCAGCTTCCTTTGAGGTTGTGAAATTAAATTGAAAATTTGAGCAAACAGAGTAAAGTGAGAATTTAAAAATAAGTTGGATGGTAGGACATGATACCATTTACTGAATTGGAAGAGTATTATGATCCAAAAAATAGTAGATACAGAAAGGCAATTCTGACAATTTCATAGACTATCAAGAGATTAAACTACACTTTTTTCTTACAGGATAAGGCAGGAGAGGACACATACCCCTTGGCAGTGCTATGTGTGGGGTCAGTTGGTTGGAAATTGCCACTGAATGGAGCTTCACAACTGGCAGTCCCAGTGTGCTCTTGTGTGATTGCATTGATCCCAGGGAACCACATATTGACTTGGTTGTTGTCAGAAGAAGAAGACATAATAATTTTTATTGAAAAGCTAAACTCAATAAGATGTGAAAATAGTTAGTCAATGTTATTGTTAAGTGTGTCTAAGTTGGTGAATATTATGAATCTGAATCTTAGCAGTCCCAGAATGAAGTTGGGCGACTTTTGAGAATGCCAGTGATTTCCAAAAGCATTGGCATGAATCCACAATAGATCATTTGACTTCTATTTAGAGACAGCCATCAATTAAATAAATTTCAAATTCACCTAATTTTGATTTGAGATTTGGTTCTTGGATTTGAAAATACAGACATTTCATACCTGTTATTTATTTCATGTTGTCTATAGTTTGTTAGAGGTAGGAAGATATTCCGTCAATTTTTTCCCGTCAACAGATTTTTCATCAAATTTGATCCAACTATTTTTTCCCTCCTAAGTAAAATATTTTACTTTACAATAAAACAAAAATTAAATCTACTATATCTACTATTAAAAGCTATTCTTTAAAAGTATAATTGTTTTTAGTTTCTTTTTTGTCTTTAAGAAACTTAATTTTACATCTCCACCTTATAAAAATCCAATTAAATTAAATTAACTGCCATAAAATGAAAATATTAAAAGTTTTAAAAAATAATTTTTATAGGGTATACTTTCTTTGTTTTTGAACTTTGATTTTTTATTGTTGCAAAGTTAAATATTTTAAACATGAAGAAAAAATGGTTGAATCAAATTTGATGGAAAATCCGTCGACGGAAAAAGAATAGACGGAATATCTTCCTGCCCCGTTTGTTAGACTTGCAGAAAATACCAAGCTGTACATTAGAACCTGGTATTTCTGATTAATGCATCCTGATTCTCTTGGTGAGCTTTTGTGGCCCTAGTTAAATTATCTGCATCAGGGATTCATCGTTTGTAAATTTAAATAAATCAAAATAGACCAAATTGAATGGTTGACTTTATTAAATATTTTGCTTTTAACTCAGCTGAGTTGCTCGCATTTTTATTTGAAATTTGGTTGTAAGATTTGGCAATTCCACAATTCACCCAACAAGTTCTAAATCTAAAGTGCTAATACCAAAATTTTCTATCCCTTGTGACTATTTGATATAGCCACCCCCTGGGCTTAAAGTTTCTCATGTGCCACTTAAGATACTACAAATAATGTGTATAAGCCCAATAAGGAACTAA
Organism: Entomophthora muscae; assembly: GCA_014839935.2. Lineage (NCBI taxonomy): Eukaryota > Fungi > Entomophthoromycota > Entomophthoromycetes > Entomophthorales > Entomophthoraceae > Entomophthora > Entomophthora muscae. Next base: position 756,917 of record QTSX02006399.1, read on the forward strand.
GCCCATTTATGTTGGCTCTTTTCCAGTTTGGGGAAATCTATAGTCAGTTTATTCTTCTGTTTTTACCAATGAGCTCAAGATACTTTATGATCTTTATCTAGCAAGTAGCTGCTGCCTGTCTGTGAAGATTGACATATCAAAGTGTTCTACATCTCCGCCACCAAAGGAAAATCCAGTGCAACATCCAATAACACCTATCCCATCAAAGGGATATGAACTCTCACAACACTCAAGTTAATGCATCACAACAGCTTTGTTCTTTTCAAAGCTATAAATCTCAAAGATAATCAAGGATCCTGGTGATCAGAGCAAAATTAGATCATTACCAAGTTTGTGTCCAGGGTAAACTTAAGAAATTACTCTCCCTTGGGAATTAATCTAACTGGGAACCAAATTGAACCGCTAACTAAAAGGAACCCCAAGCCCTGATCTAGATACCTTTCTAGGATCAAATCATATTTTCTTAAGAAACTTTCCCAGCCATGCCTCATGATTTATATAGACATCTTTTTAGCATATCTTCAGTTATACAGTAGTTTTGAAAGCTATGGCGACAAGCAAAAATACTTTGGATTTAAACGAAAACAACTCAGATGTAAACAAAATTAAAAATAATCAAATCTATTTTAAATTAATATAAATTTGTTTATTTTTAATTTTTTTACATTTGGGTTATTTTTGTTTAAACCCAAAGTATTTTTGCTTGTTGCCATAGCTTTTAAAACTACTGTAAAAGGCTCACCACACCCTTTTGCAATTCAGTTATGTGGAAATAGCTGGGCTGGTCTTTTTTATGACAATTTTTTTTATTCAGAGATTGCAGCACTGGCCTTATTGGGAATGAAATCAGGCTTCTAACAGGCTCCCCTCAGAAAAGCATGCAGATTAGATCTTAGTTAAAATATCCTAGGTATAACTAAATTCGGATCACACATTTGGACACGTTTAAGTTTTAACGTAATTCTCTGAGGGAAGGTTTGAAATAAATTTTGGGTTTCTTAATCGCTCCAGCTTAAATTTATACAGCCGTGCAAAAGCGAGTGATGGTGGTTTTGCCAGGACAGAGCCAAAAGTGGGGTTTGATTTAGAGTTTGCTGAATGGTATTTAGTTGTAAGACGCAGTTTTAAAGACGATGATCAAATTTTGATTTTCAGAGTTTTTTATTATTAAATTGCTATAAAAGGCTAGCGAGGTTATGGGCTTGGGTGCGCTAGGTTAGACCCCCACAGTTTTGAGGAGCTGGTCAATGCCCAAGTTTTTCAGAACGTTGTTCAGAATAGGAATATCGTTGGTGTACGATGTCACGGCCCCGGTTTCGGTGCGCGGATCGCCGATGAGCGTGCCTGCGATGTCTCCCCGGATCAATCCCATGCCGCCAGATGATTCTAGCTCCTCAGGCACTTCGGTGGGTGGTGGACCAAGAGGAGGGAGGTTATCAATGTCGTCATCATCGCCGCCACTAGATTCTTCTTCAGGTTCTTCATATTTCTCTTTGGATCCGATTTTAGGTTCTTCACTTGAAGCCGCATCACCACTGTAATTCTCGGCCTTTTCGGCGCTTTTCTGGGTCAAGCCTTTGGGCTTGTGACTGGATGAGCTCCCTGAATTAACTTCCTCCACGACAACAGTTTTGACAATCTTTCTTGGCCGGCGGCGGTACCCACTAGAGCTCTGAGCAGAGCCACCGCCGTTGAAAGGCATAACATCAGGTGAAGTAGCTGGTTTAGGAGTGTTTTGAGGGGGGGGAGGCTGGGCGCTGGTAGTTTGATCTCTTGGGCTTCTTATGCTGAGAAGGCCCCTCTGCCACAGAGGCTTTGTTGTACCCCATGGCATGCTCTGCTGGGCTGCGGCGGACCACCAAAGCTAAGGGATGGGTGTTGCTCACAAATGTCAACAGCAAAAGACTTTGTAAAGCAGAAACCTTCATTGAGGTTTTTTCTATTCCAATTTCTCCTTATAAAGACATAGTTGAGCCACTCTTCTCTTTAAAGCCTTGGCTTCTTTGCAAACGAAGCGGTGCAAACCCATTTAATGACGGAACAATGCTTTCCATTGGCTACATCCAGCCCACCTGCAGAAACTAAAACAATTTGCAACACTTGTACTGCAGCGGTGTCAATATCCCACCCCGATCCTCTCTATATTTTGCATACATTTTTCTGGAAATACTTTCTCTTTTCTCCTCAGCACAAGTCCAACTGGGCTAGCGCTGCGGCGTCCCACCCCCGGACAAAACCCGGATTCTGTCCGAAGTTTCTGAAAATGTGGAAGGTAATATATTTTCTATTTAAAGCTGATTTCAAATCCGATCTTCCAGAATGCCGGAAAAAAGAAGATCTTTGTCTGGGGGTGGGACGCCGCAGCCCTAAACTGGGCTTAAAAGCCGCTTGAAACAGATGTCACAATATGATTTACGGTTGATTCATTTCATCTAAACTATTATCAGCTCTCCCTATGCCATTCCCCCGAAATTCCCTTACATACAAACTTCAAACCACCAAATATGGATTCTCTATTTTTCCCGCGTTAAATATAAATGCTAAACTAAACCCCACTGTTTTAAAGCGACACGATTAAATCATGGATCAAAACCAAAGGATCCCGCTACCCCATTTAAACTTGAAACTTATCAATCAATGGATTCACTCCTTATCTATATGGCTCAGCAAGAGGTATCCAATTTAGGGTTAAGATGATCATACTTTAAATTTATATTTGAAATACATCATTCCGATTTAAAGCCCTAAACCAATTGCTCCACGCGTTTGCCAATATCTAAAGCTATACTTCTCAGAGCTGTTGAGATAGACAGACAAAATCCAACTCGGAGCAAACTAAAGTCATACATGAACAAAATATAACATTAAGCAAGTGATTTGATACAAAATGACATAAATCCAGGCTTTATTTAGCGAAAAAATCAAATACACACCGTTCATACCAGACTTGCGGCACAACAGTCACACAATAAGATCAGGATCTCAAATTGTAAACAACTCAACCCACGCATATCCAATTTTCTATTACATTTATTGTTTCAAACAGGAGGCACCAAATTTGCACACTATAATTCAAAATTCACACAAAAATCATAGCAATAGCAAACCAAATTCCCAATACATAAACAAAGCATAATCAACATTGTCTCAGTGCTAAGCTATCTAAATAAATCCATGCAATCTGAAACAAGTATCAGATGAAAAATTCCTCATGTTAGTTTTGAGTGAACCCCTGTGCAAAATTAAGAGAACCTTGGAAAGATGATGGAAATACCAAGAACACAGCCAATAATCAGATATAGAAACTCAATACACATAAACAGATCATTTGGCAACATACATGAAAGCTTTGGTATCCAAAATAGTATAGAAAGTCCAAAATAAGGTATAATATATATATGCTTCAACAGAAACCCTCACAGAACCCAAATAACAGACAAATACATCCACCAGAGAACACCAGGGACGCAGGAACTCAAGAGAGTCTACTAACAGAGCCCCTGTATACAGGGAAGTCAATACAGTCAATAACACGTCCAGAAACAAGGAGAATGTGGGAACAAAAACCAAGAGCCAGGCTATTTATACTGGGGGGGCCAGGAGCATCAATCCCAAGGTGCTAAAGCTTACAAAAAAAAATCTCAAAAGGCCACCACATCCAGAACTTTTAATAAAAACACAGTTTAGTGTGTTTTATTGTATACCTACCTGAATACTGCAAAGATGTACCTAGTTCAAGTATGCATAAGAAGTATGAGATTGCACTTGATACTAGATATGACCTTTATGTGAGCAAAGTTGATGAAGAGAATGAGGAAGAGCCAACATACTATTACACTGTAAAGGGTCATAAGGTACTTAAGAAGGTCACCAAATACTACCCCCAGCTGCCAATGCTCATCATCATTCAGTCAGACGCCATTACATAGTGCACTCCAAAAGCTATAGAGCCCATATCTAACACAAAGGGTCTTATATTGATGGGATACACCATCTAGAAACCATTTCTTAAATTTCCAGCTAAACTGTCAGGACTCATCTTTTTTCACTGCTACTCCGAAGAATTAAGCTTCAACTTTTGGTCATTTTTCAAACACTCTTATAGCACAGGAGCAACATTATTTATTTTAGCACTTTTTTGTATCTGTTCCTCCTTTTTGGTTTTCTTAAAAACCTAACCTTAAATCAGTATCCTTTCTGGCACTTGCCCAGTTCTTCTACAGTTTTCAAACCTGGAACCTTACACTAGCTTTGGTTTTAATTAACCTTAAGTTAAATGTCCAATAATTTTTTATTCTTCACTGCAACCCCAAATCTGGATTTTGGACCAGGGGTGTTTTCACTTCCTTTTGCTTGCTTGCCCTTTCCTTGGATACATCATCCTCTGGCCCACCTTCCAAACTGCTGTTTACCTAGACTAACTTCTTTAAGTTAGTACTATTGCCTTACTACCTGCACCCCAACTTTACCTCAATATGCTAAAATACTTTATTAACTGTTTGTGGTTAATTTCAAGTCCCAACTTCTTACCTCAATCCCCCAAGCAACAATAAATAGCTTGAGTTCTCTCAGTCCTAACTTAAATTGAGATTGTTTGACTTTCACCTTCATAAGGTACTTTTTAAGTTGTGTGGCTTGCTTTTTCCAAATTTTACACTATGTTTCTATCTATCTTTTTTCTCTAGTTCTTATTATTATGATTCCCTTTGATTATCTTTCTCATCAATTAGTAGTTTTTATAGCAATACTCAAAACTTAATTGCTAAAAGTTTTAATCCACCTATAAGTACTGATCAATTCCCAGACCTTGAGGTTGAATTTTTAAATCAATCATCCATTGTTAAAACTGGCCTCTATTTTATGTTTTTAGGATTAATTAACTGTCTTAGTCCCTATTTCAACTCATATAAATTTTTAGGCGCCTTGATTCAGGGGCAACTGTGGTAAGTTTGACTCCCTTAAAATTGACTCCCTGGTACTTGAATCCCTTGAAATTGACTCCCTTGAAATCAACACTATAGTAAAATGAGAATTCAGCTTTTGCCCTGATCAACTCCCTGGTACTCGACACTTTTTTAATTAACGGATCTTGATGTACTGAAAAATTTTAATATAAGAAAATAAGCTATACAGGTATGGTATACTAAAGTGACCCCAGAGAGCTCAAAAATGCAATAAAAACAGTACCTTAAATAATAGAAATAAGGAGAAATAATCGATTATTTCTCATTTTACTATGTAATTTACACTCTTCATTATAAAAATATTTTTTATTACCATAAAAATTAAAATTCCAATGAGACAAAAATAAACAAAAACACAACAAATAAAGTTATGCAAAATATGAAGAAATATTAATTTTTATTTGATATAGTTTATATAAGCACAACTGTGAATATCATATGTTTTATTTGGAAATTAACAAAAATTAAGATATTTCACTTACTTCCAACTATAAATATTCATCTCAAACTTACCATGTATACATAGAACAATTACTGCTAACTAATTAAGTTAAAAAAAACTTAAAATTAAATCTAAAAACTAAATGATCAAAGCTAATAGGTAAAAATTAAAAGTAAAAATCATATAACTGAGCAAGCAAGCAAGTTTATTCCTCATCATTATTTCCCCGTTTCATCTTGGCCCCTTCCAGGAGGGCAGTGGCAATAAGCTCAAGCTGCTGCTTAAGCTCAGAGGCCTTGTATTTGTGCTTGGCCACACCCTGGATGGCCTTGGTGAAGAGGGTACAGCAGGTTGTTGGCTTGGTGGGGGGACGCGGTTGGAGAGATCACACAGCTTGGAGATGGTTTTCTCCTGCTCGTGCTGCAAGAGGGAAAAGAACTTATTGAATTTGGGGTGGAGCCCAAAGTTGGCCTTGAGGTGTTTGTGGTAAGCCTCTAGAGCTGAGGTGGTCTTGAGCTCACCATTCACTGCCACCCGGTACACATTCCAGCTGGCCTTGGCACGGGCCTTGCCTCGCCTCTGTGTGACGGCCTTCCCAATCCACTGGGGCTCAAAGTACTAGAGGAAAGGCTTGAACTCTGGGTGCTTCACTATGTAGGGATCCTTTGAGAGCACCTTGAACCCCATTGCAGTGTGCTCTGGCTTTAAAAAAGCCAAGGCACTAAATTGTTCCAGCACAAATCTGCAGGTGTCCGAAGTATCCCTCCGGCTCAACCTACTAAGCTCCGTGTGGGCCTGCACGTTACAAGCAACTGCTTGGCAGAAGTGGAAGTGGCACTCCTGCACCTCCCTGCTAAACAGCTGCTCAAATGCATTGAACTGAGCAGGCTCAAAGTCCATAATGCATACGTGAGGCCCAAGAGCTCTTAGCCTCGCCTTTTCCTCCGAGTCCAGGGTGGCCTGGTCCTTGTCAGAGGCAGGTGGGTTGGCGCGGGTGTGGGGGGAGTCTTCTTGGATTCATCATCATTGGCGGGAGGAAGAAGGGCAATTGCTTGGAGGAGGATGGAGAAAACACGGGTATAAATGGCCTCAGTGGCCCCGGGAAGAAGGAAGAACACAAGTGGAATCACCCGGATGTTAATCTGGGCATGAACCATCCAGAGCTGCTTGAACATCCGGGGGCAAGTGGCAAAGGTACCATCAACTAGCCAGGTTGACGCGCTTTTCAACTCCATCAGGTTCTGCTGAGTTGAGTAGCAGATTATATGGTCCTTGGCTGCAGGCCTGTCATCATGAAGCAGGAAGTGCTCCCCACTAGGAAGCTGCTTAAGCTCATGAGTGAGTGTAAGCTCAGAGAGGACGTCAGAAGCCTTGGGGGGAGGGGGATTTGCAGCAATACACTTATTGCTGATGAATTTGACCAACTGCTTCTGTGTTGGTACCAACTTGAGATTGTTGGGTTTGAGATGCTGGAGGGCCTTGACGGCCAGATCAGAAGCGCAGAGGTTGGCGGTGGTGGGAATGACCTGAACAAGGTACCATTTAAGCATGAGAGTGATTAGATGATTGGGGGCTCACAAGTGTGCTCCCCCTTCTCCAACGTTACTTGCTCCCAGCCCTTGGTGTTCAACCGGGCCCTGCAAGTCTTATCCTTGCAGACAAAGTGCTTGCTTTTGGTCTGCCGCTTTTGGTTATTGCAATTAAAGATATAATTGTTGGCAACGTAACCAGGGCCGCCCTTTACAGACATGATTGATAGAGTACTGGGGGGAGCGCTTAGGAACTTTGAACTCTCTGTCCACATTTCAAATGTTGTGGATGGCCAGTGGATCCCAAGCCACATGACCAGAAGCTTTAAACTTCTTGGAGTAATCCTCTGGCTCATCTTGGGAGTCAGATGAAGAAGGAGGGGAAGAGCCATTGGGAGGGGGAGGGGAAGTATTCTTTGAGGCCTGCTTGGATGCCTCCTTTTTCTTACCAGAAGAAGAGGTGGGCTCCTTGGCAGCCTTTGCCTTCTTAGTCCGGCGCTCCTTGGTAGGCTTGGAGTCAGCCTCTGAGTGATAAAATGAGTGGTTGGTAAGATCACCATCTGATTTATTGGGGGAGGAATTTTGGGGGGGAAGGTGAAGGGGATGTAGAAGATGAGGGTGGAGGGGAGGAGGAGTGGGAGGAGATGGGGTTGGAGGTGATGGGGTTGGAGACTTTGCCTTTGCAGGCTTCTTGGCACGCTTGGGGGTGGAGGCAGTTTCTTTGGAGTCTTTGGAGGCTTGGCACTTAGGCTGCTGGCTGTTCTTGCTTGATTTTGTCTAAAGAAAAGTTTAGCATTGTAAATAAAATGGTTGAGAAGATATTGCAAACACAAAGAGGTAAAGCAAAGCAAAAGTTGAATGAAAAGTGTGCAAATAAAGTTTTATTTATAAAAAAACATAAAAAAGTAAATAGAAGCAAAATAGAAACTCAAAGTATAGATATAAAGGTTAAAACATAGAAAGTAAGTGATTTTGTGATGAAGCATCAAAGATGTTAGGTTCAGCATAACATCTTATTGTTAAATCAATGTAAAAGTTTAATTGAAAATCAAAAAAATATATGAAAATTATATGGAGAGCAGCAGAAAAAGTAGTAGATTATAATAGCAAAAAAAATATTATGTGAAATTTTTTTTATTGAGAGTTGAAAATTCAAAACATAGTAAAGTGTTGAGTTCAGCACTGTCAAACAGCCGGAAAAAGCTGAATCCTCACTGTCGAGTATGCCGGAGTTGAGCAGAAACATCAAATTTACTATGTTTTTTACATATAAAACTTGCTTAAATTTAAACTGGGTTCAAAAGTTAACCCAAAAGCAAGGCAGTTTTGTATGCTCAAAAATAAAAAAATACAACATAAGTTAAAAAAGTAAATGAGTGGAAATGTGTTTATTAGTGATTAGGGTATGCCGTGAGGAGCTGGGAGTGAATTATTTACCATAGTGTTGGTTAAAACGTTAAGAAGCTCTCTGTACTAATCCCCAAGTTAAAGTGTCAAGTGGGTGAGTGTTGAGTGGCGCTCATAGTACGTCACATATTAATTTAGACTTAATTCCAAGTCTTTGATTAGTTAAATCCGAAACCGATCAGGTGTCAAGTGGATAGAGTCAAACAAAGAAAGTGTCGAGTTTCAGTTTTTTATAAATTACATATGAAATCTCTTAATAAATTGGGCTTAATTTATGTGGCACCACTTAATCCAAAAACCCAGGAATGACATAATGTAAAATAAGTGGGGTACTTGATTAATGTATATACCACCAAATCCAGTATAGTGGTTCTTGGGAGCCTAATCAACAACTATGGACACTAATGATAAAAATATAATAGTAAATAACAATTTTTATATAAGCGCATAAGTATTTTATTAATAAAATATTGATTTGGCTTAAAAAGGGTCGAACTGGTCACTTTTGGGTTTAGAGTGTCACACACAGGTTTTTTCATTTCTATTAGTAAATTTACTTATAAATTGCCCCTGAAATTGGTATTTTAGCTAACCAATTTATTAAACAGAGTCAAGTTCAAGTAAATCCAACCTTGGTTTTTGGTTTTGAACCCCTAAATTACTAGTAAAAGTTAGCTTAAAATTGGTTAAGCCAAAAATACTAATAAATGCACATATGTGGCACTCAACTCCCTGGTACTCGACACTTTGTCAAGTACCAGGGAGTCAAGTTTAAGGGAGTCAAACTTACCACAGTTGCCTTTAGAAATGGTCTATTTCCACGCTCTGCATTAATTGGTTGAGTTCTGGCAGGTTTTCTGATGAAAATGATTGGTTGGAAGCCAAAAGCTTAAAGTATAAGCAAGGAAATAGTATATTAATACTTTAAGCTTTTGAGAAAGTAAGTATGTAAGCTTAAGTTATTATAGGAAAAAGTGAGCAGCAATGGTTTAAACTTATGAAGAAAGCCATTTTGAAGGCGGAACCGTTGGTAAAAGGGCACTATAAGAAGGTGGCTGGCTGGAAAGTCACAGGACTTTTTTTGGAGGTCTTTCTGGGTCTTTGACGGGATCTTTCTAAAGCCTTCTGAGTTTCTGCCAAGAGGTTTTGGAGGCCTTTTGATCCCTAGCAGGAGCTTGGTTGGACTGATACGACCCAAGATAACAGAGCAGGAGACCAAGAATAAGAAGCTGGATCCTAAGCACGGCGCTGGAGTCCAAGTTTAAGGTGCCAGAGTCCAGGTTTAAGGTGCCAAAGTCCAAACGTCCAAGACTTAGGTGCAGGAGTCCAAGACCAAGTACAAGGAGTCCAAGATGTTGTTGGAGGACTCCAAGTATTGACAAATCCATTTTTGTTTCCCCCATCCCCCAGGCCATATAACAGAAGGTTTCTAAGGGGATCTTCCTCCTGAGAGTGAATAAAAGCCCATTTTGACCCCTATACATATTTCTGAGATACATTTCCCCCTTACTAGAGAAAGACAACCCCTTCCAGCCGGTCCCTGGCTACAATCCAGGACACACTTGGGGACTGTTGGACAGGAACCCCACAGGATCCCTACATAGCAAAGCATCTAGAGTTCAAGTATTTCCTCAATCACTTTGAGCCGCAGTGGATTGGGAAGGTTGTCACTCAGAGATGAGGTAAGGCCCAAGCCAAGGCCAGCTGGAATATGTACCAGGCTGCGGTGAATGATGAGCTGAAGACCACTTTGGCACTTGAGGCTTACCATAAGCATCTTAAGGCTAACTTTGGGCTCCACCCAAAGTTCAATAAGTTCTTTTTTCCTCCTTCAGCATGATCATAAAAAGACCATCTCCAAGCTCAGGGATCTAGCCAACTGCGTCCCCCATCAAGCCCTTCACAAAGTCTTCTCTCTTCACCAAGGCCATTCATAATGCGGCCAAGAATAAATACAAGGCTTCAGAGATTAAGCAGCAGCTTTAGCTCATTGTAACTGCCCTCTTAGAAGGATCTAAAATGAAGCAGGGCAAAAATGGGAGGATTAAACTTGCTTGATTGCTTATATGATTTTTACTTTTAACTTTTTAGCTTTAATTTCAAATTTTTAGTTTTGATCATTTAGTTTTTAGCTTTAATATTTCTAATTTTTAATTTTGATAAGGAGCGCCTTTTGGGGAAGCTTCAAATATGGAATTAGGAGAAAAGAGAAGTATCTTTTATTGGTTAATATTTTAGACTTATATAGATTGGGCTGTGGCAGAGATTTAGTCGGATCAAACCTAGGGGTTGGTCATGTGCGGGATGGGTTTGAGCCAATGGATACTTGGATTATCATGTGATATTGCTTGGTTTCCATTCTCTTTATGTCAAACAGTATATTGAAAGGGCACCAAATTTGGTGATGTCTGGATGTTAAGTAGGTTGGTGATAGCCAGAATGCTTGTACATCCAGACCCTTGACACGCCCCCTTAAGGGGTTACTCTGGTGCATCAGGAGGGGGCTTTGTTTTCACGGCTGCCACCTGATGCTCCTGGAGCTGTTTACTAGTTGGAACCAGTCTGGTCAAGTGTTCTCCTTTACTAAGGCGGAGACAGGTTCTGTGATATTTCTTGACAATTGGGGTTTTGGCACCTTGAAATTTTACTAGATAGGTGTTGTGATCTGGTCTGTACTTGATGATTCTTCCTGGTCCCTGGTGTACTGAGTCTAGTTTCATTCTGTTGCCAGCTAGAACCCAGATGGGGGAGTTGATGGGAAGTGGTTCCTCTGTGGAGGTTACCTTTTGTGTTTTGAGCCTTTTTATTTCTGCTATTTTAGCTTTGAGGCGTAAGTGTTGTAGATTTGGTACTTGTTCTACTGTGGGGGGTTTCCCCGGGTGGATCTTTATGTATGGCTGCTTGTTGTGGGTAATTATTTCTGATTTGTATCTGTAGGTTAGCTCAAACAGTGAATAGCCTGTTCATTGATTGGTGCAGACCTGAGATACTAGTAATGCATGTTTCACGTATAATGGCCATGTGTCTTTGGCTTTGCCATCCATTATTTTCTCTAGGGTCCTGATAAGGCTGCTGTTTAGGCGTTCCACTCTGCCGTTGGCCTGTGGCCTGTATGGAGAGGTTGTGGAATGTTTAATGTTTTTGGATTTTAAGTTGTTGTTTACTATGTGACCTGATAACTCGGTTGCTCCATCAGTTATGATGTAGTCTGGAGTGCTGTAGTTGGCTATGATTGCTTTGTTAATGAATCAGTTTATTGTTTCTGCTTTGTGGTCCTTTGTTGCCCAGCATATAGGCCAGCGTGTATCAAAGTCAATGGCTACAATTAGGAAACATTGATTTGTCTTAGTTTCTGGGAAGGGGCCCACTACGTCTAGCCCCCAAACCTTGAATGGTTCAGGGTCCAGTACTAGGTTGGCCGTTGGCTGGGGAGCCTTTGTGCTGGTGTATTTCTTGCACACTGTGCACTTTTTCAGAACATCAACTATATCCTGTTTGAGGTTGGGCCACCATAATATCTCTTTTAATGTGAGGTATAGGTTGTTAGCCTTTGTATGGCCTAGTAGGCGGTGATGTCTTAATACGGCGTCTACTCTTTGTGCAAGTGGGATGTACAAAATATGTTTGTTGTTAATGATTTGGTATACTGTGCCGTTTGATACATGAAATACTTTTTGTTCCTTACTAATATATTGTGAGTCAGTTGATGTGTTGAGGGGTTTTCCCTTTGGTTTTATACTCAGTGTTGTATAGGTTTAGCCAGTCAGGGTACAGGTGGTCAGAATGATCCTCTCTTGGCTGACATAGCCTAGAGAGAGCATCAGCTGTGACCAGCTCTTCCCCCCTTTTGTATTGGATTTCCAATAGAGATGCTCCAGCAGGGACATCCATTTGGCTTGTTGCCGTGCAAGTGTGTTCTGAGTTTTAAAGTAGATTAAGGATTTATGGTCGATTAGTACTCAGACGTTTAAATGTCCTTCTAGATAATATCTCCATTTCTTACATGTGTGATATATTGCTAGCAATTCCTTGTCATGTATTGGGTACCTCTGCTCAGTGTTGATTAGTTTTCTACTTTTGTAACATACTGGCAAGAAGTCTTGTTGCCCTGGCCGGAGGATGCATAGGACTGCGCCAATGGCGGTGTCACTGACATCCAACTCAAGCTTGTAGAACTCGTTGTAATTAGGGTATTGCAAGATTGGTGCTTTGATCAAAGCTTGTTTTAATAGTTGGAAATTCTTGTTGCATTCTGGTGTCTAGATGAATTTTTTTTGGCATTACACTTGGTTAAGTCATTGATTAGTGCAGTTAGTTTTCCACAGTCTTTGATATATTTCCTTAGGTAAGCTACCATTTCAAGAAAGCATCTAACTTGTTTAACAGAGGTGGGGTGTTGAATGTTATTTATGGCTTTTATTTTGTCAGTATCTTTTTAGATGCCACAGTCAGAGACAATGTGGCCAAGAACAGGAGTTCCTTTTCCATAAATTGGCACTTACTTGGTTTTGCGTAAAGTTTGTGCTTTACAAGTTGATTGAGTGTCTTGCGGACATGCGTGAGGTGTTCCTCTTTTTTTTTGAGCATATGATGATATTGTCAAGGTAGCATAATGTATTTGAGAGACTGTTTAGTGCTTGGTTCATCATGGTGACAAACATCGCGGGAGTTTTGGTCATCCCAAAGTTCATTACCCTACACTCAAAGGATTCAAATTGCGTACAGAACACAGTCTTTGATATTGTCAAGGGTCTGGATGTACAAGCATTATGGCTACCGCTAACCTACTTAAAATCCATCTATTGCCCAATTTAGTGCCATTATAATATACCATTTGACATACCAATAATGGTAACCAAGCAATATCACATGACTGTCCAAGTATCCAGTGGCTTGAACCCATCCTGCACATGACCAACCCCTAGGTTTGATCCAACTAAGTCTCCTTCACAGTCAAGTCTATATAAGTCTAAAGTATTATCCAATAAAAGATACTTCTATTCTTTCTCAATTCCATATTTGAAGCTTACCTAAAAGGCGCTCCTTATCACTGGTAGCAGCTACAGTTTTTTGACCACACCCATGAAAGAGAAAATGACTGACCAAAACCCGCCCACCTTTGCTCACGTACTCAACCAGGCCACATCCCATGAGACCTGGAAAACGTACTTCCATACCCACAACATCAACAAAGATATAACTAGTGGATGTACTGTATTCAAAGGTCTGGTCATGCCCAAAGCATGCGCCAAGATAATTCAATACAGTTGCTCTCTTCAACCACAAACAAATGCACAACCACCTATCACAGGTGAAGTTAACAACACCAAATACATTAGTATTGACAAGTTCTTTGGTAAAAACAAGGAAAAAGTCATCAACTGGCTAGACCACTCAGCCGCTAAACTCTGCGCCAGCCGCATCCCTCATGAGAAATGGGTCCAGGAAGCCAGCAAGCGCTTATATGAGGCTGCAGCTAACTGGTTGCCACCTGGGTTGGCTCACAAACTGACAACCAGCTTGAAAAATGGAAAGAGTCCAAAGCAGACATCATGCACAACTTCTGGGTCACCAAATCCCTCCAAGAGATTGCAATACAGCTCAGTGATCTTCCTCAGAAAACCACTATTGCAGCTTACGCCACTGAATTTGAGGAAATACATTGCAAAATCCAAAACCCAGCACAAGCTGACAACATACATACCAGAGCCTCATTCATCAACAGAATGAAACCATCTGTTCCTGCCCTCATCTGTCCAGAGGCTAATACCTCCATGCCCGCGCTCATTTTAGAAGCAAAGCGCGCAGAAAAATGCACAAACATGGAATATGCTGTACGCAATGATAATCACTCCTCAAACAGCAATGGCAGAGAAAACTCTAATGGAAATAAACTCCAAAACACCAATCATAGCAACAGCAACTTGAATTGCAACAATGACAATCACAGCCAAAGTGCAAACCGCTCCTGTCCCAATAAAGAGGACACTGCCAAAGTAAACAATGCTGAAAAAGCAACCCACTATGAATCTGACCCCACATTCTCTGACCTCAAAGGTCTCAAAAAGAGGAACAGGGAAAAGAGGAGGGGTAACAGGCTTAAGTGCCCCTGTCTCCCCCCAACTTAACAAGAAACTGTACCAAGGCACAAACTTTGCTGCTTGCATCCCACATGTCCCACAATCTCTATTTTTATGAGCATAAAAATTAAAGATTGCTCACAACTTCTTGTCTATCAATGCACTTACAAGTCACATACACATAAAATTTTATTCAAATCTGGTGCACAACAAACTATGGTTAGCAAACCTTTTGTAACCAAGTACAAAATACAATTGTCAAATCCAACTTCAAATATGCCAGAATGTCAGATAAATCAAAGGTTCTACTCAAAGGCAAAACAACTCCCTTCAGAATTAACCTCCAAGGCATACAAACATCCATCAAAGGACTTTTCATGAACAACATAAACTACAAAACTGTAGCAGGCATGGACTGGTTCACCCAAGTGAACCCCAGCGTATGTTGGAAAACAAAACCCTGGCCATCAAACACATCAGAGTCACTTTTAACATCCTCAAAGAACCCAACAAACTCATTTTAAGAGACACAGTATTTGTCCAGGTCATAAACCAAGATGACTCAGAACATCTAACTAAAGATAGTACCCTCCACATAATGAGGTACACTGAATTCAATAACATGCAAACAAACAAGATCCAATGCCCAGAACTTGCGGCACTCCTAGATGAATACACCCATGTATTCAAGGAAGAACTCACCGAGCTACCCCCCAAACGGGAGGTCAAACATGGCATCAACCTATGTAAAGCCATGCCCAAACCTGCACTCCTCTACAGACTCTCTCCCATGGAGACCCAAACCCTCAAAACACACATTGAGGACAACTTATCTAAAGGCTCATCCGCCCATCATAATCCCCTTGGGGGGCAGCAGTGTTCTTTGTAAAGAAAAAGGAAGGCACTCTGCGTCTAGTAACTGACTACAGAGCACTAAACACAAGCACAGTAAAGAATAAATATCCCCTTCCACTCATAGAGGATCTGTTTGAAAGACTCTCAGGAGCCATATTTTTTCCAAAATTGACCTCACCTCAGGTTACAACCAAGTTGAAGTAAAGGAAAAGAACATACCAAAAACTGTGTTCCGTACACAATTTGGATTCTTTGAGTGTAGGATAATGAACTTTGGGATGACCAACACTCTTGCAGCGTTTGTCACCATGATGAACCAAGCACTAAACGGTCTCTCAAATAAATTATGCTACCTTGACAATATCATCATATTCTCAAAAACAAAAGAAGAACACCTCACACATGTCTGCAAGACACTCAATCAACTCGTAAAGCACAAACTTTATGTAAAACCAAGTAAGTGCCAATTTATGGAAAAGAAACTCCTGTTCTTGGGCCATATTGTCTCTGACGGTGGCATCAAAGCAGATACAGACAACATAAAAGCCGTAAATAACATGCAATACCCCACCTTCATTAAACAAGTTAGATGCTTTCTCAGAATGGTAGCTTACCTAAGAAAATACATCAAAGACTGCAGAAACTAACCACACCAATCAATGACTTAACCAAGGGTAATGCCAAAAAGAAATTCATCTGGACACCTGAATGTGACAAGAATTTCCAATTATTAAAACAAGCTTTTATTGAAGCACCAATCTTGCAATACCCTAATAACAACAGGTGCTACAAGCTCAAGTCAGATGCCAGTGACACCACCATTGGCGCAGTCCTGCGCATCCGCCAGCCAGGGCAGCAGACTTCCTGCTAGTATGTTATGAAAGCAGAAAACTAACCAATACTGAGAAGAGGTACCCAATACACAATAAGGAATTGCTAGCAAAATACCACTCATACAAGAAATGCAGATATTATCTAGAAGGACATTTAAACGTCTGAGTACTAATTGACCATAAATCCTTAATCTACTTTAAAACTCAGAACACACTTGCACGGCAACAAGCCAAATGGATGTCCCTGCCGGAGCAGCTCAATTTAGACATCCAATACAAAAAGGGGCAGAGCTGGTCATGGCTGATGCTCTCTCTAGACTATGTCAGCCTAGAAAGGATCACCCTGACCACCTGTACCCTGACTGGCCAAACCTGTACAACACTGAGTATAAAACCAAAGGGAAAACCCCTCAACACATCAACTGACTCACAATATATAGTAAGGAACAAAAAGTATTTCATGTATCAAACGGCACAGTATACCAAATCATTAACAACAAACATATTTTGTACATCCCACTTGCATAAAGAGTAGACACCGTATTAGGACATCACCGCCTACTAGGCCATACAAAGGCTAACATCCTATACCTCACATTAAAAGAGATATTATGATGGCCCAACCTCAAACAGGATATAGTTGATGTTCTGAAAAAGTGCACAGTGTGCGAGAAATACACCAGCACAAAGGCTCCCCAGCCAACGGCCAACCTAGTACTGGACCCTGAACCATTCAAAGTTTGGGGGCTAGACGTAGTGGGCCCCTTCCCAGAAACTAAGACAAATCAATGTTTCCTAATTGTAGCCATTGACTTTGATACACGCTGGCCCATATGCTGGGCAACAAAGGACCACAAAGCAGAAACAATAAACTGATTCATTAACAAAGCAATCATAGCCAACTACAGCACTCCAGACTACATCATAACTGATGGAGCAACCAAGTTATCAGGTCACATAGTAAACAACAACTTAAAATCCAAAAACATTAAACATTCCACAACCTCTCCATACAGGCCACAGGCCAACGGCAGAGTAGAACACCTAAACAGCAGCCTTATCAGGACCCTAGAGAAAATAATGGATGGCAAAGCCAAAGACACATGGCCACTATACGTAAAACATGCATTACTAGTATCCTGGGTCCGCACCAATCAAGGAACAGGCTATTCACTGTTTGAGCTAACCTATTGTCAAAACCGCAGGCTCAACCCGCCAGCAAGGTTCCAACCAAGTGGGTTCGTGACCTGTAATACAATTATCTGGTCACCCAAAGCCAGACTAGGAAGTAAACTCAAAAAACCAAATCCATCAACACAAACAGATGATGATCCTTCACAGTGGATACCTCAATTTGGCGCTTGACTCATTATCAGGATCAAGCCACCCCCTTCTTTCATCCAGCTGTGTGATCACCAATCTTGTTTCTTCTATCCTTGATTCACATGAACTATATAATCATTATCTCTCAATAAAGATTATTATATATCTTCTAAATATTTTTCCCCGTGTAACTCTGCTAAAAACAGCACAGTTACAACACTATGGATACAAACCAGAAATAATTACCCGCAACAAGCAGCCATACATAAAGATCCACCTGGGGAAACCCCCCACAGTAGAACAAGTACCAAATCTATAACACATATGCCTCAAAGCTAAAATAGCAGAATTAAAAAGGCTCAAAACACAAAAGATAACATCCACAGAGGAACCACTTCCCATCAACTCCCCTGGCTGGGTTCCAGCTGTCAACAGAAAGAAACTAGACTCAGTACACCGGGGACCAGGAAGAATCATCAAGTACAGACCAGATCACAACACCTATCTAGTAAAATTCCAAGGTGCCAAAACCCAATTGTCAAGAAATATCACAGAACCTGTCTCCGCCTTAGTAAAGGAGAACACTTGACCAGACTGGTTCCAACTAGTAAACAGCTCCAGGAGCATCAGGTGGCAGCCGTGAAAACAAAGCCCCCTCCTGATGCACCAGAGTAACCCCTTAAGGGGGCGTGTCAAGGGTCTGGATGTACAAGCATTCTGGCTACCGCCAACCTACTTAACATCCAGACATTGCCCAATTTGGTGCCCTTTCAATATACCATTCAATATACCAAGAATGATAACCAAGCAATATCATATGACTGTCCAAGTATCCAGTGGCTCAAACCCATCCCGCACATGACCAACCCCTAAATTTGATCCAACTAAATCTCCTCCATAGTCAAGTCTATATAAGTCTAAAGTATTATCTAATAAAATATACTTCTATTCTCTCCTAATTGCATATTTGAAGCTTCCCAAAAAGGCGCTCCTTATCAGTATGTTCTTTTCCTTTACTTCAACTTGGTTGTATCCTGAGGTGAGGTCAATTTTGGAAATAATTTGGCTCCTGAGAGTCTTGCAAACAGATCCTCTATAAGTGAAAGAGGGTATTTATTCTTTAATGTGCTTGCATTTAGTGCTCTGTAGTCAGTTACTAGGCGCAGATTGCCTTCCTTTCTCTTTACAAAAAACACTGCTGCCCCCATGAGGATTTGGACGGGTGAATGAATCCTTTTGCTAGATTGTCCTCAATGTGTGTTTTGAGGGTTTGGGTCTCCATGGGAGAGAGTCTGTAGAGAAGTGCAGGTTTGGGCATGGCTTTACATAGGTTGATGACATGTTTGCCCTCTTGTTCAGGGGGGTAACTCTGTGAGTTCCTCTTTGAATACATGGGTGTATTCATCTAGGAGTGCCGCAAGTTCTGGGCATTGGATCTTGTTTGTTTGCATGTTATTGAATTCAGTGTACCTCATTATGTGGAGGGTACTATCTTTAGTTAGATGTTCTGAGTCATCTTGGTTTATGACCTGGACAAATACTGTGCCTCTTAGAATGAGGATGTTGGGTTCTTTGAGGATGTTAAAATTGACTCCGTTGCGTTTGATGGCCAGGGTTTTGTTTTCCAACATACGCTGGGGTTCACTTGGGTGAACCAGTCCATGCCTGCTACAATTTTGTAGTTTATGTTGTTCATGAAAAGTCCTTTGATGGACGTTTGTATGCCTTGGAGGTTAATTCTGAAGGGAGTTGTTTTGCCTTTGAGTAGAACCTTTGATTTATCTGCCATTCTGGCATATTTGAAGTTGGATTTGACAACTGATATTTTGTACTTGGTTACAAAAGGTTTGCTAAACATAGTTTGTTGTGCACCAGAGTTGAATAAAATTTTATGCGTATGTGATTTGTAAGTGCATGGATAGACAAGAAGTTGTGAGCAATCTTTAATTTTTATGCTCATAAAAATAGAGGATTGGGGACATGTGGGATGCAAGCAGCAAAGTTTGTGCCTTGGTACAGTTTCTTGTCAAGTTGGGGGGAGACAGGGGAACTTAAGCCTGTTCCCCCTCCTTTTTCCCTGTTCCTCTGTTTTGAGACCTTTGAGGTCAGAGAATGTGGGGTCAGATTCATAGTGGGTTGCTATTTCAGCATTGTTTACTTTGGCAGTGTCCTCTTTCTTGGGACAGGAGCGGTTTGCACTTTGGCTGTGATTGTCATTAAAGCAATTCAAGTTGCTGTTGCTATGATTGGTATTTTGGCGTTTATTGACATTGGAGTTTTCTCTGCCATTGCTGTTTGAGGAGTGATTATCATTGTGTACAGCATATTCCATGTTTGTGCGTTTTTCTGCGCGCTTTGCTTCTACAATGAGCGCGGGCATGGATGTATTAGCCTCTGGACAGATGAGGGCAGGAACAGATGGTTTTATTCTGTTGATGAATGAGGCTCTGGTATGTATGTTGTCAGCTTGTGCTGGGTTTTGGATTTTGCAATGTATTTCCTCAAATTCATTGGCGTAAGCTGTGATAGTGGTCTTCTGAGGAAGATTGCTGAGCTGTATTGCAATGTCTTGGAGGGATTTGGTGACCCAGAAGTTGTGCATGATGTCTGCTTTGGACTCTTCCCATTTGTCAAGCTGGTTGTCAGTTTTTGAGCCAACCCAGGTGGCAAACCAGTTAGCTGCGGCCTCATATAAGCGTTTGCTGGCTTCCTGGACCCATTTCTCATGAGGGATGTGGCTGGCGCGGAGTTTAGCGGCTGAGTGGTCTAGCTTGTTGATGATGTTTTCCTTGTTTTTACCAAAGAACTTGTAAATACTAATGTATTTGGTGTTGTTAACTTCACCTGTGATAGGTGGTTGTGCATTTGTTTGTGGTTGAAGAGAGCAACTGTATTGAATTATCTTGGCACATGCTTTGGGCATGACCAGACCTTTGAATACAGTACATCCACTAGTTATATCTTTTATTGATGTTGTGGGTGTGGAAGTACGTTTTCCAGGTCTCCTGGAATGTGGCCTGGTTGAGTACGTGAGCAAAGGTGGGCGGGTTTTGGTCAGTCATTTTCTCTTTCATGGGTGTGGTCAAAAAACTGTAGCTGCTACCAGTGATAAGGAGCGCCTTTTGGGGAAGCTTCAAATATGGAATTAAGAAAGAATAGAATTATCTTTTATTGGATAATATTTTAGACTTATATAGATTGGACTATGGCAGAGATTTAGTCAGATAAAACCTAGGGGTTGGTCATGTGCAGGATGGGTTCAAGCCACTAGATACTTGGACAGTCATGTGATATTGCTTGGTTACCATTATTGGTATGTCAAATGGTATATTGGAAGGGCATTAAATTGGGCAATGACTGGATGTTAAGTAGGTTGGCGGTAGCCAGAATGCTTGTACATCAAGACCCTTGACAATTTAATTAGATATTAATGGTTATTTATGTATATATGGTAGGTTTGAGATGAATAGTATAGTTGAAAGTGAATGAAATATATTAAATTTTGTGAATTTACTAGTAAAACATAAGATATTCACAGTTGTCCTATATAAAGTATATAAAATAAATATTCATATTTCTTTATAATTTTCTTAACTTATATAATTGTGTTTTTTGTTTATTTTTGTTTCATTGGAATTTTAATTTTTATGGTAATCAAAAGGTTTTTTATAATGGAGAGCGTAAAATACATAGTAAACTGAGAAATAATTCCTTATTTTTCCTTATTCTTGTTGGTTAATATATGTTTTTATTGCATTTTTGAGCTCTCTATAATTATTTTAGCTTACTATAGTTGTAATGATTAATTTTCTATATCAAGATTTTTCATTAAATCATGTACTGTTAATTAAAAAGTGTTGAATTCCAGTAGTCAATCAGATAAAAAACTGAATTCTCCCTTTAATTAGTAGTTGACTACCAGGGAGTCAATTTAATCAAAGCTGCTCATCCAAGGGGCCAGTACGCTAGCAGACTACAATAAGCGGTTTCAAGCCATTCAAATAAGACTAAACACCACTCACTCTAAAGCCTGTGATTCCTATAAGCTCAGCCATAACCTTGACCTTAGCCTTTCTGGTACATCATTATCTTCCAGAAGAATGAGATCCTCTTATAAGGGCAGTCCTAAAGTGGGAAAGGAAGTTCAGAATTTTCTCTAAACCAGTACAACCTAGTTTCTTCCATTTCATGACCCCCACTATTACACACTTGAGATTGGCTCAACCCTTCCTCCCAGCCAATAGCCCTTCTAAAACTTCTCCTCCTTCAGCTTATGAACCTAAGAAATGAGGGGGCTATTTTTGACTGCTGCTGAAGCACTCCATTGAAGAATCAACAAACTATGCTTGTATTTTGGGCAAACTAATTTCTTGATAGTAAACTGTCCCAATCCCAAACATGTCCCCCAAGCTAATCCTGACACAATGAAAATTCCTGACAAGACTACCACTGACGTCTCTGCTTCAACCAACACAAACAAGATCAACAATTTGCAGGCCTCATTCAACTCCTCCTTACTATTTTCCAGAATCATAATTCATGGTCCTACTTTCAATGTCAAACCCTTTGTCATTTTGGATACTGATGCTTATGTTAATTACATCAATTCTAGACTATGCAAGGTTTTTGAGCTCAACCTGGTTCCAAGGTTGATGCTTGTGGACCTAACAACTTACCAGTAACTGATTTTGATATCAAACCCACATTCTGTTCTGTCTGGGGAAATTGGCTTTTTGTTTGCAATTTGTCAGTTCATAATCTCTGAAATTCCCTGTCTACCTAGGTATGAGCTGATGAAAAGTGGGTCTTATTTTAAAATGCCATGAATGTAAAGTAGACTTCTTCTCACATGATACCCCTTATTTTATGTATCTTCTTAAGAAAAAACAACACCTGACAAATATTTGTAGCTTCAAATGTTAAATTCCTGTAACATCTATGCTCTGCCCAAAATAGCTCTCTCCAGCACTGGTATTACACTTTGCATTAGCAATTATGAAGAGGTTTTCAGAAATAGGCAATGTCGCAACTTACCTCCCCACAGACCATGCAGTATCCAGATCAACTTTGCAGAAGGGGACAGCCCTTATTTGGGTAGAATAATACCATTATTAGATTCAAATAACAAGTTACTTCTGAACTATATTAATGACAAACTCATAAAGGGTTTCATCACTTGCTTGACATCTCCTTGTTTCTTGTCAATCTTCTTTGTTGCCAAGTCTGATGGCTCAACATGTCCATGTATCAATTATTGCGCTTTGAACACAGCTACCATCAAGGACTGCTGCATGATTGCTTCCACTGAAGCACTCACTGACTGCTTTTCAGGCAGCCAAGTTTTCTCTATAGTAGATATTTGCTCTGCTTTCAATCAAATTTGAGTAGCAAAGAGACACAAATAGAAGATTGTGCTTCAAACATCTTTTGGTCTCTGTCAGAAATGTGCTAACTAATGATGGATTTGATGAACATAAAGTTTGGAGTCATATCAGGAATACAATTACACATTAGGCAATAATAAAATTGATTGGTTGAGAACTAGTGGATATCAGAGCAATCTGTATTCCACTAGTATCTCCTTGAGAATTAGGCTATTCAAAGGTTCCATGTAGGTACAATCAGCAAGACATCTGATTCTGGAATTGGAGCCTGCACTTGGTGCTTAAGTTCAGAAGACTCAATGAAGGTGGCATCAATAACCTGATTGCCTAATTGATCCTTACTTCTGGAAGTAAAATTAATAGCTAATATTGATATTGATATTAATACTAATATTGTATTGACACCAAGCCTGGCGCTATTTCCCCATTTCCCCCATTCCTCCAATTTCCCTCTCCCAATTTCCCATCCCATTATATATACTTGGTAAATATATTAAATAAAGACAAGATTTTACCCCTTATCTATTGTTCACTTCTATTTGGGTTTACTACCCTGCTATCAAGTATATTAATTGAACAGTTATAAGAGCTAACTCTTAACCAATATACACCAACCTTCTAAATATACAACAGACTTTATGAATATAAGGCAATGCCTTTTGGTCTCTGAAACGCTCCTTCTACATTCCAGGCATTAATGAACAAAGTTTTTCTCTTTTTTCTCACCAATTTAGTTGTGATATAACTTGACAATATTTTAATCTACTTAATGTTTCCTTCTGATCACATTGAACACCTGAGAAAATTTATGTCCAGACTCTAGAAATACTGCCTATATTGCAAGCTTTCCAAATGTTGCTTCTTACAATCTAGTGGGAAATTCCTCAGGTGCATTGTCACTAAAAAAGGTTTTTTCATTGCGCCAAGCAAGCTTGACGCCATTTTTTCTAGGCCATTCTAAAAACCTGCAAGGAGCTTTGAGGGTTCTTTGGTCTTGCAACTATTGCTGCAAGTTTGTACCTGGGATCAGCTGCATAGTTTGTCCCCTAAATAACTTGACCTCTATCAAAACCGAGCTCATATAGTCTTCTGAAGCACAAGAATTCTTTTAACATATACATTATCTCTTTGAAAAATCTCTTTACTACTCATGCCTGATAGTGGCAAACCTTTTTTTTGAAAACTGATGCTAGCAACTACGCTATTGGTGCTGTTCTTCTTCTGTATGGAAAGATTTACTACTTCATGATATAGTTTACTACAGTCAAAAACATCTTCCTGCTAAAAACCTACCCTGTCCACAATAAGGAATTACTTTTTATCATCAAATTCCTCAAACACTGGCCTTATTGACTTGAAGAAACTAAAAAACCAGTCAGCATCTTCACAGACCACAAGAACTTGCTCTTCTTTACCCAGGCCTGCTGCATCTCCCAACACCATACTTTTTGAATCTTTAAACTCAAAAACTTCTTGTTCACCGTCACATGCAAGAAGAGATCTCTTAATGTCTTACTCAATCTACTCTCTTGCCATCTCCTACTGCTGATTCTGAAACTGAATACAAAATTCTAAACACCAAGGTAGTCCTTTCAACTTCAATATTCCTAAACCAGATCTCACTGTCTTATTTAACTTTCCAGACAAATTCTCAATCCAAAATGCACAATCTAAAGACCTTGTAATTAGTAAGATTATACTGGACTTAAAATCAGAATTCATACCCTTCATATTATTCACTGGAGAACAACTTGCTACTTTTTTGCAATTTGATCTATGTTCCTGACAAGGACCTACAACTTTAACTCACAATCAGCTTTCACAACTCCCCTCCTGCCAGACATCTAGAATTCAAGAGAACCTTATCTCTCATAAAGTCTCATTACTAGTGGCCAAAGATGGTCAAAACTGTCAAGGAATATGTAGCTAGCTGCTTAACCAGCTTAAGAAACAAAAATTAGACTTTCAAACCCTCAGGCCCCCTCTGTTCTCTACCTATTCCAGAGGGCCCTTGGCAAAGTCTTTTCATGAACTTATTACCCAATTACACATCCTTTCATGTTTTGATGCAATCTTAGTAGTTTTCAACTGCTTTATCAAGGAAGCTTCATTTTGTTCATGTCATACTACTACAACTGCCAAGAAAACAGCCAACCTCTTTATTAAGCACATCTTTTTACATCATGGGGTTCCCTGTGAACTAGTATCTGATCATGGCTCTCAATTTATCTCAGTTGTCACGGCTCATGCTGGTGTCCAGCTGGACTCCCACAGGAGTGGCAGGCCAGGCCTGGAAGGCCATGTACACAATGTGGGCAATTCTGAAAAGATAGTTGACTGCAGTGGCCCAGGGATGCCAACTTTCAGTGTGAGGCACAGCCTGATTGGCTAGCCTCAACACTGTAATATAGATAGCCCCTAGCTTACTGAAGTCACATATATGAAGGGATTCTGGCAAGGGAGAAGTGGCTGGAATCTTCTTCATGGTTGGTGAAATCTGGCCCTAGAATGGCCAGGAGAGAGATCCAGATGGTGAGAATGGTAAAACTCCAAGTCAAGGACACAAGCTGATGTAACCAAAGGAGTAGAAGCAGAACCAGGCAGATAAGAAAAGGCATGAGAGTATTGTTGTGTTGATTCACATAAAGATGCTATCAGAATACTTATATTGGAGCAAAAATAGACAATTTTTGCAATCAAATAATGAATTATTGAAACAAAAATGTTTATTCAGATGATGTTAACAATGAGGAAGGCTTCTCTCCCTTATTACTTATAGTTACTGGGAATATCTTAGTCTCTAGTGCCACCAGAGGTCTGATGGCATTGCCTTTAGTGACATTGACAATTTTTCTGGAAACCTGTGTGTTGAGGCATAGGGAGGGCTGTGCATAGGTTGCTTTTTCATAATAGTATATTTGGCTGCTGCCTGCCAAAGTGCCACAACTATTTATAGAACCCACAAAGAACTGGTTGCCCAATTGATCAGTCAATTATTTGCTTGTACAATCTATTATTTTATAATATAATTGGGACCCAATTTTGCATATGGTGTTTATCTCTGAGTTTTGCGGCATATGGGCCTCATAAACCCCTGGTCATTTGAGGTCATTAAAGGGGGTTTCTTCTGTGGGATTGCAATAGGTAAATGTTTCCATGTATTTTGTGGTACTGTGGCAAGGCATACTAACTGACTGTCATGAGCATTCTGGGCCCTGACATAAGAAGAGGATGATGTTTTGTTGAATATGAAAGAAGGGTATTATATAGTATCATGATAAGCCACATAATTTCATGTATGTCATGACAATTATGAGGCTTGTCTAAGTGTTGTTTCACTTAGGATTTTAAATTTTTGATCCCTGTACAACATGAAAACATGATAAGATTGCCACTGATTATTTATTAAATAGGTTGATTCTCAGGGAATTGTTTACCCAAGAGGAGCAAAAATAGTTGATATGGCATCTGTAAATTTTTTTTAGAAAATGTTTTAATATCATATTTCCACCACATGATCTAATGTATGGGCTATACTTTGTGTTTTTATACTATGATAGGATAGGAAAGGGAAGCCTTTATATTTTTTAAGATGATTTTTCTGTATATAGTAGATAATAAAACAAGCTTTTTCATTTTGAAAGTATGCTTTATTCTGAAAAAAACTAAATATGCTTCAATTACATATCTTACCCTCTCAAGTCTTTATACTCAGTTTTTATGAAATTTAATAATTAAATTTCCTATGAATTATCTGCTAGATTTATCAAATTTATTTTAATGATTTGTTTGACAAAAATAATAGTGAAATATGAATTTGCTTATTATTTTGATGATTTAGGTAACTAATATAATTTATTTACATCAAGATAATAAGTTGCATGCTTGCTTTATTTTCTCTATTTTCAGGAGGATTCAAAACCACTGATTTTTATAATCAAGCTTTTCCTTGATCTTCTTAACTCAATATTTTAGGGTTGAAATGTTTGGGTTGCTAACAACTTTACGTACATTATCTATTATATATGACACAAAAGCTTTTGATATATAGAGCTTTTACTATCTATTATTTTTTTTAACGAAAGATCAACAACATATATAATTGACTTACCTTATATTTATCATATACTTTGTGGTTGACTTGGTGATAATATGGGTCATTATTTTTCTTGTTATGCCTAGACGCCAGATTTATGCTTTTATAACTTAATTGTATTATTCATATTTAAATTATTCAGAAAGCTTAAAATACAATCAACAAATTCCAAAACTTTAATTGATCTTGGGCTTAAATGATTTTTTTTAAAAAATAAGGCATCAATTTTAGAATTAAAAATTGCACCTTATAGTATTACTGAAAATATCTTAAGTGCTACTACAAACCAAAAATATTTATGATGAGTTGCATGGGAGAGTAATAGCAGCCCCAAAGCTATAAATGCTATTACCCTATCTTTGGCTCATCATAAATATTCTTAGTTTGTTTCAGAAAAAAAGGTTGTTGTTTTTGAAAGACTGATAACTCTATTTAAAATACACCCTCTAGTAAGCTGCCCTACTTCATGAACTTGCCCTAGTGCACCACTAGCATCTTCTGATATTTTTGTTTCTCTGGTATCATCACGTGATTTCAAATGATAAGTTGTCTCAGAATATTCTGAGAAACTTTCAAATGTTAAAGGTGAAGTATACAACTTCCCATCTTTAAACAAATATGAAAGATTAATGTGCAGATTTTTAACTTCAAGCTCTTTCCTTATAGGCCTAACTTTTCTCTCATAAATATAAAAGAATGACTTTTGAGAAATATTTGAGCCTGATATTGCTGATTTATATAATTTTTTTCTTTTTTCTTCTTGCTCAAAAATATTTTTAATATTATTTATATTCTTAATATAAAGCTGGTTTTCTTTCTCTTTTAATGTTTTTGATATTACACCAAAGTGACCATCAACAATGCTTTTTCCATGACATTCTACAAAGCAATTATATTTTATAGAACCTTTAATATATTTAGGTGCCTCTTTAAATAAGTAATATAAAAATTCATATGATCTAAAATGATTTCCATTATCAGTCCATACTTTTATATTATTTATTTTTTTAAATCTATCTAATTTAAGAAGACTTATTAGACATTCACCTGAAAATAAAGAATCATGTGATAATATTTGAGACAAAAAATCATGATATTCATATTTAATTTTATTGTTTTCCTTAAAAACTAATGCAAACCCTAATAATGAGATTGGTTTTTTTGAATAAAAACAATTATTGGTCTCAATTGGATCACTGCCAACCTTTAAGTTTTCTTTATAATCTATAACTACAACACAAGACTCGTCATCTAATTCATAAATATCTTTTTTATATTCACTATTTTGATGAACATAAAAGTCTTGGTGCTGATTAATAGTCTTTAAGTCATTTTCTATAGATTCTGGTAATGGCAAGTTTTTACTTTCACATTCTTCCTTCTTTTTTTCTGGTGAATTTTTTAAATTACAAATATTGCACATATTGGTTTGTTTTTTACTTTTTATTATATTTTTAGGGATTAATTTATAGTAAGTGGAAATTGAAACTGAAATTTCATTTTTTATTTTCATATTTTCATATATTTCTTTTTTTGTTTTAAGTAGAGAGTATTTAATTTCAGTTGAGTAATTACTCATCTCTTTTTCTATATCTTTATAAATTTTTTCAGGCACTTTTTTTGTAAACTGGCTTGTTTCAAAAGAATTTTCCAGCAATTTTTTAATTATTTTTTTAGTTATTTCTTTTTTTAATGAATAGTTATTATTTTTTTGGCTTTTTTTGTTTAAGCTTACATTTTTATTTTTATTTATTTTTCTTGAGTATTCAAACTCACTTTTGGTTATATTAAACCCCATATCATTAAGCTCTTTTAAAGAGTAACTGGAAGTAACCAGAGATCGCAAGGCTGGGAGATGTTTTTGGGGAGAAGATTTCATGAGATCCTTTAAGTTTTCAATGAACTCATTGCCTTTTTGATTTTGAATAGTTGGCAGGAACTGAGCTTTCCCAAATTCAGTTTGAGTAAGGAAGTGCTTGATGAAATTATCAAGATCATCACCAGCAATAAAGAGGAATGCCTTTTTTAACATTGCAATTCTCTCTCTTTTTGTTGAAGCTCCCAAGGAAAAAAAGGGTAGCATGGAAGAAGTAAATTTAACTGAGGACATGGTAGTATTTTGAATCTGTAATTAGGTCAGATCTCTGATGTGTGCCTTAATGATGGAGTAGTTATGATCAGAATGTGGTCTTTGAATTGGGTTATTTGGATTAGAAGCTTTGTGGTACTTTAGCTCTTATATACCAAGCTAAATCACACCATTCTGAAAGAAATGGTGTGATAGCTTTTATTATAGTTTGAACTTGAATTTATGTTTGCAGAAATTAATTAAATACCCAGTTTTCATGCACAAGTGATATATGTGAAGTAGCTAAGCATTATTATTACATCATATCCTCTTTGTAATCAATGCAAATTAAT
This sequence comes from Entomophthora muscae, assembly GCA_014839935.2. Classification (NCBI taxonomy): domain Eukaryota; kingdom Fungi; phylum Entomophthoromycota; class Entomophthoromycetes; order Entomophthorales; family Entomophthoraceae; genus Entomophthora; species Entomophthora muscae. Next base: position 786,251 of record QTSX02006399.1, read on the forward strand.
TAAAATGATGTATTCAGTTAATTGTAACTCTTCCGCATATTTTTAAATGATAAAATATTAAAGAATTCCATTTAAAGAATGCTCAATTTGAGGTTCGAAGCTCACTTGAACCTTAAAATCAATCTAAACAGTGATAAAAACATCCTAACTTCAAGCTATCATAAAATCCTAGAGAATTGAGCTTTTTAAATAAAATAAAATGCGAAAATAAAGCTCTCAATCTTATCTTTAATTTAGTCAAATAAAAAACATCTGTTGTGTATTCAAAAAAGAGTATTTATTAGCTTTGAAGTGATCTACTTTATATCATTAGATATAATCATATAATAAAATCTGGATTATGCTCTTTTAAATTACTTTTGCTTTAATATTGAGCATAGTATACATATTAAAATTTTTACACCAATAGAAAGATAAGATTCTTAGCTTCATTTTGATAGTTTACAGTGTGAAAAAATATTAATTTTTCATTGAGTTATTAATGTTTTAAATATAAATTGTGTAATTAGTTACTTTTTCAAAATCGAACTGTGTTATGCTGCGACTTGAGCAGCATGTGCATTAGAAAATGGCCTAATCTCTAAAATAATGACCCATATGTTTACTATGGAAATCAGTGACAAAATACACTCAGGCGCAGTGAGTTAAAACTCAATCAAAAAATAAAACACTATAGCAATTCAACCAGTAAACAAAAATGCTCAGTTGTTGTGTGAAATGAGATGTAAACAAGAATGATACCTAGCTATCTAAAATAAGATACATCATCTGAAACATAAATTACAAAAACATTGTTCTGAGTGCTTAAATATTGCATAAAATCTGGGGAAATGGGTGAAATTTGAATTTAGTAGTTCTAAAATGGGCTATGTAAAACCAAAAACAACTGATTAAGACATAAAAGATCTATAAACAGGTAGTTGGGGGCAGGAGGATATTCTGTCAATTTTTTCTGTCAACAGATTTTCTGTCAAAATTGATCCAGCTAAAATTTTCTTCATGTGAGGTCTTGCTCAATAAGGCACAAGGTTATATACTATACCGTGTAAAGTGTTCGGATTTAAGTTTAAAAGATAAAGGAAAGTAGGTACAGTTTGTAGAAGTACCTTTAAAAGACCTACTAAAAACTTGTGATTAGACACAAAAGGTGACATACAGTTAACTAGTCCTAAACAAACTATATAGAACAAAGTATTAAATAAAGATTTGTTTGTAACCAAAGGTATATCTACGTCAGGATATTCCCCATGGGAATATCTCAACATAAAACTAGTCAAGTTATCCCTAATGTTTAAAAATGATGACAACAAGCTAATTGCTTGTTGTCTAGCTATCTCCATTCTAATTATACTTGATGTTTTAACTCTGGAAGCAAATTGAGATCTAACAAAGTAGTAATTTACTATAAACCTAAAATTCTTTAAAAAAGATAATAACCTAAGTAAATTTTGAAGTTTAGAATTTGAAGATTTGAAAAGAAAAAATAAAGATTGAAGTAAAAATCTGTGACAGTGATTGGGGAAAAACCACTTAGAATGTCAGCTTAAAAGCTTACTTTTCTGGTGTCTTTATTTATAAGCACAGAAAGCCAAGTCTTGGGAAAGATCTGCAGAGAAACACAGGGGATTTTCCTGAACAGACTGGTGTTATAAACCAGGAGAAAAACACATGGTGGTAGGAAAGCTGCTGGTAACAAGCCAAAGATCTGCGTATATCAGGGGAAGAGAATGGCGGTTGCGTAAGCAAGATAAAATAAAAGAAAGAAACCTATCTTAAAATAGGAATTATAAAAGGAAATGAATGGCCTGCACGCACGCAGGAGCAAAAGCAAAAGCAAACCTGAAGCGAGAGCAAAAAGAACAAGGTAAGTTTGATTTAAACCAACTAATAAAAATCTACTTGAAACTTAAGTTTGAAATAGAATTTAAACTTAATTAAAAGCCTGCCCTTTGGGGCAGGGCACAACACTTCATATCTAAAATATTTAACTTTGCAATAATAAAAAATACAAAAAAATATATTCTATAAAATACTTCTTTAACCCTTTTAATGTTTTATTTTATTTTCTGGTAGTGAAATTTAATTTAGTTAGTTTTTAAAAAGTAAAAATTTAAAATTAAGCCTCTTAAATACAAAAAATAAAAATAAAAATAATTACATGTGTAATGCATAGCTTTTATTAGTAAATAGAGTTTAATTAAAAAAATATTATTATAAAGCTAAATATTTTACATGTGAAAATTTTTTAGTTGGATCAAATTTGACTGAATATCTGTTGGCAGAAAAAAATTGACATATTATCTTCCTGCCCCAGTAGTTGGGTGATATGTATTCTAATTAAATAACCATACTCAGATAAAAAATTAAAGCCATGGTTTTAAATTAATTGAGCTTGGTTTAGTATGTTATTACACTTTAAAATAAAAGGGACTGTCAGGGAACCAATCCCAGGTGGCTGGCCCATTATTTTCTGGAATTAGGTGAGCCGCAGGCTGGGTGGGCAGAGCCTATCATAGAATTGGCGCTAACTTGAAGAGGTACAACATAGATTTTTCTATCCAGGACCACAGACCAGAAGTCAGAATTATAGTGTCTATCACTCCTGAAAGGGTGATATAAAATATTCTGAAAAGCTTATTAAAGTTATCCAGGGAGAGCTCAGAGGCAGACATGGGCATTGATTTTGGGGTGAGATTGGCTTCATGTCTAGTTGATAGGCAGGTAGAAAGTTGTATTATCTTTAAACAGTTGAGGTTTAGTGTCAGGGACCCACTCATTGAGGAGTTTTTTTTTTAAATTAAGTGCAGGAAGGCCCCAAGATTAAACTTCATCAAGGATGCCCCAATAGGAATTTTCATCATCATCATCATAATATTGATAGCTTACTGTCAGAAAGCCAGGCATAGATAGAGGCATTGGTTGACTCAGGTCAGAGTACAGCTGGGCCAGTGGGTAATGCCTACCATAGGATGGGTGCTAACTTGATAATATAAGATATGGATTGCCCAAGCAAAGACCAGGGGCCTTGATTGGGCACCATAGAGTCCACCAATCCTGTCAAAGTAATGTATAGTACTCCAAACAGTTGGGTGGACGTGGTCTCAGCAGCAGTGGGGGGTTCCATTGGGCGGTTGGGTTGCGGGGTTAAGGGCAGAGTCATGGGGACAAAGTATGCAGGCAGATAATTGTACTTGTCTTTGAACAATAAGAGTGGCACCTTGTAGTACTTTCCTTCATGTCCTATGTATTCAGTTCTTCTAGTCCTTGCCAAGAGATCAGCAATGAGGATGGTCTCCAAGTTGTACTCCAAGTAGGCAGGGTTGGGTGGGTATTCAATAAAATGCACAGGTCCAAAGAGTGCTACAGGGGGACAGTATAGTGCCTGAGGAGGGTCGGCAGGTTGGTCTCTGGAGGGGCGGTTGCCTGATTGTCTAATTAGCTGGAGTTAAGATGAAAGATCACTAAGACTAGATAAGGTAAGATTTGTCTGAACCAAAGTTTCATAAAACTTTATTATTGAAAACAACAATGGGGTTATCCTCATACCGCCAGGGTTCTTATACAAGGTGGTTTTGCTTCTTTGCTTTTTGTGGACTTCAGGTCTGGGGACAGTTCACTGGCAGGGCTCAGACCTTGGCTTCTGGCTTTGCAGGCGGCAGATCCTAGTTGTGCTTGCTCTGATGAACAGAAGTGGCAACACTTTATTCTGCTACTACTGTTCACCACATCACCTGAGCAGTCAAATTGTATTGCCCATTCTGGACTGGAGACTGACATTAGCTGGTGATCATTGGCAGGACTGGCAGAAGGCCTTGTTGTAACCTCCTTTAGGCAAGCTACAACTTCAGAATAGGTCTGGGTCTTTGGTGACACAAGTTTAACAGCAATCTGATGTCAATTTGGGGAATCATTCTTAAGAGTCTGGTGGGTCTTGGAGTAATTTGACAACTTGGGTTTGAAACTTAACAAGTTGGCAGGTTTTTGTCCACCTTGTGTGACTCAATTGACCTTTGGAGTGTCAGGGTTTGATTCCGGGATTTTCAATGTTGATTTCAAATTTTCAGTCTTGAAACTTGGCAGGTTCCCATTCCTCCTGGTTGGGGCAAGACATCTCTGGCTGGCCAGGGTTTGGCCCAGCTGGCAGTCTGTCTGGCTCTTGTCTACCCTGGTCATCACAAGGCTCTTTCTGAGGCCCAGGATTTGATTCATGGATTTTTAATACAAGTATTAAAATGTCATTCATTGTTACAAAAGTAACAGTTTTGAGGCCCCAGACAGGAATTAAACCTGCTCCTAGCCACCAGGCGGGGCTAGCGGGTGGGGGAGATTTGCCTGCACCTAGATTTTTGCTTTTCAAAGTGAATCCAGGTGCAGGAACCATTCCTGCCCTGGTGGTAGATGAGGGGCCTGCTTTGGGCCCCAAAAGCTACGCCCAAGCCTTGGTGGGTTTGACTGGGCCTAGGCAGGCTATTTTTAGCTGCCCAGTAAACCCAGATCAAGCCCACCCTCCATTAAGTAATTTGGGGTCCCCAATTAGGGACCCCTTTTTTAATCAAGTTCTTTGGGCTCAAGAGAGCCTGTCAAGCCAGTCCAAAAATGATGATCAAATTGAGAAAACCCCCATAAGCCAAACCTGCCAAAATCAATGACCAGCCAAGCCAAGATGGACCATCAGAAAGCCAAACAACTGTTCCTGAAAGCCCCAAAAATAACCATGAAGCAGCCAAACAAACAGCAGAACCTGAGATGCCAAGCCTTGCCACACAGATAGCATCAGAAGAATACCCAGAGGTACCTGCATGTGAGTAAGTATATAAATTAGAAGCACTTGAAAAAGTTCTCTATCATCATCCTTACCAAATAAAGTTGTTATGAACCTTTGGTTCACCAATCTGTTTCCATACCTACTTTTGATACTCTTTCATCTGCATACACCCAAGCGTCAGCACTCATCCCCTGGGATAGATAGCCAGACTCCAGTTGACAAAACCAAAGCCTTTGACTACTACTGCCCACCCAACGCTCTTTTTGGCCCTGTACATTTCACTGAGTATCCCACCAATCCTGACCACAAACCCTGGACATTGGAAGACTTGCAGTGGTACACCTGCCCAAACGCTCCCAAGGAACCCTACCAAATTGTCTGTGACGGCAAAGCAATCACCATCTACCCTTTGATCTTCAACAGGAAGTACAACATTCCTGCCGCCTACTTGGTCCCCATGGAAATGCCTTGACACCCAAACCAACCATCTCAACCCCCCCACTTCTGATGCCACTGGCTAGAGTAGTCAATTCCTGGGAGTGCTTTACCTTGCGCCCACGGGATTGATTGACTCTGCCTTGCCAGCAGCTGGACCTTGGGATGTGGCTGGCAAGGCCCTTTCCTACCTGGTAAAGTTAGGTCCCATTATCTGGTGGGCCATGCCAGTACCTGCTTTGACTCCTCCCTCACCTGCTGGAGCTCCACGGTACTCCTGGTATCCTGACATTAATGACACTTACCCCCACAATCTAAATTGTCCTAGCAGGGTGGAAAATTTTAGAAAATGTAGTATAAGCCAATATATTCTACCACATACCAGAACATTAGGATTAATTATGAGAGGGCTTGAAGAATTTTCTACATAAGGGTAATGTAAACAACAAGGACCAAATTTGTATCAGATTGATTCTTCTACTGGTTTGGTGGGAGTGGGGGATGGTTTAGGTATTAATTTTATCAATATCCATGAGACATTAACCCAGAGCAGGAGAAATATCCATGCAAAATGGAGAGGCTTGCTCATAGCCTAGAACAGGAAGTTATTCTATTAATCAAATGGAAATATATAATTCCTTTATTCAGAGTAAAATAGAGTAATTGAAGTTGTTAGACCAAGCTCTCAACACAGAGGGGAAAAGCTTAAATACTGAGCTGAGAAATAGGTAATTACCACATCTTGGTGGGTTTTGTGACAGAAATGGCGGGATAGTATGAAGAGGTCTCTAGATGATGAGAAATAACCACCCAAATCCATAAGGAGTTGATGGTTAGCCACCAACTAAGCTTCAAATACTGTTTAGTGAAATTCTCAAAAGATACACTGGGGTTTAATAAGATAATTAAACCCAATCAAAGTATTCCTAGATAAATGGCTTGCAACAAAATCAAAGTGTCATAAACATCATTGAGGATAATTCTGCCATTGACTGCTTTAGTTTTGTTGCATTGTCACAGGATAATTGTTTAATGGATAAGTACTTGCAGAAATTAATCACTGAGGCTTTGAAATCAAGTTTGGATGATTCTTCAAAACATTTTGAACCCAGGGCCTCTTCTGTGCACATAACACAATTCATTGTAAACACAAAAGATTTACCAAGCTGCTCCACTATGCTTAATGTTACATGCTCAAGTAAATTCAGCCAATCAGACGCCTCCAATTATCCAGATAACACTGAAAATTGTTTGCTCATTACAACAGACTTCAAAAACTGTTTATCAGAAGTTAGAGGAATTTACTAAGTTGTTACATTACTTATATTATGCTTAACTTACAAAACTGTTAAGTAAGTATGAAACTGTCTATCTAAACTTAATTAACTTAGAATTTTGATTAAACAGTTGAGTTTTTGAATTAAATTTTAGAAAAAGTTAGCCTTGTTTCTATAACAGCCACTGTTAAATTTCCTCCTCTAAACTTCCCAAATCTAAATCTATATAAGCCTTGTTGCCCTTCTTAGATAAAATGTTCAATCAATAAAGTCTTTAAACCATATATTTGATTTATTTTTTGTAATAATTTCTTAGAATATCCATTAAACCACCTAATTCTTCCCTTTCTTGGGGAATGAGTGTTGCAACTGAACCAATTAGAGTTCAGTATTTGAATTGGGGAAGACAACAGTTCAATAGAAAGAGCAATAATGAATAGGATAAGGTATTTTTTATTGTAGAATATTGTGATTCATATTATATGGGAAAGTCACAAGGCCACAAGAGGGTGGCATAATGGCATGTTCCATGTAGGGTTCAAAGCCAAGGAATAACTTGTACGGGGATCAACAGGTCAAATTGGTAGCACTCCTAGTTGGGAGAAAGTGCCCACAGTTCAATATTGCCATCAGATTGATTCATGTTGTTAGATATGTCAAGGGGCAACTCATTGAGCGCCCCCTGTGTATTATAAGATACTTTAGCAGGCAAGTCTAGAAACTCAGTTGCAATACCCCACTTGCCCCCTGCTTGGTATCAGACACCAGGATTGGAGTCTGCAGAAGATTTGGGAAGGTCCACATGAACAACTTTTGGGTGGGGATGGCACAACAGGGGCGCAAGCAATTGTGGTGAAGTTTCTTGGTGTTTCCTTGGGCATCTTCAATTTGATAGGTGTGATTGTCATATACTTCAGCTGTCTTGAAGGGCCCCAGGTGATTGGATTTCAATTTGGCTGAATTGGGGTTGAGGGTGTAGATGGGGTCACCTATAGCGTACCTGGCCTCAAGGTGTTTTATCCCACTCTCAATTTGCTTGTGTTCAATTTCTTGGGCTTTGGCACACCACTGGCTCAGGGAAGGGGTAGCCAACAAGGGGGTTTCCTGGGAACTGTGAATTGTAACTTCCCTTGTTCTACCCCTGTCAAGCTGTCAGGTGTTCCAAAGGCCAAGGCGCTGGGGCTGAACCTGGTGCCCCTATTGATTCTTGCTTGCAAGATGAGTAGAGTGGTGGACAGGTGTTCAGTCTACGCAGTATTGGGGTGCTCCTGTGAGAGCTTGGCAATCAATTGGACCAGGGATCTATTTAATTGCTCTATGTGTCCATTAGCTTGTGGATGATAGGGAGTTGGGACTATTTATTGGAGGGCACTCTTGGCGCAGTACACCTTTATGACATGTCCAATGAGCTCGGGGCCACCATCTGTGATGAGAAGTTTGGGTCGCCCAAAGCAGGCCACAATTTCCTTGCCAATGAAGCAGGTGATGGTGGTAGAAGTGTGGTTAGTGGTTGCTCATGCTACTGGCCAGTGGACAAAGTAATCAATGGCTGTTATGATGTACCTTTTCCCCAGTCTGTCTTTGGGGAGGAGCCCAACAATATTGAGGGCCCACTTCTCAAAGGATTCCATGGCTTTAATGGGCAGGACAGACTGGGGGGTGCAGGTTTGGACGTTTTCTTTTCACACAGCACACATGTTTTGAGGAGGTCCAATATGTCTTGGCGCATATGAGGCCACCAAACCTTATGTTTCATGATCTTGAAGAGGTTGCACCCTCTGATATGACCCAAGGTGCAGTGATAATGTAGTATGGTGTTGCCTCGTTGTGTGGTGAGAATTTAGGGTATCATAAATTGCGCCATTAATGCTATTTCAATATGACCTTCAAATATTGATAGCTGCAAAGATTTGGCTGGGTTTGCTTTCAATTTTGGATATTCCTTGCCTTCCGCAAATGAGTCTGGTTCAATTTCCACCCATTCTGGATTATTGTACCTGTCTGTGATTGATCCTGGTATGACCTCATCCCAGCATGACCCCTTCAGCCACTCTGTCTTCCTAATGAGTGATTACCGTCCCTTGTCTAATATTTAAAGTAGAATCATTACTCCTAATAAAGACAAGTTTATCCACATTTGCCTTGGCTTTAATAATCTTCAAGCTTTTTCCTGTCTTTTCTGCCAAAAGGACTTTTACATCTTGTTTTCCAGGAAATTAAGGGATGTGCCCTTAATTTTGCCCTGAAGGCTAACCCAAGGATAGCTTTGAACCTCAAATCTTTTTTTATAAAGATTTCCTATTGTGTCCTCCTGGATGTTGTCCCCAGGAGCCAAAAACAACAAAATGGTGCTCACTACAGGGGCTGCAAGCCCCTCAGTTACCCTGTTCCCTTGTGTATTCTCTGGCCCTTCTTCCTTTGTTTCTGAAGTACCCAATCAACCTAAAGTCTCTAGTCCTCCTCTATAAGAAGATATCACCAATGTCCCCTCACATCCTATGGTATTGGTTCTTTCTCCCGGGCCCACATGGGCCCCCTTCCAGCTTTCTCTCTCAATTACAAGCAAGCTTGTACTGCCGCCCGCTCCCTTCTCCATTCTGGCACTGTGGCAATGCACACTATCCCTGGCCTCCGTCCCGGGTATGCTTCTGAAGACCTGTACTCCTTCTTTTTGGAATTTGGTCTCGCCCCCTGTGTTGATGAAATCAATAGATACAATTGGCGTGTTGGTCAACCAGTTCATCCAACCTGCCCTAGTTCACCACCAACTTGCCTAAGGATACCAGAATCAACTATTAAATGCTGTAGCCACCGCCGTCTCAACTAACCATGCTCAAAATATGGCCTATCAAGAATAGTCCCACAGTCTCTTTGCGTGTATTTCCGACAACCAGCGCAACTCACTGGCGTCACAGAAGTACTTAACCTCCTCCCTAAACTCCCTTTGTTCCTTGCTCCCTGGATACATAAAGAATCAACTATGCAAAAAGATGAACATCAGGCAGCGTGGTGTGAGCAAATTAAGGCCTTTCTGCTAAACCATTGCAAGGATTTTGAGACTTTGGTTAGCGAGCTTAATTGATTCAGGGAGCATGTCAACTCAAAACTTGAATTGACAGAAGCTCATGTTGATACTTGGGGCCGCCATCTGCAGAATCAATACAGTCTGGATAAGGCTGCACTAGGCAACACTCTATACCAGGTGCAAAATTATGTGGATAATAGGGTAGCGTCTATCAAGGTGACTCCTCCTGCTCCTCTTGTCAAGGCCCCATCTGATTTTGAAACCAAGGTATGGGAGGAAATTGTCAAACTCAAGGCTACCACTTGACGTCAAGCTTCTGTTCAGAACCCCCCTCCAGTTGAATCAATGCCTGACCCTCGTATTGCCTCCCTCACTGATCAGGTGGCTACCTTACAAGGTGAAATTGAGTACTTAAGACAGCGCCTCTCTAGTTCTGAGGATTCTTCATCTGAATCTGAAGATGAAGAAGGTGAAGTTGTTAATACTCCCGCTCATGACAATCATGGTTGTTGCCCTGGTCTGGAAGGTCAACCCTGGGTCAACTGTGCGCGTGCACTAGATCAACTTTAAGAAGTGACAAATGATGTAGCTGATAGGCAAGACACATTGTAAAGAGAGGTACAAAACCTCTCCTGCTTTACCAAGAACCTAAATGGACAAGTTGACCCCTTAGTTGCTCAGGCCACTTCTCTGGCTACTTGTGTCAATGGGATTGCTGGCACCTTGGCAGTACAACAAATCAAGATTGACAAATTTGGGACTGCTGCTGCCACTGCTAGGGATATTAGTGGGCAGAACAGCTCTACCTTGGACACTCTAGAGGAAAGACTTCGACTCCTCTGGGCTAGACAACCTGCTGCTGAATCCAAGTTTGAAGGTAACCCTCATATTAACATCCTCGACCTTGGTGAAAACAGTCAGACCTTGTCCTTGTCCATCAACCCAAACTACAAACCAACCTTTAAGCAGATATTTGACCCAAAAACCTCTACCATTGCCACCTTTCTAACCATTTATAAAACTGCAATGCATAGGGCTACTGACAAACTCAAAAAGGAACATATTCTCACCTGTCTCCATCCCACTTACCAAGAAGTAGTAGTCCCCAAGCTCCCCTCCATTGTCACTTGGGAGGACATTAAGCGCCTCCTTATTGAGGAGTTTGGGGGAGATCTCAGCTTGGAGGTCAAAAAGAATGCATTTATGCACATTGCCTTTAAGCCCAAGGAAACCCTGGCTGAGTTTGCAGATTGTTTCTACATTGAAGGCCAGCAGTTAATCACCAGTTGACAGTTAACTCCTTGGGAAGCCTACACGGCTTGTTCAAATGCTTTGAAGGTGAACCAGCTTCTATGCCTACACTTTAAGGCACACAAGGCTTCACTCACCTCCATGAAGAGCATTAAGACGCTCTTACAAGACATGCATTTGACCCATGGAGGTACGGTGGTATGTGAAAATAAAGCCAGCAATGCTGGGACTACCTCTTGTACACCGCACATAATGACCCTGGGTGCTGGTGGACAGGCTAAGAGGCAAGGTTGCCATAACTGTGGCCAAATTGGGCATCATTTGCATACCTGTACTAAACCCCCAAGTGGAAGGTTGTGACCCCAAGGAACAGGCGGGAAAAGAGAGGTCAGCTTAGAAACAGAGACACTCTCTGCTGACCAATCTCCCCCGTCTCCCCCTGATCCTCTGTCTGATGAGGAAGCTCCCTCTTCCTCTGGCCCAACTATCCTTCATCTATTTAACAACCTATCTAGTGATTCAGAGCCTGAAGATTCTGATAGTTATGGCTATTCTGTTCTGGCTGTCCCAGAAACCATCCCTGTACCATACAAGCTTTGCTCTGGGAAGACCACCACCACTTCCTGAATACCTGCAAGTGAAGCTAAATCCATGGTGGCTTGCCCTTACCTAGCTCAAGCCCATTGACATCCCGTCTTGGTTGATTCTTCTGAGGAAGCAGCCAAGCTAGCCAAAGCTCTCTTCCAAAACGTAACTGTATCTCTCCTGCTAAAGACTGTATATAAGGAGATTCCTGTGTTACGGTGCATGCTAGCTAAATGGGAAAATGAGCTAGAGGCTGCGCAAGATGTGTTGACAGTCTTGCCCCCCTTTGGGAAAGATACAACCTGTGTGAAAGTATCAATCCAAAAGGTTAAGATCAAAGCCATCTTGGACATGGGTTCACCAGTCAACATAGTGTCTTCAAAACTGATGAAGAAACTTAAGTTGGCCCCTGACCTCAGCTACACACAGTTGTATGGCACAGCTGGCATGGTACAAACACAGGTCATTGGTGCCTACTCCGCTCTACCCATGAGGTTTGGGAAACTCTTCATTGCGTCCCCTACTTTAGTCCCTGAGAACAAAAGCTATGACCTCTTGGTTGGTACTCAATACCTCCAAGAATATAACAGGATTGTAAATTTACGAGATGGATACCTTTTGCTCTTAGGATATGAGGTTCATTTGATTTTTGAGAAACCTCCACGCCTCCCAGGAAAACGTCTTAAAACTTGCCTGCTTGAGTACCCTACAGGTATCTTCTCTCTCAAGTATAGGAATCACTCCTCCAACATGCATACCCCTCCTCCTTCCTGCCCTGCAAAAGAAGGGGTACCTCTGCTAGCACCAGTGGCTATCACCATCCCCCAGGGCTCTCAAGTGGTGATTGATTCCCAGATTTATTATGAGCTGCCTGAAAAGTTTTTCTTGGAACTCTACTCACCTGAATCCCTAAGCCATAAAGAGCCCCTCCTGTGTCCTGGGATTCTAAATCAAACCCACAAAGAGCCTGTACAATTACTGCTTGCCAACCTGACAGCCCTGCCCATGCAGGTGACCCAAGGCCAGGTTGTAGGGCATGGTCATATACTGGGAGAAGAACAAGTGTCCTCCCTCTACCCCTTTGGGACTTTTAGTGATTTCATTCTACCTGAAGTCAATTCTCAAGTTCTCTCCTTGTTCACTGCTGCCAATTTCCCCCAGCTGTCTCCTGTTCAACAAAAAGACATATTAGACCTGCTCAATTGGTTTAGCAATATCTTTGCCTTGGGACCTACAGACTATGGCCTGGATAAAGGAGTCACCCATCAGATTGATACTGGGGATGCACCCCCTTTTTGTGCCAAACCATACCACTGTAGTATGGTAGAGGATGCTCAAGTGTCTAAAGAACTCAAACAACTTCTGGACGCTGGGCTACTGGCTCCTTCCCAAATTCTTTGGGCTTCCCTGTTACTGATTCTCAAGAAGAAAGATGGCGGACATTGCATTGTAATGGACTATCACCGCCTGAACTCCCTCACTAAGAAAGACTCATACCCTTTGCCCAGGATTGATTATGCTCTCTGATAGCTGGGTGGTTCCAAGTTTTTCTCAGCCATGGATCTCGCCTTTGGGTACTGGCAGGTTGACTTATCCCCTGAAGATTGAGAGAAGGCCGCACTTATCACCTCAGAAGGCCTTTTTGAACCCACTTGTATGCCCCAGGGACTCTACAATGCCCCTGCCACATTTCAACGGGCTATGGATTCCATCCTACAAGACCTAAAGCTCTCTTGCGTCCTCATGTACCTTGATGACATCACTGTATTCAGCGCTACCTTAACCAATCACTTGGAACACCTCAAGGCTGTCTTTATCAAGATTTACAAAGCTGACTTGAAACTCAAACCATCCAAGTGCTCCTTCTTTAAGGAACATCTTGAATTTTTAGGTCATGAGGTCACTCAAATTGAAATCTGCCCCATGAATAACAAGGTGGAAGCCATTGACAAGATGCTAAATCCCACAAATCTTCAAGAGGTTCAAGTATTTCTTGATATGATGGGCTACTACCAGCAGTTCATACCTGACTTTGCTGAACTGAGTAAACCCCTTGTCTAGTTGCTTTGTAACATCCCCTTTGAATGGACTGACAGCCAACAACAAGACTTTGAAGCGTTGAAGACCAAGCTCAAAGAGGCTCCTATATTAGTCTATCCTGATTATGATAAAGAGTTCATCTTGTATACTGACGCTAGTGGAGTAGCTGTGGGTGCCATCCTTGCCCAACTTGACAATGAAGGTGTGGATTGACCTGAAGCCTACTCTTTGAGGGTCCTCAATAAGCACAAGAAGAACTACAGCGTCACTGAGAAGGAATGTTTGGCGGTGCTACATGCAGTGAAGCAGTTTTGGCATTACATCTATGGAACCCATTTCACAGTAGTCACTGATCACTCCTCTCTCAAGTGATTACAACAGCTAAAGGAACCTGAAGGTTGGTTAGCTCATTGGGCTCTGCGTCTACAAGGGTATGATATCACTGTGATACACTGTCCTGGGGCCCAACATCAGAACACTGATGGCCAGTCAAGGATGCCAATTCTAGCTATCCACCCCACTGACGCTGATTGCCTATACAAATTAATAGGGTATCCTGACTCTTGGACCACTGAGCCAGAAGACATTTTCTTGGCGTTAAAGCCCCTATCCAAGGACACTGTAATTTTTGATAGACAGCTCTTCAAAAAGGGTAACAATGCCTATCTATCCTATGTCTGCCCTAGCATGAGGATAGCCATTATCCTCCAAGCTCACATTGACACTGGACATGGAGGCATAGCAAAGACTCATGACTGGTTGTGCAAAAACTTCTATTGGGAGAACATGCACATTCTGATCCTTGATGTCCTTGCCTTCTGTCATTCCTGTCAGCTCCAATGCCCTTGCACGTCCCAACACCAGTTCAAGCTCATCCCTCCAAAGAATGCCTTCCACACAGTAAGTATTGATGCTTTTGAGCCTTTCCCTTGGTCTAGGTCAGGATTTCAGTTTATCTTAGTTGCTGTGGACCATTTTAGCAAATGGGTTGAAGCCAGATCAACAAAGATATAACTGCCAAGACCACGGCTACTTTCTTGCTGCAGGACATCTTCTATTGACATGGCTGTTCTCAAGTCCTGCTGTCTTAAAATGGTACCAACTTTAATGCTTGCCTCATCACTTCTATTGTCAAAGCTATGGGGACCCACCAATTGTTCTCTGCGCCATATAATCCCTCAACTAATGGGACTGTCAAACAAGCAAACTTTACCCTTGTGTCCATAATGAGGAAGCTAAAGCTTTTGAACGCTGCCAATTGGGATATGTTCCATCCTGCTGCCCTCTTTGCTTACCGCGTCAGTAGACACTGAGTGACTGGACAGTCCCCTTTTGTCATGCTGTATAACGCGTGAAGCTGCCACCCTCTCAATCTTGGGACCCCCCTTAATTGAAGTTGATGTGTCTGCAAATCCTGAGTCCCATGTTAAAGACTTAACCAATTGTATCATTGACATCCAAGCAACAGCATATTCCACTGCTTACAAGGTCAAGGCTCTGGAGCTCTCCCTGTCTAATGCTGCTAGAGCCCCCCTCCCTGAGTATCAGATAGGCAATCTAGTCCTCTACTACCAGAATTGTACAGATAGTAGAGCTCATAAGCTGGATTCCATTTGGGTTGGGCCTTGTGAGATCACCTTTAAAAAGGGTGTTGACTATACTGTGAAACTTCTGTCTTCTGGACGTCCTTTTGCCCGCGTTTACTCCAAATTTCTTGCAAATATCAACTCCCTGTGTCTAATCTTGAGGGGGGAGATGTTGTAAATTGCGCCATGAATGCTATTTTGATATGGCCTTCAAATATTGATAGCTGCAAAGATTTGTCTGGGTTTGCTTTTGATTTCAGATATTCCTTGCCTTCTGCAAATGGGTCTGGTTCAACGTCCACTCATTGCGGATTATTGTACCTGTCTGTGATTGATCCTGGTATGACCTCATTCCAGAGTGACCCCCTCAGCCGCTCTGTCTTCCTAATGAGTGATTACTGTCCCTTGTCTACTATTTAAAGTAGAATCATTAATCCTAATAAAGACAAGTTTATCCACATTTGCGTTGGCTTTAATAATTTTAAAGTTTTTCCTGTCCTTTCTGCCAAAAGGACTTTTACATCTTGTTTTCCAGGAAATTAAGGTACATGCCCTTAATTTTTCCCTGGAGGCTAACCCAAGGCTAGCTTTGAACCTCAAATATTTTGTTATAAAGATTTCCCTCTGTGTCCTCTTGGATGTTGTCCCCAGGAGCCAAACACAACATAGGGTGTCTTTTCACCTGTCTCTGCTCAGCGGCAGATGTTGCCAGCATTGGTGGTGAATTGAATTTTGTTGTCCTTTATCTTGGAGATGGTTACAAAATTAAGGCCTTTGTAGTGGGTTGCTTTGGGACAGAGATAAAGCATTGGCCAATCTGGATCCAGACCATTGTCCCCAGTGATGGACACTGCATAGAGCCTTGAGAGGGTGTCTGCTGTGACAAGTTCCTTCCCAGGCTTGTACTTGATGCACAGCTGATAGGGGGATAAAAACTTGACCCAACCTTCTTGGCGGCGTGTCAAGTGGGACTGCATGCTGAAGTATTGAAGTATTGAAGTGACTTGTGATCTGTCAGGACACAGGGTGGAAAGGTAGCCCCTTCCAGGTAACAGCGCCATTTCTCAACGCAGTGCACAATTGCCGCTAACTCTTTATCATGTATGGGGCAACATTGTTCCAAGTTGGTGAGCTTCCTGGACTTGTATGCCATGGGGAGAAAAAACGCCCTTCTCAGTTTCTACCTGTAGCACGCCCCCTATGGCTCTGTCAGAGGCATCAGTCCCAAGTTTGTACTGGCAGTTCTGATTGGGGAATTGCAATACAGGCACAGTTATAAGTATTTGCTTCAACGTCTCAAAGGCTTTATCTCTGACAGGGGTCCAATGGAAGCGCTGTTTAGTATTTAGGAGCTCAGTGAGGGGTGTAATTAGCTCCCTGCAATTGGGAATAAACTTGCGTATATAGGCAACCATGCCTAAGAAGGTACGTACCTGACCCACATTGGTGGGAGGTGGCATGCTTGTGATTGCCTTGATTTGACAGGGTTGGGCTTTATCCCTTGGGCATAGAGAGTGTGCCCAAGGAACAATAGCTCTGACTTGAGGAATTTCCATTTGGAAGGCTTAGCCTTAAACCGGTTTTTCCAAAGGGTGTCAAGGACAGCACAGAGGTGTTGGAGATGTGTGTTTTGATCTAGACTTAAGACAATAATGTTGTCAAGGTACACAACAACACTTTCCCCAATCAATTCCTCAAATGCTTTGTTCATCAACATGGTAAAAGTGAAAGGTGCATTGGTCATTCCAAAGTTCATGACCCAGTACTCAAACAACCTGTAGTGTGTGCAAAGACAGTTTTTGCCTCATCCCCTGGTGCAATGCAGACCTGGTTTTTTCCCGCGGTGAGATCTATCTTGATAAAGACCTTCACACCCGCAAGTGTGTTAAACAGGTTGTCAATCAACGGCAGGGGGTACTTATTCTTAATGGTCACCTCATTTAAGGCATGGTAGTCTGTGACCAGACAAAGGGACCCGTCCTTCTTGGCTATGAATAAGACAGCAGCCCCATATGGCAAGAGTAAGGGGCAGATAAAGCCCTTGTCAAGTGCATCCACGAGGTGCTGGCAGAGGGTCTCATTTTCTTTTGATGTCAGACAATAGAGAGGACATGCCTTGGGGAGCAACCCTTGGAGTTTTACAGCATGCTGAATCTCCTGGGGAGGAGGTAGTTAGTCCAGTGTTTCACTGAAAACGTCCTTATATTCCTTGAGGAGTGCGTCAAGTGCTGGTGGAGGTGAAGTGGTCAAGGGAGGGGCCGCAGATGGTTCAGCGCGGATAACTTTGACTGAGCATTGGCTAAAGACTAATTTTCACCTTGAAGTCATACAAGCCTGTTTCTGTTATTCTGAAAAACAAAGTATTGTGAAGTAACTTGCTCATTTTGACAGGATATATCTGAAAACCCACTGCATTTCTATTGAGGGTAATTACAGAAGTATCCCAGTCAATGTAAGGACAGTTGTGACAAAGCTAGTAAAGCCCAGCAATGACATTGTGGCTGAGCCCTGTCATTATTGGCCCAGAGAGCTTAACCTGGAAGTTCCCCATTCTTTACAGAGAAGGGTACCGTCTCATGGGTAATTGCCACTCTACAGGAATCAGCTACTTGTACTGCCTTGAATCTGCTTGGCACCTGGTCTAATTGTTGAGAGTCAGTAAACACCTGGTCAACCATGGTGTGGTTGGTCCCAGTATCTACCAATAGTTTATAGGTGTTCTCACAAAAACAGAAGGGATAAGCCAAGTGGATTACTTTATTTGAAGAGTGGCTTGCTTGGAGAACAGGGTTGTCACTGTGAACCTGGAATACATCAAGGGTTTCAACTTCATGCACACTGTAGCCGCAGGGGTTCTTTGCAAGGAGAGATTGAGAGTGAGGGTCAAGTGGGGTGGTAGAACCTCTTGTAACTACATCCCCCAGGATTTTCCCTGGTCCTCAATTTGCGCTAGTTGGGGTTCCCCCTTGCAGGGGCGCTTAACCCCATTTTTCTGTTGGTGGGGTTGGTGGCAGCCTAAGTGGTTGTGGGCACTGTCAGGTGCGGGACAAGGTTGGGGTGGTGCATCATTTGACCTGTGGAAGCCCATTGAAGCTTGTTTGTTGGCCTCCAAAATAGCCTTGTAGCAGTCATTGATGAAGGTGCAGCAACCTACGGGAACTCACTTGCAGATATGGGGCTTGGGCCCATTGACTATCAAGGTAAGAAGCATGGCATTTCCATCAGTCAAGGCTTCTGAGGCGGCAGCAAGAGCTTGTTGCCTGGCAGCAAGGTATTCAGGGACAGACCCAGTCTGTTTAATGGCTAGGAGGGGAGTCCCCATCACAATAGGGGAAAGGTTTCACTGTAGCGGGACTTCACGGCGTCCCTGAAAAATGCACAATTGACATCAATTTCTTGGCTGGCCAAGTTGGTAAACCACACAGCGGCGGGCCCTGTGAGGTGCCCAGACGCAGTAGCAACCCACATAGGCTTGGGTACTTGACAGATACGGATGCAGATTTTGATATAGTGGAGCCAACTGACAATGTCAGCCCCTTTGACACCACCCACAAAGGTTTCAAGCTAGATGTTGAGCATGCATTATGTCACAACATCTTTGATTACTCCCTTTTGGGGAATTAATGCCCCAAGTAAATCACCAAGCGGTTCACTGCCCAACCAATAAACCAGTGGCAGCATTATCAGTTAACCATCTATGACGGGGATCACTCAATCCAGGTCCTAAATGGAACACAACTTGATTAAGCCTTGTGACTCAAGAGGAACATTACTCAGATAAGCCCCATGACCTCCATGACGTATATGGACAACATGTGGCTTGTCATGATACTATATATTAAGCTATATTCATATTCAATAAAGTATCATTATCTTCTTAATCTTCCCCTTTATTTCGTTTATTATACTTCCCAGAAGTATATACAAAACAGTGGTAGCACAGGTAGGTTATCCATACCTACCCAACTCAAAGGAAAAATTTCTCCCAAGAAAAGAACCCAAGCAATGTCACTCCCTAACGGTTGGAGAGACTATAAAGTAGGACAAGATGTCCCCCCAGGACTTGTCATATACAATAATCTCCTTGTACCCATTGGCCAGTACAACACTCTCAAAACCCGCCAACTGTTCCCTACCACACTAGCCACAACAGCGTCTACACAACCTGAAATACCCAATATTGTGTTTCAGCGCTTACATACCGCTGAGATTGAGCATTTGCAGGACTACGCCATGAGAACGCCTCTCTTTGGATCAACAGCACTGAGAGCAAATTTGAAAAAGTAGATTACCCCCAAAGACTCTGGGTCAGCAAAATTGCCCTCTGTGACACAGGGACTGCTTCACGCTTTGTTACCAAATGGCTAGCTCAACATCCTGATCAGAAGAAAAACTGGGAAATATTCAAAGCCGCATTCCTCAAAAAGTTCTTCATGAAGGATTCAGACGTGGTGATTATGACCAAACTCCAAAGCTTCAAAATGACAGGAACCATCAAGGAATACATTGCTGCATATGAAGGACTACATGACCATGCACCCAACATCATCAACTTTGATGAACCTGGACCATGCCTGGACTTCTACAATGGCCTTCCTACACATATTAGATGTCAGTTTGACATGACCTGCTGCAAGAACCTTGAGGATGTATTCCTAGAATAGAAACATGCAACTCAGAAGTCTGATAATCTACACGCCTCCAACAAACGCAAGGAAGACCCTGCAGTTAAGAGAGAGACTTGTCCCAATAAGCAAAACAACTGAGCCAACAATACCCAGCCTCAAAATTTGGGAATCACACTGAACAAGCCAACCAGGCTAGCACCAAAGATACCAACAAGGAGGGAAAAGCTCAGGGGAGTGCTTAGGCAAGCCGCCCTCCCCCTCTTCACAAGACTTGTACAGAGAACAGGACGTGGACTCCATCACCATGATCCAGGTTCCCTCCAGCAACCCTCTACTTTTTGCCACCCAATCTTTAAATAAATTCCTTACCTATCCTTTCTGTTTTTGCAGATACCAGGGCACAGCGCTATTTGACACTGGAGACAACCAATTGCTTATTAACAAGAGTTTTTCAGACCTCATAAAGTTATCTACCATTCAAAGTAACATCAAGAGAGTCATCATGGCGGACAACCACAGCACACCAGTCACCTACAAGACCTTTCCAGGCCCAGATTGGAGACATCCAAACAACAATTAGTGGTCCCATCATTCCAATCCCCTAATACAATGTCATACTTGGCTTGGATTGGATGCAAAAGACAAAGCCTCACATCAACTGGGACAGTGCCACCCTCACCATCCAGCAAAGAGAGGTCCACCATCATGTGTACCCAACACACCTTGATACCCTCATGAGGGACCACATATTTGTAAAGATCATGAAAACAGAGAAAGAAACTGACATCAGCAAATTAAATTGGAGCACATGTATGTATGAAGTCATCCACTTCAAAAACACATAAATTCAACACAAACAGAACCCAATTAGAGACCAGCTAGTCAATGAATTTCCCTCTGTATTCCAAGAATCACTACCCGGGCTGCCCCCTGATTGGGGTATACAACATGAGATTGACCTAAAGGGTAGCGTACCTAAAGTGCGACCCATCTACCGCCTCACACCACAAGAAGACAACACTCTGAAAGCCTACCTTGACAAAGCACTCAAGAAAGGCCTCATCAGACCTTTAAAGTCACCCTTTGGTGCTGCTGTCTTCTTTGTGGAAAAGAAAGATGGAGGCCTCCGCCTAGTCACAGACTGCAGGGCCCTCAACAAGGTCACAATAAAGAATAGGTATCCCCTTCCCCTAATTGATGACCTTTTTGATGCCCTGGGGGGTCCCAAATCTTCACAAAAATTGATTTGACAGCAGGATATCACCAAATTTGTCTGAAACCTGAAGACATTCCAAAGACCACATTTTGAACTAAATACAGGTCCTTTGAATGTGTTGTTCTCAATTTTGGCATGAAAAACGCTCCCAGTACCTTTGTAACTTTCATGAATGAAGTATTCAAGGAACACATTGGCAAAAGGGCAATCATCTACCTGGACGACATCATCATCTATAGTCCCAACCTACAATAACACTGGGAAGATGTCCGCGCAGTCCTCCATACCCTGCAAGAAAACCAACTAATTGCCAAACCGTCCAAATGTGAGTTCTTCTCAACTGAACTCCCCTTCCTCAGTCATATCATTAGCAAAGACGGTATCAAGCCCAATCCAGACAAAATACGCACAATAACCAAGATGCCATCCTCAAGAAACAAGAGCAAACTCTGCACTTTCCTTGGAATGGTAGCCTATGTACGCAGGTTCATCCCTGACTGGGGCGCCCTAACAGCTCCCCTATCAGCCATCACTGGGAAAATAACCAAGTTTCTCTGGACACCTTTACAAGATCAACATTTCCGCCAGCTGAAAGAGCACATGGTTACTGCCTCCATCTTGTAATACCCAAACTGCGAGGGTATCTATGAGCTAGAAACCAACACCTCTGATTATGCCATAGGAGGAGTCCTCTGTATTCAAACAGCCCAGAAAGACTTCCTCCCTGTGGCATATGAATCCAGGAAGCTATTGGACGGCAAAAAAGATACCCTATACACAATAAGGAGTTGGTTGCCATCATACACTGCCTTATGAAATGGCAATGTTATCTAGAAGGAGCCCAGACGTTCAAAGTACTCACTGACCACAAGTCATTGATATTCTTTAAAACACAACAACACCTGTCAAGAAGACAAGCCAAATGGATGAGTCTCATACAGAGATACTTCATGCAAATTGAATACAAGCCAGGCATAGAGATGCTTACTGCAGACGCCAAATCAAGGCTATTCAATAAACACATCCTCTGCACTGATGGCGACCCCATATGGCCCATGTTAATCATGGGGAATCTCCAGGAAGGGTTCCCACCTAGCACACCAATGGACATCCAAGA
Source organism: Entomophthora muscae (assembly GCA_014839935.2). Lineage (NCBI taxonomy): Eukaryota > Fungi > Entomophthoromycota > Entomophthoromycetes > Entomophthorales > Entomophthoraceae > Entomophthora > Entomophthora muscae. The sequence goes on from QTSX02006399.1 coordinate 808,176, forward strand.
GAAGGTCCTCAAGAACAAACATCTGTTCAAAAACGTGTATGGTACCCTCCACCAAATCCTTCCAAATGGTGATACTGTACCCTACGCTCTGTCAACACAAAAGATTGACACAATCCTCCGCTATCACAGAGACTTGGGACACACCTTTAGCAGAAACTTGCATGAATATCTCAAGACTTGCTACTGGTGGCCCAACATGTTAGATGATATCAGAGAAGTACTGGAACAATTTGAGGTCTGTGAAAAGTACGCCCAAACCAAAGCTCCACCCAAATCAGTAGTACCTGTATCCATCACATAGCCCTTCAAGGTATGGTTGTTAGATATTGTGGGACCTATGCCTGGTGAAATCAAAGGCAAGAAGTACATCACAGCCATTAACTATGCAACCAGATGGCCTGTAGCGCAAGCCACAAAAGAGCACAAAGGCAATGACGTGAGACAATTCATTGGCAAGGAGTTCATAGCTAAGTTTGTAAAGCCTGACCTCTTAATCACAGATGGAGGTACTGAACTCAAAGCTATTGACACCAACATCTATCTCTCCAAAAATGGAATAAAACACGTCACAGCCAGCCCATATCACCCACAAGCAAATGGACGCAAGAAAGACTAAACAGCTCTCTAGTAGAAGCCCTCAGTAAGTTATCTGCCAACAGTCCAAAAGCCTGGGTTGACATGTTACCAACCGCCCTTATGGTCTACAGAACACAAGTCAACCGCAATACAGGCAAAAGCCCTTATAAAATTATCTATGGTCAGAAAACTTCACTTGTCAGTACAACCACAGGACCACAACTGCCACTTCCAAAGAAGATACCAGACAGCAATGACCCAAAAGTACTACAAGCTAGAAAGGATCAAGAGGCAATGGAAAAATAAAGAGTTCAGCAGGAAGCAATCCCATTGCAACAAGAAAGGTTCCAAGTCAGAGATGAGATCTGGGTTTTAATCATAACCAGCACAAACTAGACCCAGGGTTACACAGACCAGGTATTGTCATGGAAGTGAAGCCCAATAACACTTACCTCATCAAAGGGATTGGAGCTCAAACCAAACTAAAACGTATATATCATGATCAACTCTGTTTGTGTAAGGCAAGAACAGCCCAACAAAATTCAAGACTCCCTGTTCCTAATGCCAAACTGGATCAGTACCAAGCCTGTATACCAGATACCCTAAAGAAGATTCCCAAGGCTCTGCCTTCCAGCACCCCAGGGGGAGATGTTGCAACATCTTCAATTACTCCCTCTTGGGGAATTAACACCCCAAGTAAATCACCAAGCGGCTCACTGAGCGGTTCACTGCCCAACCAATAAACCAGTGGCACCATTATCAGTTAACCATCTATGATGGGGATCACTCAATCCAGGTCCTAAATGGAACACAACTTGATTAAGCCTTGTGACTCAAGAGGAACATTACTCAGATAAGCCCCATGATCTCCATGACGTACATGGACAACATGTGGCTTGTCATGATACTATATATTAGCATATATTCATATTCAATAAAGTATCATTCTCTTCTTAATCTTCCCCTTTATTTCGTTTATTATACTTCCCAGAAGTATAAACTCAACAATTGCAAAAGGTCTGAATGAGGCAGGGTGATGCTTACATTGCGCTGCCCAAGGCAGAGTCAGTTATACACATTTGTAAGTACCAGTTGATCTTAGTAAATGACATACCCATTGGGGATGTCCCCCTTGGGGATTGGCAGAAAAGTCTCTCAATGGGGAGTAGCCATACAGCCTGTACTATGTCCTTTCTTGGGGGAAATTTTTCTTTAGGTAAGTTTTGAACCTACTGCTGCTACCACTGTTGCAACTGAACAATTAGAGTTCAGTATTTGAGTGGGGAAGACAACAGTCTAATAGAAAAGACAGAAATAAATAGGATAAGATATTGTTTATTGTAGAGTATTGTGATTAATATACATATATGGGGAAAGCCACAAGGCCACAAGGGGGTGGCATAGTGGTATGTTCCATGTAGGGTTTAAAGCCAAGGAATAACTTGTGCAGGGATCAGCAGGTCAAATTGGTAGCGCTACTAATTAGGAAAAAGTGCCTGTAGTTTGATATTGCCATCAGATTGATTCATGTTGTTAGATACGTCAAGGGGCAACTCATCAAGCGCCCCTGTGTATTGTAAGATATGTTAGCAGGCAAGACTGGAAACTTGGTTGCAACATGGGGTTTAAATGGTTAATTATATTATTGATTTGTACCTTAGTGTTGTGAATTTGAATTCACTAGGAGTTACAATTGTCCTAGTGAATGGTGGTTTTCAGAATGACTTATGCAAAAGCCTTAGCTTTTGCTTTCAACTTGCTGAGTTCTCTTTACCCAAATATGAGTCAACATCAATAACTGAGCCTTCTGGATCCATACCTGCATCTTGCCACTTGGGGTACCTCCACTTAGGTTATTAGGATTAAACCTTTAGGTATAAGTTCAAATGTACTTTCCTCTAATAAAATAAAAGCATTTTTGCTCATTGATTTTGACACTAAATCTTTGGTGCTCATCTTTCATTTGCTAGGAAGATAACTATTCATCATACCCAGATCAAACAGGCTTAAACCCAGAACCACAAGTCTTCTGTATTTAATACTTTGCCCAAGTTTTTTATTATGCCAAATAATAAAGCACAGCTTGACACTCAGTACAATCCTCTGTACAGATGAAGACTAGACCAGGATCTGATACCAGCACCAAATACTGCAATAATGAGAAGTGGGCTCCTGTGGTACCAGGGAAGTGGTATACTGCCTCCTTGTTCTCTAAAAATTCTCCCACCAATCAGAAGCCTCATCCTGCACCTGCCAATTCATGTCCTATAAGGGTTTTCTGTCCTTTTTTTTCTGTCTCCTTGCTCGCTTACTTGGGAGCTTGTGCCTTCTTGGGTTGTTTCAACCCACTCCAAGGTAGATATCAAATCTTTGGAGAAATAATTCACTTGGGTATGGTGTCAGTACCCATTGGTTCCATTATTAATGGCTTAAATCTTTCTGCTCTAATTCATCATTCTGGGAAGTTATTTTCTGCAGGGTGGGTTCCTGACACAAAGAATTCTCCAAATAGAACTCTGGACATTGGGAAGGCGTAAATGTTCCAGTTTTGAATTCAGGAGCGTAAAATCCAAGATTGGCAGGCATCAGGGTAACATTTGGAGGCATTGACAACAAGAAACCAAGAGAGGTGGTCATCTTCCAGTAACAATTTGATTCAAGATCAAATTATATGGAATATAGTGTAGTAAAACCACTACAGGATGTATTTAGAGGATGTTAAAACCAGGAGATAATTTTAGTTTATTGAGTGCTTTTAGGGAGGACACAACTCTTAGAGTTGAACAGTGGAAGAACTTTTAATATTTACCAAAATTATCAACTCAGCAGTACCACTTGAATCCATGGCTCCTATTATGCCTCATCATTCAAAAGAGTATCTTGTCCAGCACACAAAAACCCTTGTGTGATTAATTTTTGATGACTGTTCTGATAAATGAGTTTGTATTGGGTAACCCTAAGATTAAGTATATTTATCAGTGATAACTTGGCCTGGATGCTGGAATTGTGCTGAAAAACTGGAGCAGCAGTGACATATTTCCAATCAATGGGTTTATTCAAATATGTCAACTTGGTTAACCTGGTTAAATGCTTCTCCACTTTCCTGGCTTTCTGACTGGGACAAATAATGCCTGGATTATGGAAACTACTATGACAGTTTGAAGGGGTGAATGTGAGGTCTGCTTGTAGGCCTTCAGCATAATGTATCCTGAAAGAATGAAGAATAAGGCCTGGAAAATGACCCAGATAGATAGCTCATTAATTAGTATACCAATCTTGCATTAGGTAAGGAAAATTAGAACTGTGGAAAATAATTGGTCATCAGTTATCTGCTGGGTTCTTATATCATCTGCACTGCATTCAGTTTTTGGATAATTGGTCTCTGATAGGTCCTTGAATATTGTATGGCTGTTTTTTCAATGTAACTGCATTGATTTTCCAGTCCTTTCACTTCCAATTGGTTAATAGTCAATGCCTGTTGGTTTTTTTATCAATTTCATATTCAAATTTCGATTTCACACATTATGATTTGTTCTTGCTTAAATAAATTGAGTTTCTGCACTTAAAAGTAGATTAAGTTTTCAGCTTTGGGTCTTCTGATTGGTTTAATATATTTTTTGTAAGCTAAACCATATTGACTTCTTAAATCATTGGCCCATGATTGGTTCAAATCTATTGCTTTTGATTTCATGTTCTGGTTTCCGTGTTTGAATTCAAAATTACTAGATTTAATTGGTGTAACTAGGATCTCTGAGTATTATTGCATTCATTTTTACTCATTGGTATGTAAATCAAATTTTTATTCATTTATCTGTTTAATGAGTGTTGTGAATACTGCTATTCACCATGTTTTGATTTTTCCTTTGGTGGGCCATTTCAAAGACAAATCTCTTGCTTTTGCTTTTGACTCTCAAAATGAACTGGTTTCTGCATCAGGAAATATGATTGTTTGGTTTCCTGACTCTGCGCAGCTCACTTGCTCCACTCATGCTTGTGGAGAGTGATCCTACCGTCCTGGTAGTGTTTTGTGGTATTCCTAACCACTATATAATACATTTCCTATTTTACCAATAAAATTAAGTTCTATTCACATTTTTGTCTTTGTGTCTTCTGTACTTCTGCGCCTCTCTCTAGCCACGCCTAGTAGAGAAAATTTCATCCAGGGCCGCAAGGTAAACACATTATCTTCCCTGTCATCTAACCAGGACTTAGTACAAATACAATCCTAAGGTTAGGATTCCCTGTTGTGTGTCTGCGCCGCGCCTCAGAACACAACAGAACTTCTGGCCCAAGCGCTGTTTTGCTGCCTTTGAACCCAAGTGTCCAGACCACCCGGCCCCACATTTCTCAATGCCCTGATGAGCCCCCATGGAAAATAGTAAGTTTAGAATTGGGGTGCTATATAGACCAAAGGACCCTGCACTCCAAACTTATTACCATTTTTGAATAAAGGTTATGTTATTTTGGCTTTCATAGATGCTGCCTTATTTTATCTTTGCCATCTATCAATTCAGTACAAGATCACCCAGCCCTCCTGTCCTTCTGCCTGCAGATTCTTGTCCTCCAGGTGTCCCCTTTGGTCCCTTCCACTTCACAGAGTACCTTTTAAAACCCAACTATAAGGAACACACCCCAGAAAAGATCCTTGAACTAGATCTCTTGGCCCACATAAAATCAGCAGTTAGATACAACCATCAAGCCCCCTGGATCCTATAATCACCAAAATTGTTTAGAGGCAAATTCAACTACCTACCTGCCTGCCTAAAAACTTGATATGGAACTGCCTGTGACCCCCAAGCCAATTCATGCCTCCTTGCCCAACCTTCCAACTGACCATACTGGCAAGCTGTTTGGGATTTTGTATATCACCCTCACAGAGGTGATTGACACTATAATACCAGAAGCTGGCCCATGGTCCTGGGTGGAGAAGTCCTTTTTCTACTATTGCAACCAAGTTTCACTCCTTGCCTGCCAATGTATCTTACAATACACAGGGGGGGATCAATGAGTTGCCCCTTGACGTATCTAATGGCATGAATTAATCTGATGGCAATATCAAACTGCAGGCACTTTTTCCTAATTAGAAGTGTTTCCAATTCAACCTGCTGATCCCTGCACAAGTTATTCCTTGGCTTCAAACCTTACATGGAACATGCCATTATGCCACCCCCTTGTGGCTTTCCCATATAATATGAATCACAATATTCTACAATAAGCAATACCTTATTCTAATCATTTCTGTTTTTTTCTATTAGACTGTTGTCTTTCCCAATCAAATACTGAACTCTAATTGGTTCAGTTGCAACACTACCTATTTAAGTTAGCTCCTCTCTTGTGGTGGGCTCTTCCCTCAAAAAACCTGGCCTGCATAATCCTTGAAAATGAAGGGTCAGCTGCCCAAGCTTGGATCCCTGACACAAGTATTCTTTGGAAACCCCTTCAGCACAATGTGCAGGGTTCTATTCATTGAATAGGAGTTTATCCCAGGACTGATACACCTCCCAGCTTACAACCAAGTGATAGTGATGCTTCTGGAACATTATACCCTGCCCTCAAACCCCATCCTCTTTCCTTCCCCCCAGGTTTCTCCATGGACTGTCCAGTTTCCTGCCTCTCTCCCCTCCCATAATTTTGACCATGCCTTTGTCCTTATGGGCTTGCTATATCAACTCAGAAATGTCTGAATAGCCTGAATGGATAAGTTTTACCATGACAAACCCTCCAGTATCTTTGCCACATTTATTAATGAGGTTTCCAAGGAGAATATTGGGAATTATTCCATAGTTTACCTGGATGACATAATCATCTACAGCCCAAACAAGGAGCAACACTCACAAAATGTCTGCACAGTAATAATTGGCAACCACCAGAATTAACTCATTCCGCAAGTTGACTTACTGAATGTTGACACTATTTTAGTATTTATCTGCTGGAATTGGGCATTTCCAAAACTAAGCTAATTTTTCATAGTGAATTATTAATTCGGAATTGCAAAATTAAAAAGGAACAGGCATAATGTTGACACCATTTAAACAAAGGCTTAATTTTAAGCCAAAAAACTAATATAATTTACTATGAAAATTTAAGTTTCTTTGTACTTTTACATTAAGGTTGACTACAGTAAGTAATATCTGGATGTCAACCCCAAATAAGCATCCATGAGTTTCTTAATAAATTATACAATATTCAAAAAATAAATATTTTTTATATTTTATACTGCTGTTTTTATTAAATAATTAATAAGATAAGCATTGAACAAAGGCATATGCTAACTTTCAGAGCATTCAGAGCATTCTTTGTATTATTTAGATATTTACTGTTATTTTAAACTCACTGGATAAACTATAGCTTATTTCCAGAAGTCCACTTAAGCCAAAATGCATATGTTAAAACCTGAAATTATATATGTAATTATAATGTCGCCTTTGTGTCAAATCAACATGTTGCCTAAATTGCAACAAAGGGGTTTGGATAATCAAACAAAGTGACATAATTTAAGCAAGATTTAATAGGAGAGTTACTATAAAAGAGCACTGACTGCCTGAATGTCAACACCTTCACTTGTTTATTAGTAAAACACTGCCGCTTAACAAAAAGCACACATACAATGGTATGGTAATTCAGGCCAAAGTACCCAGGGCTATAATTTAGACTTCCTTCTACAATCCCCATTATTTAGTTTTTATAAGTTACATATGCAAATCTTTGAATTTTTTAAATTTAAAAATAATTAATTTTGGACTTAAAAAATCAATTGTGGAAAATATTAACCAAGCTTTATAAGTGATTTACATAGTGTTTTTCTACTTTAATGCTGACTGTCAGTGTTGTATTCCTTTGTAGAGTTGTAGTTGTTTTGCTTAACTCAAAATACAATGCTTCTAATGCTAAAGATTAGGTTGAGATAAATATCTAGCCTAATGTGTATAATAAATATGAAGTATGTAATAATTGATTCTTTATTTCAATAACCAAGAAGAGAGTTTTATAGTAGAGGGGAATTAGACAAGAGGCACAGAACGTCAGGATCCTCTGATCACAGCCTTATCTCTGCTACTCTTAGTTCACTATTAAACTAACAATTGGCTGATCATTAATTAATAGGAACTTAGGATGCAACTTAGTTGATCACTTGACCTTGTTATCATCCAGGCCAATAGTCCTATAGTTCCATTGTTCACCGAGCTTAATGGATCAAATGCATGAGTACAGTGACAGCTAGTTTATAATCAATCACTTCACAACAGTCAGTATGTCAACGTCAAAATTAAAGCGTTTTTTATGCTGAAAAACTAAATTAAATATTTTTGACTATTGTGACTACCAGAATGTCAACTTTTTATTTAAACATGGTTTTTTTCTATTTTTTACTAATAAACTAGCTCTAAAATTACTTTCCATACTTCTATAAACTATTTACTTAATAATAAAAAATAAAACAAGTGATTGTTATTTAATTTTATTCATGTTTCACATGATTATTCTTACTTTATGAACTATACTCTAATTATTGTAGGAAAAATCTTCCAAGAAGCCACAAAAGAACCCCAAGTCAACCAAGAAAGTACCCAAAGCTTCTGGAAAGGCCCAAAGTCCCTACCCCAACAAAAAACTGGCCAAAGAGCCCTCAAAGAAACAGAAGACAAAGGAGAAGACCCCAGATCCTGAAAGCAAAGAGTCCTCCCCTGCCCCCTCCTCTTCTCCAAGCTGATACCAATCAGAAGGAGATGAGGTTCCACTAAACAAGCAAGGAAGAAAGAAGATACCCAAGAGTCCAGAACCCCAGTCAAGCCCAAATTTTTCAAGTTCAAAGAAATCAAGCCCCAAGGAATCAAGCTCATCCCAGTCCAAGAAGCGCAATAATCCAACTCCAGATAATTCCCCTCCACTGCCCAAGAAATCTGCACCTCCATTCTCCTCATCAAGTATCAATAAAGAAGATCCTGATGATTACCTGTCTGACTATTATCAAGCACCAATTGGCCCATGGGATCTCCTAAAAGTTCACAATATATGTAACATTAAAGGAGAGTTTAAGCTCTCAAAGAAGTTCCCCCAGATTTTCCCTCTAATGTCTGTCAAAGGAGGTGCAAGTTTAGTCTGTGATAACTATGCTTTTAATTGCAACAATTAAAAGAGAGCAGGAAGAAGCAAGCATTATGTGTGTGAAAATAGAAGCTGCGCTTCCAGGATCAACACAGAAGGATGAGATAAAGTCACTAGTGAAAAAGGAGATCACACATGCAATGCTCCAATCAATATTATTGAAAAGCTTCTAAAGTGGTACCTCTACCAAATGGTACCAGTCTCCAAAGACGTTAAGGCTTCTGATCTGGCAGTTAGGGCCACCACACACCTAAGTAATGAAAACCTGAAGCTCATCCCTGATTGCAACCAGTTAGTGAAGTACATATATGACAAACGCCATGATCTATTCCCCCATAAGAAATCTGCCATGGTCCAAGGAGAGTTAGTCTTGACAGAGGAGTTAAAGATGTTCAATGGTGATGAGGTATTCCTTTTACATGATGATGGACCTACAGAAGAGGCAAGAATTATATTCTATGCTACACAACAGAACCTGGAGCAGTTAAAATATTCAGAGACCTGGTTATGTGATGGCACCTTTGCAGTATGCCCCTGCCTTTTTTACCAATTATGGGTTGTAAATTCCCTTATTGAAGGCAAGGTTCTCCCATTTTCCTACTTTCTGCTTCCTGGGGCAACAGAAGAGATCTACACAAAGACTTTTAAAATCCTTCAGGAGGGCATCAAAGCCCTACCTAATAATAGAAAGAGTCCCCCTGGCCATAACACTAGAGCCAATCCAGATGATGATGAAAAGGATATAGCCACCCTTGCTGCAGAAAAAAAAAGCTCAAGATAAAGCACTTGGACCCTCAACTATAATCATGGACTATGAAACTGTCCAGTATAACGCTTTTGTAAATACCTTTGATGGAGAGGTCCGGGGGTGTTTTTTCATTATTGACAGGCTGTCAACAGGCAACTAAAGGGTCTATCTGAGCTCAGCAAGCTCCACCGTCTAGATACATCAGGAAATTGCAAGTTCTTAATTCAGCAGTTTGTAGCACTAGCCTTTGTAAAGCCAGAGCATGCTGGACAAGCCTTTGAGCTCCTATGCTAGGATCCATATGCCAAGAAACATGATGGTGCCTTCTACCCTTTCATTGAATATTACAAACCACAATGGATTGGACATAAGGTCACTAAGAGCCAGAGCAAGCCCAGAGCCAAAGCCAACTGGAACTGCTACCAGGAAGTTCTTAAGGATGAGATGAAAACAACTTCATCTTTTGAGGGCTGGCATAAGCATATCAATTCCTCCTTTGGAATCAAGCCCAGATACAACACCTTCTACAAGCACCTCAAAGTCCAACAGGGGAAGACTGCTGCATCCATCAGAGATATTGAGAACCGCCCATCCAAGAAGAAGAGAACCACCAAAGAGAAACAGTATCAAGAGAAGATCAAGGACGTTGTTAAGGCCAAATATAAGCTTTCAGAGATTGGGGAATACATCAAGAAGATTGACACAGTTCTTAATGGCAACCAGGTGATCACAGTCTAGCTTTTAATTAAATTTATTGAGTATTGCCTAATTTTTTTATATAGTTCTTATATATTAAGTATAATATTTTTAAATAAATAGTTATTCTAAATAACTCATTAATAATTTATGATACTGTTTTTATAAAATCATTGATTTTATATTGATAGTTTGATGCTTTAGACTGTATTACATGGCCTATATTGGTTTTTTACTAGTAAATTATATGTTTTTTGTAGTTTTCAATATAGAAAAAAATTTATATTACTTTTTATGATTATTATATTTACCTTTAAAATGTAAATCTTTATGTAGTATCTTTTTGTGTATTGGATTTTTTTGTTTTTATAAGTGGGAAAAATTTATTATAGTAAAGATAGCTAATTTCATAGTGAATTATTTTCAAAGTGTACTTTTATGAATTTTTTTAATTGTCATGTATAATTTTTTATGAACTTTTTAAAATCTATGTTGTCAAATTATCCTAAAAAATATCTTGAAGCTTAATTTTTATTAAGTAAAATGTTCAGGAAACAGGTTTCTGCTTATTGAAAAAGTGTCAACATTTAGTAGTCTGCATGAGTTAAAAATTAATTCTGACTTTTCAATGCTGTCAACATTAAAGTATTTTTAATTCTGATCATCAAAATATAGTAAGTCAACTTGCAGAATGAGTTAATTCTGGTGATTTCCTAATAATCATCTCCAATAGAACCAAATTGTATCAAAACCAACTGAATGAGTTATTCTTTACAGAGCTATCATTTCTAGGATATATTATCAGCAAAAAAAGAATCAAACCAGACCCTGGTAAGATAAGAGCCATAACTGACATGTCAGCACCACAAAATAAGAGTGAACTCTGCGCTTTTATGAAGATAATTAAATGCATCAGAAAAATCATCTCAGACTTGAGAGTGTTGACTGCCTTGCTATCTGAAATCACTGAAAAACAACTAATTTTTTCTGGACACTGCTAAAAAAAGTAACACTTTCACTAACCAAAAGACCCTATGGTCACTGCGCCCACATTACAATACCCAAATTGAGAAGAGGTCTACAAATTAGAGGCAAAATTCCAACTATACTATTGGTAGAGTGCTTAGAATATCAACAACATACAAGAATTTTATCTATTTTGCAAATGAATCAAGAAGACACTCATATGCTGAACAAAAATATCCCACCCTTGACAAAAATTTAATAACAACTGTTCATTGTCTAATAAAACAGCACTGCTACTTAAAGAAGCAAAAATATTCAAAGTGTTAATCAACTACAAGTACCTAGTGTTCTTTGAAACACAACAACACCTCTTGCAAAGGCAAGCAGAATAAATGAACCTTATACAGAAGTACCTCATGATCATTGAATACAAGCTAGAGAAAAGAGTTACTTACAGCAGACATCCTCTCAAGGTTGTTACATAAAAATCTAATATGTACTAATGGTAAAGACCCCAATTTGCTCATTTTAATAATAGGGAATATTTAATATGGCTTCTCACCTGGTACACCAGTGGACATACAATAAAAATCCTCAAGAGCAAAAATCTGTTCAAAAATGTCTATGATATCCTCTATCACATGCTGTCAAGTGAAGATACAGTAATGTATGTCCTGTCAACACAAATGATTTACATAATCATTTTCTATCATATAAAATTAGGAAAAATCTGTAGCCAGAATCTACATGAGTATCTCAAGACCTGCTACTGGTAGCCAAACATGTTGGATGTGATTAAAGAAGCTCTCAGTCAATATGAAGTGGGTGAAAAGTATGCTCACTTCACGGCACCCCAAGTGTGCAATACTGATCTCAATAACTCAACCATTTAAGGCATGGACACTGGATATTGCGGGACTTATGCTAGAAGACAACAAAAACAAAAAAATATCATCACAGCCATTGGCTATGCAAAAAGTTTGTGACAAAAATTACTGGGTAGTATGAAGAGGTCTCTAAGTAGTGAGGAATAACCACCCAAATCCATAAGGAGTTGATTATTAGCCACCACCAAAGCTTCAAATACTGTTTAGTGAAATTCCCAAAGAATACACTAGGATTTAATAAGATGATTTAACCCAACCAAAACAGTTATATATAAATAGCCTGCAACAAGCTTAAAGAATTCTCTGAATAAAACTCTATCAATGAGATGTGGTAACAGTCTCAGTTTCAGATTCCAGAGCAAAGACTTCAAGATTGGCGGGCATTGGCATAACATTAGGCGGCATAGACAATGTAGAGCCCAGATCAGCACCCCATCTTCCTGTTACCATTTGATTTAAAATCAGGTTGTAGGGAATATAGTGTAGAAGACCCACTACAGGATGAATTTAGAGGATATTAAAGTCAGGAGAATTTTTAGCCTATTGAGTATTTTAAGGTAGGACTCAACTCTTAAGAGTTGAACAATGGGAAATTTTCTAATATGTACCAAAATTATTGACTCAGCAATACCACTTGAATCCATGGCTCCTATTATGTCTCATCATTCAAAAGAGTATCTTGTCCAGCACACAAAAACCTATGTGTGATTAATTTTTGATGACTGTTCTGATAAATGAGTTTTTATTGATTGACTCTCAGATTACATCTATTTATCAGTGTCAATTTTATCTGGATAATTATATTATGCCAACAAACTGGAGCTGCAGTAACCATTTTTGGTCAACGGTTTGATTTAAACCTGTCAACTTGGTTAACTGCTTTGCTGATTTCTTAGACTTTTAGTTGGGACAGACAATTCCTGGCATTATTAAAACTACTTTGAAAAAGGTGATCTGTAGCGCAAGCAACAAAATAACACAAAGGAAATGATGTGAGACAAACAATTGGCAAGGAAATCATAGCCAGGGTTGGAAACCCTGAACTCCTAATCACATACAGAGAAACTTGACTCACTGCCATTGATACCAATATCTTCCTTTCCAAGAACAGAATTAAACATATGATTGTCAGCACCTATCACCCACAAGCTAATGAGAGATTGGAAAGGCTAAACACCTCTCTTTTAGATGCACTGAGTAAACTATCCACCAATGATCTCTGCCTCTGGGCTGATATGCCTCCAACAGTGCTAATAATATGTTGTACCTGTGTAAATTGCAATACTGACAAAAGCCTGTATGGACTTGTTAATGGGCATAAACCAACCATTGTTAGTATTACTCTGGGGCCACACCTACCTTTAATTAAAAGGATACCTAGTGATGAGGAGCAAATTTTGTGAAATCTTCAAATATGGAATTAAGAAGAAGAGAAGTATAATTTATTGGATAATACTTTTGACTTATATAGCTTGTGCTGTGATGGGGATATAAGTTGGATCAAAGATAAAAATGGTCATGTGTGGAATGGGTTCAAGTCACTGAATACTTGGACAAGTCATGTGATATTGCTTTGTTGCCTTTCTGGTATGTAGAACTGTATATTAGATTGTCACCAAACCAGGCAATGACTGGATTTTAAGTGTGCTGGTAGTAACCAGAATACCCATACATCCAGCTCCTTGACACTAGCAACAGTGCTCTGCCGTACAAAAAGCCAGGCAAGGCCAAAGAAAAGGGAAGAGTAGAAAAAGAAGCAATGGCACACCAAAAGAAACAATATTAAGTAGGAGATGGGATCTGGGTGCTCAGCCATGACTTACAAAAGTTGGGACCAGGGTTAAGAGGACCCAGTGTTCTTCAGGGAGTCAAGCCTAACAACACCTACTTTGTCCAGGGAATTGGTACTGGTATAAGCTCAAAACTCATGCACCCTGGCTGAATTGCCTCTGTAAGGCAAGAAATGCCCAATGTAATTCCCAGCTACCCGCTCCCAATGCCAAACTGGATCAATTTCAAGCTAGAATCTCATATGATCTTAAGAAAATTCATAAAGCTTAGCTTTCTATGAGAGAGGAGGTGTTGCGCTTTTTGCAATACAGCACCACAATTATTTAATATTATAGGACACAGGACATTTTCTTGAATACAGTCATATGTGAGGATATGAGTAGTACTACATCAGAAGAGCCAGAATTGAACGGAAACAGGATTATTGCTCAGAAGTGGCTTCTGATCACGCAGAAGCACTTAAAGATTAGGATCAAGGTCAACCAGAATAAAGATATATCAAAGATGGTTCAAAAATTAAAGGTTGTTTTTATTATAATTAATTAATTATTCTTATACCTTCTGCAAGGTTAATCCCTGGGCTACTAGCAATTTTTTCTAGGACATTCTAACACGCCCCTTATTTGGGTACTTATTAATCCAGGTTTGGCGCTTATTGCACATCAACCAATAGAATATCTTCATCTTCACCCAGCACAGCACAGGTGATCCTTGCTGGCATAGAATAGTTTAGTTACTTCAGGGTCACTTCCTACTTTCTTGACATACTTCAAGCTTAATGCTTATTAATGTGATTAATATGGGTATTTGAGATTATGGGGAATTGAACCCAGCGCCTCGGCGCTCAATGTAAAAGTAAGGTGGTGCTGTAGCGTCTGCAATAATTTTCAGTTGGTGCGGCGGCGCTTGGCATAAAATTAGTTTGGCGCTTTGGCGCCTAATCCAATTCTTAGGTGGTGTTGCAGCGTCTTTATCTTTTCCAAAGTGACGTGGCAGCAAATCATGTATCCTTAAGCGCTGCGGCGGTGCTTATCATTGGCTAATTTAAGGTTCATGTCAGCAGACTACTGCTGATCTAATATGCATATGATTTATACTACCAATTTATGTTGCTTGGCAGCAGTAATTCATATCCTCAAGCTCCATCATACTTAGTATCATTGATTTTTATACTGCTAATTTATGGGTTTGGTTGCAGAAACCCCAATCTGTGAGCTCTGTCATAATTGGCATCATTGCTTGATCAAAATTCCCAACAGGAGGGATATACTAACAAAGTCTGACTCCCATCCTGGTGAAACCATCCACCAGGATACCATCCAGTTCAGGACTGGAATGGCCTCCCTAAGAGGCCTCCAGGGAGAGGCAGGCCAAGGCAAGGGAGGGAAATAGGCGTCTAAGCCCATAACAAAAGCACCAGTAAGCAACCACAGAGAACAATCCTGGGTGGAAGGGATATCTAGATCCACAGTGGAAACTTGGTGAGGGGGGAGTGACTTGAGACTGTTGTAAGTTTAATGTTGTGCAAGTCCAAGGAAGGGGGTTCATCAGTCCCTGATTCTGGACAGGATAAAAGGTCCTCAGGATAAGGACCTGACCAAGATGACTTGACAAGTGTGTTAAGGATGGTAGGAACCTGAGTCAAATGACAGAAGGTATTAGAGAGCAGACCAGGGTTGGGAACAGAACTTTGGGCAGCCAACAAAAGTCTATTACAAATACCTGGGGTTGTAGTCCAGAACAACAGGAAGATGGGTACCATAGTCACCATGAAGGCCTTATGTAAAGGAGACAAAATTATTGCAGAGGGAGTTTTAACAAAAAAACTCCAGACAGATAGACTGCAATAACTAGGATGCTTCCAAGGGTTCAAACCAAGCTTGGATTATCTTGGATTAGATCTCAACAAAAAAAACATGGGCAGACAGGTAGCTGGGCAGGTGGACCACAAAAACGGAGGTACTTTCCAAGTTTTAAACCAGGGTTCAAATCTTCTTGGATTAGATCCCAACAAAAAACACAGGCAGGTGGACCAAAGGAAAGTGGGAGGAGGGAACAATGGCAGAAGTCAGGACAATAATCTGTGTTATCAAATAAAACTACAAAATACAAATAAATTTACAGAATCAGGAGTTTTATTCAATAGTCAGAATTGGCAAGCAAGGGACCTGATGGCCCTTGCTTTCATTATATGCATGTGAGGGGTAATGATACCAGGGGCGCTATAGGAGGAGTTTCAAGAAGCAACAAAAAGAGAGCCAGTTAGAAGTGTCAGCCTAATCTACCCATGGCCTGGACCCAAGAAAATTGGAGCAACAGGCCCAGGTTCAGGGGACAGCCGCTTGGCTGGCTAAGTACATTCCAGGGACTCAGGCACAACATTACCACTTATGTTTGCCTTTGATTTCACAGCTGGAATGCTCCCAGAACCATTTTCTTCAGGCCAAGAGGCCCCCAGGCCAGAGGAATTGTTTGACCGTAATTCCACTAATTGTGGAATTTTATCCCCAAATTTCCTGGGCTGCAAGTTAGGCAAACCCAGTAAAATGGGCCCTGCGTTTTTCTGTTGTCTTTTCAATTATTTTAATGCAGGAAAGCACCAGCAAAGCAAGCAATCTAACTGGATTAATGTCTCCTTTGTAGTGAGAGGGGACTCCAGGAAGGGAAGGGAAGTTTTGGCCGTAAAATTCAGCATGCAACAATCATCCATAGTGTGAGCAAGGACCTCCAGGTTGCAGAGAGGTTGTGGCTGCACATGGCCGCCTTTTTTGTGGATCTGGGGAATATATTCCTGTCCAGAGCTAGCAGAGGCCCTCAGAACTTTACACTTTCTAGAACCTGAGGGGAGATGTTGCAGCATCCACAATCACTCTCTGCCAGAAAAACTATTGCCCAAGAAATTCTCTGATTAATGAATAATTAGTGGCACTCTTATCAGACGTCCATACAATATGGGGATCACTCATTTTGGATCCTAAATGGAACACTAATTGGACAAGCCCCATGAATGCCATAATATACATGGACAGTATGTGACTTTTCATGATATTATATAATCTTTTATATTCATTTTTGTCAAAAATTTCTTATTGGGTAGATGGTATCTACTAGGAGCGCCTGATGTAAAAAAACAGCTCATCCTGAGTAAGGATTGGGAGCTAATGACCGGATTAAGGGCTAATCAGCCTGTTGCAATTAGTTATGGAAGAGTGTACTTTTGGTCTTAGTGAGGTTTGCTATATGCATCCTACCCCAGTGGGATGATCTTGCCAAATTTGAATATTCTTTTCCGTTTCTATCTACCTGGGCTATTTAGCCTAGGCAGATGAGTTGGGGTGTTGCAGTTCTGTTTTGGGTAACTTTGACTTTCCTCATTGGATGTATTTTCTAGGTGGCAGAGTAAAAAAAGACTGCCTCAAGTTGTGGAGGGGTGTTTCTGAGTGATTTATAGAGGAAGAGGTCTTGTCTTGGGTGATTCCATATCATTCCTGTAAAGTTACTCCCCCCATTTAGCCTTAGATAGGACAATTTTCCATTGACATACAAATAAACCTGCTTAGAATTAAGCTAAACCTCTTAATTTTCTTGAGGATTTAGCTCACACAATTTACAAGAGATTTTTACTAGTGTATCCTTCTCAGGTGGTAACCACTGATGCTCAGATTTTTTTCCTACTTGGGAAGAATCCCTGATTAATTTGGAATACTTATTGGCTTGGTTTTGTCCCCATTTAAAATGGATGAAGTGTAATCAATCAGGTTGCACTTCTTCTAAATCAACAAAATCCATTCAAACTGGAATTAATAGCATCCTGAAGTATCCCATGGGCATCAGCTAATCAGAGGTTAAGTTGAGAATTTATGAGAAACCATCCAATCTCCCTGAAATTCCCTTACAAAAATTCTCCCCTTGCCAATCAGGCTCACTGCCTGGGTGTCAGGGAACCAACCCTGATCTGCCAGCTTGCTAGTAATTGGGAACTGGTGGAAGCAGACTGGGTGAGCAGGGCCCAACAAAGGATTGGCACTAACTTAATAATGTAGGAAATTGACTTGCCCACCCACAACCACGGACAGGCGGCGGGGCAATAGTATCTATTACTCCCGTAAGAGTAATATATATGATTCCAAAAAGCTTGTTGGTATGGCCCAGTGGGAGCTCGGCAGCAGAGGCAGGCATTGGTTTGGGGGTGACAGGTGGCTCCATGTCAATTTGATAGGCAGGAAGAAAGTTGTATTTATCTCTGAACAGGCAGGTTTTGGTAACATACCAAGGGCCTTCTTGGTTGTATCTGGTTAACTTTGTAGTTCTGGCCAAGGGATCCCAGGCTAGTATGTTGTCGGCGGTGTAGTCCTTGTACTCAGGCTTTAAGGGGTACTCTGTGAAGTGGACAGGACCAAAGGGAGCACCTGGTGGGTGGTACATAGCTGGCGGGTTGGCAGGGGGTCAGACAATCTTTGAGTTAACTGGCAGATGACAAGAATAAAATACAGCAATAATTGGGAAAACCACTATCTCATAACTTTTATTTAAAAATGACAATGGGGGTTGATCTTGGCCTGGTATGTATTTATACCACACTGTCAGGCTTCATTTCCTGGTTGGGTTTCTTGGGCTCAGGCAGTTTGGCATCAGGGGTCTTAGATGGCACTTGGTACTGGCAGTTTGCCACTGGCTGCTTTGGGATGAGAAGACTTTGAATTCTTCTGTTTGTCAATTTGGGTATTGGATGCCTCTTCAGGTTCAGTGCCTCTTCCTGGGCTTTGGGGGAGTTTGGAATAACTCTCATTGAGAAACTCGTGTATTTTACTGGGCAAACCGCCAGTGTCAGGCATTGGCACCTCAGGGAAATTCCCAGTGTCTTACACTGGCGGTTTGCTTGCAGAATCCTGCGTGACAGTTAAAGGTTTGTGTTCTGGCGGGCTGGCAACAACTATATCAATTAGTAGTGGGTTATCAGGTTCCCAGCCTATGATTCTGGCAGTCTGTGAAGGGTTTTGTCCAGGGTTTGACTCTGGTTCCATATTTGGGATTCAGGAGCATCCAAATTGTCATTCCTGACACTGGGTCAGATGACCTTGCAAATTCAGAATTGGTCCCTTAAAGCAAGATAGGGGACTGAAAATCCCCTGTCTTGCTGCTTCTTATCAATAAAAATTTATACTCCAAACTTTAAAATTTTTAGGTTTTTTTGTTCACTTCTTGTTGGCCCTTAATTTCCTAAAAGTTGTTAGAAATTGTGTTTCTTATCACTTACCTTTGCCGTCAATCCTGAGCTTTGACCTTGCTTTTGAAGCCTCTAGAATTGATTTCAGCGTCAACGTTAAAGCTTACTTTTATTGCTTTTGATATTTAAGCTTGATTCTAAAAATTAGTTTATAAGCTTTATAAGATCTTGCTTTGAGTTCAAATTTATTT
This sequence comes from Entomophthora muscae, assembly GCA_014839935.2. NCBI lineage: Eukaryota > Fungi > Entomophthoromycota > Entomophthoromycetes > Entomophthorales > Entomophthoraceae > Entomophthora > Entomophthora muscae. The sequence goes on from QTSX02006399.1 coordinate 827,364, forward strand.
CCTGTTTGCTTTGCCTCAACCTGTAGACCTATACGCTTAACATCAAGCCTTCACTTTCTTTAAACTTGTTGATAAGCTTACTTCTGGGTCTTTGCTTCTTGCACCTGGTGCAAAAAGAAGCTCCCTGCTCTCTGCTAGCTTCAAGGTTGCTTCTGTTTGTACCTTGCACCCCCAAATTTCCTTGGTGTCTTGCATATGTTGGTGCCTGTGCTCAAATTCTCTGTGTTTACACTGGCGCCAGCGTTGGTAACAATTTGGACTACTTTCCCAGACCTCTGGGAGAGGATTTCCCATCCCATCCATTACGTGGGAGATAATCCCTCTCATCTCCCACAAATGCTTGAGGACCTTCCCAGGCAAGCCCAGGACCTGATTGTTACCAGTTAGAACCTTGTCAAGAGTCTCACCTGCAACAGCTTGGAACTGCTCCCCCTCAGCTCAGATTACCTGTCTTCTCAGAAAGAGGATCTCCTGGTGCCTCCTCCTCTCATGGAGGCTGACTCCACAGCCTACAAGGAAGAGTTGGTCCCCTGGGAGTACACTCCCAAGAAAACTTCCTGGCTGCTTGGCGGCATGATCTTGATGAGTTTAGATTCCTACTTTCTTCAGTGCCGTGTTCTGAGGTGCGGCACAGACACACAACGGGAAATCCTAACCTTAGGATTGGATTTGTACTAAGTCTCAGTTAGATGATAGGGAAAGCAAATGTGTTTACCTTGCGGCCCTGGAAGAATAATCTCTAATAGTTGTGGCTAGAGATAGGCGCGGAAGTACAGAAGACACAAAGACAAAAATGTGAATAGAACTTAATTTTATTGGTGAATAAGGAAATGTAATATATAATGGTTGAGAATACCACAAAACACTACCAGGACGGTAGGATCACTTGCCACCAGCATTAGTGGGGCGAGTGAGTTGCGCAAAGATCAGGAAACCAAACAATTTTATTTCCTGAATTGGCCATCAACTCATTTCAAGTAGCAAAAGTGAAAGTGAGAGATTTGTCCTTGAAATGGCCCACCAAAGGCAAAATTGAAATACTTTGAATAGCGGCATTCACAACATTGCCCCCCTCTAGATTGGCCTTAGGGGTGGTGGTATTTACAAAGAAACTTTGCGTGCACTTGAGCAAAAGGATGGCAACTAGACAAGAGCTTTACAGTGTATTTGGACCCTCGTCTAAAGGTCAATTCTAGAGGGCCAATCCACAGAGAGTCCAAATTATGTGCACGGTCACCTACTCTGTGTTGGTAGTAAAGGACATGGTTGCCAACATTAAACTCAGGCAGGGGGGAGCGTCCAGCATTGTCAGGAGAGAGCTCAAGCATCTTGGTCTTATATGCAGAAGTGTAAGCAGTGGTCTGTATATCAATGATGCAGTTGAATAAGTCTTTGATGTGGTTGTCAGGATTCATGGCCTTATCTGAGGTAAGCAGGGGGCTCCCAAGAGCAATGGGGTAGTAGCCTCTTGCCCATATAGCATAGCAAAGGGGGAATATCCAGTGACACAATGTTTGCTAAGGCGGTATGCAAATAGAGCGGCAGGTAAGTACAAGTCCCAATTAGCAGTGTCAGAGTAGGTGAGCTTTCTCATGATGGAGACCAGTGTTGAATTTGCACGCTCAACTGCTCCATTAGTGGAAGGATTATAGGGGGCATAGAAAGACTGGTGAGTTCCTAGAGCTTCAACAACAGAGGTTACAAGTTTGGCATTAAAGTTAGTCCCATTATTGGAGAGCAACACTTGAGTACAGCCATGGCAGTAGAAAACGTCTTGCAACAGGAAGGCAGCAGTTGTCTTAGCTGTGATGTCCTTTGTAGGGCAAGCCTCTACCCACTTACTAAAGTGATGGACAGCAACCAGAATAAAGCAACACCCAGAACAAGAGCGGGGAAGAGGGCCTACTGCATCAATGCTAACAGTGTGAAAGTCATGTTGAGGGGGAACTAATTTAAACTTGTGGGCAGCAGCTTGAGGCCTCTGTAGCTGGCAGTTGTGACAGCTAGCAATGATGTCTGGGATCAGTAGGCAGAGGTTCTCCCAAAATTAGTTCTTCTGAAGCCAGTCAAAGGTCTTGGCAATGCCTCCATGCCCAGTTTCTTTATGGGCTTGTGACACCAACAAGAGGCAAAGACTGGGCCATACATAAGACAGATACTGGTCTTGTATTTTTTGAAGAGCTGATTGTTGTGTATAAGGGTATCTTTGGATAGCTTGGACAGGGCTAGTTGTACCTCCTCTGTCTTGCTTTCCCAAGAATAAGGATACCCAATTAGTTTGTATAATTGGTTGGCCTCTGCAGGATACAAAGCAAGAATAGGCATTCTGGAGAGCCCATCAGCGTTCTGATGTTGAATCCCAGGGCAATGGAGCACTGTAAAGTTGTATCCCTGCAGACGTAGAGCCCATCTAGCTAGGCGTCCTTCAGGTTCCTTGAGCTTCTGTAACCATTTGAGAGAAGCTTGGTCAGTGACAACTGTGAAGTGGGTGCTGTATATGTAATGACAAAACTGCTTGACTGCATGCAATACAGCAAGGCACTCCTTCTCTGTGACACTATAGTTCTTCTCATGCTTGTTTAGTACGCAGGAAGTGTAAGCCACAGGATGGTCTACATCCTTGTTGTCCAGTTGGGCCAGAATGGTTCCAATAGCTAAATCACTAGCATTGGTGTACAGGATGAACTCCTTGTCATAGTCAGGATACACTAGGATGGGAGCTTCTTTGAGTTTTTTCTTAAGGGTGTCAAAGGCTTGCTGCTGACTGGCGGTCCACTCAAAAGGGACATTACATAAAAGCTGGACTAATGGTTTACTAGTATCAGCAAAGTCAGGGATAAACTGTCTGTAGTAGCCCATCATCCCCAGGAAGACTTGTACCTCTCGCAATTTGGTGAGTGGAAGCATTTTATTGATGGCTTCAACCTTCTTAGTCATTGGGCAAATCCCTGTCTGTGTTATTTCATGGCCTAAGAATTCAAGACGCTCTTTGAAGAAAGCGCACTGGAAAGGTTTTAGCTTGAGGCTAGCTTCTTGAATCTTTACAAACACCTCTTTGAGATGAGCCAGGTGATTGGTGAAGGTAGCGCTGAAGACTGTTATATCATCCAAGTTTACTAGGACGCACGACAACTTCAAGTCACAAAGGATGGAGTCCATGGCCCTTTGGAAGATGGCTGGGGTGTTGCAAAGTCCCTGTGGAATGCAAGTAGGCTCAAAAAGCCCTTCAGAAGTAATGAGCACGACTTTCTGACAATCCTTGGGGGATAGGTCAACTTTCCAGTATCCAGATTCCAGATCCATGGCAGAGTGTCAGGGATCCAACCTACAGGGGGTTCCTGAGGACTTGCGGACAGACGGCCTGCGGGCCCAGAAGGGAGAACCCACCACAGGAAAGGGGCTAACTTTACAATATAAGATAACAATTTCCCAAGGATTGCCCAAGGTCTGCTTGTAGGTACCATGGAATCAATCAACCCAGTGAGGGTGATATACATCACCCCAAAATTTGGGTGGAAGTGGATTCATCAGCGGCAACAGATTCTTGCGGGTGGTCAGGCCAAGGGATGAGGGGCGGCATCATTGGGACCAAGTATGCAGGCAGGAAATTATACTTGTCTTGGAATAGCAGAGGGGGCCAGATAATTTTGATGCCTTCTCTGTAAAGGACTTTGGTCTCTCTAGTCCTAGCTTCAGGTCTGTGGATTAGGATCTCCTCCAGAGTAAACTCCAAATACGCCAGGTTGGGTGGGTACTCGGTAAAATGTACTGGGCCAAAGGGAGCTCCTGGTGGACAGTAAAGTTTGGGCAGCTGGTCCGCAGTTTCTTGGGGTAGGTGAACACGTGAGGCAGAGCCACTAGGAGTAGACTGTAGATTAAGTAAAACTAATAACAAGTATGGTATAATCTGGTTGAACCAAAGGTTCATGTCACTTTATTGCAAGGATGGCAATGGGCATCTTTCTGGCGGCCCAGGGTATAAGTATGCCCAGCTGTCATGGCAAAACTTTCAAAGATTTTCATGGCCCAGGTTTCCCCATTTACTAGGTCTTCACAGCCCTTGGTGGCAACAATTGCGGGGGTTATTTCATTGGCTGACTTGCAACTAGAGCATTCTAATTCCTTAACCAGGTCACAGGACAGGTCATCTCTGGGTGGCCTGTTTCTTATAGAAGGTATCTTTGTTTCTTCTTCTGTAGTGGCCCGGGTTATTCTGGGGTCTGTGGCTAACCTGGCCCGTTGATTGGTTGGGTTAACAGGGACCTCTACACAGGGGGCATTGTTGTAGGCAAACTTGGTTCATCAGGCTTCATGAGATTCTTTAAAGTTGAATCCAATTCTGATTCCAACCCCAAAAACTGTGGGCAGCTGGGTGGCTGGCCCTGCGGGCTGGCGGCCCGCGGGGCATCAGGGTTTGACTCCCATAGTTGAGGCCTTTTGATTATCATAGTTGACAGGAGTTTGTCACTTGTGACATCATACCCTTCTCACCTGTTGCCCTCCTCCTTCCTGGTTCTCTTTTCCAAGTATTGCTGTATGGCTCTTTGTGCGTTGGGTAGGTTGGAGACTGGTTTCCAGGTGCTTTATTTGGGTGGGTAACCCACCCATTTGACATAGTACTGTGGGGTCTTGTAGTGGAGGCGGTGTCCATGAATGTACTCTACTTTGTATTTGGTTGAGTGTCCCTCCTGGATGGGTGGGGGTTTGGTCTTGATTTTCTGATGGGGAAGGGAGGTTCCTTCCTTCTTGAATAACAGTGAGCGGTGGAAGACGTTGTGGATTTTCCAAGTAGGTGGTAACTCTAGTTTGTATGCCACTTCTCCTACTTGCTTTGTGATCTTGTATGGGCCACAGCAGCAGTGTGCTAGATTCCTACTGGGTACATGTAGGGGAACTTTCCGAGAGTTGAGGTACACTTCATTGCCTACTTCCAGAGGTTTCCCAGAGACTCTTTTCTTATTGGCAAACGCCTTGTAGGTCTTGACAGCGCAAGTCAGGTTTCTGAGGCAGGTTTTGTGGGTGGTATGTATTTGTTCAATCCAGGTTTGTCCTGCAGTATTCTGTTCCTTGCTACCAATACTAGGGTCCCAAGATGGGTCAAATTTGTAGTTGGGCTTGAAGGGAGACATACCCGTGGATGCGTAGTCTTTGCTGTTATAGGCATATTGCGCCATGGGTAGCATCTCTGCCCAGTTGTCCTGGTCTGCGTTGGCGTAGCATTGGAGGTATTGTTCCAAGATCTGGTTGACCCATTCAGTTTGTCCATCCGTCTGTGGGTGGTAGGAGGTTGATACACAATGTTTTATTCCAAGGTCTTTCATCACTTGGGTCCAGTAGTAGGACATGAACTGGGGACTTTGGTTGGTGATGGTTTCTTCTGGGGTGCCGTGTTGTGTCAGGATGCGGTCGTGGAGATGTCTGGCAGTCTCAGATGCTGTGCAGTGGGTAGTGGTTGGGATGAAGTAGGACATTTTTGTGAAACTGTCAACCATTACTAGAATTGTGTCAAAGGATTTTGAGGGGGGAGTTCTACTATGTAGTCCATTGACACTGACTTCCAGGGACCCGCTGAGATGTCCAGGGGTCTCAGTAGTCCTTCTGGCTTTGAGCAACGTGTCTTGGTTCTTCCGCAGGTTTCACAACCATTGATATATGCAGCTACTTCCTTGTCCATGCCTGGCCATGCGTAGTTCCGCTTGATACTTGAGAGGAATTTGTGTCTACCAGGGTGGCCGGCCATCTCTGAGTCATGGTGGTCAATCAGTACATTTTTTTGGGTGTGGCCTGTGGGTACATAGATTCTGTTATGGAGCA